>CAWUFW010009826.1:0-600000 GCA_963921515.1 Calotriton arnoldi
ATTCGGCACATACAAAAAATGTCCATAAAAGCATACTATAATATCAATAAGAACAAAATTATATACAGTTATTTCAATATGAGATGAAAAGTGCATTTTATATACAAAAAGTCTCAGAAGAAAATGCTTTTTTGATTTTTAGAATAAATCTACTAACAATTAAAATCTAGTTCATTTTATAATTCAACAAATCAATTAACAAACAAAAACTAATCAATTTCATAATTCAATTTTTCCAAGTAAACAAGGTCCTTCCTTTGTTTGATAGCCAAGGATATGAAACAAATTACCGCATTACAAATTAAAACATTCTCCAATTTTCGAATATAATTAAAAGCAGCTTTAAAAGAGTACAGGCTATTTGCTTTAAAAAAGGTCGTAAAAATGTTTTCCTAATTTCATTATAAAATTTACAAAAAGTAAAAAATGAAGAGTACTCTGTGGGGACCTGCCATCACACGGACATTTTGGTAAGTTGGCGCACCACTTGGCCCTTTTGGGAAATGCTAAAAGATAATGGAGAGTATTCAACCGTAATCTAGTTAAATAAAATCTGTGTTGTATATTAGTTATAAAAATAAGATATGGCTGAATACCCATTACTATCGGCCCTTCAAGATAAAAAGATATACATAGTTTGTTACTCATAACAACGTCCCTTGCTGAGGACCTCACTTTACAGAGCCTCAATTTTAATTCCTTTTACTCATATTCTGTATGTCCTCGGGATTTTTAGATTCACATCCATCTCACATTCCTTTAAGAGGCTACAAATGTAACTTAACCATGTTATTTTCTTGTAGTGATCTTGATTCAAACAATCCGATATAATGTCCCTCGTAAAATGTGTCTCTTCCCGAGTCCAAATGCGGTGCCACAAAGTAAGGGCAGCTATACTGATCAAATCGAGGATATAAGGGGTATTGGTCTCCCTATGTATTATAAAAGTGGCAGTGGAAACTGGTACGGCTAATAGTCTTTTAAGAAGTTATTTTCCAGGATTTGTAGCTGAGAAGTGTCTGCCACACCCCACAGGGCTCCCCCATAACAACTCCCTGTAATGCATTTTGCCCCATATAATTTAAGAATTTCCCGCACTGGTTTTTTACCTATTTTTGGGAAAATCTAAAAATGGCCTCAACCGATTTTACAAATTTCAGTTTACATAGGTTAATATGTGCGCTCCACGTGCCCTTACTATTAAAAAGAATTCCCAAATATGAAAAGGAAAAAGTCCTCTCTATCCGTATACCATCAATGTAATGTGTTTTATTCTTAATGTTCCGTTTCCCACAAGACATAACCAGGGTTTTACTCAAATTTATTTTTAAAAACTTTTCCGTCATATAGCTAGAAAAGTTATCCATCAATAATTGTAGGCCGTTTGCTGTCCTGGAGATTAAGACAGCATCATCGGCATACATTAATAAAGGGTGACCCGCTTGCCTACCTTTGGGGCATCAGCATTCAAGTTCTGTAATAACGGGTCAACCCCGTTTATATATAACGAAAATAAAAGTGGGGCAAGAGTACAACCCTGTCTTATCCCACGGGTGATGCTAAAGTGCTTAGTGCATTCTCCATTTTCCCCAAAGCGTATTCTAGAGGACAAATGTACATATATTTGCGATAAAAAACTAATAATGTCCTGTGGGCGCCCATCCCTTCAAGCGTCTGCCATAATTTTGAGTGATTTACCAAATCGAAAGCGCTTGACAAGTCAACAAAACAGAGGTAAAGAGCGCCATCCCGTGCAAGTGTATATTTTCCTATCAACAAGTCAAGATTCAAACACTGCTCAATCGTTCCAATGCCCCTTCTAAAGCCATACTGTACTACAGATAATATATTATTTTCCTTTACCCAGTATTCCAATCTGGCCAGCATTATTCTACCCATTACCTTAGATGTTGAATCGAGTAAAGATATTGGGCGATAGCAGCTCGCGCTGCTTCTATCGCCTTTTTAAAAATAGGGACTATCACGCTCTCAGCCCAAGTTGCTGGTATCACCCCATTAAGTGTAGCATTAAAAATGTATATAGGATGGGCACCCAAAAATCCATGTTATATTTAAAAACATCAATTGGGACCCCATCCGGACCTGCCGCTTCCCACTAGCACTATTCAAGAGAGCTAATCTAATCTCCTCAAAACTGATACTTTCCGGTTTAATATTATTTAAACGAATAATACTATTATTCTCTGCTAAAGTGATGGGCTGACGTGTCTCATTAAAAATGGCTTCAAAGTGAGCCAACCATTCTTCCGGGGTCACTACTACATCAACTTTAACAGACTGGACATCTTTAAAAAGTGGCTGATCCAGAGTTTTCCAAAAAGTATAGAATCTTTAGTTTCTGCAGCTTTAATCAGGTTATCCCACGCATTATCTCTAATCTCCATTTTTCTACGGATCAATGCTTGCTTATATAATTTCCGCAGAGAACTAATGTCTTCCCTATTCCGGGGCTAGCTTTTAAAGCTTCTTTTAGATCCCTATTTAATCGCGAACATTGCTGATTAAACCATCTTGGGCAATATACCCTATTTGTCCTAGGCTTACGTTTCAAATTTCCTGCTATTGCAACCGAAATATTTTGGAAAGCCATCACTATATCTATATTAGTAGAGGAATTATCTAAAACAGTTGTAATATGATGATTATTTTGTTGGATAATCTTTTCCGAGAAGGCAATAGGATCAACCCCTGCCCATTTAATAGAAATCCCATTTTCACCCTGTGTCTTTACCTCAGCAGCAAAAATACTTGGTTCATCTACTTTAAAAAGTGGAGATTTTAATGTTAATGATACAGGGTGATGGTCACTTAATAGGCTGGGGCATACTTTACAAAAATGAACAAGAGGCCTACAATTTCTTGAGATTATAAAGTGGTCGATACATGAGGATGACCTAGCTCCTTCAAATGTATAAGTAATACCCACTCCCTCTTGCATGTTCTTTTTTGCATCTATCTCTATAATTTCCAGATTATACTTGAACATAACACAATTTAAAGTTTCCCCATAGTTGTTATGTGGGAAGTGTAAAGGGTTATCTCCCAGTTCATCCTCGTATCCGCATTGGATCCCTGGTATAAATTTACAAAGTTCAGTATTAAAATCCCCGCCCAAATTAAAAAATAATCAGGCCCTGTACTCCTTAAAAAATTGGCCAATTCGCTGTCTAATAATGTAATTATCTCGTGCCTTGAGCTATTAAAAATATTGTTATAAAAATTGATCACTATTATATCCTGATTTCCTCCCACTGAAAGGAGTAAAAACTGAAAGTGTTGTGAATTAGTATATATTCTTCTTACAGTCAAAGGAGAGGATACTGATATTAGTACTGCCAAGCCACCGCTCGCTCTCCCTGCCTTTGATGGGATCCCATTAGTACAGATCGTTTTAAACCCATTAATAAAAAAATTATTTGTGAGCCATGTTTCTTGTATTAATACCAAATCGCACTTTTGTATAGTATCAATCCAAGAGGTATCACTCAATTTACTCCTAACCCCTGCGACATTCCATGTCATAATGTGCAATAATTCCTGCGATGAATGACTAGGTGGATTACATTCAGCCACAATAGAGAGTGGGGTGATTTCGTTCCTGGATGTTTGCATTTCAAATTCTGCGAGGAATTCACTTTCAGTATTGCTAATTATATTAACAGTACCTTCTCGCAGTTGATCCTGATCCATATGAACCATTTCCTTCGTACTATTGACATGAGCTCTTACATCATGACCATCTTGTACAACCATTTTTGTCGATACTATATTACGTTCCAGTCAATCCACCTCACTACACCTACTTAGTGGTTCGAACCTATTTGCCATATTCGGAATCATATACTGTGTTTCATGACTGGTACTAGTGCTAACCTGGGCTCGACTAAAGGGTGAAACCATTCTAAAACCATAAAAATATCCCAGGGGTAAAGCGACGATTCTACCTTCTATATCAGTAAAATGTCGATCCTGGTTCCCCATAACCTCTTCCAGCAGTAAACCCACCACAAAGGGTCTGCGAAAATTTACAACTACACAATCCCCCTCGCATGTTTTAATGGTTTTACCCACCCAGCTAACTCTCCTTATCATAATCACTTCATGAAATAAGCACTCAAGACTACAAGTCGTATTCCTAGTGAACCATTGAATCACCCTATTTTTCAAAGAGTCCCAAGTTTCAATAGTATTTTCAGCCAATTTAGGTACGTTTTTAGTACAATCACATATGGCGTTGCCTCTGGGGGCAGATTTAAAGTGACGTCCCGTTTCCTCCCTGGTGAAATTGCCCTCCCTTCTTCTTATAACCATTCCCTGTGGATCCCCCTGAATTTTGTATAGGTAAAACTGGTACTTCCTTTCCATGGACATTACTAGATGGCAAGGCACCAGCCCTTTGTGGGTTATTCGTGCTGTTCGAATTATTTGCACCAACATATGTATTGCTACTGTCAGTTAAGTTTGCAGTTGGTGGCGTATTTAATGCAGGTGACGGATGAAGAGCAGTAACCATTTCCAATAGCTTTGCAATATCCTTTTGTACTGATTTTATTTCATTCATGACGCGCCTCTCTATGGTATCTATTTTCCCATGCAGTTTTTAAGTTGTGTATTTATGGCATTATTGTCAATCAGTAATTCTACAGGCTTAGCTCCTTGTCCATTCCCTGGTGATTTTTTTGATTTCCCTTCTTTTGTGCTGCTCTTTGTGGGCTAGACCTTCTTAATGTTAAGGTTTGTTTGCATTTTTTTGCTGGAGGTGAATCGGAATCTGGTAATTCTGAAACATTAACAATATCAAGAGGGGTAGTTGACATGCAGGGCCCTAATTTAATCGATTGTTCAGATTTAGTGCTGTTGACGATATCATGTACAGTGCTGCTATATAACAGCTCTTGGGGGATGATGTCGAGATTAGAAATGTCACTTTCCCCATGCACTTCCACCACAATCTTAGCCCCTTTTGAACGGCATCTAAGGCAGTCTTAGCAGCTGCCAACTGTTCCTCCACTTGCACAATCTCATTGTTTATGATGCCCATAGCACTTTTTAGATAATTAGTAATTGGTGCTGTTTTTTCCACGGCATTTCCTTTACTTGTGGCCAATTTCCTCTTCCCCATTTCCAAATGACACCGCTATTTTCTCACGGCGATAAAGACGTTCTGCTTACCCACTTCACGTTGGAGGATTCTTGCTCCAGCCAGGAAAAAGGGGGGGGCCCGACCCGACCTCTGCCGATCTCGAACGGTCTCAAACGGGCTCGCCCTTGGCCCGGGCTTCGCCCGTGCGCGTCCCGCGAAGCGGGTGCCGTGAGTCGTTATGTAGGCAGGGCAGGGCAAGGATGATGTCAGCGCCTCCAGGCACTAATGCAGGTCTCTCTGGGACTTGGAGTCCCTCCACGCTACTCAACAACCGGCGAAGCGGCTCCCGCGAAGCGGGTGCCGCGAGTCGTTATGTAGGCAGGGCAGGGCAAGGATGATGTCAGCGCCTCCAGGCACTAATGCAGGTCTCTCTGGGACTTGGAGTCCCTCCACGCTACTCAACAACCGGCGAAGCGGCTCCCGCAAAGCGGGTGCCGCGAGTCGTTATGTAGGCAGGGGCAGGGCAAGGATGATGTCAGCGCCTCCAGGCACTAATGCAGGTCTCTCTGGGACTTGGAGTCCTTCCACGCTACTCAACCAGCGGCGAGCAAGCGGCTCCTGCGAAGCGCGTGCCGCGAGTCGATTATGTAGGCAGGGGCAGGGCAAAGATGATGTCAGCGCCTCCAGGCACTAATGCAGGTCTCTCTGGGACTTGAGTCCTTCCACACTACTGCAACCAGCGGCGAAGCGGCTCACAGTCAGAAGGAGGTGTAACCAGTTCAACCAGAAGTCTCTTCCAAACAAATGAGAAAATATAAACTGCTCTTTCCAATTAGCAGAGCAGAAGATGCACATAAAGATATAATTCAAAAAGCATACGCTCTGCCTTTGGAGCGTTCAAATTGGTAAATGTCAAGAGATTGTTAGCACTGCTTCTTTAAGGAGTGTCCTGTTCGAAATGTGCACCAAATAAAGTTATTATTTAAAAAAAAAAAAATACTAAATAAATAAAAAAATAAAAAATGACAATGTTCGTGTATCCAGTGTCTTTTTAACGCTTACGTGATAGTTTTATAGTGCTCCACTTGTTATCCAAATGCACATCAAAGAATTCAAGGATCGCTAGCAAAACTGATAATGAAGGCAGAACGCTGTTAACGATACAAACGAGGACTCAGCAACTAATCTGCGTGTCAAAAAAGGAAAACAGAAGCCGTTTCCACCACTGGGAGGTTACGGTAATGAACATGTAAACAGCGTGTCCTCACGCTGTATATGGGATTCCAGGCAAGACTGTGGCGGATGACTTTCAAGGAGGCTGTAATGAGCTTAGAACCGCTCCGGGCGATTCTAAATAGGCGCGGGAAGAGCGCAGCGTGTCAGCTGAAGGTCACTTTTCCTAACCGCGGCTCCTTCAGACAGTAATTTACTGTCAAGAGATTAAACATTAAAAAATCACTATTACTGACCATTTGGAGAAAGCTCCCTAGGTCCAGGATAATCCTTTTTCATCAGAAATGGATTTTTGGAGTGAACAAAAAATTATTCAGAATGTCAATTGTATTGCACCTCATGTTGAATAACCACTTTTTAAAGCCTAACAGTGACAAAAATTGCCATTTTATAGACTTTTTTCTCCTACTCAGAAGCTGCATTTTGCCCAATTTCAAGCATAAATACTAGTCTGAACACACTTATTATAGTTCTGAAAGTGATAATTCACATCCAACAGTAATTTACATCCAAGAGATAAAACTTTCAAAAAATAATGATTACTGACCACTTTGGAGAAAGTTTCCAAGGTCCGTGGTCATCGTTTTTCATCAGAAAATTGATTTTTAACCTGATCAAAAAATTAATCAAAATTTCAATTGTATTGCACCTCACATTGAATACCCACATTTTAAGGCCTCACAGTGATCAAAATTTCTATTTCAAGTACTTTTCATCCTACGCAGAAGCTTTTACCTAATTCGAGCCTGAGCAAATGACTCTGAACACACTTATCTTAGTTCCAAAAGTGGTGATTCACCAACCACAGTCATTTACAGTCAAAGATTAAACACAGAAAAATCACCATTACTGCCCATTTGGAGAAAGCTCCTAAGGTTCGGAGTCATCTTTTTCATCAAAAAATTGATTTTTATGAACCCAAAATGATGCAAAATGTCAACTGTACCTCGCTCTCATGTTGAATGACCACTTTTAAGGCCTCACAGTGACCAAGATTGCCATTTTTATAGACTTTTACTCCTACTCAGAAGATTATATTTTACCTAATTTAGCCTGCAGATGACTCTAAACACACTTATTTGAGGTCCAAAAGTGAGGATTCACATCCAACAGTCACGTACAGTCAAAAGATTAAACATGAAAAAATCACCATTACTGACCATTTGAGAAAGCTCCTCAAGGTCAGGGGTCATCATTTTCATCATCAGCAAATGGATTTTTGGAGTGAACAAAAAATGATTCAAAATGTCAATTGTATCGCGCTTCATAGTGAATAACCTCTTTTAAGGCCTCACAGTGACCAAAATTGCAAGTTTTAGAGACTTTTCCTCCTACTCAGGAGCTTGCATTTTTCTCCACTTCGAAAATAAATATAACTCTAAACACACTTATTATAGATCCAAAATTGATGATTCACATCCAACAGTCATTTAAAGTAAAAATTAAACATTGAAAAAAATCACCGCTACTGACTATTTGAAGAAAGCTCTTAAGGTCCGTGGTCATCGTTTTCAACAGAAAATTGATTTTTGACCTGTACAAAAAAATGAATCAAAATGCCAATTGTATTGCGCCTCATGTTCAATAATCACTTTTTAAGGCCACACAGTGACCAAAATTGCCATTTTAACTACTTTTCCTCCTAATCCGAAGCTTGCATTTTGACCAATTTTAGGCAGAAAAATTACTCTAAACACACTTATTTTAGTTTCAAAAGTAATGATTCATATCAGACAGTCATTTACTGTCAAGAGATTAAACATTAAAAATCACTATTACTGACCATTTTCTGATGAAAAGATTATCCTGGACCTAGGGAGGTCCAGGATAATCTTTTTCATCAGAAAATGGATTTTGAGTGAACAAAATTATTCAGAATGTCAATTGTATTGCACCTCATGTTGAATAACCACTTTTTAAGGCCTAACAGTGACAAAAATTGCAATTTTTATAGACTTTTTTCTCCTACTCAGAAGCTTGCATTTTTCCTAATTTTGAGCCTGAAATTCACTCTAAACAAACATATTTTAGTTCCAAAAGTAATGATTTACACCCAACAGTGATTTACAGTCAAAAGATTAAACATTCAAAAATCACCCTTACTGACCTTTGACAAAGCTCCTAAGGTCCTGGGTCATCTTTTTGGATCAGAAAATGGATTTTGGAGTGAACGAAAAAATGGTTCAAAATGTCAATTGTTTGTGGCTCATGTTAAATAGTCACTTTTTAGACCTAACAGTGTCAAACATTGCCATTTTTATAGACTTTTTCTCCTACTCAGAAGCTTGCATTTTGCCCAATTTCAACCATAAATATGAGTCTGAACACATTTATTATAGTTCCGAAAGTGATAATTCACGTCCAACAGTAATTTACAGCCAAGAGATTAAACTTTCAAAAAATAATGATTACTGACTATTTGGAGAAAGCTCCCAAGGTCTGGGTCATCGATTTTCATCAGAAAATTGATTTTTAAACCTGATCAAAAATTTCAACAAAACGTCAATTGTATTGCACCTACATTGAATAACCTCTTTTTAAGGCATCACAGTGATCAAAATTGCCATTTTAAGTACTTTTCCTCCTAATCAGAAGCTTGTATTTTGACCAATTCTGGCATAAAAATAACTCTAAACACACTTATTTTGTGTTTTAAAAGTAATGATTCACATCAGACAGTCATTTACAGTCAAGAGATGAAACATTCAAAAAAATCACCATTACTGACCCTTTGGAGAAAGCTCCTAAGGTCCGGGGTCATCTTTTTTCACCAAAAATGTATTTTGGACTGTACAAAAATCGATCAAAAGTCAACTATATTGTGCCTCATGTTGAATAACCACTTTGTAAAAGGCCTCACAGTGACCAAAATTGCCATTTTTATAGACTTTTCATCCCTGCCCACCCCGAGGCCTGAAATGACTCTGTACCCACTTATTTTAGTTCCAAAGTGGTAATTCACACCCGACAGTCATTTGCAGTCAAAGATTAAACACAGAAAAAATCACCATCACTGGCACATTTGGAGAAAGCTCCTATGTCTCGAGTCATCTTTTTTCATCAGAAAATTCCAGTTTTTAAGTGGAAAACAAAATGATGCAAAATGTCTCAACTGTATCTGGCCTCATGTTGAATAACCACTTTTAAGGTTAAATCGTATTTATTGTAGGAAGAGAAGATAAGCTCACACAGCTGACTGCCTACATCCTTCGGCCGGCAGAGCGCATAGTTATTGGACGTACACAGCATTTCCGCCACAACCCGGAGGCCGGCCGCATAAGAGACTGATGTGTGGTTGTAGAAATTTGCGTCTTCCAATTTTATCCCCTGCTTATAACAAACACAAATTACAACTAGAACTTCCCCCAATCCCCCCCACCCCGAACCGATGTGCTATAGGATAGTCCTGGGATGTTCCCCATCTGGGGTCTTCCACCCCCCCTTGTTGACCCTGGTTAAAGGCAAACGTGTCCTCCCCCATCCCCCGGTCTGGAGCCCCTGGCCCGTGTGCGACAGCCTGCTTCTGGAGCTTCCCATATGTAGATTGTCTACTGTGTCTCCTCTTGGGGGGTTGCTGTCTCCGCTGGGGTATCCGTAAGTTGGAGAATGCGAAGGTACCTAGGGCACTTGAGTTCGTTCAGTTCTGTCGCCAGTAGGGACAGAAGGGGTTTCCAAATGGTACGAAAGGAGTCAGAAGAGCCCGTGAGAGTGGCCTGGATTCGTTCCATTCCGACTGTGTACCATAATTTATGCAACCATACTGTGTGTGTCGGTCTAGTTTGCTTGCCCCACAGAGAGAGAATGTGTTGAACTGCCGCCCCCATAGCTAGGCCCATTTACTTCCCCCGAATCGATTTCAGAGGGTACGTAAGTGCATTAGGCAGCCCCAGTAGCGTATAAGCCGGAAAGCGAGATATCTCTGTCTCGAGGTGTCGGTCAACGTCATCTAAGACTGCGCGCCAGTAGTCTGTGAGTTCTGGGCAGTCCCATAGGAGATGTGTCAGGGTCCCCTCCGCGTCGCACCCCCGCCAACATGTCGGACTTCGGTCTGGGTTCCCCCTGTGCAATCTGGCTGGCGTTAGATACCAGTATGTAGTGACCTTAACCGCTGCCTCCCTACTAGCCATGTTACGGGCCATGTGATTGGCTCGAAAGGATATATCCGTCCACTCTTTCTCCGTGAGTGCTCTCCCAATCTCCCGCTCCCACCGTTTCTGTCCCGCCGAGGGGGAAAAGGGAACCTGTGGACGTAGCATGTGGTGCAGGTCAGAGATCAGTCTTTTATCAGAAGTTTTGGTAAGGATCCAACGTTCGTATGTCGTGAGTTTTCTACTAACCCCGGGTCGGACATCGGGTGGAGGAGCCAGTGACGAAGTTGAAAATATTGGTATCGTTGTGGTGCTGCGATTGTATATAGTTGTTTCGCGTCTGCATAAGGTAGGAACCCCTCTAAGTCAAATAGCTGGCCCACCGATTTGCATTCTGTGGCTTTCCACTGTGAGAACGCTTGTTCCTCCATCCCGGGTGGGAACTCTGGATTCTCCAATAGAGGAGTCATTGGGGAGGGAAAGGAGGTGAGTCCTCTCTTAACCGCTACTGAGTCCCACACTCGTAACAGCGTGTTCGTGATCGGAGAGCCCCGTAGGTTCGGCGGTCTATCTGGTCTCTTCAAAACGGGACTTTCCACAAAGACATTTTCGCCAGAGCCCGGTCCTGAAACAACCATCGTTTTTCAGATTCCGGTCTGCTCCATTCCACCAGGTGTCGGAGTTGAGTTGCTTTAAAATATTCCGTGAAGTTAGGGATGCCCAGCCCACCCACGTCGGCCGGTCTATGGGAGAGATCCCTGCGCATCCGGGGTCGTGCCCCCACCCAAATAAATTGTTGTACCGCAGTTTGTATCTTTTGTAAAGTCCCGGCTGGGGGCCAGATCGGTATAGTCTAAAAGATATAAAGGGCCTTGGGTAGGATATTCATTTTAACAGCCGCTATCCGACCCAAGAGTGACAGCTGGTGTTTCTGCCAACGTCCAAGAGCCGCCTGCGTTTGGGAGAGGAGTTTAGTGTAGTTCAGTGTGCCCGTGCGCGCCACTGATGAAGCTAAATCAATCCCTAAGTAGGTAAGCGTATCGTGGGTTTGGAGCTCACCAATCGTCAGATCTCCCGTGTTGTGCGCCTCTTCACAACGGCCCAGGGGCAGCACCGTTGATTTCCCGACATTAATCTTAAAGCCAGACACGCGACCAAAGGAGGCCAATTCCCTCAAGAAGGCCAGGGCCGAGCGATCCGGAGTCTCCAGGGTTGCCAAGAGATCGTCGGCATACAGACTAATCGTATGTTGTTCCCCTCCGAAGGGGATACCTACAATATCTGGATTATCCCGCATTTTTTGTGCTAGGGGCTCTATGTAGAGAGCAAAGAGAAGGGGCGATAGAGGGCACCCCTGTCTCGTCCCCCGTTGATGGTCAAACGTCTTTGAGGCTATACCGTTCACCCGGATCGTAGCGGTAGGCTTATCATAACAACTCGCCACCCATGCCCGAAAGCGGTCCCCAATTCCAAAGTGAGCTAACGTGGCCTCTAAAAATTCCCAGCTAACGCGATCGAACGCTTTTTCAGCGTCGATCGATAACAGCACTGCATCCATCTTGGTGCGATGGGCTTTATCAATCAGGTGCAGTATCCTTTTAGTATGGTCACTACTCTGGCGATTAGAGACGAAGCCACATTGGTCTGGTTCAATAATGCCGGGCATTCGCAGCCCTAGTCTGGCCGCCAGGACCCCGGTGAACAGCTTTAGGTCGAGATTAAGAAGGGAAATCGGGCGATAAGCACCGCATTGAGTTGCGTCCTTCCCGGGTTTTGGGATTACTACGATATCGGCTGCCAACATGTCAGGAGGGATAGTCCCTGGGCCCTG
Organism: Calotriton arnoldi; assembly: GCA_963921515.1. Taxonomy (NCBI): domain Eukaryota; kingdom Metazoa; phylum Chordata; class Amphibia; order Caudata; family Salamandridae; genus Calotriton; species Calotriton arnoldi. The sequence continues at coordinate 12,257 of CAWUFW010009826.1, forward strand.
AAAGGAGTTAAAAAGACGCGTTAATATTGGGGCTAGCTGGGGACAAAAGGATTTATAGAACCCTGCCGAAAATCCGTCAGGACCAGGTGATTTCAAAGGCTTGAGTCGGGAGATGGCACTAATCACCTCCTCGACGCGGATGGGTGTGTCCAGCGCCTCCATTCCCGTTAGGTCTAGTTTTGTGGTTGCCGCTCCCTGTAGATAGGTCGCCGCCTCCCCGTGCGTCTGAGAGGCCTTGCTATATAAGGTGGAATAGAAGTCTCGAAAGACCTCTGCAATATCCTCGTCTCGATCCACTGTCTCTCCCCCCCTTGTCTGAAGCACCTGCACTCTCGTTCGTTCCTCCCGTGCTCTGAGTTTACTCGCTAGCAGCCGCCCCGTTTTGTCGCCTCCCACATAATAGGTGTGTTTGAGCCGTAGGGCCGCGTACTCGGCCCTATCTAAATCGAGAGCCGCCAGTTGCGCTCTAGCCGCCTTCAGCTGGCGCCAAATCCGGGGAGCGCAAGTGCGGCTTTGTATCCGCTCGAGTTCTGCCACCTGGGCTGTCAGAAGCACCCTTTTTCCTTTCCGTTCCCGAGCTTCAGCTGCGGTAATGGCGATTATTTCGCCTCGTATCGTAGCCTTAAGCGCCCCCCACAGTGCCGTTACGGGGATATCCGGGGAGTCATTCAGCTCTAGGTAGTCAGTGACGCGTCTTTGAAGTTGTTGCACCACCCCTGCCTTTTGGAGCAAGCTTTCCCTAAGACGCCATCTCCCGGGCGGTTTGCGCATTGGGGGGATGGACAGAGTCAACACCACCGCATCATGGTCAGATAGTGCTGCCGGTACGATCGACACTGTCTCCACAAGAGTCATCAATTCTGTCGTCCCTATAAAGTGGTCCAGCCGGGCGTAGGTGTGATGAGCATGCGAGTAGAAAGAAAATTGTGTGGCATTGGGGTGGACCACCCTCCAGACATCCTCCAACCCCCTCTCCTTTAACCAATTGCTCCCTGTTTGTGATAGGGCCCCAGTGTGTCCGTAGCGCTGACCCGATCTGTCCTTGCCTGTGTCCATGACGAGGTTCAGGTCGCCTCCCACCGCAATTTTTCTCCCGGAAGAACCCAGCACCTCCGACATTGCCGTTAGGAGGAATTGCTCCTGTCCCGTGTTGGGCGCGTAGAGGGATCCCACCACCATAGGGGCGTCTCCCACCCATAGTGTGTATGCCAAAAGTCGTCCTCGTATCTCTGCTACCTTGTCACCCACCGTGCCAGGGAATGTTTTAGCAATCAGTATAGCCACCCCTGCCGTCTTGGTCAGTGTGGAGGAATAGAATTGTTGGGGAAAGGCTCGGGATTTCATCCGGTGCCAATCTCTAGGGAGGAGATGAGTTTCTTGTAAAAGACATATTGACGCTCCTGAGTTTTCTAAATATGATAGGACGGCTCTTCTCTTAATAGGATTGTTCAGCCCTTTTACGTTCAATGTAAGGATCTGTAACGTTGATGCCGTCATCGGGGGGAACACAACAGGTCGCTTGTGGGTGGGTCTGGCGTATGTAGGAGTCCTAGTGGGACCCCGTGATTGATAGCACATCGGTTCCCCCATCCCACACCCCCTCCCTAACCCTTCCAACCCCCAACCAACTTCGTCCCCCCACTCCCTCCCTGCTCCTTCCCCACCCCCTCCCTACCCCCAATTCTCTTTTCCAACCTCCCAACTACCCGGTTCCCCCCCATGCCTCCCTAACCCCAACTTTGTTACCCCCCAAGTTTACTCCTAGTCCGTTGCCCACCGTCAATAGTGTGGGCAGCTGGAGTCCGAAAAGTTGGGGTGAACGTGTGGTCCAAGTGGCCCTGGCCCCCACCCCCGCCCCTCCCGGTGCATTTGAAGTTCGTGTTTTCTAGCCCCCTCAGTAGGTGCGATGTCTTCAGATCCGGGTTGGCGAGGCGGTGTCCTTCGTTACAGCGGCTACGGCTGCTTGCCGCTCTTGTGACACAGTGTCGGGATCCGGCCGTCGAACGGGGGGAAGAGTCTTTCCGCGGTTTACTCTCCGCCAGCCACTCTCAGGGCGAGTGGGCGACGCGTCCGGGCTCTCATGATTCAGGCCAAGGAGCGCACAGGTTTCCCTAAGGGAGCGTAATTGATGTAGCCGGCCGTTCCATCTGAAAATCAACCGGAAGGGGTGACCCCAGGAATAGGCCACCCCTTCTCTCTCAAGTGATCAGTCACCTCCTTGAAGGCTTTCCTCCTCTGGAGGGTTATGGCCGCTAAGACCTGGAAGAGAGCTACGGAGTGTCCTTTATATGTGATGGGTTGTTGACGCCTAGCTTCCCTCAGGATGCGCTCTTTAAGGGGGTAGTCTGGGAGAAAGGCTAGCATGTCTTGCGGGGGAGCCGGCGCCCTCTGCGGGGGGGCCCACCCGGTGCGCTCTGTCTATGCGGAGTTCAAAGTCTTGGTCCTCCCCCAGTATGTCCCTGAAGAGGCCTCGGAGATAGCCGGCGACGTCGCCCCCTTCTTCCTGGGATGGAACCCCTCTGACGCAAATGTTGTTGCGTCGGGACCTGTTTTCCAGATCCTCAGTGTGGGTCTGGAGGTCCATGTGTTGGTCTCTGAGACGGAGCACTTCCTGCTGTAATTGTTCGAGTTCTTCGCCTTTGGAGAGTTCGCGTTCCTCGATATCCGCCACTCTTTCCCCAACCTCATCCACATCACAGCGAATCTCCCTGATTTCCCCGGTCACTTCCTGCTTGAGCGTTTGAAAATCCTCCCAGAGGACGTTAAAAAGTGATTCCAAGAAAGTTCGTGTGATGGGCATTTTCCCCTCCTCTGAGGTCTCCTGAGTCCGAGGGGGGGTCGACCCCTTCCCTCCTTTCTCTCCAGAGAGGGATCCCTTGGTTAGCATATCTTTGAGGGTGCGTTCCCCTTTCTTTCGTTGAGCGGCCATCCAGGCGACCGGCCCGGAATCCCAGTCAGGTTCTGTCCCTGGTTTCTGGGTTGACGTGCTGATTGAACCGGGAGCACCACCCCCCCGCCGTTGAAGTAGAGTCGCGTCAATCAATCAATCAATCAATCACGGCATTTATAGAGCGCGCTACTCACCCGGGAGGGTCTCAAGGCGCTGGGGAGGGGGTGAGTTACTGCTCGAACAGCCAGGTCTTGAGCTGCTTCCTGAAGGAGAGATGGTCCTGGGTTCGCCGAAGGTGAGTGGGGAGGGAGTTCCAGGTCTTGGCTGCCAGGTAGGAGAAGGATCTTCCTCCGGCGGTGGCTCTGCGGATGCGTGGTACGGTGGCGAGGGCGTGGCTGGTTGATCGTAGCTGGCGGGTGGGCGTGTAGAAGGTCATGCGGTCGTTGAGGTACTTGGGGCCCAGGTCGTGGAGGGCCTTGTGTGCGTGGGTGAGGAGTCTGAACGTGATTCTCTTGCTGACGGGGAGCCAGTGCAGGTCTTTCAGGTGTCCGGTGATGTGGCTGTGTCGGGGATGTCCAGGATGAGTCGTGCGGAGGCGTTCTGGATGCGCTGGAGTCTTTTTGAAGTTTGGCTGTGGTTCCGGCGTAGAGGGTGTTCCCATAGTCCAGTCGGCTGGTGACGAGTGCCTGGGTGACGGTCTTCCTGGTTTCAGTGGGGATCCATCTGAAGATCTTGCGGAGCATGCGCAGGGTGTTGAAGCACGAAGATGAGACGGCGTTGACTTGTCTGTTCATCGACAGGGAGGAGTCCAGGATGAAGCCCAGGTTGCGTGCGTGGTCCGTTGGCTTGGGCGCGGTGCCCAGGGCCGGGGGCCACCAAGAGTCGTCCCAGGCGGAGGGTGATGAGCCCAGGATGAGGACTTCCGTCTTGTCTGAGTTCAGTTTAAGGTGGCTGTTCCTCATCCAGTCGGCGACGTCTCTCATCCCGTCGTGTAGGTTGGCTCTGGCGGTGGTGGGGTCGTTGGTGAGGGAGAGGATCAGCTGGGTGTCGTCGGCGTAGGAGATGATGTTGAGGTTGTGTTGGCGTGCGATGGCTGCGAGGGGCTCATGTAGACGTTGAAGAGGGTTGGACTGAGTGAAGATCCTTGTGGAACGCCGCAGATGACTTCGGTGGCCTCGGATCTGAACGGGGGAGGCGGACTCTCTGGGTTCTTCCGGCGAGGAACGAGATGATCCATTCCAGTGCTTTCTCTCGGATTCCGATGTTGCTGAGGCGCTTCACTAGGGTGCGGTGGCAGACGGTGTCGAACGCCGCGGAGAGGTCCAAGAGGATGAGGGCTGCTGTTTCCCCATTGTCGGTTAGGGTTCTGATGTCGTCGGTGGCTGCGATAAGGGCGGTCTCGGTGCTGTGGTTGGCCCGAAACCCGGACTGCGAGGGGTCGAGGGATCCATTCGTCTCGAGGAAGGCGGCAAGCTGTCTGTTGACGGTCTTCTCGATGACTTTGGCCGGAAACGGAAGGAGCGAGATGGGACGGTAGTTCTTGAGGTCGGTGGGGTCCGCCGTTGGTTTCTTCAGGAGGGCGGTAGCTCGGCGTGCTTCCAGCTCTCCGGGAAGGTGGCGGTGTGGAAGGAGGAGTTGATGATGTCCCGGAGATGGGGTGCGATGGTGGCGTCGGCTTTGTTGAAGACGTGGTGTGGGCAGGGGTCGGTTGGTGATCCGGAGTGGATGGAGTTCATCGTGCGGGTGGTGTCTTCGGTGCTGATCGGGGTCCAGTTGCAGAGGGTGGTGGTGGCGGGCGTTGGTTCGGCGGTAGGGTGCGTGGTCTGTGCGTCGAAGCTGTTATGTATGTCGGTGATCTTGCGGTGGAAGAACGCGGCGAGTGAGTTGCAGAGGTCTTGCGAGGGGGTGATGTCGTTGTTTCCGGGCGCTGGGGTTGGAGAACTCTTTGACGATGCTGAAAAGTTCCTTGCTGTCGTGGGCGTTGTTGTCCAGTCGTTCTTTGAGTGCCGACTTCTTGGTGGCACGGATCAGCTGGTGGTGTTTGCGGGTGGCGTGCTTGAGGGCGGTCCTGTTGTCTGTGGTCTGGTCGAGTCGCCAGGCTTTCTCGAGAGTGCGGCAGTTCTTCTTGGATTCCTTGAGTTCGTTGGTGAACCAAGGGGTTTTCTTGCTTCCGGGTCTGCTGGGAGGGTTTTTTAGTGGTGCGAGGTCGTCGGCGCAGGCGGTCAGCCACTTGGCGAGGTTGCTGGCTGCTTCGTTTGGGTCCGTTGTGTTGGTGGGTGTGTTCTGGCTGAGGGAGGCGGTGAGCTGTCCTTTCGCTGTCCCCTCTCTCCTCCGGGCCTCTCAGTGGGGCCACCAGGGGCTCGTCGGCCCCAAATCTCGGCTCAGGACCCGCCGCCGATCTCCGCCCTTCTTTTGCTTTTGCTGGTGTCTAGGGGCCCCTCCAATGCAGCCACACCGCTCCTCCGTTGTAGCCCTTCGTATTGCCCCAGCAGCATTGTCTATTGTCCTTCCCGCCGCTGCTGTGCTCCTTCTTCGCCCCCTGTCGCCGCCTTCAGCCCCGTCCGTGTCTCTCTAATGCTGGGGTGCTCAGGCTCCTGCCCCCCGCTGCGCACCGCCAAGGGCCCAGGGCCCGTGCGTCACTGGTTCTCTGTCCCCAGGCGTCCCCGCATCAAGCACACTCCTCAAGCGTTCCTCGTACTCACGCAGACGGGTGGACGCTCTGTCCCTGGCGCCTGACGATCCGTCTAAAGCACAGGGCTGGCCCCCAGCTACCGCTCCACTGCCGTTCGCCGGGTCCGTCTATGCCAGAGTTCCACTTTGTTCGCCGGCAGGCGTTCGCTCCGTCCTCTGGGCTCTGGAGGCCAGGCGACGTGTCAATAAACTGGAGGGCCGCCTCCATCACTCATGAGGGCCCCTTCGTTGCGCCTCGGGCGTTCACTCCCGGGCGGGTCTCCCCGCGGCGGCTTCCCCCGGGCCCCCACTCCACTCCACTGTGCGGTGTCGGGGTCAACAGATGCCTCCACAGCTCGCGGCGTCTCACCGCAGGCCGCCTCCCCTGCTGCGGCTGGGTTCTGGTTTGTGGGGATCCCCGCCAAAGGAGTCAGCCGTGAGATCTCCAAGCCGCAGTGTCACCCTCGCAGGTCCTGGCTCGTAGCAGCCCCTGCGTGCGCCGCCCCTCCGCACTTCATGGATGGCCGGGCTCGCCCACCTAGGCCGCCGAGCCGCGGCCTCGAGTAGTCACTCTCTCCCCGACGGGGGACGCAGGCCCGTCGTCGTCTCGCTCACCCTGAGCGTCTCTGCTGACTTCGGCCGTCCCGGAGTTTCAAGGCACCTCTCCGCTCCCGGGTAGAGCTCAGCGCTGGGCCGCTAGCGACACAGGCGCAATTGTAGAGGTGCCTTCTCACGGCCACTGCATCAGCTCCGCAGCTCTAGGCCAAGGCGCCATTTTCTCCGGCCGTCGCTTCGCGCCCCTGAAGGTCTCTTCGGTGTTCCGGAGGCGGATTCACGCTTTCCAGGCAGCCGCTCTACACCGCCCACAGTCGGGTAGTCAGCGTCGGGCGTTGAGGGGGAATCTGGGCAAGATTTATATGGGGTAAATGGGGACAGGGGTGAGGAGCCTCCGAGCCGCGCGTCCGCTCAGCTCGCCATCTTGGCCACGCCCCCCTTTCTAAGGTTTTTAAATTCTATTTTCTAACTATAACAGCCCTGTAACCTTTGGTTCTTTAAGTGAATTTCTATGGTTTTGTAAATACTAGGCATGTTTGCAGAGTGGTGGAGAAAGGTGAAGGGACCTCCAACCAGCTCTCAGCAATCCTGTTGCATGGGGCATAGTGCTGGCAACAGGAGAACGTCTTGGCCCCCAAGGACCCTCAGCATCCAAAGGGACTTCATCTCTCAACAAGTAGTAAGCCAGGAGGTGCGTTTGCAGAGTGATGGAGAAAGGGGGCAGGGCCCTCCTCCAGCTCTCAGCAATCCCGTTGTGTGGGACTTACTGCTGGTAACAGTAGGGCTGCTTGGGCCCCAAGGACCTTCAGCAGCCAAGGAGACCTCATCCCCAACCAGTAGTGTGCCAGGAGGTGCGTTTGTAGAGTGGTGGAGATAGGGGGAAGGGACTGCCACGAGCTCCTGCCACGAGCTCGTAGCAATCCCGCTGTGTGGGACTTACAGGAGGTAACAGGAGGGGTTGTTGGCCCCCAAGGACCCTCTGTAGCCAAGTTGACTTTATCCTCCAACCAGTAGTGCACCAGGAGGTGAGTTTGCAGAGTGGTGGAGTAAGGGGGAAGGCCTCCCATAAGCTCTCAGCAATCCCGCTGTGTGGGACTTACTGGAGCTAACAGGAGGGGTTGTTGGCCCTCAAGGACCCTCTGCAGGCCAGGGGACTTCATCCCCCAACCAGTACTGCTCTATGAGACGTGTTTGGAGAGTGCTGGAGAAAGGGGGCGGGCCTTGGGTGACCTCTCAGCAATCCTGCTGCGTGCTTACTGGAGGTAGCAGGAAGGGTTGTTGGCCCCCAAGGACCCCCACTAGCCAAGGAGACTTCATCCTCCAACAAGTTGTGCACCAGGAGGCCCGTGTGCAGAGTGGATGAGAAAGGGGGCGGGCCTCCAGCGACTTCTCCTGGGGGCTGCGTGGCCCCCCTCCCCGGGCTGATTTTGCCCCGGGGACCCCATCCCCCGGGGCCTGTCCTTTTTTTAATAAAATATACATTTATAAGGGGGGGGCGAGTGGCCCCCCACCCCGGGCCAATTTTGGCCCGGGGACCCCATCCCCCAGTGGTTTTTTAACTATTTTTTTTATTAGAGGAAGGGGGCCGCTGGCCCTCCTCCCTGGGCTGACTGCAGCCTCGGGGACTACATTCCCCGGGCCCGGCCTGTCTATCCTGTGTTAGGGACCGCGGGGAGAGCCTCAAGGCCCCCACAGTCCCTGCCAGCTCTCTGTCTCCTGCAGGAGCCGGCATTGCTTTTACAGACAGGGGGCTGCTGAAAGGCAGCATTCTGTCTGTCAAAGCAATGTTTTCATCTGTTTCTCTGCACGCATATTTGAGTGCAGAGAAACAGATGAAAACTCCTTTCTGCTAGCTGGAGCTGTTTGACAGCTCCTGCTTGAAGAAAGCGGAGTTATGTTTGCGACAGCTCCCACCAAGCAAAAGCAAACAGCTATGTCCTGTGGGTGGGCACCCCGGGACATAGCAGGACGTGGCCCTGGGGGTAGGCAGTCCCCAGGGCCATAAATGGATCGATGAGGGGGGCTGCATGGCCCCCTTCCATCTCAAATCTTAATCCAGGGAGGAGGCAGTCGCCGGGGCCGGGGGGCCGCCATGCATCCCCTACATTTATTTTTTATAGTGCCCCGGGAAGGTGGCGCGATCCCCCTGCATTAAATTAACTATAGTGCCCCGGGGAGATGGCGTTGTCCGAGGCTGTAGGGGGTGCACAGCCACTGTATTAAATTAACTAGTGCCCCAGGGAGGTGGCGGCCCCCGTGGCTGCAGGGGGGCGAGCGGGCCCCCCTATTAACTTAACACTTGCTGCCTGGGGAAGTTGTGGTCCCCGAGGCTGCAGGGCGGCTGCACTGGCCTTCCCGCATTAAATTAACTACACTTGCCCCAGGGAGGTGGCGGTCCCCGGGGCTTATGATAAGCCATAGGAGGGGGGTCCATGCGCTCCAGTCCTTTACACCACTGCTGATGCCCCCGGGAGCCCGTGCTTCTTTTTTTTACATTTTCAGCAGAAGCCGCGGATCGAACGTGGCTCCCGCCGGAAATTAAACAGGAACATTTTTGGGGGTGCTCCGTGGGATCCCTGTGGGACCCCCCCTTCAAGAGGCCTAGGGGTTCAGGGTATTGCTACCCTGCCCCTTTCTCTTTTATTTACCTTTTTTTGAGGGACTCGGCTAAAGCCGAGTCCCAAGATGGCCGCCAACACTTTCTAGTTTGAAATGTTGGCAGCCAATCAGATCTCACCACGAAATCGGGAGGGGACATGGATCCTATGTGTCCCTATATATACAAATTTGGTTTTCGGTTAATATCTCTAAAACTACGGAACAGATTTAAACCAAATCACAAAAAGGCACTTCTTTGAACCAACATCGACCTTCCTGCCAAATTTGGTGTAATTCCATGTAGCAGTTCAGGCTGTAGCCGTGTCTAAAATTCCTATGGGAACGGGTGGCCTGTCTACAGTATTTATATGTATTGTGTTTCATGAGGTGTGATATGGCCATATCTGGCGATTGCCTTCTTTGTATATCCTTGAAATGCTTAATTCTGAAGCTTGTTTTTGATTTAATAAAAAGAACTCTTAAAAAAAAAAAAAAATCCTATGGGAATTAACATGGGGAAAACACGTTTTTTAATGCCCCCCTTTTTCTCGGCTCCCACTTGAAAGATCACTACAAAACTTTCAAAACAGACGCTGGAGTGAGCGTCTGACTTGTTTTGAAAATTTTGCAAAGATTCGTAAAGCGCAGCCAAAGTTCTTGGCAAATGAAAAACACTCTTCCTATGGAAATTATATCCTAACTATAACTGCCAGTAGGTAATATATATATTTATCTTCTCTGTGACCTTCCTTCACCAACAGCCGCTGCACCACATTCAGGACTTCGTTAAATGAGACACAGGTCTCAGGCAGGTGGGAAAGTTCCGCTTTATCCAATCCATTAAGTGCAGCAATTCGAAAACAGGACATTATATATATATATACATATACACACACACACACACACACACAAGTCAGTTTCAGAAGAACTCAAGAAACTAAACTGACTGTCTGGTTCACAAGGCACTCCACCACCAGGGACCCCTTTTCCTTAGGTATAGCTTTTCCTGGTACATCCCTGCTAGAACAAGACGTTCTGCCTCCAGCAACTTGGTGGAGACTCCCAGGTTCAAATTTACAAAATGGGGAGGTAGAAGTTTCGTCGTTGGAGCTGCCAAGGCCTGGAACAACCTAACTCCTCAAATCAGATCCATACCTAACCTCCAGGCCTTTAGGAAAGCACCGAAGATCTGTTTTTTTCCCTCTCCTTAGCGTAGTTTCCTTGACCTGTAGTTTCAGCCAGCGCCAAGACGCCCTTCTTGGGTATTCGAGCGCTCTATAAACATATTAACATAACATATATATGTTATGTGACTTCACGGGGACGGCGCGATCACTGTATCAGCGCCCCACAGCCCGGCGAACTTTTGCTATCGAGGCTGGGGCGTCTGGGGACCCAAGGAAGTTCATGAATATCATCAGAATCGGGACTTACCAGTTACACGCAACCCTCTATTGCCAGGAATACCAGCGCCAACTTTGAGACCAAGTGAGCCCCGTTGGAGTTCTTATCCCGGCTGTGTTGCCTGCTGGGAGTTGCAGTTCGCTACCCAGAACTACAACCAAACTCGATGCAACGGACTGGGATCAGCTGGACTCCCACCAATGGGAGTGCCGCCGTATATTCAAAAGAGGGTTGAGGCATAGTTCTCGAGATCAGCAGCATCAGATGAAGGCACACTTCGCCGAAACGCGTCATGCCCAAGCTGTCATTAAAGAGGACTTCCCCAAACTCCCCGCTGTGTCCTCTGATTACTTTTTACCGAAGTGGTCTTCTTTGTGACATTTTTTGCGCCAGCCAGGGGCGCAGTAGAGGACCCGCCCTACAAAGCGTCCAAGGCATCGCTGGCTTCGTTCTGTTTGTTTGCCAAGTGATTGGTCAGCCTTGGACCGCCTCGTATGCAAGATTAGCACAGGGCTGCTGCCAGGTGCAGTCCGTGACTTCACGGGGACGGCGCGATCACTGTATCAGCACCCTACAGCCCGGCGAACTTTTGCTATCGAGGCTGGGGCATCTGGCGACCCAAGGAAGTTCATGAATATCATCAGAATCGGCGATACCAAAGGGGAACGGCATGGTGAGCAAAAAAACGATGGATTTAGGCCCAGATCTCTGTACTGGGGTGAATGTATGACATTGTTCTGCATTCTGTCCATCAATTGTTGTTTTTGCATTAGTCACCCCGAGTGGGACGGGTATGCCCAGACGTGGGTCCCGTGCTCTCCATGCCACTGGAATCAAGCTATCCTGGCTGAAGAGGGGTGAAACCCCGAAACCGGTCCTAGGATGCTTGTTTCCAGTCCAGGGAGGACCTGGCCTGGCAGTTCGGGCTGGCCTGTTCCCATTGGGCACAGGGTCAAGACTGATTTGCATATGGCTGGGTTCAAACTGGAACGGCATGGTGAGCAAAAAAACTATGGATTTAGGCCCAGATCTCTGTACTGGGGTGAATGTATGACATTGTTCTGCATTCTGTCCATCAATTGTTATTTTTGCATTTATCATCAGAATCGGGACTTACCAGTTACACGCAACCCTCTATTGCCAGGAATACCAGCGCCAACTTTGAGACCAAGTGAGCCCTGTTGGAGTTCTTATCCTGGCTGTGTTGCCTGCTGGGAGTTGCAGTTCGCTACCCAGAACTACAACCAAACTCGATGCAACGGACTGGGATCAGCTGGACTCCCACCAATGGGAGTGCCGCAGTATATTCAAAAGAAGGTTGAGGCATAGTTCTCGAGATCAGCGGCATCAGATGAAGGCACACTCCGCCGAAACGCGTCATGCCCAAGCTGTCATTAAAGAGGACTTCCCCAAACTCCCCGCTGTGTCCTCTGATTACTTTTTACCAAAGTGGTCTTCTTTGTGACATTTTTTGCGCCAGCCAGGGGCGCAATAGAGGACCCGCCCTACAAAGCGTCCAAGGCATCGCTGGCTTCGTTCTGTTTGTTTGCCAAGTGATTGGTCAGCCTTGGACCGCCTCGTATGCAAGATTAGCACAGGGCTGCTGCCAGGTGCAGTCCGTGACTTCACGGGGACGGCGCGATCACTGTATCAGCGCCCCACAGCCCGGCGAACTTTTGCTATCGAGGCTGGGGCGTCTGGGGACCCAAGGAAGTTCATGAATATCATCAGAATCGGGACTTACCAGTTACACGCAACCCTCTATTGCCAGGAATACCAGCGCCAACTTTGAGACCAAGTGAGCCCCGTTGGAGTACTTATCCCGGCTGTGTTGCCTGCTGGGAGTTGCAGTTCGCTACCCAGAACTACAACCAAACTCGATGCAACGGACTGGGATCAGCTGGACTCCCACCAATGGGAGTGCCGCCGTATATTCAAAAGAGGGTTGAGGCATAGTTCTCGAGATCAGCGGCATCAGATGAAGGCACACTCCGCCGAAACGCGTCATGCCCAAGCTGTCATTAAAGAGGACTTCCCCAAACTCCCCGCTGTGTCCTCTGATTACTTTTTACCGAAGTGGTCTTCTTTGTGACATTTTTTGCGCCAGCCAGGGGCCTAATAGAGGACCCGCCCTACAAAGCGTCCAAGGCATCGCTGGCTTCGTTCTGTTTGTTTGCCAAGTGATTGGTCAGTCTTGGACCACCTCGTATGCAAGATTAGCACAGGGCTGCTGCCGGGTGCAGTCCGTGACTTCACGGGGACGGCGCGATCACTGTATCAGCGCCCCACAGCCCGGCGAACTTTTGCTATCGAGGCTGGGGCGTCTGGGGACCCAAGGAAGTTCATGAATATCATCAGAATCGGGACTTACCAGTTACACGCAACCCTCTATTGCCAGGAATACCAGCGCCAACTTTGAGACCAAGTGAGCCCCGTTGGAGTTCTTATCCTAGCTGTGTTGCCTGCTGGGAGTTGCAGTTCGCTACCCAGAACTACAACCAAACTCGATGCAACGGACTGGGATCAGCTGGACACCCACCAATGGGAGTGCCGCCGTATATTCAAAAGAGGGTTGAGGCATAGTTCTCGAGATCAGCGGCATCAGATGAAGGCACACTCCGCCGAAACGCGTCATGCCCAAGCTGTCATTAAAGAGGACTTCCCCAAACTCCCCGCTGTGTCCTCTGATTACTTTTTACCGAAGTGGTCTTCTTTGTGATATATATATATATTCACTAAAAAAAAAACAAAGGTTACAGGGATGTTATAGTTAGGGTCAGATTTTACTCATATAAAACCAGAGAAATTCAACCGTTATAGTTATCTGAGTTAACTATAACTCGCGCCCCACAATGCACTGCTTATGACCTCACATATTACATCACTCATGACATGGTCAGTGACATCACTGATGACATCTCAAATGACATCAGTGATGACATCCGTGATGACATCATCCACAGCATATCTGACGCACCCACTCACACCCCTATAGAATCTTTTATACACCCACTGCCACTCCCACACAACCATTCACAAACCCATTCACAGAGCGATATCAGTACTTACGCACCCACTCACTGATCTACACACAAATCCACTCGCTCACCCATACTGCGACTCATAGACCCACTCACTCACTAATACAGCCTTTGACATATCCACTCATACAGCCATACAGGCGCTCACACAGTATATATATATATTATATATATATATATATACATAAATATATAATGGGGAGGCAGAAGAGTTACCACATCATCCTCTGATTGGCAAATGTATTCGAATCAACACGGAGTTAAGGCCCACTTGAGTAACAAAAAGTGATCAGAACCTTAGGATCCAATCTTGTTCTCGAAACCCTGCTGACCGCCACAAGGAGACTTCAAAAGAACAATTAGTATTCACGAGAGCACACATTTCTGTACACCCCAAGGAACCAGACTTATGATAACCTTTTTGCCTCCGACATAGACTACGACTACTTGTTGTTATACACATTAGGCCTAATCCTACAGGATCCAATAAATGTTTGTTTCTCAAGTTGGTCTTACCTCTGTTGATATGAAATATACATATATATCGAGAGAAAGAGACGAGCCAGGGTTCGGGCACTCCTATAAGAAGCTGTGAATGAACCGTGCCACAGGCATTTTTAACATGTAAATCATGCAGTAAATATCATGTAAAAATAGAATAAAATATTTTCAAAATTCATAAAAGTGTATTTCTTTAACATGCAGAAGCGTTTCACCTTACTACATCACATTGTATGACCCAATTAAGATCATCTATTAAAAGTGATTTTTTTCAAAAGGCCATTGTTGCCCCAGTGCCTCATCCTAATGACAGTGTCACTAGTAAACTAAGAGGCAAGTTAGTGGTCCTGTGAATCCTATATGTGGCATTGATTATTTTAATACATGAAGCAACGTTCTAACCTATTAAAACAAACACAAGCACAAGAGGTTTGGGTACAGTGAACATACTGAACTCATGTTGAAGGTGCTGTAATTTGTGGTAATGAGGAAAAAGGGGACTTGCTGAAATAAAATATTTGTCTAAGATCACACAATTTTGTCATGTGGGGAAGCAGGGATAGATCCCAGGTTTTCTGGTTTATTTGTGCAATTCAGTCACTACATGTGTATCCCTCTGTCCTGTTTTGCATCAAAGATTATTGCTTTGTCATGAATTCTTGACATGTGTATGTATGTATGTATGTATATATATGTGTGTGTCAACCTGGAATGAATAAAAGCACCCCTTGACACATGTTTCACTGTTCTTATGAGCTCTTCAGAAAGATATAGCTTTGTCTAGATTCAAGGGAGCACCCAGTATAAGTCAAAACAATACCCTGTCAGACTTAGAGTGCTGCATAAATTATGCAAAAAAGGAAGCAAGGAACTCTGGGTAGTTCCCAAGTTAAGGTGGCGAGCAGCTCCTACATAGAGCACCTTACAACACCACTGACACAATGCATCTGCTCACCTCAGCTGTCTGTTTTTCTAGCTAGGTTTTTAGGCATAGGATTAGCACAGTGCCATCCATGCCGAGCTAGAATCTGAAAGTCTCTTGCCGTTTTAACAGCAAAGTCTTTAAGCATTGGATTAGCTAGTGCCATCTGTGCCGAGCAGAAAAATGACAAAAGCCTTTTACCACTCCAGGCCCAGTGTTACTGCTCTGGACTGGTAAAATACCATCCAAGTCAACCTAGAATGAATAAAAGCAACCACTGGCACATGTTTTGCTCTTGTTATGAGCTCTTCAGAGAGGTATAGATGTGTCCAGACACAAGGGAGCACCCAGCATAAGTCAAAACAATATACATTACACAAAACAGGAGTCAAGGAACTCTCTGTAGTTCCATTTTTAAGTTCCTGATCTTAAAAAATGAACAAGTTAAAACCTCTCAGTCAAATGAGGACAATGAGAAAAACCAACAGAGACATAGAAGGCCCGACTCAGGGCCCCCATACCCAACTCTCGAGGCAAGAATGCATTTATTTGGGGGTTGTCACACCCCACATGCCCCCTTGAAGCTATGCCCATGAAGGCAAACCTTGATCCACGTATGAGCAAATAGCCACGGGCCTGTGAGGCTGTTGAGCTGGTGGGCTCTGGAGGATCAGTGAGTCCAGGAAAGTAGTACAATTAGGTCCTTTGTGGCAAGGGTGAACTGTTGAGGCCAGGATGGCAAAGTAGAACTGGCATGTCCAGCAAAGGAAAGAATGGGCAGCTGATCCAGTATGTGTAATGAGGACCAATAGATTCAGAAAAGTGACAATAAGCAGTAAAGTACAAGAAAGGAGAGGAGAATTGGTAGGTCAACTGGGACGTTTAAGAGGGTCAGGCAAAGGCGGCATCTTAGACTCAGGGAGGTGGTATTTCAGGAGAGATTAGGAGTTTCCATGTTACATTATATTACTTAGGTTAACTGATGTTACTGTGCATTTGTATAGCACAGTACTCATCAATTAGTTGGCTTCTTTGTGCTGCCTTCATTCTGCAATAGAGGCCATTGCAGGTTTTCTACAAGGCTTTCCAAAAGGGGGATATTCTCAAGCCATGTTTGGTGTGGTTGAGCAGTTTGAAAGTTGTGGGTTTCAATACTAAGGCATCTTATAGAAAGGGGTTGTTCTTTTGACCTTTCAACTTGACCCTTGTGGATGTCTAATGTCGTGGGAATGTCTCTGCATGATAGCTTGCATTGGGCATTTAGGTCCTCAGCCCCTCCACCTAACCTGTGCCACTTATTACATGCCTGCAGTCAGTTGGGTCCCAATGGCCCTTTTGTGGGCATCTTTGGTTTTGCCATCTGATAATGACTGTAAGGGTAAAGTGAGGGTAAATATTCTCATGTTTTAGCTAAGTTGTTATTACATTGGATCACTGGGTTCTCAATGCTGAGATTAGGGTCTATGAAAGTCAGACGTTGATATTAGGTCCTAGTGCCTGTAAATTATTTCTTGACAAGTGTTTGTACTGAAATCTAAAGTCCCTGGATGGTGCTCCCATGAAACAGGTGTTTCCTATCCTCTTGTCCCTAGTGCCCATGTTTAGCGGTCATTGTTCCTGGTGTCGTATTTTGTGTATCATCATTTTGTGAAGTAAGGTGTTATCCCTAGGCCTCAGGTTATGGTGACCCCCGCCTAACATCCATAGCTAGTTTTGTAGCAGGAGTTTGAGTTACAGGAGGTTGGGCAAACTCAGGAGTTCTTCAGTTGAGTTGTTGCCATATGTAGCAAAGTGTAGTATGGTCAGCCTTGTTTCAAACCCCAGTCCATGATAGGGGTTGTTGGGTTCCAATATAGATGTGGAGAGCTGATGCAATCTCAAGCCTTGTTAGGAAGGAGAATTCTACAGTTGGGTTAATAGTCACCTGTAACTTGTTGTGCATAAGTTCTAGTTAGATATTAAGAATGCACTCTGTACATCTTAGATTGTCATGTCCTTTAGGCTAGTCCTATCATGTATGCCCCTATTACATACATTTGTCCCATCCACATGACAATAACGATTCTAAACAGGTGACTTTTTACCTAGTAGCTTGCTCCTGTCTCTTCGACACCAGGCTCTCAGTACTCTATCATAATCCCTGTACCTGACGTACATAAACATGTCCTTCAGCACAGCAGAATTATTCACACTTGTTTAGAAAAGCATTGGTGATTGTTTTCAAAACATTAACCCTTTCGCTGCTTCTGTCGGCCAACGGCCGTCGCGAGCACTACCTCCGTAGTGCTGCGCACGTCCGTTGCCCGACGCGGCCCTGCCCACTCTTCAAAGCCGCCGCACCGCGGCGAAATTTCGGCCGCGGTAAAGGGGTTAAAGATTGTTTTCAAAACATCCATGATTGTTTTAAAAACATATCGATTCTAGAAAAAACCCTGGAGTGACCACTTTAGTATAAAAGACCCTCACTCCCCCTACAAATTAAAGGAGAATTCCTTCTAAGCTGAGACGGGGTCCTGCATGCTGAATCTTCGACACGCAGTGGTCTGACATCCCTTGTGGGGTGTCATCCTCGAAGCAGAGACGGGGTCCCTCGTTCTCAACCATCAGGTGAGGGGGCTGGTTCTTCCCTAGGGGTTTCTTGGCTACAGATACACATAGCTATACGCATATACACCTACACATCCAGGTTAGGCTAGGTACATTTAGGCGATTACTTAGGGTGCGCATTTTAGGAATATGCAAGTACTACTGTTTTTATCTGAACTGCTTATGTTCATCTTATTAGCACTATGGTAGAAATGCATCTACTATTCACTATATTGGTACTAGCAATCTCTTTTGTATGCTTCTGTCTCCTGATTGTCGCAGCACATATGTTTTACACAAGTCTGTCGTTGGACCAATAAATACTTATTGAAACGTCCTAATCGCCAACCTGTGTATTTCCTGAGAGAAAGCAAGCACGAGTGTCTGAGCGAAACGTACTGTACTGTTTCCCACAATTCCTGAGGAATCAGGGTTGTCATGTTCAGTAGTTGCCAGAAACTACCTACATCACTGTAGAATACAGGGGGTGGTAGTGGCACTGTAGAGCTAGCTGGTCTAATGCCTGACATATCCTGTGGGGGTGTCCGGAAGCGGTTGGGACACCAAGCCCTCAGTTTAGGTAATCCAAAACGCGCAGGTCTTGGGGGATTCCTAGGAACTACACGACATGGTGCAGCCAACGTAGGTTTGGTTCTTATATTAACAGTGAAAATCTGAGTAGTTCAGTCGTGCTTTCTCAGAAAGCCCTACTCACACTTTTTCAGAGACGTCTGAAGTGGGAAGGGAAATCCGCCTCAGCTGAGCAGATATACTCTGTGTATTGGCTGAAGGTTTAGCAAGCTTGTAAGGATAAAAAGTTCCCCACATTGTGCAAAATACTTAGTGACTGAAGCTTTTCCTCTCCTGAGAATGACTGAGTCATCGAGTGGTGGTTCAGGCTCGGGGGAAGAGGAATTGGCTAACCCTCTCAACATCACAGAGAACTGCAGACATGCAGTAACTATGAAATTGTTAGAACACGGCGTACCCTTAACAGGTGGCTGTGTTACCTTCGTGATTGAGGCACATGAGGTGTTCGGATCAGAGGTATTCTATTCTTAGATTCAGTTCCCACCTGCAGATCCGGTGACTAAATTGTTCCACACATAGTCGAACCACCAGATGAATACATTCCATACGAAGACATTGAAGTTACGTTAACTTACCAGCAACATAAAAACTGCTTTAAAGGCGCCCTCCCACACACAACATCTGTTGTGAGACTCGGTCCGCTCAGCATAGAAGGAGCAACCTGGTGGGTCTTAGCGACATACACTCCACATCCCGAGATAGATATACTACCAGTAGATAAAGTCTGTGCAATATACAAAGACATAGTCAGGCTATACAGACGCAATGTCCAGTTCGTCATGCGAACATTAACAGTTCAACCTGCGAGAAATGCTCCAGCTGGTCCACACCAGGCCACACCTACGATTAACCCATAGACACTGAAATCAGTAATAGGGACAATTCCTTCCAAACAGGAGCAAATTCCGATCTGGATAGCACAAACAATTGTACAGCTGGAAGCAGTATTTCCCCATACGGGTCCGCAGGAAAGACATAGAATGCTAACCATTTGCTTGCCAATGGGGATGGTTCCCTCGATTGAGGATTGTACCACTTGGGGAACAATCTTTGCTGCCGTTTACCTCAGAGTACACAGTACCCCTTCCTTAGCAGTTGTTCCTGATGTATTGAAACAGATACAGAACGAGTACGGGGAAGGATCTGCCCTGGACTTGGGAATGAAACTGATGGGTAATTTTGCCCAACTCTCTGCAATCATGCTGAGCAACATAAAGGGGAGGCAGCAGCAGTGGCTATACACAGCCACCTAAGGGACACAGCTCCTATAAATAGGGAGCGAGAATTACCAAAAATTATTGAAGAAACCTATGTTGCACTAGGTAGAGATCATTTGGGAACCAAAGCCGGGAAGCCACAAATGGCGGGTAGTCCCGGCAAAGACAACTCAAAGCAAACACCCGCTTCTTCTAAGAAGAAATGGGTAAACAAAAATTCTAAAAATAACAATTCAGAAAAGAATTCACGATCAAGGGGTGGGTCTCCCCAACGGGAGTCCTCTGAAAAGAGGTACAACCTTAGGAATCGTGATAACATTAGGAAACCTGATAGGTATCAGGACACTGATACACGTTACTTTCGTTCCTTTCAGGGTTCATCAAAAAATTCGGAGCGGGATGGGCGATCAGAACAAAAGCAAGAAGATCGACCAAAGACAAAAAGGGAAACACATCGCACTTCAGATTATATTATCAAACAGGAAGAGCAACCTAAAGCAAAACCTCAATTCAAAAAGAAGAAAGTACCTGGCTTAAAAATTAGAAAAGCCCAGTTTACTGAGGACTCAGCTTCTGAACGGGGAATGGGCTCTGACAATGCTAGACAGCGCAGCAGAAGTAACAATAGCTCCTCGCCAGAACCTGAAGGATTTTCTGGTGACAGCAGTATTGAATGAACACATCACGGTGGAAACACCTGATACCAGAGTTAGTGTCCCGCATAGACTGTATGAAATTACACTCCAAATAGAGGGTGACAGCTCGAGAAAGGTTAAAGGTCTCTTTTGGGAGAACTTAACATATGGATATGACATACTGCTAGCAGAAAAAGATTGGCCGCCTGAGTTTGTGATGGATTGCCCAAAGGGGGAAAGCGTAATTTTGCCTGCTTTCTCCGACCTTGTTCCAGAATCATTAAAACACTCATACGCACAGGAGTGGGCGCTAGCTCTGGCATTTTACCGCAACCATGTAGGGTGGAACGTGGCACGAAATCCCATTAAAATCTACTCCAAATCCACAGAGACAGTACCCTATAAAAATGATGCAAAAAGACAGGTCAAAGAAATTCTAGAACAACTCGAATACCAAGGTGTAATTAAGACTTGCACCTCCCCGATGAATAATCCTTTGTTTCCAGTAATGAAACCTGACAATTCATATTGTCTAGTTTTAGATTACCGACATTTAAACACATGCACACAAACATTTGCAGTTCATAATGCACATAGTGCTGCATTAATGAATAACATTGTGCGGAAGAAATACAAAACGACATTAGATATCTCGAATGGATTCTACTGCCAAAATATAGCTCCAGACAGCAGATATTTGACAACATTTTCTACCCTCGGCACTCAGCGTGACTTCCGTCATTTGCCTTAAGATATAAAAACAGCCCGGGGCTATTCTCAGCAGGAGTGTCAGAAATATTACAAACATGCGATGAGGAGGCAGTGTCCTATGTAGATGATATCTATCTGACGGACGATGAGTTACTTGAACACCTGAGCAGGGTGAACAACATAATTGTGGGATTCGCCACTTTGGGCTACAAATTTAATTTCAAGAAATCTCAAATTGCCCATCTCAATATCCTGTTTTTGGGATATGAGCTCTCAAGTGAAGGCAAGAACCTGGTAGCCAACTTTTTAGAAAAGAACGCGCTGCTCCAACCTCCAAAGACTCTCAAAGGTTTGCAACCCATATTAGGATCTCTAAATTTTGGCAGAACATACATTCTAGACTATGCAGAAAGAGTAAAACCTTTCTACGATTTAATCAGACTTGATTTCACACCACATCAGTGGACACGGCAATACACAGATACTCTCCGTTCAGTTCAGGCTGACATGATAGCATCTAAACACTTGCACACATGTGTAAATTCTACAAACTTGGTGATCCGGGTCATCAGGATATACTTACCTCACTTTCAATGAAGGAGAGACAGTTCCAATTGCATACAAATCACATTTATACACAAATGCTGAAATGCGATTTGCGGCAACAGAAAAAATACTGACCGCAGTACAGACTGCTGTAGTGAGAGAAAGAGCACTAGCACAGGGGAAACGCATAATTGTTGTAACCCCGGTACCGACTTTAGAAGCTGTTACCAAAGCGAGCATTCCAAATGCAAAAGAACTACATCTGCAATGGATACAATGGGCTAATTCTCTCATTGCAACAGATGTAGATTACAGATACGATTCTACATTAAAAACGCAAGCGTTCCTGCAGTACAAACAAGAATACCCTCTCCCGAATGAATTCTTGCCTCTAGAGACATATGAATACATCATTTACACTGATGGATCTGCTCAGCCTGCCATAGGAAGTAAACAACAATATAGCACAGCATGTGCTATAGTGAAGGGTCGTATGGGGGATGGTAAATTCCAGCCCAGCAATACGACTACACAATCTCTAGGAGATTGTACCGCTCAGCTGGCAGAACTGAAAGCCCTGATACTGGCACTACAGTATACGGATCGGGAATTCCCCACACTGATAGTGTGCGATTCGTTTTACTGTGTGCAGTCCTATAATGAATATCTTTATTACTTGGGGCAGAATGGGTTTAGAGATTCCAAAGGTTGCACAATTAAACATAAATTGTTATGGGAACAAGGGGAAAAGCTGAAAGCATGCCTGCCACGGGCTCAAGTTATTCACACCTTGAATCATCAGCGTGTTGGTGTACACGTTGAAGGGAATTCACTGGCTGATGAAGCCGCCAAGGCGACAGTGTGAACTGCTGCCGTTGCTGCAATCACTCGTTCTAGCACGAGGATAGACAGAGACATACTGATAGCTGTCAATGCCTCAAAGAACAGCTCTGCCGTTCCAAAGGGCTGTCCACTCAAATATTCCTATAAATTAGATGCGCAAAACACACCGTATACTCAAATTTCAGGAGTGGGGGATAGAGTTATACCAAACACGGATCGCAGATTTGGTTTAATACTAGCTGCACACGAGGGTCTGGGCTCTGCACACGCAGGAGTCGCCGCTACAGTTTCGTTACTGAAGCAGCGGTTCTGGTGGCCAAGTTTGTCTAAACAAACAAAGGCTTATGTCTTAAAGTGCGACATCTTTCAGCAGATGAAAGGTTCCACTGTAGCACGGCCACCACAAACACCATTACTCATTTCAGACAGACCTCTCGCATGTGTCTATTTGGATCACTGCGGCCCCTTAAATTCAGAAGGGGCTTACAAGTACATCTAGGTGGCAGTGGATTCATGCTCAAGATTTCTATGGGTTTGGCCTCAGCGCTCGGCTGACGATCGAACTGTTATCAAGGATTTGCGAGTCTTCATCGGGGCACTCGCAATTGGCACGTTACATTCCGACCATGGCCCTGCGTTTAGCTCTCGGGCTTACAAGGAAGTCATGGAAAGTATGGGTGTGGCCTTCCGGTACTCCTCCCCCTACCATCCCAAGGAAAATTTGGTGGTGGAAAGGAAAAACCGGGACCCAAAGCAATCTTTATCAGCAAGGGTATTAGGTGCGGGCGGTAGTTGGGTCAATCACCTATATGGGGTCCAGAGGGCACTAAACAATATGCCAAGAAAATCCTTGGGAGGACGTTCCCCGTATGAGATCCTGTTTGGGACAAGAATGTGGGTACCTGACCTCAATTGTGCCAGCACAGTGGCGGATGTAAATCCATTTGAATTGAATGATCGTTTGGCTGTTTTACAGGAACTCAATGAATTCCGGGCATTACAAAGCAACGTCCAAGTAAAGTGCACCACCACTGGGGAAATGAAACCGGTTCCAGAAAGACCTGTCTGGGTTCCAAAGGTTGGGGACCTGGTCAGAGAAAAGATCGTGGACAAGGAGGAGTTTGGGCTATCCTACAGAACACCTGTACCTGTCCTGGCAGTTCAAGGAACAAGAACAGTACTTCTTCCGCCTCTTGCTGGCCGAAAAGATAAAAGATTCGTCTCCACTGATCTGATCAAACCACACTATGTGGCCGATTCTCAACAGCAGGCTGCGTGGAGTCCTGAGTAGCCGCAGATCTCTTCTCGCTACTATACAGGAAGTTCAGATGGAAAGACTAATAACGTTCCAAGACTCCTCTGCGCAAGATGCAGTATTAGCCAATAACGGAGTACGAATCACACCAGTTGAAACAGAACAACATCTAAATGAAACTGAAACGCAAATTGCAATTCGGCCCAATAATGAAGTTTACCTCAACGTGCCTTCACAAGAAGCAACTGCCAGTTCTATAAACACTGCTGAGCTCCCAAAGATAGATCAAACTGCGTCTGGCTACTTCATCAACTTCGATGACTTTTCGTCAGATCCAAGTGAACCTGAGCAAACGCCAGCCATCTCTAAAAAAGAACAACTTCGACAATTCTATCTTTGGCTGAAAAAGACTTAGTTGGTTTCCCCTTGGTTGCATCTTTGGTTTGCATTAGGGATCCTGTTTCTCTTAATTTGGATTGGATATGGGCATAGTAACTGTCTTTTTCCTACTACTGAATGGACATTACCTCCCACAACGCTCTGCAGTCCAACCTGTGAACTTGGTCCTGAAACCACATACGTCATCACACCGTGAACAGAGAGACTTGTCCCTAGTGAACATTTCAGCAGTTCCAGTACCGGTTGGTATAGTTTGGGAGAGAGTTTCATATGATGTATTTGGTCCTACCGAACATTTGTAAATTCCACACGTGTTTAAAATTTCAATGAATGATTTCATTACCCCGAGTACACTCTCTGATGATTGGGACATTGAGACTGTAAATACTATGCTCTCAGATTTAGAACAATCTGCTGCATTTTCCTAAAGGGAATTGTATGAAGATACACCTGACTTTGACAGTATGTATTTTTATCAGCACTATGGTCATCACTTTTTGCACAGAGCTAGTGTTCCACGCACTGTAAACACTTACCATCAATGGGAACATTGCCCAACACCACCGAAAGGTAGTTCTACCACATTCGCACAGAAATTTGCATACTTTTCAGGGTTCAATACATCAGACCCAATGTCATACTACTAAAAGTTAGTACAGACTAATGCAACTGCGAAGAAAATGATGCTGAAAAATACCAAACTCATATATTCAGCACTTTTCATCTCCCAACTGTCAATACAGGGTTTCGACTATTGGAGGGACATGATAGACACAAAATCCATCTGGGGGACGAAAGATTGGCAGGTCCAGGGAACAGAGGCTTTATTTAGAGCTTGCCTCACACCATTACAGATAATATTCTTGAACAGAACAGTGCAACAAACTACCTGCTACAGGTTTGCAAAAATTAAAGACCTGAAAACACCACGCACCCCCTTGCCCATACCTATTGAAGGTATATCGAATAACACACTGATTAGTGAGGAGGTACTGGGTACAATGATACAGAATGGTACATACAATTCCTCAGCTCCCAATTGGAAAGGATGGTTGGTTTGGCCTATCAACAAAAATAGATGTCAATCAAGATTTAAGGGTTCCACCAGAGGGTTTAGTATCCATAGGCCTGACCCACGCTATGTACACACAGATGACCCAGGGGTAGTGACTTCTTATAGTGTTGGGAAGTTGTGCCTAGAATGGCTAAAAACCTCAACACTACAACAGGTGAAACAACACTTGCCCCTTCTAGCAGACAACATGGATCTTAGGGATTTCTTGTTAGGTCCCAAGAAACCGCGTAAGAAACGCTTCTTATATGCGATCTACAGTGAACTGTGGAATGTCTCCCAACAGGATGCTGCTCAGAGACTACGTGAAATTGATAGGATTAACCTAGAAAAGGCCCTGGCTCTGGTAGTCAATGGTATGACCACACTTTCTTCACGTATTTATTCACTGGGCAACATTGTGTCCTCGGCAATCGACATAATGGAACAAGATTTGTCTATTCTACAACATGGGCAATCTCAATTGCGCTCCATTATGCTTTTCAGCTGGACGCTGCAATCATTGCATTCAGGCCACGTGCCATGGCGATACATTAATAGCACAAGTTTGTTCTCGATTTACAATCTGACCGACAGACAGTTGACTATGGCACGCAGAGATGCAAAGTACACCATGCTGCTCATTGAAAATTTAGAGAAGTTACCTTGCCCAGTAACTGAGTCACCGTCTACTGAATGGTTAATTCATGGCTATATCACACTGCCAATCACGACATTCCAATTCCAATACTGCCTTAGATACATCCAAGCAGGCAGATATGAAGCGTTAGGTGAAGGGTACATACAGGAAACATGGGAGTTACCGTACAGATATAGGTGCAGAAATAAGGACACTGAAGTTTTCTTAAGTGGTACTGACTGCGGGAAGGCTTTAAGTGGGTCTTTAGTGTGCAAGGAAGTGTCGCTTCATGGAACGTGTAATGCATCAAAAGCGAACTTATCTTGCTACTTGAAGGGCTCCCCAGCTGCCGTGATTTATCCGGTTTTTGAATTACTTTCAAATGGAAGTTATTTAGTGCTGAATGATCAAGGCTGTTGTGTAATGGCGCCAGACATGGCATATCTAGTCACAGTAAACTTCAGGGTTGTTTGCTGTAAGCAAGTATTGTTTCCCCCGGCTAGCACAGTTAGGGAGGCACCACTGTGGCCTTCACTGAATGTTTCAAGTATAAGGTTTGATTCGCTGAGCAGACTGAAAGCCATGTTGTTTCAACAAAATGTAGCCTTAACTTCAGCCCGAGAAACTTGATCTACAGGTTGCAAGGTCTTCAGCAAAGATACAGGGCTTGGTCCGTACGAACTTCCCGATCGATTTCGGAGAAATGGTTCATCTTATCTTTATCATGTATGATACAAGTGGTACCGTACACTTATTTAAGCAACTTAGATCAGGTCTCTTAACCACCTTTCAGACCATCTTCGGAGTAATTCCAGCCTTCATACACTCCGTACTTGGAAGCGTTTTTGGAGGGCTTCCTTTGGTCCTGCCTTCAGTAGCGGGCATCCTGATTTTAATTCTCTTGCTTCGCAATCGACGTCGCAATCCCTCAAGAAATGGAGAGAACACTGCTGGAATGACGTTGTCGTGAGTGCATGGTGTTCTACCTGACTACGCCTCAGCTTCAAGAGCTGAGTGAGCATTGGTTCCTGTCTTTCAGATCGGTCTGACTAGACTGTGTCCAGCCTGTGTTCCGTTGCCTCTTCTGCGGATTTGGCTGCGTGTTGGACCTGTGTCTGACACTTCCATCGGTTGTGCCGCCGGACCTAGAAGCGCTACTGGCGCCTTTGCAGGTCCACATGCGCAGTTGTCCTCAGCGTATTCCCATGTTGATGACGGCATTCTTGGAGCCTCCATCGGAGGCTTCCGCTCCTGTTGGAAGGGAAATTGGCTCTGCTCCAGAGGTACAGGCATCGGTATCAGGCGTACAGGCATCTAATCTTCCCCAGCGGCTGCTGTGGGAACCAGAGATGAACATCTTTGCTCACTTGACAGGCTACTGGAAGTTCTGGAGGGACTGCTACCTGCGGATACTATGTTCAGCGATGTTGAGTCTTCAGCGCAGGATTCTTAAACAATCTGGCCTCTCCTGTGCTGGGAACCGTTTGGCAACTTTTTAAACATTTACTAAAATTGAAGGTCGTAACAGACTTTTTTTTTTCCCCTTCTCTGCCCTAACTGAGCATAATGGCTTTCAAGGTGCTCAGTGCAATATTCATAACATATACAAGCTTAGAAGACCTTTCTGAACGCTTTTAGGGAAAATTACTTTGATGGACATTTTTTCAGGCTTTTAAAGCGCTTTTAGCATGTTTTATTGTAAATAATGGTTATGCCTTTTAATAGTGTTAGCTTTATCAGATCCCAGCTGACCTTGTTGACCTTTTGATGAGGAGTGGGTGTCATGTTCTTTAGGCTAGTCCTATCATGTATGCCCCTATTACATACATTTGTCCCATCCACACGACAATAACATTTCTAAACCGGTGACATTTCACCTAGTAGCTTGCTCCTGTCTCTTCGTCACCAGGCTCTCAGTACTCTATCATAATCCCTGTACCTGACGTACATAAACATGTCCTTCGGCACGGCAGAATTATTCTGTATAAGGGTACCACTTTTTCCATCCTTGACCAACAGGCAGCTGTGCATAATCACACTTGTTTAGAAAAGCATTGGTGATTGTTTTCAAAACATTTATGATTGTTTTCAAAACATCCATGATTGTTTTCAAAACATATTGATTCTAGAAAAAACCCTGGAGTGACCACTTTAGTATAAAAGACCCTCACTCCCCGCTACAAATTAGAGGAGAATTCCTTCCAAGCTGAGACGGGGTCCTGCATGCTGAATCTTCGACACGCAGCGGTCTGACATCCCTTTGGGGTGTCATCCTCGAAGCAGAGACAGGGTCCTTCATTCTCAACCATCAGGTGAGGGAGCTGGTTCTTCTCTAGGGGTTTCTTGGCTACAGATACACATATCTATACGCATATACACCTACACATCCAGGTTAGGCTAGGTACATTTAGGCGAATTACTTAGGCGCGCATTTTAGGAATATGCAAGTACTACTGTTTTTATCTGAACTGCTTATGTTCATCTTATTAGCATTATGGTAGAAATGTATCTACTATTCACTATATTGGTACTAGCAATCTCTTTCGTATGCTTCTGTCTCCTGATTGTCGCAGCACATATGTTTTACACAAGGCTGTTGCTGGACCAATAAATACTTATTGAAACGTCCTGATCGCCAACCTGTGTATTTTCTGAGAGAAAGCAAGCACGAGTGTCTGAGCAAAACGTACTGTGCTGTTTTCCATGATCCCTGAGGAATCAGAGTTGTCATGTTCAGTGGTTGCCAGAAACTACCTACACCACTGTAGAATACAGGGGGTGGTAGTGGCACTGTAGAGCTAGCTGGTCTAACGGCTGACATATCCTGTGGGGGTGTCCGGAAGCGGTTGGGACACCCAGCCCTCAGTTTAGGTCATCCAAAACACGCAGGTCCTGGGGGATTCCTAGGAACTACACGACAAGATGTTTGGACTATAGCTGAGATATCTGCTGTGTGTTAAAAGAGAAGAGTGAGTGTGTGATCAGCTGAAGTAACGGCAGCATGTGGTGCATCGTTTGAGGCTTTAGGAGAGGTGGTGAAGAGGGATGTTCTGTCATATAGTATGATATGCGATGTAGTTTCTTTGGTGTTTGTGGCAATTATGGATGCTTGTTGGGAGTCTCATTGTATGATGCAGTGTGATGCATAATCGGGCCGGAGTGAATGCTGTTGTGCGGCTTATTGGGTTTCACTGGTGCTGAGTTGTCTGGTGTGAAGTCAGGTAAACTGGTTTATAGAGTCATGCTTACCCACTGCTGGTATGGTATGGATGCTTGTATCTTCTTTGTATTGTATATAATGGTCTCACCTGCGGCATCCAAAATGTTTTGGAGCTTGGGATAGCTTGATGTGGTGCAGTGTGCACAATATGGTGATTAGAGATATGATACAATGTGTTGGTGAGGTGTCGCATGTTGCCATATAATGTTTATGGAGTGATGAGGTGTGCAGTGGTATGCTAAGTTATCAAGTGGTAAATTCTGTGAGTTGCTTTAGAAAGCAGCAGAGTCTGTGGTGGGAAATACTGTGGTGTGTTGTGGTGATGGATAAAGTGGTGCAAGCTAATGCATATGATGTGTGTTTAAATAGGTGCGGTTTGTTCAGGATTCTACAATCTGCCATGTTGTGATGTGGAATTGTGAATTGTGTTGTTCTTTTTTGTAGTATGGTAGTAGTATGTATGTAGTGTGGTAGTCATGATCATTAGAAGAATGTGCACAGAGATGTGTGATTTTGTGGCGTTCGGTTAATGTGTTGTATGGTGTAGTGTGGTTTGTGTGGCATTTTGTTCCGTACGGCCTTGTGGTCTGGTCTAGTTTGATGTGGTGTCAGGTGGTCTGATAAGGCATTGTGGTGTATTGGCTCATGACGAATGTGTATGGTGGGATCTGGTGTGATACAATATGTTACAGAGTGGGCAGAGACACAACATCCAATAAGAATAGTATGCTGTATTTTACTTATTACTATTGTATGATGTGGTCTTGTGTGGCATGTTTGGTCTAAGGACTAAAATGGTGTGGTTCAGCGTGTTGTCTTGAGGTGTGATGCGCTGTGAGGGGTTCATACCTACTGGTAGGAGCTGAAATATGTTCTGATGTTGTCAGAGAGTCAAGACCCAATCTTAAAAGGCACCGAAACATTATACATGGTCAGGAAAGGCATGTCAGTGGGCTTCCTCTATGGTTAGGAGTGCAAAGGGCAAGTGACATGCAGTCACATGATCTTCAGGGCCCATTCAGTGGCGGTCCCGCAGATATAGGAGTACCAGCAGGAGGGAGCTTAGAGACTGGTCCCGTAGTGGAGCTACACAGCTCCAGGCAGGGTCCCTGTACTTACCAAATGTCGATGTGGCGTGGTGTAGGGGATGCAGTGAGATTTGTGTACTGTAGAACCTTAGCGTGTGTTCTGGTGCAATACACTATGGACAGACGAGGGGTGATGAGGAGAGGGATGGTTAATGTGGTACAGAATTGTGGATTTTGTGCTGTTGCATAGTGTGGTGTGCTGGTTAGTATCATGGAAAAAACTCGTGAGTGGAATCTGGTTTACACTAAAGGTTGGATACCGATGAAGGTGGGGGAATTTCTCCTTTTGGAAGAAGTGCCCTCACACACCCATATGGGTATCATGCTTCATCATCGGGCGTGTGCTCCTCGTGGGGGTGGCGCTGCTGTCCCCCACGGGCCCCGCGAGAGGGCTCTTTGTCGGAGATCTTTTTAGGAGTGACGCCGCAGTTGTGCATGTGGGCCTAAAAGCTGTGTGAATGAGTTAAAATTACCCCCGCGGTACCCAGAAACAGAGTTTTATTCAGGGGTCCCGGTAGTAAGATTAAAAGCAAGAGATAAGGAGAACCTCTTTCAAACAAATATTGTAGAGGAGTGAGCATTATCTTGCTGCTCTCTTATCCGTGAGTGTGAGTGCAGGTGAGAGTGAGATTCAGGTCGACATGTTTCGCGCTAAGACTTGGTCCCTAATGGATCCCGTTGCGCTTCTTCAGGACCGTAATGTGATATAAAATAACAATAAAACTAGGAATCAGAGACGACGACACTCTATATTCCTAATGATACCTAGAGTCAGGTGTGCAGGCGTCAATGTGCCTGTTTGAACGTCCGATAGGCGTTCCAGGTTCCAACCTAGTGGGAAGAAAAAGACAAAAAGGTAGTAGTAGGGTGATTGGGCTCATTCACTCAGTTTGGAATGCAACTTGACTTCATTCTTTGCATTCACCATTTGCGAATGCTGTGTAGAGGCATGCTAAATTAAACATACCCCTTTCATCATTGATCAAAACATTAGTGTGTGGCAAAATTGCTGCACTCGTGTGGCCTGTGCAGATTCGCTTGTCACAGGGCGGTGTGGCACCTCAACATGACAAAAAGGTGTCGAGGGTGACACAATATATGCATGCAATACATTTCTCATGGACCCCATGGCGTAAAGGGGATGTCTATATCGTGTAATAAGTCAAGGCATCTCAGCCATGGTGAATGTGGCAGTCCGTTACCTTTAAAAAGTTATGCTTGCAAGAGTGTGAGGCGAGTGCACAAAGTGCGGTGAAATAGTTAAAAAGGAAACACGGACACACATGAAACAAATAAGACAATCGGTTGTATCATACCCCTAAATTAGTAAAGATTTTCCTCCTCGGCTAAACCATGCGGTAATGGAGAAGAATACCTGTGGGTAATATAATCATAGTCAGATCGAAATCAGGCCGAATTCATTAGCAAATACCTGTGTCCGTGAGCGAGTCAGCAAAGAAATACTCACTATGCTTCTCCTTAGCTGCAGCCCATTATCTGCCCCGCCCGTGTTTGGTTTGCCGGTAACAGAGAACAAGGCAGCTGGCCCTAGATGTACCCTGGGTCGGTTCCAGATCGGAAGTGACGTGGCGGGGGAGGGAGCTGCACGTAACCAACATCGCAAAGGCGTTGGCATGTTACGTGGAGTGTGCTCTGCAGATTGCAGGACACTGTGGCGGCCATCTTGAAAAGGGGAACAAATGCTTAAAAAAACTGGACCGGAATGGCATGTGGAAATTCCCAAAACCTCGTGATGTTTTTATTATTGCCAAATTGGTTGTTTTCTGCAATAAGGACATTCTAGCAGAGAAAGAAATCTTCTGTGGAGTAAAGCTAGAGACCTTAGAGTTAATTCAAACCAAAAATTGATCGGTGACTACTGTATATAGAGATATTGACTGTCCTCAGAGTCATTGTGATTTCATTAATGATGACTGACCCGTAGATGTCAT
This sequence comes from Calotriton arnoldi, assembly GCA_963921515.1. Lineage (NCBI taxonomy): Eukaryota > Metazoa > Chordata > Amphibia > Caudata > Salamandridae > Calotriton > Calotriton arnoldi. The sequence goes on from CAWUFW010009826.1 coordinate 43,572, forward strand.
GGGAACAGGTGTCTATATCGTGTGACCTCATAGGGTGCAGGTCATACTTGGAGGGTGTGTGTGTGGAACGAAGGTCACATTACACTCAGTGTCTGTTAGTAATGGATGTCTCTTATTAAAAATTACATCCAAAACTTTGTAGGCACATGTTCTGTGGATGTTTATGTTTAGCCCTCTCAAGAGATGTAGAAATCCCGTTGTTCCTGCCCCCAACATGGAGCGTAATGTCTCTGATGATATTATCGCTATGGCCCATGCACATGTCGTCAAGGTTAGTGATGGGGAAGGGTCATAGGCGTTGTGTTAAATTAAAGCCAGTATCCCCTTGTTATTACTCATGTAAGGGAGAGATGAGCCCACCTGATGGAATCCACAGTAGGTGTGGCAGTGTATCATTAAGTCTTCAGTTCTGCCCACGGAATCTCATCATTGAGGCCCCTTGAGTTACTCTTTAGACGAAACACCCAACGTTGTTCTTGTTTGAACAGTGTACTGGTTGTCCAGTTGGGTTTGATTCAATTATGGTCCATTTGAAACTGTCAGGGGTGTGGTTTTTTTCAAGGAAATGGCTCAGCAATTTGGTACTGTTTTTTTTAGAACGTATTGTGCTCCTATGTTCCCCTATTCAGGTTTTTACGGGTCTGGTTGTCATACCTACATATCATAGGTCGCAGGGACATGTGATGAGGTATATGCAATTCTTAGTGTTGAAAGTCTCGTGAGTGTGCCCATTTCTCCACACTGTGAGCACTGACGCTTAAGTATGGGTTGAGGATCAGATACTGCCTCATCCTTTTACAAGCCATTTTACTTGGCTGGGACCATATATTCTAGGCAGAGATAAGATGGTTTTGCTCGCCTTCTTATGTCATGTACTCCTTCAAGTGCCTCTTTTATAGACATTGTGTCTCTGGAGCTCTTTCTGGCCCAACTCCTGGCCAGCTTGCCTGAGAAATGCAGGTGTGTAATTTCCTGAGAAACAGCATTCAGGAGGAGACTTTCAAGTGGTTCCTCGGGAGATGGTCTTGGTAGACTCGTAGTCTGATAGAGTGCTTCAGAATCAGTACCCCTCTTTATCTTGGCTACTTGCATGCCCATTTTTAGTGTAGCTCTAAATCGCTCAAACATGCCATTCACTGGAGGTTTTAAGGGTGTGATCTTTTGCACTCTGAATGCCATCCCACCGACATTGCTGCTTCTGAATGGAGGCCCACTGTCAGATTTGATGAGATGTGCTATTTGGACCTGAAAGCGTGGGTTACTTCGGCCCTCGATAAGTTCATGCCTTTCTGCCAGGTAAAAGCCAGGAGTAAGCACTCTGCCCCCTGCTTCAACGAAACACTGATTACTGAGAAAAAATGTTGCAAGGTGCTAGATCGCATGTGGAGAAAATCCTATGACATTGGGGCAAAGGAAATTTACATGAATGCACTCAAAGCTTATCATAAACTGATAAGAACAACCAGAGCAGAGTTCTTCTCTTCTAAAATTTCAATCAGTAGGAACCCTGCCAAGTAAATGTATTCCATTGTCAACAGCTTAACAACTTCTGCCATGACCAAGTCGGTAGAGGAATCTAATGACCACTGTAATAAAATTGCATATTTTTTCGTGGAAAGATTAATGATATTCATGCCCAATTTTAGCCTAATGACATTGCTGCTGTCGAGCCCATTCATGAACGACAAGAGGAGACTCTACCTTGGCCAGTTCTCAGTGAAATCAGGCTCACCAGATGAACCCCATCAAACTGGACACTATCCTAAAACTACAGGAGATTTTCTGTCCGCCTCCTCGAGATGGTCAGTCTATCACTGTCCTCAGCCATGGTCCCCCAGGCTTGGAAGGAGGCAAAAGGTTTTTTTTGTTTTTTTTTGTTCCTTTAACTGGATTCTCACATTGTAAACAAAGACAAAATCGCATACACTACAAAAACAGGGTGAAACAAACAACATGTGGCCATCCGTTCCGGTTGCCCATTTGCCCTCAGATACAATCATATTAGCTGTTACACATGCCAGAGTAAGATTTATACATATACGGTACTATCCATGTTGGCGTTTCTTGATCTCTAGTCCGCAGATAGTGCATTAGCGGTTCCCAAATGTCCGTGGTTCGAGAGGGAGCCGGCAGCTCCTCTGCATACAGTTCGAGGTTCTCCCTACAATACACCAGATCTTTTATCCAGTGTTCTGGCAGTGGAGCAGCCGAACTCTCCCATTTCATCGCCACCCTCCTTTTCGCCATTAGCAGTGCAATTCTAATAAATTTACCAGTGGCACCCTTCAGATGCGGCGTGAAACACAGTAGACAAACCTGTGGGTTACATTGTAGGGTTATGGTTGTCATAACTTGAAGCCTGTATATCACCTCCGCCCAGAACTCGGGCACCCGACTGCATTCCCAGGCCAGTTGCCAGAAATCTGCTCCCTGAGCCCCACATCTTTTGCATGCATTACATTCCCGAAGGCCATATTTGTGCAATCTAAGTGGTGTATGGTATACTTGGTGGAGATATTTTAAATGAATGATGCGCAGATTGCCATTAGAAGTGTACACACTAGTGAGTTGACAGCAACAATCCCATTCCTTCTGCGTGAGCTGAGGGTGAAGTCTAGTATTCCAGAAGCAGGCAAAAGTTATTCCCCTCTTAAAAAGCCCTCTCTTGGCGCCTCGTATCTTGGTAATTACTGCCCTATTTTCCTACTCCCTTTCCTAGCCAAGGTGGTGGTAAAACATGTTAACAAACTTTTAGAAAAGTTTTTAGAAGCCAACAGAATTCTTGACATTTCCCAAAACTGCTTCAGGTCCCAACGTAGCTCAGAATCTGCCCTTTTGTCTGCCAGAGAAATGCTTCACAGAAAGGTGGATGAAGGTGGCTCTGCTCCCCTCATTCTTTTAAACGTGTCGCCTTCAACACCGTCTCTCCCACAGTGCTTTTACAGCGCCTTCACAACATAGGCATATATGGTAAAGTGCTGTTCTGGTTCCAATCCTTCCTTAGCCACTGCTCTTTCCAGGCCGTCTCCCCCCTTTCTCTTCATCTCCCATACTCTTGGAACATGGAGTTCTTCAGGGCTCCTCTTTGAGCCCCACTTTATTTAACTTATATGTTAGACCGTTGGCAGAGATAGTGAAGCACCAAGGGGTATATTGTTTCATACACAGATGATACCCAACTTATCTTTTCTTTTTCCGCTGACTCCTCTAAGGATATGACCAAATTCCAGAGCTGTATGTTGTCAGTGGCCAGTTGGACGGACGACAATTGTCTTAAATCAAATTTTAGTAAAACAGATATCCTACTGTTTGGTAAACACACTCAGTCGTGGGGAAATCTTTGGTGGCAGGACTGCCTAGGCCCCCCGCACCCAAATCCTCTGCGAAAAATCTGGGCGTATGGCTAGACGATTCTCTTAGTCTCGAGAAACAAGTAACCACTCTGGCGATCAGTTGTTTTGGTCTTCTGAGAAAACTGAAACCTATTATCGGCCTATTCCAACCACATATTCGTCAGATGATTATTCAGTCTCTCATTCTATCCTGCCTAGACTACTGCAACATTCTCTATCTAGGTTGTAAGAAATCTATCATTAAAATGTTATAGTCGATCCAAAACACTTCGGCCAGATTGTGGTTTCCCTTCCGAATTTCTGCTCCGCTCCGGGGCTTCTCCGCAAGATCCACTGGCTGCCATTGGCGAGGCGAATTCAATTTAAAGCCCTGAGCATGGCACATAGGATCTTGAACGCTCAAGGTGCTCCCATCCTGTTTGGTCTGATGCAACCCTATCTCCCAACTAGAGCACTTCGCTTGGCTAAGCTAAATGTGGCGGTGACTCCCCGGTTCTACAGGAAACTTGCCGGTGGCCGCTCTTTTCGAGTTTTGGCTCCAACTCTCTGGAACAGTTTGCCTCTCGAGCTAAGAAATATCCAGAATCACTTTGATTTCAGGAAAAAGCTTAAAACCTGGCTTTTCATTTATTAGGAGGTCCTGATCCCTTTTGGAGTGGTATTCTGGTCTGGTGGTTCATCGCTGGGAGGCCCTTTTTCTGTGGTAACTACGGGCTTTATAAACTCAATTAACATAACAAACATATTCCATAGGTCAAAAAAGGTGGGGGGAAATTAATACCAGGGAGGAAATCCATATTAGCCTGGGATTGAGCAGGGAAGACAAATAGGGAGAAAACCACATTGGAGATCAAGTTCTCTAACAAGCAAACCTGAAAATGGCTAACCTGACAAGGCATGTTTTTCCACATGTGGTGGTCCTTAATGCATGTCCAGACATATTGGAAGGAAATCCTATCTCAATCAAAATTATAGTGGGAAACACAACGCCCATACAGCCCCTGACAGTGCTACTTGATGACGTGGGGAAGAATAGCATTTCCACAATTTTCACCCCTACTAGTAAAGTAATTTCACATCTACTGCTAACAGCCAGACTTGCATTGGTGCAGGTCTGGAAATAGTAAATCACTCTTCTCTACAGTCAGTGCATATGTGGTGGAACAAAACTTGGAATATATATGCGAAGAGAAAACTGTCAGCTATCCTGCATGAGGGAGTTCAAACATTTGAGTCCATTTGGCTTCTAATTAAGACTTACATGAAGAGGAATCGTGTGGTGGGGCAGCATCGATGTTGGATTTGATACAGTGACTAGTACCTCAGACATAGAAGGGCAATGATATATATATATTCCTCATTTCCGCTGTCTGGACCTCTAAAGCAAAATCTGACTTTTTAGGTAAGGCATGACCAATGTTGCCTGTATTATCAGTGGGACAACAATGTGATTAACAGAAGCAGATTGTGGGATCTTTGCTGTGCTGATTACCCTGTAGCAGTGATTGAAAAGTTATAAATAAAGTTGTCAAAAAAGTAGCGGCAGACGGGTCTACGGGGAATATATACTTGCGGCTGAAGGAATGTCACTCTCTCTTCACTTGTTTTCCCTCTAGGGGTCTATACCTACTTCATACGTACTACCTCATGTCAAGAACATCTCAGTCTGTACTGTTGTTACTTCTTCAGAGTCTGTAGGGAAGGGATTTGCTCTAGTTCATCCTCCATACTCCATAAAATATTTCTTGCTGAGTGCTACCCTCTGGTAGCCTCATCTGTTAGGGCCAACTTACCTTCAGGGAGAGATTTCTGCTACCTCCTACCTATCTCACAGCTGACCTATTACAATTCAGTGTTGCCTCACAATCTGAATCACTGATTGTCTGAGGCTAAGGGGTGCACCCTGACATACTTCTACAGTAGTCTCACATTTTGCCTTGGAAGCATGAAACTTACTCAACATTTTCGAATGCTGCACCAGCTGGGAGGTGCTCAAATCACTCCTGCATAGGATCATAACAAAAGTGTCATCAACATAATACATTAAATTAGGTGCCTCCCTGTATTCAGCGAGCCCCCATCCTGCTGCCTCTACAAGCAGCAAACCTCCCACATTCATCAGTCAGATTGCTACCATGCTGTTCACTATCCCTTCAGCTTTGCCCCCATATTTCCTTCCATCCCTCTATGTCTTTCCAGGTTGGTTAACTCCTTTCCGTCACTAGTGCTGCAGGCCAGTTCATGGCTCTTTGAGGTGTGCATCCTTGGGAAGGATGGAGGATAATAATCTTACACCTTGTGGCATCAGCATCAAAACCAGTGCAGATTCTGAAACAAAAACAGCATTCGGATGATCATTGCTTGATCTTTCTTTGTGGCACATTTCTTCAAATTATGGGCTTCCAGTGAGGGTCCACAGACCAGTTGAAATTCCCCTCACTGGGAGCACCCGGCAGACAAGCCCACCATACTTTTTGCCAGGACACAACCTCGTTCTCATGCCTTCTTTACAAAAAGATAAGTCTATAAAATTCAATGGCAACTTTTAAAACTCACACTGGTCTTTAAGTGTCAGATCTGCATCTTCCAAGGCTTGACATGCTTTCACAATTGCTGCACCTTGTTCTTGCTGGGACTTGCCAAAGAGAAGAATATCATAATTGAAATTCAGTCATTTGGCAGCACCCTGGATTACTATCCATATTTTCTTGCCAAAAAACATCAACAGCTGAAGATATTCCGCAGCTTGGTCTTTTGTAACAAAACAAACACATGCGAGTAAGACAACTGCTAATGCACCAGGATTACTCTTCCAGCTCAAGCTGATGATAACCTTTGTTCAAATCCAGCTATCTGGGTGTATCATCCCCAAAATTCTTGGAGCTAAATGCCGTTCCTTCTATATAGCCAGATTGGGTTGTTGCGTCTTTATGTAGATATAATTTTGCCCACCACACTCTCTCTTAGGAAGATCCACTATCAAGGAGACACAAAGCGTGTGCCTAGTCATACTTCTTGACGAAGTAAGGATTTTGGTGACATATACTGGCCGCATGTCTGAAATTCTTTACAGTTTCTCGAAGGAGCCATGTCTTTTTTTGTGGAACCTGTGAATGTATGATAAGTAATCATAGGCTGGGTGTGATGGCAATGAGAGCCACCTCCCACTCTCCCCACTCTCACCAATGATTGTTGGCATCTTTTTAGATCCAACATGCTGTCTGCAACAATGATTGAATGTGACTGAACGTAATTACAGGCAATGTATGATTCGTTTTTCCTCCCACTGCCACCAATGATTATTGGCACCATTGGTGTGTTCTTGCATGCACGAATGGTATATTTGTATGTGGCATTATTGAGTATTTTCGCATGTAACATGTGCAACAAGCTGATTGGCACACTATTACTAATCATGCAAACATTAATATATAATCATGCTGTAAAATTGAAAATTGACAATCTCATATAATATACCTCCAGGAGAAAGCCCACATGTATCTCTGACTAGTTTCTGAGTAATGGTTAATTATCTTAACCATGTGTCTTGAGTATTGTTTAAGTAGATAAGGGTCATACTTATTAACCTCTATTTCTCCAAGTGTTTGACCACAAAGGTGTCCTTTTCAGTTGAGGCCAAGTGGTCTGATCAACACTAAGGGCCTGATTTACAGTTCGGCAGATAGGTTACTTTTTCACAAACGTTCCATTCCCCATATTACAAGTGTATTATATCCAATGGCATTTGTAATATGGAGGCCGGGATGTCTGTCACGTTTGTGATGGAGTAACCCATTAACTGAACTTTAAATCAGGCCCTAAGTTTCTGAACCACGTTACTAGAAAATTAATTTAAAAAATCTAAAAAAAAAAAACTGACTTAGGGTAAGTAGGAACACATTGTAAATGCACTCATATTTTTCCTCACATTTGCAGTCTGTGTTCTGTGTACACACAAGTGCCACACCTATTTATTCTATTAAATAAGGGCTTTATGACTGCATTTGTGCAATGCATGCATAATTGAATAACAGTGCTGAACATTGGTTATGGTGAAACTTGATCTGGTATATATCTCTTTAGTTGTTAAATCACACCATTTGATTATTAAAGTAAGACCTACTCTTACCTCTGTACGAAGGTACACAGAATTTAGAGTAGGGATCCCCTTCACCCTGATGAAGCCCGAGACCCTTTCTGGGCTAATTTATGGGCTGAAACATGTTGACTCTTTAAAGGATGACTGAGACATAACTCTCATGGTACATACTATTTCAGAATTTTAATCCTGCCTAGTCTACCCTTGAATAGAGAAAATCTTGTGGGTTTACTCAGAGGCTGTTTTATCAATAATCTGGATCCCTTGTTTATCAAGTTAGATTTATCTTGAATTCCCTCTCATTGAGGTTGAGGCCTCCCTGATAGTATCATTTTATCAGGGTGAGATGAGTCAGCCTATGATGAAGCATGCCACATAAGTGTGGATGAGGCTTTTTCATCCATTATAAACAATAGTGTTCCTCCCTGGCCCATGTCAACAAGACCGGTTTATCCGGTACATTATCACATTCTTTGTGTGGCTTACGTTTAATATTAAGGAGGACGTGCGATAACTGTAAAAACTTCCTTCTCTCTTGTTGTGGTATACTAGATCCTAGAAACCACATGAAGATACTGTGGGAGTCTGATAAAGACATCTTACAGCATCTGTGACAGAGTTTAAACCACAAAACCATAGGATAAGATATTTGACCTACTCACTGTTGAAAACTGAAGAATTCCAGTGGTAAAACACCGAGATTTCCATAAGTGCCTTGCTCAATAGCAACAGAAGTTCTGAGATTGAAGAGGGTTGCAGGATTTCAGTTAAAATGTTGGATTTTGCCTCTGGTAGACAAGGTCAATTCCAGAGCCTCAACTGCTTTTCTTACCATCCTCACTAAACAGGCAGGTCACTGTGGTACAGAACCGGACGCCATCGTACTGGTTTGTGCTTTATATATCTCAGTGTCATCAACATCCTGGGTGGGCAAAGTTGAGGATGAAGCTGCATGGTGACAGTGGAGAGCTTTGGCTGGAGAAAAATGATCCATATCCAGTATGGCACCTGGAGGACATTTATCAGGTGGGAAATCTAAAGGAAGAAGTATACATCAGAAACCTATATTTCTGAATACTGTGATGCTGCAGACCAGCATAGCTTTATCTTGGCCTCGAGTGGTTCAGTAATACAAATTTAAAAAACTGATGGTGTTACCAATGCTCTTTACAGATTATCTGCCAAAATAAAACATTGTGATACTAAGTAAGCTGGCTGATGCAGGTAGCGGCAGCATGTAGCACATGTCAATCTCTTATATGCCTATTTTGTCTAAAAGACCATAATTGAAGCTGCTTGAATTAGTTTAGATGATTGTACTGGGGTACTACCACAATACTGAGTTTTCGATACTGTCCTACAAAAACATCAACTCCAGAATATCAACTATCACTATATTTTGGAGAGAATTACGTATAGGTTAGCATAGATTCACTGTTCTTAACTCCACATCTGCATACATTGACATCTTCAAGATACATTGATATGGATCTAAGAACAGTAAATCTGCACTAACATATATATTTACCATCCAGTATAGCGGTAGTCAATATTCTGGAGTCACTATTTACGTAATACAATAGTTTTGAGGTCAATATACTGAGATAATAGTTTTGATGTCAATGTGTTGCCTTTGCTAAACTTCCTACTGACAAACAAGTAACTGCTCTGACTTTATGTGTTATGTGATATGGGAGCCACACCAGTTTAGTGCTGAAGGGTTCTTGCTAGTGCTTTGACATTCTCATGGAACAGAGCTGCAATATCTATTCCACCTTCCTTTTTCACCGCTGGTCATCAACTTGGCTTTTTGGTAGCAACTGTGACTGGTTCCTCAATGGTACAAATACATCTTAGGAAATGTTGGCAATCAATAGGTAGGTAATTTGAGCACATGTCACAGACACTGTTTCATCTCCAAGTTACTGACCCTAATCCTAAATTTACAGCCTAGATGACTGAATGACTACTGAAATTAAATTTGTCTTTAACATGCAGTTTGCATGTTTCATGCTGGTTCAATAGTTTGGTGGGATAATACATCTCCTATGGAAGTGTATCTGGTGTGCACACGAGTGCCTACGTGTGTAGTAACATAACTTCAAAGTTATTTTATGTTTGCTATAGCATAAACCTAATTTTAATGTGCAGCAGAGTGCTTCACAGAAAAAAATGTTCTCGTTAGCAGGAACATCTCAAATATAAAGTGAAGCAAATAAAACACTACTGTGTGCATGGGATCCGTTTGAACCCAAATTACAAATAAGCACTGGCACTCTGTTCCTCCTCCTTGCACTTATTCATCCATTTGTTCACCCACTGACTCATTCTTGCAATCACCCAGTTACCCATCCAGAATAAAAAAAAGAACACATACAACTGAAAAAAATATATGATAAATTAAAAAAGAAAACAGTCCTCTGTCAAAAACATGGTGGCCATATGCTAGCAATAAAAAATTAAATTAAACATAGCAGCAGCCGCCTTGCAATGGTATTATACTTAGTATATATTTGTTTTAAAGTTTCAACATGGCTGTCACATTTAGAAGCAACATGTTGCCTATCTAAGAGTTGTAAAGCAGTGACACACTATGCACAGTACCATTCCAAGATGGCTGCTCAGTAAACAATCCACTGGACGGCTCTCTTGGAATGGTTGTGTATCACTGCTGTACCGATTTAAGATGGTGGACATAATGCTTCTCCATGTGGCAGTCATTTGGAACAATAAAAGAACGATACACACAAGACAATACCATTCCAAGACGGGCAAACTTGTTAGAAGCACTGGCCATTTGGGATGCAGCACTATGCAGATGTATTGAGAGGCACTGATGGTGTTACCAATGGTCTTTACAGATTATCTGCCAAAATAAAACATTGTGATACCAAGTAAGCTGGCTGATGCAGGTAGCAGCAGCATGTAGCACATGTCAATCACTTATATGCCTATTTTGTCTAAAAGACCATAATTGAAGCTGCTTGAATTAGTTAAGATAATTGTACTGGGGTAATACCACAATACTGAGTTTTCGATACTGTCCTACAAAAACATCAACTCCAGAATATCAACTATCACTATATTTTGGAGAGAATTACGTATAGGTTAGCATAGATTCACTGTTCTTAACTCCACAACTGCATACATTGATATCTTCAAGATACATTGATATGGATCTAAGAACAGTAAATCTGCACTAACATATATATTTACCATCCAGTATAGCGGTAGTCAATATTCTGGAGTCACTATTTACGTAATACAATAGTTTTGAGGTCAATATACTGACATAATAGTTTTGATGTCAATGTGTTGCCTTTGCTGTGCAGCCGAGCAATAGAAGTGAATGCGGAATTTACAAGATGCTAATAAAAAATACAAAATTAAAAAATGGAAAGGAAAGACATGAAAGGGGACCTAAAAAAGGAGAACATGGAAAACGTAGGGGCTAGCCCACCAGCCCTGGCACTCAAGTGCACTCACTTTCATGCGGATGCTTACATAAGATCTGGAAAAATGCTGTCAATCACAGGGTAAAATAGCCAATGGCTGACGTGGGCGCCCCAGTCTGTATGCTGCCATAGACAGAGGCAGAATGTGACTGACACTCCAACAGATCAATGACAGAAGAGGGCTTACCCAAAACCCCTCTACATATTTGTATGTATGTAGGTATTTGTATAACAATTTTTCATTAGAAGAGTCTGGCAGACAAGTAAACCTGTCAGACCCTCCAAAGGGGTTCTAGCAAGGATAATCACAGTGCCAATCTTCTACCCCTGAGGTCTGTCAAAGGATTTCACTAACACCAAAACCCTTGTCTACTAGAGTACCATAACCATCTCAGGCCTACTATATTGAACATAACCTTTACCACAAGGTATCCGTCATAAATATAGTTATAAAATGAAAGATGTGTACACATTTACAGTTGGCAAGACAATGTACAATTCAGTGGTGCTGTGAATCCCCAATTTAGCAACTAAAGAAGGGACAGGGTTGCCACTGGGCCTGATGGCACTGGTAAATCGGACCCCAAAAATACAGATGAATTGTTTATGGCCTCTTGTGTCTACAAATCTACTGACAGACGCTCATAACTAGTAGTGCAAGGCAAAGCCATAATAGAGCTGAGGGGTGTGGAACCAAGCATAGTGAAGGAGACCAGGTAAGAGAAATGATGAATACGGGGAAGAAGGAATAGAGGTGCAACTGGAAACAAAGAGGGAAATAAATGAAAGTAAGAAAGAAAACAAGTAACGATAAGAGGAACGGAAATGGGTAAACAGGTAAAAGGAAGGAAGGGTCTAAGGATCGAAAGGTGGAAGGTAGTGGCAAAGGGGAGGGTGGAAGGGGGAAGAAAAGAGTGGCAAGAGGGAAGGGTGAGTGGAGGGATAGGTGAACATATAGATGCTGAGTGAAAGGATGGATGCGTGAGAGGATGGATGAGTTGAAGGGTATATGAAAGGCTGAGTGGATAGAAAACTAAAAGGAAGGGTAAAATATGGACTGATGAATGGATGAAAGGAGGGATGGAAAAGTGAAGGGCACTCTTCAAAGGTGTTTCGAGCTAACTGCTCTTGGTCAAGACCTTTGGAAGAAGGAATCAAAGAGAGAGTATTTTAATTTTCTGACACCTCCCTTGATACAGTGTAAATCTTTAACCCCCACGGTTTGTTAGATGGTATAACAAATACAAAACCCCTCACCTACTACAATAAACTGTGAGATTACATATAGGAAAATATGATAACAATCAGCCCTTAAACGTCATTGGCTTGTCACCCAGCCCGGTTGTATTAAGCAAAAGCTTTCCCACACGGCAAAGAATTAATTGCAAGCTCTCTCTTTTTCAGCATATGTACAAATCTTCTGGCCAATTGGATGCTATGCTGAAGGGCCTCAACATGTGGGCAGAAGCAAAACCCCTATGTGAGCAGTGCTTCTTAAAGCTCTTTCATCTGTTGATCACAAAAGTTCTAGTGACAGCTGCACCGTCATGCCAGACCTAAAAACAGGATATGATAATTAGGCAGAGGAGAGCAAGACATTAACAGAGCATTACTATACAGGACACTGTACATTTTGCTTTTATGTTCCACTAATTTTTTACCTTACAGGCATTTACAATTCATGGTATAGGGTAATACAGCAATTTATTAACAATCAAATACATTTTGGTCATATGGCAGAACCAAGATTAGAACCTTGTCTGCAGTTTCCAATATCAAAATGGGTATATTTCAATGTAGTAATAATAAACTCCACTGCTCCAATTGTTACCCAATGTTGCCCTGTGTAACTAGCCCAATGTGATTTAAAACCCCTACACAGACTCCAGACGGGTTGTGAGGGTGGGTCGGGGCAGACAGTGTGTCGCACCGCATGATGGGGGGGTTGGGAGAGGATTAGACTCAGACTTTTCCCATATGTGCATAATATCGAGATCTGATCAACACGAACCTGGCCTAGTACTGTTGGTAATAGTGCCAAATGTGATTCATGCCCAGGATTCCATGATATTCATGTTGCATTGTTTAATGTGTGTGTTGAATATCAATGACATTTCTCGACGTCAAGTGTGAAGTCTCTCTTTTGTGACGTGCGGAACATTTATTGTGTGCTCATACTGTGCTCTTGCTTTACACATTGCTTTTGAAGGATGCTTGACTGCTCAGTGCCAAGCTACCCAAGGGTGAGCACAGCTTGTACAGTGTGTGTAATCACCTGCCCTTGACGGGAGCGGTGTCTTCTGCCTGGCTGGGGCATCCCTTCGGCCAACCAGACAGTGTATCGTGTAGTCCCTATAAGACCTACATAGGATCTGCGCGTTTAGACAACATACACTGCGGAACTGGTGTCCAGACTGATTCCAGACACCCCCACCGGGTATGTTGGCCTGTGTACCAGCTAGCTCGCAATGCCACTATAACCTCCTCTTACCAAGGAGAGAATAGTTCTTGACAACTATCGAACATGACAACCCTGATCCCTCAGGACCGTGGAAACAGTAGCTTACTTTTCGCTCAGTCACTCGTGCTTACTTTTTCTCAGAGCGATACACAGAATAAACGGTTGGGACGTTTTCAATAAGTATTTATTGAACAGTCGTTATTCTAGCGTAAAATAAGTGCACTGAAATCACCAGTAGACAGTAGCATATATAAATGAGTAGCAGCACTAAGAAAGTAAACAGATGGTAGGTTTCTACCATTTTGCTAAAATCATAAATATAGGCGAGTATATAAAATACATGGCGATGAAATGCGTACTCCTACGATGCACCATAAACTAGATTTACCTAAGTGTACCTAGCATGTGAGTAGGTGTAAAGCCAAGAATCCCTCTAGGATAAAGCCAACCCCATTACCTGATGTTAGACTGCGGGACCTCGTTTCAGTCTCGAGCTGATCACCCCGCAAGGGATGTCAGACCACTGCTAGCTGGAGTATCTGCATGCAGGAACCTCAGCGTCTCGGGTCAGTGTGTCGGCATGGAAGTCGTGATCTCCTCTTTCTATCTCAGCAAGATGTGGTGTTTATATACTCTAAGGTATCCCCAGGGGTTCTACCTTGCTGTGCCAGTGTCGGACTTAGGATGACGTCGGGAATTAACTTTATACACAGTTATTATGCAGGAGATGATGGTCCTGCTGTGATTCCAAGAAACTAAGAATCCTCATGCATAATTTATGAGGCCAGTGTCCAGGGAAAAACCCTACGTACTTATGTGTAGTATTGTAAATGGGTAAAAGGTCAGTCCTCCAAATCCGTTATGTATGTAGTATAGGAGAGAATGTAGGTGAAGGGTTATGATGATACCTAGACCTATATCGGGGTACCTATATGAAATATAACACCCACTCCTCATCCGACTGGACGACATTACTAAATTCTATCGTACTACCAAGGCGTCTAGATATTTGTACGCAACAAATAATAAAAACATTAAGAGAAATTTTAAAAAGCGTTATAAAACCCTTTAAAAGTGTTCTATTTTTAAAAAAATCATTCAAGCAGTGGCTCTAAAGTGTCCATTTATGTAGTCCGAACAACTACAAGCATTTGAAAGCCATGCAGGTCAAAAGGTTTCAATTTGGAATTTCGAAAAAGTTAAAAGCCAAATCTTCCCAGCGTGCGACATGCCAAATGTTTACGTGTCCTTGCTGGCTGACGCAACATTGCTGCTGTCTGCATACGCAGCTGATGATCCCTGTAACACCTCACAAAGAATGTCAATTGAGCACAGATGATCTTCCGTACTGCCTGCAGCAGTGCCGGGGCAGCCTGTGCCACATCCAAGGCCGAAGTGTTGGTGGAGCCGGTGTCCATACCAACAGGAGCAGAAACTACCTGTGGTGGCTCTAAGAATGCTGCCAACAACATGGGAAAGCGCTGAGGACACTGCATGGGCCGTTATCGGGTCCAGTGAAGCATCAACGTCCGGTGGCACAGCAGATGGAAGTGTCAGACATAGGTCCAACACGCATTCTTCTCCGCAGAACAGGCATCGGAGAACAGGTAGGACGCAGTCCATCCAGACTGGTCTAAATGACAGGAACCAAGAGGCGCTCAGTTCCCGTAGGCGAGGTGTGCCCAGATGTTGTATCATGCGATCACGGTATTTGCGCTCCAGGAGAGCTGTTGCTACTTCCTTGGTGGCTGGTACGTCCATTGCGTAGCAGAAAGGTAACAACCAGGATTCCTGCTATTAGAAACAGAATCAGCGGAAGCCCTCCAAAAATGCTTCCAAAGACGGAGTGTATAAAGTTTGGTATAACTCCGAGGACCGTCTGAAAGGTGCTTAACAGTCCAGAACCTATGGTCATAAATAGGTGTACAATACCCGTCGTATCGGACATGTTAAAGATATGACTTACCATTTCTGTGAAATGGAAAGGGCAGTTTGTACGTATAAGTGCCTGTATCTCAGCCGAGGACCTTGCGATCTGGAGATCAAAAGTCTCCCGGGCGGAGGTTAAGGGCACGGTTCGTTGTAAAAGCATGGCTTTCATTCTGCTCAGAGTATCAAACCATATAAAGGAAACATTTAGCGAAGGCCATTACGGCGCCTCCCTGACTGTATGTGTTGGTGGAAACAATACTTGCATACAGCAAGTAACCCTGGAGCTCACGGTGACTAGATATGCGATGCCCGGAAGCATCCCACAACAACCTTGATCATTAAGCATCAAGTAACTCGCATTCGAGAGAAGCCTGAATACCGGATTAATAACAGCTGCCGGGGTACCCCTCAAGTGACAGGACAAGTTCGCCACAGACCCATTACAAGCCCCGTGTAGCATAATATCCTGGCATATGAGAGATCCACTTAAAGCGTTCTCGCAGTTAGTTCCGCTTAGAAACACTTCCAGATCCCCACTCCTGCATCGAAATCTGTATGGTAAATCCCAGGATTCCCTGATGAATTCCTTACCCATCTTTTCATATCTGCCTGCCTGTTGTTGTTCTAGGCAATATTGAAACTGGAAAGTTGCGACCGGTAATGTTATATGGCCGTGGACTAACCATTCTGTGGACGGTGACTCAGCCACAGTAAAGGGTAACCTATCCAGTTTCTCAATACGCAGCATTGTATATTTTGCTCCCCTCTGTGCCGTTTTCATCTGTTATTCTGTTAGATTGTATGCAGAAAATAATGACCTAATGTTGATAAAATGCCAAGGCACATAACCGGCGCGCAATGACTGCAGCATCCAGCTTAACAAAATAATAGAACGTAACTGCGACTGTCCGTGTTGCAATATGGACAAATCTTGTTCTATTACATCGATAGCAGAAGATACAATGTTGCCCAGTGAATATATCCTGGATGTTAATGTAGTCATACCATTGTCAACTACGGCTAACGCCTTTTCTAGGTTAACTCTATCTATTTCTCTTAATCTCTCTGCAGCTTCTTGTTGAGAGATCTTCCAGAGTTCGTTATAGACAGCATACATAAAGCGCTTCTGACGTGGTTTCCTGGGACCTAATAAAAAATCCCATAGGTACACATCCTCCGAGAGTAAGGACAAGTGTTGCTTCACCTGGGGTAGTGTTGAGGTCTTTAGCCAATCAAGGCACAACTTCCCAACACTGTATGATGTCACTACCCCCGGATGTTCTCGTTGTACATAACGTGGGTCTAGTCTCTGGATACTAAACCCTTAGGTGGTATCCCTGAATCTTTCCTGACATCTGTTTGTGTCAGTAGGCCAAACCAACCATCCCTTTCAATTGGGGTCTGATCTATTGTATTGCAATATGTTATCCAACTTAGCTCCTCTTTCTGATGTAAAATTCCCCTCAGTGTTTAAAGGTGTTAGAATTTTAGGCTTGTTCAAGTCCTTGTTCTTGGCTATTCCAAGACAGGAAGTCTGTTGCACAGTGTCATTCAGAAAAATCATCTGCTGTGGAATGAGGCATGCTCTAAACAGTGCTTCTGTCCCCTAGACTTGCTAGTCCCTACAACCCCAGATTGATTTCAAGTCTACAGTGTCCATCCATAAGTCAAAACCCTGTTCAGACAGCTGGGAAATAAAGGAAGCAGAGTAAATCTGTTTGGTGTTTGTTAACATATTTTTCTGTGCAGATATTGGTGCAACCTTATAATAGTATGAGGTTGAGTTAGAAGTGTTAAACCCTGAAAAATATGAGAATTTCTGTGCAAATGTTTTTGAACTACTTTTCGGTGGTGTAGGGCAATGTTCCCACTGGTGGTATGTGAAAACATATCTGGGTTTGCTAGATTTATGCAAAAAATGATGACCATAATGTTGGTAACAATACATTTTGTCAAAATCCGATCTATCCTCTAACATTTCAGTGGTAGAAAATGCGGCAGATTGTTCTAAATCAGACAATAAGTTATTAACAGTTTCAAAATCCCAATCATCAGAAAATGTACTGGAGGTAATGATATCGTTCAATGAAATTTTAAGCAAATGTGGAATTTTTAAAAGCTCGGTCGGTCCAAATATATCACAATTTACTTTGTCCCACACTATACCATCAGGTATAGGAACTGCTGAAATGTTCACGAAGGACAAGTCTCTTTGTTCACGATGAGATGAAACATGAGGTTTTAAAATTAAGTTTACTTTTGATGTTGCAGAGCTCTGTTGAAGATAAGTCCCATTGATGAGCAAGTGGAAAGTTATTACTAATCCTAACCAGAAAAGAAAAAATAAAATACCGGTGATTATCCAAAGTTCTAGCCAAGGTGATACTAAATAAGTTTTTCTAAGAAAGTTGAAAAAGTCTTTGATCCGTTGTTTGCGAGAAATTTGGGCTGGCGTCGTTTCAGGTTCACTTGGATCCAATGAAAAGGTATCGAAGTCGATGAAATAGCCAGATGCAGTTCGATCTATCTTTGGTAGCTCAGCAGGTTTTGTTGAACTTGTGGATTGCTCTTGTTGAGGCATGTTGACGTAGACATCTTTATTTGCTTGAATTGAAATTTGTCTTTCACTTTGATTTTGAGAGTTTGTGTCAAGGGCAACTAGTTCCAATGCATTGTTATTGATTCCATTGCTTTGTAAAGGTGACTCTTCAAATGTTATCCGTTTGAACTTCCTGTATTGTAGCGAGAGGAGGACGTCAGCTACTCAGGAGCCCACGAGGCCTACTATTTAGTATCGGCCACATAGTGTGGTTTGATCAGATCGGTTGAGACGAATCTCTTTTCTTTTCCGGCAAGAGGTGGTAGAAGTACAATTCTTGATCCTTCAACGGCCAGGACAGGTACAGGTTTTCGATAGGATGGCCTGAATTCTTTTTTTGTCCACAATCTTTTCTCTGATCAGATCCCCAACTTTAGGGATCCAGGCAGGTCTTGCCGTGGTTGATTTGACTTCCCCAGTGGCGCTTTTCTTTGTCTCAACGTTACTTAAGGAGGCTCTGGATTAATTGAGATCCTGTAAAACAGCCAAACATTTATTGATGTCAAACGTTTTACATCCGCCACTGTGCCTTCACAATCGAGATCAGGTACCCACATTCTTCTCCCAAACAGGACCTCGTAAGGAGTTGCACCTCCCAGAGAGCTTCTTGGCTGGTTATTAAGGGCCCGCTGGACCCCAAATAGGTGATTGACCCAACTACCACCCGAGCCTAAAACCCTAGCTGTTAAAGATTGCTTTAAGTCCCGGTTTTTCCTCTCCACAACCAAATTTCCCTCGGGATGGTACGGAGAGGAGTACCGCAATGCTACACCCAAACTTCCCATGGCTTCCTTCTACGCCCTAGAGCTGAACGCGGGGCCACGGTCAGAATGCAATGTGCCAACTGCGTATGTCCCTATGAAAACTCGCAAATCTTTTATACCAGTTCGGGCGTCAGCCGAGCGCTGAGGCCATACCCATAAGAATCTTGAACAGGAATCCACTGCAACCATGATATACTTGTAAGCCCCGTCAGATTGTAAGGGGCCGCAGTGGTCCAGGTAAATGCATGCGAGCGGTCTGTCTGATATTAACAATGGTGTCTGCGCTGGGCGAGCTACGGTGGACCCTTTTATCTGTTGACATATATCGCACTTGAAGACGAAGTCTTTGGTCTGCTTTGTTAACCCTGGCCACCAATAGCGTTGTTTCAGTAAAGAAACTGTCGCCGTAACTCCTGCGTGGGCAGAACCCAGACCCTCATGTGCAGCCAAGATTAAACCTAACCTGCGTATTACTCTATCCCCCACTCCAGGAATCTGAGCAAATGGAACATTGTTTGCATCTAACTTGTAGGAGTACTTGAGTGGAAAACCTTTAGATAGTGCTTTGCTGTTGTTGCGTGAAGCAATCACAGCTACCATTGTGCTACCGTCTACCCTCGTTTTTGAACGGGTGATTGCAGCTACGGACGCAGTGCGTACTGCCCCCTTTGCGGCTTTATCAGCCAATGAATTCCCTTCAACGTGAACACCATCACGTTGATGACTCAGTGTATGTATCACGTGAGCTCTTGGTAGTTCATTCTTCAACTCTGCTACCTGTTCCCATAGTTTTCTATGTTTAATCGTGCCACCTTTTGCATCTCTGTACCCATTCTGTCCCCAATAGTGGAGATAATCGTTGTACAACTGGACACAGTAAAGGGAATCACACACTGTTAGTGTGGGGAATTCGGGATCCGTATTTATTAGTGCCAGTAGTAGTGCTTTTAATTCTGCCAACTGAGTCGTGCAGTCTCCGAGAGACTGCGTTTTTGTACAGCTTGGATGAAACTTGTCATCCTGCATCCTACCTTTCACAATAGCGCATGCTGCACTGTATTGTTGCTTACTCCCTATGGCCGGTTTAGCAGATCCATCGGTGTAAATAATGTATTCATACCGATCTAGAGGCATAATTTCATTTGGTAGAGGATATTCTTGTTCGTATTGCAGGAATGCTTGTGTTTTTAGATTTGGGTCATATCTGTATTCTACATCTGTTGCAGTGAGAGAATTAGCCCATCGTATCCATCTTGGATGTAACGCTTTTGCATTTGGGACGCTTGCCTTTGTGGCAGCCTCTAAGGCCGGTACCGGGGTCACGACAATTATTCGTTTCCCCTGAGCCAGTGCTCTCTCTCTCACTACAGCAGTCTGTACTGCTGTCAGAATCTTTTCTGTAGGAGCAAAACACATTTCAGCGTTGGTGTACAAATGCGATTTATATGCAATTGGTACTGTCTCACCTTCATTAAAGGTTAAGTAAGTGTATCCAGATTTACCTGCGACTACGCGGATCACCAGGTTGCGTACGTTTACGCGTGTCTGTAAATGTTTTGATGATATCATATCAGCTTGTAGGGAACGAAGTATGTTTGTGTGTTCCTGTGTCCATTGCCTGACTGAAAAGTCTGGTCTTATGAGGTCGTAAAAAGGTTTTACTCTCTCTGCGTAATCCAAAATGTATGTTCTGCCAAAATTCAGGAATCCCAGTATGGACTGTAAAAAAAATATGATTTCGGAGGTTGGAGCAATGCACACTTTTCTAAAAAGTGGGCTGCCAGGCTCTTGCCTCCACTTGAAAGCTCATATCCCAGAAATAGGACATTGAGGTGGGCTATCTTTGATTTTTTAAAGTTAAATTTGTAGCCCGCAGAGGCGAAACCCAAAATAATGGTGCTCACCCTGGTCATCCTGGTCAAGTGTTCATCTAAGTCATCATCTGTCAGATAAATATCATCTACATAGGATAATGCTTTTTCATCCAAATTCTGTAGTAACTCTGTTACCCTCCTTGAGAATAACCCTGGGCTATTCTTATACCCTTGGGGGAGTCGACAAAATTGAAGCTGAGACCCTAGCGCTGAGAAGGCTGTCAAATATCTGCTTTCAGGCGCTATGTTTTGGCAGAAAAATCCATTTGAGATATCTAATGTTGTTTTGTATTTTTTCCGAACAATGTTATTCATTAATGCGGCACTGTGTGCATTCAGACCTGCAGATGTTTTTGTGCATGAGTTTAAAAGTCTGTAGTCTAACACTAGACGATATGAATTGTCGGGTTTCATTACGGGAAACAAAGGATTATTCATTGATGAGGTGCATGGTTCAATTACACCTTGGTATTCAAGTTGATCTAAGATCTCCCTGACCTGTTTTTTAGCTTCCTGTTTTATGGGATACTGTCTTTGTGGAGTTGGGTTTGTTTTTATTGGAATAACGTGGTGGGGTGATTCTTCAAACCACCCTACTTGGTTGCGGAATAATGCTGGAACAAGGGCTACCGCCCACTCCTGCACATATGTATGTCTTAGGTGTGCAGAGACTAGGTCGGAGAAAGCTAGAAAAATTACAGTTTCCCCCTTTGGGCATTCCATAACAATAGTAGGCGGCCAATCTTTTTCCGCTAATAGGATGTCATAGCCCGAAGTCAGGTTCTCCCAAAAGAGACCCTTAACTTGTCTCGGCTTGTCCCCCTCCATTTGGAGTGTTATTTCATGTAACTTGTGTGGGACACTCACCCTAGTATCAGGTGTTTCCAGCGTGATACACTCACTCAACTCCGCTGTCACCAGAAATTCCATCAGGTTCCGGCGTGCTATTGTTACCTCTGCCGCGCTGTCTAGCATCGTCAGAGCCCATTCCCCATTCAGTAGCTGAGTCCTCAGAATTCTGGGCATGTCTAACTTTGAGACCTGCTACCTTCTTCTTTTTAAATTGAGGTTTTGCTTTAGGTTTTTCTTCTTTCTTTGAAGCGTAGTCTGAAGTGCGTTGCTTGTCTCTGGACGATCTTCTTGTCTTTGTTCTGACTGTCCTTCCCTCTCGGAGTTTTTTGATGAACCCTGAAAGGAACGAGAGGAACGTGTATCAGTGTCCTGATACCTGTCAGGTTTTTTAATGTTATCTCTATTTCTAAGATTATATCTCCTTTCTGGGGGCTCCTGCTGAGGAGACCTTCCCCTAGAGTGAGACCTGTTCTTTTGTTGTTTATTATTGTCCCATTTCTTCTTTGAAGAAACTGGTGTTTGCTTTGCCTGTTCTTTATCTGAGTTCCCCACTAGTTGGGGTTTTACAGGTCTAGCTCCCAGACTGTCTCTACCTAACTCTGCATAAGCAGTTTCAATTATTTTAGGTAGTTCTGTCTCCTGTTGTAATGGAGTGAACTCTCTCAGACGTTGGCGTATTGCCACTGAGGCTGCTTCCCCTTTAATATTAGCCAATATTATCGCAAATACCTGGGCGAAGTTGTTTAACAACTTCATC
This sequence comes from Calotriton arnoldi, assembly GCA_963921515.1. Taxonomy (NCBI): domain Eukaryota; kingdom Metazoa; phylum Chordata; class Amphibia; order Caudata; family Salamandridae; genus Calotriton; species Calotriton arnoldi. The sequence continues at coordinate 65,718 of CAWUFW010009826.1, forward strand.
CCTAAGTTTAGAGCATGCTCTGCTCCATACTCGTTCTGTATTTGTTTTAATACATCTGGTATTACCGCTAAAGATGGGATACCATGTGTCCTGGTATATATTGCAGCGAAGACTGTACCCCAAGAAGTACAATCCTCTATTGAGGGAGCTATCCCCATTGGCAAGCAAATAGTAAGTATTCTATGCTTTTCCTTAGGACCAGTGTGTGGAAACACAGCCTCCAGCTGTGTAATTTTCTATGCTATCCAGAAGGACATTTGTTCGCGTTTTGTGGGCACTTTACCCATTACTGCATGCAGTGTCTGTGGTGTAATTTTTGTTGTAGGAGCTTGGACTGGTCCTGGTTGTGTAGCCGGTGTGAGCTGAAGTGTGATTGTTCTCAACACAAACTGTGTCATGTTTCTGTAAAGTCTTATTAATTCTTTATGCTGTACAAGTAAGTCTCCTTCTGGCATTATGTCAATGTCAGGATGTGGTGTGTATGCCGCTAAAACTGGCCATGTTGCTCCACTATTCCGAGCGGACTGAGTCTTACTCTATTTCTTGTATGGGAGAGGGCGCCTTTAAACCAGTAGAGGTGTTCTTCGTAAGTGAGTGGAATTTCAATGTTTTCATATGGACTATACTCATTTGGTATATCATCTTCTACATAGTGAAATGTTTTGATTTGAGCATTTACCTGCGTGGAATTTAATCCATGAATAGAATACCTCTGTTCTATATGATTCGTGTGCCTCAATCACGAAAGTCACTTGCCCACCCCTAATTGTAACACCATATGCTACTAGTTTTAGGGTTACGGCATTTCTAACATTATCTGCAATGTATATTGCATCTGCATCGTTTTCTTCGGCTGAAAAGTTTAGTGCATTCCCTTCATCTACGTCTCCCTGTTCAGTCATTATTTTTAGAAAGGAGAGCGTTTCAAGGGAACTGAGATAAGGTGTTATGCACAACTAGGAACACTGTATCCTTCAAGCTTGATTAAACCAACAGCCAATACATAGGAATTTTCCTACTCAGCTGCGGCGGATTTTGTTCCCTCCCACTCCAGACGTCTCTGGGGAAATTGTGAGTAGGGGTTTCTGAGAATAGCACGACTGAACTACTCAGATTTGACTGTTAAATAAGTCCAATACCAACGTTGGCAGCGCCATGTCGTGTAGTCCCTATAAGACCTATATAGGATCTGCGCGTTTAGACAACATACACTTCGGGACTGGTGTCCAGACTGATTCCAGACACCCCCACTGGGTATGTTGGCCTGTGTACCAGCTAGCTCGTATGCCACTATAACCTCCTCTTACCAAGGGGAGAATAGTTCTTGGCAACTATCGAAAATGACAACCCTGATCCCTCAGGACCATGGAAACAGTAGCTTACTTTTCGCTCAGTCACTCGTGCTTACTTTTTCTCAGAGAGATACACAGAATAAACGGTTGGGACGTTTTCAATAAGTATTTATTGAACAGTCGTTATTCTAGCGAAAAATAAGTGCACTGAAATCACCAGTAGACAGTAGCATATATAAATGAGTAGCAGCACTAAGAAAGTAAACAGATGGTAGGTTTCTACCATTTTGCTAAAATCATAAATATAGGCGAGTATATAAAATACATGGCAATAAAATGCGTGCTGGAGTATCTGCATGCAGGAACCTCAGCGTCTCGCGTCAGTGTGTGGCATGGAAGTCGTGATCTCCTCTTTCTATCTCAGCAAGCTGTGGTGTTTATATACCCTAAGGTATCTCCAGGGGTTCTACCTTGCTGTGCCAGTGTCGGACATAGGATGACATCGGGAATGAACTTTATACACAGTTATTATGCAGGAGATGATGGTCCTGCTGTGATTCCAAAAAACTAAGAATCATCATGCATAATTTATGAGGCCAGTGTCCAGGGAAAAACCCTACGTACTTATGTGTAGTATTGTAACTGGGTAAAAGGTCAGTCCTCCAAATCCGTTATGTATGTATTATAGGAGAGAATGTAGGTGAAGGGTTATGATGATACCTAGACCTATATCGGGGTACCTATATGAAATATAACAAGTGTTGGTTCCAACACCTGTCCTCTGTCTTTGTGCATCTATGTGAGGGTCAGTGTAGTTCACAAGTCACTGGACCCTGGTCATACAGTGAAATGGGACTCTGGCTCACCTCCCAGAGGTCAGGGAGAAATTGTTTATCCAGCAGCATGTAGTCTGTTCCTGCACAGCATTTGTGTACGGCTGAATAGTGAGAAATGTCCACCCCCAGTAGGAACCTGCCTTACAAGCATCTGTCAGTCCTGAATCCCCTAATTGGGCACTGCCCGCTGGAGACATAGCCACTGTTCACCCCTGCTTGCTCTGGTCTCTGTCTCCTAAACTATCCAACACTAAGTTCAAATCTCCTCCTATCACTATGGGCCCCGGTGCCCAATTCATCAAAGTTTGAGTGGTTTTGCACAGGAATTGTTTTGGGCTAATATATTGATGTTACCACCAGTGGCTCTCCATCATCAGAACCTCTTATGGCCACCCATCTGCCATCTTTATCTTTCAACACCATTTCCACATCAAGGAGGCATTTTCGGTGTATCAGGATTTCCACCCCTGCTGTCTTGTTCGCTCATGAGAAGAACTACTCCTTGGGGAACTCCCTAGTTCTAAGACGTTGCTGGCCTTGTCTCAATAAATGAGTTTGCTAGATAAGTCCTACATTGGTGTTCAGTAGAGTTAGTTCGTAGAGTATGCTTTTCCTCTTTGCACGGTAATTCAACACTCTAACATTATATGTGGTAGTACTCAAAGTTGTCATCATCCTGGGTGTGGAAAACGCGGATCTTTCCGAGCTTGCCAAAGTGATTTAGATCTGAATCCCATAGGTAAATTTTAGAAGGGGGAGCTAGAGAGATGTGCAGTAGGATAGGCAACATTTTTTATCATCCCTCCCCCCATTTGTGGTACTGCACCACTGCTTCAAGTGGCATTGTTGGGCTAAATAGGTTCGGTAAGAAATAAGGGAATTTTTAGACTGCTACTTTTGAGGTCTGGCTGTGGGTTTGCATAACACGAAAGGAGAGGTGATGGTACGCCACCGCACATCCTCCACAAGACCCAAAGCAGACACAAAAGAGTGCGATGGCAAACAGCATACGGCCAGATTAGGCCCCTATCAAATCAAGTATTAACGATAACCAACTTGGAAATCACAAAGAGATATTCCTTAATCCTAGCGTGCCAATTAGATTGGATGAGGAAGCCTCACCCACAATTTGTGGCATGCTTGATCCTCAGCAACCACATCCCACCCTGGTAAGATAGTACTACCAGGGTAGACTCAACCTCGTTACGAGAGCTCCCGCACTTATTTTTTTTACAAATTAACCACTGGTTTGAGCACTTCTCTTTCTTTTGCAAACACCTAGATACTCTGGAAGTGGAATTGGCTGGTTGGAAGCTCAAAAAAACCTCCCTCATGCAGAGCTTACCCTGGAGCAGATTCGGAAGAAGTTGGAACACTTTCATGCTACTGCAGGCAGGGAAGTTAAAAACATCCAAACAGAACACAACAAGCTCGTAATTATGGCAAGGGTGCTAGACCTTTCATATCATAATGTAGCTTCTCAAAGGTCTAAATCCCTAACACAAATGTACATGACTCTAACCAGAGAAGTCTCTTTGAAAATGAGCCAATCCTTCCATCATTTGTTAACTACAACAAGCAACTATACACTTCCCACTCAACCCTGGTAGGACAAAAGATCTCCCAATAGTGGGGTGGATTTATGATCAATACAGAGATCATTTTAATACACCACTAATTCTGTTGAAAGTGTAAAATGCTATTAAAGCGCTGCCGAATGGAAGGGCCCAAGCAGCAGAATGCCCCGCTGCAGAAATTTATAAAGAATATGCAAATATTATAACTGCTTGCCGGGAGATATGAGGACTCTCTTGCTAAGGGGTGATTCTGCCCATCTATTAGTAAGAGCTTTTTGAAACTCCGCTGAATCCTGGTAGGATTGCTGGTGAATGAATAATTTCCTAGCTATCGTAAAGGAAAGTTTCAATTCTATTAAGGACGCGGAGGCGAGGATTAGCCTGTTCTTTCTTCACTTTCTTCATTCCAGCAGCCATCATTAACAAAGAACATAAACAAACTACATTTCCCATGATGCCCAGGGAAAAGGGAGAGAGAAAAAGTCCAACAATAACATTGTCCAATGAATGAATGAATAAAGTGAAGAAAGAACAGCCTAATCCGAAGCCTCCGGTCCTGACATAGAATTCTCATCTTACAGACCTCGCTCTTTGATTAAAACAGATAGCAAGCTCAAGGCTAAACTATTGGTTGAAACGAGGATTCCCCTATGACTTATTTATTGCTCCCAGACAAATCAAGTTGTACTCCATATTGGTCTACACGATATAACTAACACACACTGATGGCTCTCCTGGACAATAAACATCCTGGTCTGGCTGCAGTTGCGTTCTTTCTGGACACTGAAAAAGCATTTCAGTCATCGGAATGGGATTTCTTTTCTCTGAAATACTTACTAGAGCTGGAGTTCCTCTATTCTTCTTAAAATTAGTCTAGTTATGTTTCTCATCCCTGATGGCCATAGTCAAGTGAACAGACTATTGCCTAATGTACTAGCAATTTCATGTGGTACGAGACAAGCCTGCCCAATGTTGCGTTAGCTTTTGTAATCAGGAAGTATCATTCTTACAGGGGTTGTACATTAGCGGGCAGCCCCTGATCGCCCTCATACCTGCCGCTGACGTATCATTATACATATAACATCCTAGATAACTTACCTCCACCTCCACAATTTAGAGGGTTTTCAAATTTAAATATGAATTGGGATACTAAAGTAATGTTGTCAGCAGTGTAGGCAAGTGTCGGCTGCACCAGTATAGTTGTCCTCAATCTATCTAATACTCAATGACAATTGAATTGTATAGATTTGTATGCTCCTTGACATTATCGTTTTCATGACTTGGGATACATTGGAATTTTTTCCACTCAAGGTCGTTAAACGGGAAACTCCATTTCATCATCCTTTACAATAGCGCAATGGATCTGTGAGGCATGTGGCTATCCAGATAATAAATATGAAATGGTAGTAGATAAATTAGAAGCGCAGGTCACTAGATGGATAAAACCACATTATCAATGTATGGCAGAATTGTCATCGTTAAAATGGTGGTCCAAATAAGTTCTTGTGCTTGTTCCAAAATCTGCCAGTTATACTACCAAATACTTTTTTTTAAATTCCATCTCATACTGCTTTGATTTATTTGGTCTGATGGACATGAACAAATTAGCTGGTAGGTATTGAATATCACTAGTCCATCTGAGTTCGGTGGCCTGGTGGTGTCAGACATTCAGCCATATTATTTGGATGCTCAGGCACATTGTGTTTATACCAGATGCATAAAACTGACATTTGATTATTGAAGTAAGGTTATCAAACTCGCATTCACTGAAGGCAGCTCTTTGTGTGAACCCCAATAAACAACCCTTTATAGCACACACGTGTTTTTTAACAGATAGGACTTGACATAAAGTGTTTGGCATTGCGGACCTCTATTAATTATACTACCCGCTTATTCCATTGGCAGATAATACTAACATCCAGTTAACATCCGAGAATGGTACAGAAGAAATCCTGACAAGACTCCAATAGGTACTGGGCTTTCAGGAAGGCCAACTTTTGTTGCTACAAGACTTCAAAAATAGTGGGGGGGTCATTCGTCAGTATCAACACTGTTGTATTATGGATTAGTCCACACAATAAAAGCATTGGACCCCTAAATACTGAGTCAGTTACAAGAATATGAAGTTTTATCCAAAATGATTATGTCAGGACACAAAAAAGGTTTCTTGTTATACTCTGATGCAAAAGGGGCTCAAACTTCCTCCACCCTCAGGCAGGAGCTCATTACTTGAAAAACCTGGGGCTAATTGTGATGAACGAATTTTAGGCATAGTGTTGCAGTAAATTGGAGGAGTTTCTGTAAACAGTGATCATAAACGTTTACATTCTAAATTTAGTCATAGTCTACCCGGCTAGTATAAACCGACAAGACTGTGTAAATGTGGCACTGAGCAGGATGATTCCCTTGAAAGATGCTGTGTGAAAGATGCAGTGTCTACATTCGATATGGCTCTGTCCACAGATGCGGGAGTACTGGATTCGGATTAATGATGTCTTGAACAATATGATGAGGTAGGATGTGCCTTATACTCCAATGCCTGCTTTAATGGGGTTTGTTGCAAAGATGCAGAATGGTGCAGGAAATGTACTGCCTTGGTATTACTTCTTGCCAAGCGTAATGTGGCTCTGTACTGGCTCTGAAGCCCCATGCATAAGGTTCGAGACTAGCTGATGGACCTTGCTTATTACAAAGATGTGATGGGTGCATACTCTGACATGCTTTCTCCTGCACCCTAGTCTAAATATTTGTGGGTTCCACTTAAGTTATTTACTAGCTTGCGGGGAAGGTGAAACATCGAACACTCTGGGGTAAGGGACAGAAAATAGACGTACTGACTTCTAAGAGATGCTGTTATAGGAATATTTCCTTCTAAGAGGCGCTCTTATTAGAACACACCCTTCTTAAAGTGTGTTGTAAGAACACTTCCTTCTATGAACAGTTACTTTAAGGATCCCTTTTAATGCATCATTAACCTCACATAACATACTATAAGTACTAGGAGCCACTGTTCTAAGAACTCATATTAATTAGAACAGCCCCTTCAAAGACCCAGTTATATGAAGAGTCCATTTTCTGAGGCCCATGTTATAAAAAAAGAATCAATTGCCAAACCCGTTATAGAAACAGTTCCCTTACAAAATCCCACTCTAAAATTGACATTTGCTACTAACCCCTTTCACAAGAACATGGACCTTTTAGGCAATCAAGCTATAAGAGCAGCACCCTTATAGGAGCCCATTCATTACATATATCTGTTAAGAGAGTCTTTCCTAGCAACATCTATTTTAGTCACTATTACAGGAATAGCACCTTTCTGAGTGTCGCTGTTCCAAGGAGTATTCCCCTTATGGAGTCTCCTTTTATAGTAAACAATGTCCTACTATAGCCCCCCAATATAGTGAGAATGTGATATATTCTATATTCAAATGTACTTTTATGGTAAAGTTAAAAATGCGTGGATGGAGATGTGGTTTGTGTTCTTTCTCTGGTTTTATCCAGCATATGTCTGTCTGCTGCAGTCCTCCTCGTGTATCTCTGTTTCATTCCTTTCCTCTTCGTTTCCACGTTGCTTGCTGTAATTCAAGCACTGTCCGTCTTCTTAGGTGCTGGAAGCAGCAGTGCGGGGTGCTGCATCCCCAAAATAACCGGGCTGGAGGGAGCTCCAAAGGGGAATGAGTAATAATGATACCTTTACATTTTCTTTTTATCTTTTCACCTTTGCTGTGCGTTCAAAGACATTATTCAAACGTCAGTCTGCGTCTTCTGACAAATTGATGCTTATTCTTTTAACATGGAATCGTGTGTGCTTTACTTTCTCTGACTGCACAGTGAGAGGACTTTGTTAAATGAACTATGTGAAAATCTTGCTGGTGTGAAAAGAAATGTAAACAACTATAAATGAACTGCACACATTTCAAAAATATATCCGCATTTAGGAATGCACACATTAAGTGCTTTCTTGGTAATTTTGAAGTGCAATGGAAACACAGATTTAAATAGGATAAAACAAATCAAGATACTTTACTAGGTGATGCGCAAATGACAAATATTAGCTTAAACCACATTTCCACACATTATCTTTTGTGTGCTATATAATTTATCAGTAATACTGTATGACTTTGCAAATTTACTAGCCATTTCAATGCAGAATGTACTGACTGTAAATGACGGTGCACTACCTCACCATGCTTTAGTAATACATTTGCGACAGTGTGCTCCAAAATACACCACCAGCTACATACTACACCGTTACCATGAATGGTCGTGGCTCATTTGCTACACTTCTTTGTGTGACGATTGGATTTTTCACAATATTTATGAGTTCAGTGATGTAACATTGATGGCCGCACCCCCACTCTGGCAGTGGTGCTGGAACAATTTTCAGTCTTTGGTGGTATGGCATCTTTGTTTTATCTGCTGGCCTGTTTTTGTCTTCATATGTACTTATGTTCTTCTGAAAATGTATTGCTGTATGAAAGTTTAGGACTGTGGCATACACAAAATGAAATTTATTGAGCGTTGTTGACATCGGGACAGTTTGCCACTTTGTTCAGTATACTGAAGCAATGCTACCTTCTTTTCGGGCTTACAAAGTGTGTATACATCTGAAAACGATTTCTAGCAAAGAACTGTGAAATTGAACTTGGTTTGGTGGTAAGGGAGTGTAGTCTGTTCAAGCTGGTCGTATTTTTTTCTAATATGTTGGTGTACTTCTAAAAATAGATTCTTCTACGGTACTTTAGGGATGGGGTGCAGCTGATATGACCCTAAAGTAGGGTCTTCTACCAAGTTTATTTTCTTCTCGTATACCCTAAAACATTGCACATTAGGTACTGGCTGCTAGTAGGTTTCTATAAAGGTTGCCCTGGTATCCTTTCTCTCTCCATTCTTGTTCCCACAATGCTATTTGACTAGCTCTAGGGTCAGACTACACAACAACGTCAATGGGCTGACGCCACCACGTTGTCGCCATCTGGATCTGGATTGGCCACAGGTGCACGTGAGATCTGGTTCCATGACGGGAGCAGGCATTTTTCTTCCACTCCTAGTCTGTGCATCCTATCGAGCGGGTATCCCCCAGTTAAGGGCATGTGAGCTAAATCATGGCTCCCTGGGGTAACTATTATTTTGTCTCGCTCATGCATCTAAGGGGCTGCACAAGACCCACTGCACCTGAAATGACTCAGCACCTGAGCAAGAAGTCAGAGAACAGCCATCTTGAAGACATACTTGAACGAAACCACATCTGTCTATCTCGTGTTAAGGGGCTGGTAGCGTACTGCAACCGCTTAGCAATTAATTGCTGTGCTATATTTGTTTAGAAAGCAATGCCGTGTGTAAAATGCTACTGCTGGGGTATAACAACCATATGCCGTGTGTAAAATGCTACTGCTGGGGTATAACAACCATATACATATACAATCTGCACCTTTGCCAATTAAATATCGATTGTAGACAATCCATGAAACAAGGTAGCTAAATCACACATTTCAATAATAATTTTCTGGATATAAGTCTATACATTCGGTATAAATCAGTTCTGAGTGGACTTCATCAGTATCGTCATATGAACTGTGAACCTTCCTAAATTCACTGTAAACTCAAAAAAACAAATTAAGAAAATATACTGGCATAGGGTGGCTCAAAAAGAGTCGGAAAATAGCTCCAGAGGAACTCTTTCTATGCATTTTTTACGGTTCAAGTCAAGTCCTCTGTACGAACAATATCTGCCCAGCATTGTTAGTCCTATTGACAGGAAATTATATATTCAGTTCGGGTTAGGCTGTTTACCACTCAAGACATTCACCACCAAATGGTCATCCCAAACATCGTCCTCACTGATTTTCTCGCGTTGTAAAAATCATAATGAAAATATAGCCCATGTTCTATTCATTTGCACGGCATAGTCACACCCGGGACAGACCTGGATTAGGCCAGTCTGCCTAATTTTATGCATAAGAAACCTTACAACAGCCTTGAGAATCTTATGTTCTGATCCTAGACCCTTATATGCATGTGCTGTTGCGAAGTTTCTGGGTTGGATGTGGACTATCAGACGTAAAGCTCTGATAATGCGAATAGTAGCTGTTCAGGTGATTCGCTTTGCATTTCACATCCTGCCCTTACCTAGTCTTATAGCTTTTACTCTATCTAGTACTTTTTGCAGTATTAAGTGCGCTCTCTGCACGTTGCATTGTATATGAAGATTCTGAATGTATAAGTATTTGCCATCTCTGTACTGCTTCTGTGCCAATAATCAATTCCCTTGTTAGGATTTTAAGTTGAGAAAGCTTTGTTTTTTTAAATTGCTCACTTGCACTTTATTATTAATTATTCGATGTGCTGCTATATAGCGAAAGCCTCTATTACCTAAGATGTTGTATCTGATCAAAAAAATTGTGGCTCTTGCCTATCGGACATTTTACTTTTAATGTTTTGTTTACCCTTCGTGGGTTCGACAGTGATTTTTGCACGTTGCACTTTATATGAAATATGCTAAGCTTGTGCCATTTGTGTACGGTGTGGTGCCAATAATGATTTACCCTGTCGGGCGCTCTAATCTGAGAACGTTCTGTTTTCTGAATGTGTCCGCTTGCATTTAATTTATTAATAAAGGTTTTATGGGCTGATTTTTTTGTGAATGTCACCATCAGCTAAGTTGCTATAACTGATATGAGTTCTGCGGCTTATGTCTGATCTGATATTTTGTTTTAATGCTCTATACAGTCTCTAGTGGTCACGAGTGAAACGTTTGTACATTGCACTCTATATGAAATATGATAAGTGGTGCTGACTACACTAGTTTATGTTATCTGTGAGTGGTTTGGAGCCAATAATGTTCTCATTGATGGATTTTTTTAAACTTGAGAACGGTTCATTCTCTGAATTTGTTTTATTAATCATGTTTTTATGTACTGTCATCCAGCGAACGCCACTACTGGTCAAGACGTTATAATTGGTATGAACTTTGTGGCCTCGCTTGTTCTATATATTGTATTTCTAATGTTTTATTCTTGCTGATGTTTTTATGGATGTGTTTAATCTGAAATAAACATAATTTGATTGACTGATTGATTGTAACTGGTCCTTGGTGAACATCACAAATATTTTTCCTTGCAAGTGACTATTTCACTGTGTTCCCTGTAAATAGCTTCTGAGTGGACCTAACACATACTTTTCTTTAGAACAGTAAAGCTCTACCCATTCTTGATTATTCACTTCATGGTACATCTAACAATAAAATATCTATGTTGCTTATGTCTTTCATATGGATGGCTCTTGCATCTACTGAACCTTTAGGAACGTGTTATCTCTCTATATTCATTGTATGCCAAATCTAGGTGAACATCACAAATATTTCCCTAGAAGCTGCTCTTAGTATTTGGCATCAGGGTAGAATCTACATATATTGGGCCCCTGCAAATACAAATATGCTGCTAGGAACTGAGCACCCCAATATTTTACTTCTGCAAACACCTCAGCAGAAACTGATTCTAATACATATAAGTCACCCCTTGGGTAGGCCCTTGCCAGCTCAGAGGGCAGGGTGTAATGTATTTAAAGAGTGGGACATGTAGCTTTTAGTTTTACATGTCTAGGTAGTGAAAAACTCTTAAATTCATTTTTCACTACACTACTGCAAGGCCTACCTCTCCCATGGGCTAACATTAGAGTTACCTTATTACATCTAATAAGTGATAATTTCCAAATGGGAGCAGGTGGCCAGCTCATGTTTGGTGTCTTTGGAATTGTAATGAAAAATTCTCTCTCATAGTGAAGTTGGATTTTAAGTTACAATTTTGAAAATGCCAGAAAGTTAGCATTTTCCTGCCTTAGCCATTTAGTGCCTGCAGCTTGTCTCTGGGTCACATGACTGGGTGTAGCTGACAGTTGTGCTTTGTGTATTCCTCCTAGACAACAACACACAATAGAGAGCTTAAGTGTGACTGTATGGGTCATCACTGACAGGTTAGGGCGGAGGAGCTGGACACAGTCCTGCTTACATTTGAATAGGCTGTGTCCTGCCTCCACACAAAGGGCTGCACACCCCTTGTAGTTAATCGGGAGCCAGGAAAGGGAAGGCAGGATGCCTGTGGACTTTAAAGGGAAACCCCTAGAAGCTTTCCCCACTTTAAAGAAAGGCCCAGGTTTAAATTGTGGACCACAGACACCAACTCTTTAGTACACTTCTGGACTTGTGGATACTCTGCCAGGAAGGACTGCTGTGCTGCTGAAAGGACTGCAACTCTGCTGCTCTGAATGAACTGCTGCCCTGCTGTGCTGACCTCTGCCTGCTGCCCTCTGGCCTGGGTGGGAAGTACTGGACCTGGACCTGCATCTGTTAAAACCCAGGACCCCAAGGTGACTAAAAGGGCTAGTTGGCTGGCCTCATGATTGAAGCCTCAGGGACAGAAGGCTCCAACAACCTTGAATCCAGCACATGAACTCTGCTATCTGCGAGTCCTACCCTGCCAAGCAGTGCCACCCAAGTGCTGGTCCCTTGGAAGTGGGCCTGAAAGTCCTCTGCCAGCACATCTGTGGACCCAGCAGAACCGGTGCATCTCCTCTACTAAGCAGCGCACACCTAAGCAGAACTGACACATCGCCTCTGCTGCTAGGGTTCACCCGACGCAAGGACTCCACATCGACCCCGCAGCCTATATCGGAACGCCTGCCTATGCAAAGCTTCCCCTTGCATTACAAATCTCTTGTCAACGGCAGCCTCAACGACGACGCACGTTTTTGATGCGTAGCCTCATAGCTCCTCGGAACCGACGCTTCGTCTGAACTGCACGATGCATCCTCAAAGCCGGACTTTGAATTGCAAGCCCTCATCAACCAGATCCTTGACGATGACACAGGACCTTGCATCGCAGCTCCTTGGAACCGACACATCGCTTCAGCTGTGCAACGCTTCCCCAACGTGGGACCTCGCCAAAGCCTCGCAAACCAGGATTTAAGATACTCTTGTTTAGCTGGCCTAACTAGGTCCCTGTACCCAGCCTGCACTCAATCACGTTCGGCCTGAACTTGTGACTTTGTCCTGGTCCGGCGCGACCAGATATCCACAGTTGCCGCTTTTTGCTTTTTTGATGCTATATGAACTGGAATCTTTAAATCTGCATATCTCCGTTCCACTGATTGGATTTTTGTTGTTTTCATCTTGATTTATTTATTAAAATGTACTTTATTTTTCTAGATTGGTGTGGGATTTTTCCTTGTGTTGTGTTTCATTTTATTACTGTTTGAGGTGCTACATAAATACTTTACACATTGCCTCTAAGTTACGCCTGACTGCTCGGTGCCAAGCTACCAGAGGGCTGAGCACAGGTTAAATTTGGGGTTTGCTTGTGCCTCACCCTGACAAGGATTGTGGTTCCTTCTTGAGTAGGGTTTCACCACCCTCAGCCAGTAACCCAATTTCTCACATACATTAATAGTGTATGTAGTCGAAAGATAAAGGGATCTTTCCAAAGATAAATCAGTAAAAGGTTCTGCAAAAGCAATTTATTTTTACATTTTTATACAATGTCTAAAATGAACTGCTACTCCTTTGAATCAAACTAATAATATGTATTGTTTAATTCATTAACAAATGACCTTCCCTCTTGGTATCACTACTAATGTACATACCCGTTTTCATTCAGTACTCAATGCATCCAGGTAAGACCTGTAATGTGCTAACACTGCCCACTTCCTATTGCTGCTGGTGCCTTAACAGTCCTCATTAAATGCTCAATACTTTTTTTTGCAGTTTTATATAGCGCAAACTTGACCCGAAGGTATTGGAGCACTTTACATGAGCACCAGTTGTATTACAGATGGACACATTCATTTTTAGGCACAGAGAGATTAAGTGATTTGCCCAGAATCACAGGATGTTGAACCTCCCACCGAGACTGGCTTCAAAGTTGGCCACTCCAGCTGTTAAGTCACATCCTGGTAAACAATATCATGCAATGTAATTATGCTGCATACAAAGCCCCCCACTGAAGTATCTGCTTCAAACAAAATACATCAGACAGAACTCCACAAATGCCTCCATCACAGCATAGATATTCCATGTAGTGCGGTCTCATTATGCACACTAAAGCTCTACGCACTAACAAAAAGGATGGATAGCACAACCCTGACCACACATGCATCCAGTTCTATAAAATAGGGTAGCAATGTGCTCAAAATAGAACTAACCACTTGGAAGGACCACCAGGGCCGGACTGGCCGTACCGGGCATTGGGCATTTCCCCGGGAGGATGGAAGGGTGGGGGCCGGTTTCACAGCGGTGGGGCCCGGTTTTATTACTGGGGTAAGGTTTTGCAGGTGTACTGCAATATCGGCCCCCAGTAACAAAAGCAGCAAGCTAGCGTTTCCAGCCTCCTGAAGCCAGGGAGTGCTTCCCCTGGGGCTGGTCCGAGACACTTGCCAGGGCTGCTTTGGGTTCCTAGTCCAGCCCAGAGGACCACACACAACATAGAACACAAACCACTACTAAGAACACTGCCCACGTATCCAATGCAGAAACGATATGCTTTGTAGTTGAGCATGGCTGTGTTCATGACATAACCGTCTTGAAATACCACTTGTAAAACTACAACACATAGCATTTGACAGAACTCCTAAGACCCATCCAACACAGTTCGGCTAAGTCAGTAGACGGCTGTTATAATCTCCCCAATATAACCCCCTAACTCCAACTACCTATACAACATATACATGTGTTTAATGCACTGCAATAGGCAACACAAATACCAAATAAGCCACAAAGTGCCAAGTCAATTTGGTATAACCTCTCGTCACACCAATCAAAACATCATAACGAACAGCCATATAATTGTTTAGGACATACTTACGAGAGACAATTACAGAACCACAATCAAATTACCGATTATGCACCCACACAAGGCAAACCAGGCAGGTCTGCAATGGGATCTTCTAAACCGAGGTCGGAATGTACCTACATTGTGTTAACTCAGTGAGGTCATACTAATGGTAGAACGTGTGCTACACAAATGACTCTCAACATTACAACATATAAGTCCACGCCCCTTCTGGAACCAGTAAAGAGAACATTTTCCTTGGCCTGTTGTATGAACATCTCCTTCTGAAAGCCACTCACATATGAATACTTCTTTCTGGGCGCCTCAGTGCACAAAGATTACCTTCTAAGTGCACCTGGTATACAAACATCTTTTTATTTTATTTTTATAAAAGCCTGCACCGTCTAAGAGACTTTTATGGGAACATATGTCTCTGAGGACATTCCTTTTTAAGAGCCACTGTTAGGGGAATAGTCCCCTCGTTGTAAATTGCTTTGCTGCTGTCATGACATGGACCAGGCCCGGGTATATAAATGCTACATATCAATTAATACAATTAAACAGCCTGCAATACAAGAGCTTTTCTCTTGTCAAAACCTGTGCTATAGGAGCTTCCCCTTGAAATGACACCTATTTAAGGAAGGTAGTATGAGAGCAGCTCTTATTGCATATTGATGCATGCATTTCTTTATAGGTTTGTTAAGTGTGGACCAGGCCTGTCCCGGACCTGCACTGCTCCTGCGTGCAGCGCCTCTCAATCCACGCAGGGGATGGCCAGGCTCTCACCTGCTAGGGCTTCGGTAAACAGCACGCTCATCTCCGTCCTGCTGCTCAGCATGCGGATGTAGGACTCGGCCGCACAGCGGACTGCGCACGAACTCATGGTGGGCAAAGGTTCGTCCGTGTGCAGGGGCAGCTGGTCCGTGCAGCCGTCCTGCCCACCCGCGGGAGCACCAAGAGACTGAACAGCCACCGCGATGCCACAAATCCACCAGAGCCAATGCAGGGTCATCTCGGACGACGGGGTGTCAAGGCAGGTGCATTCCGCGCGACCTGCCCATGGCATTGGCAGCTACACCCCGCAGGGCAGGACGGCAGTGCCAGGTGCCGTGGGAACAACTCTCACTACGCAGCTCTGCTCTCGTCAGCTCAGCTCTCGTTTTGAATGTATTTACTGGGCCAAATCCTGCGGGCCCGGGGAGGGGCCTCGTTACTTTTTTTAGAAGCCAGTGGAGCGCCGGTCCCATGCCATCAACGAGCGGGCAAAGGCTGCAATGCTGGCGGCCATATTGTGCAAGGCTTCAAGTAATCCCTCTGCCTGCGAATTAGTGGTCGCATGCCAGGGCTCGCGCAGCAAAGGCCGTGCCAACGAAAAGAGTTAACTGTTCCCAGGCCACAAAATGAGCGTGCAGGAGCGGGCCTCGTGAAAAGATACAACATGGTCAAGCTGGCCAGGAGCCCCCAGCCCTTCCTTCTCCTTCCTTCTCCTTCCACGCAAGTTCTCAACATGGTCTGTGCTCTCTTGGAGCTATTTATTTTATCCATGCTTTTTATGTGGTGCTCTCTGCGACCTACTGGCAGGGCCGGCCTTGGGACTGGGGCGCCAATATTCGGAGGGGTGTCCCAGCTGCCTGATTTAATGTCATGCAAACACAGATCGTCCGTCCCACTTGATCTCAATCGAGTCCCGTTAAAGACTGTAATCAGCCCTTAAGGTACCTCAGTGTAATTGTTAGTACCCTATCAGCCCCTTGCCCTCCTCCCATCTCCCTCATACCTCCAATGGCGTAAGGGATCTTGAGGGGGCCCCCCTGCAAGGTGCATGGAGGGGCCCAGCTCCGGATTTAATCGAGATCTTTCAGGCAAGAGTACTGTGCTGAGGGGGCCCCCTGCAGCTCAGTGGCCCCCCTGCACCGTGGGGGCTGCGGGGACCTGTGTTACGCCACTGCATACATCCTGCCATCACACCGCAATGCCCTCTGCCCCTCCCCACAACAAACACCAGATTTTCTTTCTGCCCAGGGCGCTGTCCCGGACAATCTGATTTAGGGCCGGCCCTCTGGTACTTCAGCACTCCTTGAATCAGGGGTGCTACTAGACCCGAACTTCGGGGATGGGGGATGTACTAAACAGAGGTGGTGGGGCTACAGTTTTAGACACTGGGGGTCGGGCACGTTTAAAGGCCAATAGGTCCGGGTTTAATGTGCTAATGCATGGAAAAGGCATATGTGCATGCCTGTTCTTTCCTACTTTAGCACATTAAAGACAGATCTTATATCTTCACCAATGCATTCCCCTGAGACACCGGGCACTGCTGAAGCTCAGAGAGTGTACACCAGACCTGCGAGCAACAGATGTCTGCAAGATCGTTGGTACCAGGTGAGTCCTGTGCATGTCTGACGAAGTAGTGTAGCAAGGATGCCATGGGCAATGGTGCAAGCAGGGGAAATGGCCACTTTGAATGCTGGTTTGGTAGTAAAAACAGCAATTAACAGGGTTCAATGGGCCCCTCAGGGCTCTGGGCTCCTTTGCCACTGCACCTGCTCCACCAATGGTAGCTACGCCCCTGGTCTGACGCACACATAAGAAAGCACTGAAGGTTTACTGGAAAAGTGTCTTATCTGTCAAGTCAAAGAAAGCTTTATTCGATTGCTATATCAGACAATCATAAAAGCACATAAGAAAACATTAAAAACATATCAACGAGTACATAAGTTAAATAATATCCTACATATGTACACATAATCTCTGGTATGTTACAAGGTTAAAAGAAACAGTATTGAATTAAAAAACATTAAGAAACATATCAGACAGTACATGAGTTAAAAAGTATCCTACAGATGTACACATGATCTATAGTATATTACAAAGTTTAAGAAACAGTATTAAATTGAAGCCTTCGTCCGATTAGAATTGATTAAATAAGCATACTTTTCCTTTGACTCAGAACTTCCTTCAGAAAGATTACAATTCTAAAAACACTATGCTCATTATCTAAGTGTTGCAGTGCAAGAAGAGCAGGTCGACATTGGCGAAGCCCAAACAATTTTAAAACTGGTACTAAATACATTTTCCTTACATGGGTATAGAATCTACAAAAGAAAACCACATGTATCGTAGATTGGCTGGAATTATTGTCACAGGGGCAAGGTCGAAGGTTACGAGTCCAGTCATTCATTGTGGGTAAAGTGACTAGTCTATGAAATACCCCCAACCTAAATCTGGTTAATAAAAACCTATCATATACTCCATGTACAAAAGTCAAGTAAGGTTGAAGGCTAAAAGTGGATAAAATCAACTGATGGTGCAGGACTGTTGGTTTCAGAATCTCGGAGGACATTCTAATAGAGTCCAGCAACAAGAGGCCCTCCTTTCGTAATTCTTTTCTTGTTATTGTCCCAATAGTACTAGGGTTATTGAAACAGTCTATACGGCCAAGATCTTGTAAGAAGTTGCGGACGTACCTTATCCATGGGATCTTTAAGACTCCTTCTAATTTCAAAATATCTAGTAAAATATCTCTGTTTAATTTTGCCTCATCTTTAGTCCAGAGCCTGTGCCATAAAAGCACAGGCTCAAGCTTTATTATATCAGAGATGAAGGGAAGTCCCAGCTCCGCGTGACATATACATGAAGATGTACTGTTGGGAACAGATAAAATGTACCTGAGAAAATGATTTTCAATACGTTGAATGGGCAGCAAATCAGTAAACCCCCAAACCCCTGCACCATACACTGCTGAAGAGACACACTTTGCCTTATAGATTTTAATAAGCTCCTCAGGTGGCCTTTTTCCCAGTTTCCTGGCAAAGTTAGTAAGGGCAGATGTTGTTCTTAGGAGTACCAATTTTTTCGCTGCTACAGTTTGTGCCCACGTATCATTATGAGCAAAAAGGATTCCCAAATATGAGAACCTCTTGGTTACCCCAATCTTCTGTCCTGCCACAAACATATCTTTAGATTTATTGACACCAGAGACACATCGCATAATAAAGGTCTTAGAGGAGTTTACTCTTAGGCCAAGATCTTTCATGAAATGGGAGAAGCTGTCCAGCACCCTCTGAAGACCTACTTGTGTGTGGGACTTCAGCACTGCATCATCTGCGTAAAGAAGGGCTGGAATTGGACGTCCTGCTACCTGAGGAAAGTCATTATTATCCTTCAGGAGGGCCTCCTCCAGGCCGTTGGTATAGAGATTAAAAAGGAACGGAGCCAGGACGCAACCTTGCCTGACTCCGCTCCTAATCGGGAATGCAGCCGAACGCTCGCCCCTCAGACCACAGCGGACACGCGCCTTGGCGTCACAATAAAAACGTTTAAGAAAATCGATAATCTGAACGTCAACCCCCATGACCTTTAAAATAGACCAGAGTTTATTGTGGCTGACACAGTCAAAAGCGGCTGTGAGATCCACAAACGCTAAAAATAAGTTCCCCTTCTTTGCCCTCGTGTACTTCCCCACCAAGATAGACAGATTTAAACCCTGTTCCACCGTCCCCAATCCTGATCGGAATCCATATTGCAGGTCGGATAGGACAGAGTTCTCCTCTGCCCAGTCCTGGAGGCGTTCTAGGATAATCCTACCTATAACTTTGGTTACTGTGTCCAGAAAGGAGATTGGCCGGTAACAACCAGGGTCCTGTCTGTCCCCCTTTTTATAGATATGGACAATAGTGTCTTATCTGATTAAAAGGAGCATGAACTGTATAATGATAAAAATGCTTCCAAGGAACAAGAAGATGTGCTTGGGAGGAATCTCCCAATGTGCCCAAGAAAGTGCTTTCACAGATACTGAGAAGTAGACTTGGGGTGTGAAGAATAAACCAGGATAAAAAAATTGTGGGGAACTTCTATCTGGCTATCACAAAATGAAGAGGGCTCACCAATAGCTCAAAAGGAAGGGGTACAACAGAGAATAATAAGAGGGATACCTATTCAAAGTTAAAAGCATGCATTTATTGGTATTTCTAAAGCATGGACCTAGCCGGAGAGCAACAGAGCGTTGCACATTATGAGAGGCAATAGAAAATGATACAACATTGTATTCATCAAGTGGTGACTTAAATCTTACAGTGGTATCTCACACATTTACATTTTACTCACATTGTGATTAAGTGATTTCCTACAACTGCATAATTTTCAGTCAATGCCAAGCTGGATGCAAACTTAGGTCCTCAGATCGACAGCTTAGCAACTAGACCACGCCTCCTCCCTTATTTGACGAATTAGCCCTTAAAAAAAACTTCAAACATTTGATTTCACCACTCTTTGTGAACCCTCTTGTTCTGTTGATGTTTTAAAATAGACGTTAGGCCGTATTCCTCATGCTGTCTAGTGAGTCGACTGAGTACAAATTATTTTGGTTGTGTTATATGTGGGTAGCACCTAAATGAATTGTCTCTTGTTTAAGGTTCAATTTTACCTATTTACATCTACACAATGGTTTAACGTTAAGTACATACAGAGGATACATAATGGGTAACTGTGTAATCTGGTCCAATTTTGTCATTGAGGGGTTCTGGTGATATCTATGCCCTGTGGTTTGTAAATGTCACCAGAAGCCCAACGTTACATATTTTTTATATCACAAGCTGTTTTATTCAAAGTGCAGCTAACAATGGGCATTAACTGGAATTAAAATATTGAGGTTTTGTTTCACTGTCACAAATAGATTCTTGATAAAACAATAGGCATTGATAAGATCATTAGAGTTATGCAACGCAAAGCACATTTATTGTTTTCAGCCAAACAAGCCATTACAATTAAAATTCAATATACAACTCAATTTGTCATCGACAATTCCACAGATAAAATACTACAGTGCAATTAATAGTCCTTTAAGAGCTGTATAGTTATTTTAAGATCATCGTAGTTCCTATACAAATAAGTTAGCTCTTGTTTCTCACACGGATAAGAATATCTACCACTCTTTCCTTTGACACAATATAAAACAATAAGTTTAAAAGACAAGCAACCTTTTTGCTAGCCAATCATTTTGTTAATACACATACTTTCAACAGTAATACCCATGGCATAACTCGTTAACCTTGGCAAACAAGCTAATAAATACTTAATGTATAAATAGTGTACATAAATGCTTGCGTACTAACTTAATCTATGCAACTCTGTTAAAAGATTGTCCAACTTGCCATTCGACATTCAATTTTAAAAGTGCGACTGATCTTTGTTTCCATGCTGCGTAGATGTAGGATGAAATGGCCATTATAATTGCTCTGTCATCAGTTCTCCTACCGAGAGCCTCTGCCTCTTTGCAAGTTCTTATATTAAATGTTAGAAAGATTGGTCGCAGATAATGTCTACGTCACCTGGTGATTTCAACTATCTTTTAGTCACAAAAGCCACTGGTAGAGTACCTAATCTGAATTTAAGATAAAGGGCTCTTTTTCCTGCCGGATAAATGTCATCAAGTCAATCAATTAAATCCACATCTTGATGAAAAGAAAAATAACGCTTTGATAAGGCACCTAGGTGTCTCATGTTTATTCGTTGTTTATAGTGCACATCAAGGCTATCCTTTGTGATCGTTTCAGGATGGTGCCAATATTTATAAGCCAATACTGGTCAGAATGTCTGACAAATGAGCAAACCATTGTAGCTTGTGATAGTCTTGCTGCTTCATAATATCTTGTAACGTAAGTCTATATGATTTTAGACCAAATACGAAACCAATATCTTAGGGAAGCCAGTGCAATATAGTCCTCAATTTTTACTATACCTAAATCCGTCCTCAAAGCCAACATTGGTGTACCAGGCCCCTGTTGTAAACGTCGAATGAAATTATTTTCAGTAATTTGTATTTAGGCGCTTTTCTTGTAACCTCAGAACGAGCTAGACCCCTGACCTCCTGGTCAGAGACCTGCTCTCTCCCCCAGCAGCTCCGCGGTAGTGCTGCTGCCGCTGCCCCTGTGCAGGTAGGTGTTCGAGGCCCTCCTCGACCCGCAGGCTCCTGCCTGCGCCTCATCCATGGTGGTCCTGTGGGAGAGCCTTGCTCTTCTGAAGGCCGCTGGTGTCTGTCTCTGTCTTTGTGCCGTTTTTCTGTCTTTCTGTGCCCATTGCTGTCTTCCTTCACTGTATTTTTATTGTGCATGTCTTTATTGTACCAGTTATTGTACCTGTGCCTGTGTGTATTTTGAGCCGTTTTTCTGTCTTCTGTGCCCCGTTGCTCTCCGTGCTCTTTCCCGCCGCTGCTGCCCCTGCGGCCCCTCCCCCCTGCCGGTTCCCGCTCCCGCCTCCCAGCTGCGCTTCCCTCCCCCTCCCCTACTTAATGGCGGCAGCGCCAAGGCAAGCCCATCTGCGCCCGTCCGCGACCCGACCGCAGCTAGCGCCAGGAACCCTGGAACTACGACCTCCCACCGCTACAACTCCGCTGCCCTCCTCGCACTTAACCCCGGAAGGAACAACAACTGCCAGCAATCGACGCCGAACACCACCCATGGCCAGTTCTCCTGCCGTCACTGCAGCCAATCCTTCACCACCGACCGCACCCCCACGGCACCCGCACCAAACATCAACAACACCGAAGCCCTGAAGTGCATTATCCTCAACGTGCGCTGCCTGCACAGACACGCCATAGAGATCTGGGACCTCCTCGACACCCTCTCGCCAGACGTTGCCTTCTTTACGGAAACCTGGGCCAACGCCTCCTCCGTGCCTGACATCGCCACCGCCATCCCCAACGGAATACAAGATCCAGAGGAAGGACCGCCCCAACCGCCCATGAGGAGATCTCGCCATCGTACACAAGAGCTCCCTCCGACTCTCCACCACAAATGACTCCTTCCTCACCACCGAACACCTCCACTTCCAGATTCAGACCAGCCCCAGAACCTCACTCTGCAGGACCCTCACCTACAGACCCCCCGGACACCGCGCTTCGTTCGCCACTACCATCGCCGACCTCATCGCACCCCACACCATCGCCTCCATGGACTCCATACTGATCGGAGACCTGAACTTCCACCTCGACAACCCCAGCGACCCCAACTCCACCACCCTCCAGGACAACCTCGCCAACATTGGACTGAAACAGCTCGTCACCACGCCCACCCACAAGGCAGGACACACCCTCGACCCCATCTTCACATGAGGTAACAACATCCACTTCAGCCACACCACGCAACCCCCTTGGACAGACCACCACTGCGTACACTTCCACGTTGACAAACCCACGCCGCCCAAACCTGCACCGCTCCCCCCATGAAGGAACTGGAGCAAAGTCACTGGGGAACAACTCAACTCCACCCTCAACCGCGACACCCCCACCACATCGACCAACGCCAACCTCGCAGCCAAAGAACTCCACACATGGCTCTCCAGCTGCGCAGACAAGCTTGCACCACTACACAACCCCAACAGACAACGCCCCAGAAAAGCCACCTGGTTCACCGCCGACCTCCAAGAATCCAGTCGCACCTGTAGACGTCTTGAGAAGAACTGGAGAAACAGCAAAACGCCAGAAGACCACATCACCTACAAAAACGTCATGACGGAATACCACCAACTCATCAGATCCACCAAAAGGACCTTCATCCAAAACAAGATCCTCACCAACGCCGGCAACTCTTCAGCGTCATCCAGGAATTCACCAAGCCCCCCAGCGAAACCACGGACATCACCCCTTCCCAGGACCTCTGCGACAAGCTTGGATCCTACTTCCATTTGAAAATCAAGGCACTCTACGACAACTTCAACGACTAGACACCCAACTCCGAATCCACTTCCTGCTCCAGCAATCCGGCCCACCATCTCCTCCTGGACCCAAGTCACCACCGAAGACACCACTACGACCATGAAAGGCATCCACTCAGGGGCCCCCTCGGACCCCTGCCCCCGCACATTTTCCACAGAGCCGCCATCGCTCCCGAACTACAACACACCATCAACAACCACCTTCAAGACCGGCACCTTTCCCCACGACTGGAAATGCGCAGAAGTCAGACTCCTGCTCAAGAAGCCCTCAGCAGACCCCACCGACCTCAAGAACTACCGACCCATCTCCCTCCTCCCCTTTGCGGCCAAAGTCACAGAGAAGACCGTCAATGCACAACTAACCAAATTCATCGAAGAAAACTCCATCCTCGACCCCTCCCAATCCGGATTCCACAGCACCGAAACCGCCCTACTCGCCGCCACAGACGACATCCGCACCCTCCTCGACCAAGGACACACCGCAGCCCTGATCCTACTCGACCTCTCTGCAGCATTCGACACCGTCTCCCACTGCACACTCACCGCCAGACTCCACGACGCCGGCATACAAGGAACTGCCCTCGACTGGATCCGCTCGTTCCTCACCAGCAGAACCCAAAGAATCAGACTACCACCCTTCCTCTCCGATCCCACGGAAATCAACTGCGGAGTGCCCCAAGGATCATCGCTCAGCCCCACGCTCTTCAACAACTACATGGCCCCCCTCGCCACCATTGTCAAGACAGCACGGACTCAGCATAGTATCCTACGCCGACGACACCCAGCTCATCCTCTCCCTCACCAAGGACCCAATCACCACCAGACTCAACTTCCGGAAGGAATGAAGGACGTCGCATCCTGGATGAGCAGAAACTGCCTGAAGCTCAACTCGGAGAAGACAGAAGTCCTCGTCCTCGGACCCTCCCCCTCGGCATGAGACAACACCTGGTGGCCTATCGCCCTCGGCAGCCCCCCCACACAAGAACCACGCCCGAAACCTCGGCATCGTACTAGACTCCTCCCTCTCCATGACCCGACAGGTCAACGCCGTCGCCTCCAGCTGTTTCAATATGCTCCGAATCCTCCGAAAGACCTTCAAGTGGATCCCCCACAAATCAAGGAAGGCCGTCACCCACGCGCTCATCACCAGCAGACTGGACTACGGAAACGCCCTCTACGCCTGGATCAACAAGTCTCTGATCCGCAAGCTCCAGACCATGCAGAACACCGCAGCCAGACTCATCCTCGACATTCCTCGACACAAGCACACCACCCAACACCTACGGAACCTCCACCGGCACCCGATGAGAAGAGAGTCACTTTCAAGATACTCACCCACGCCTACAAATGCATCCACAACACCGGACCCCAATACCTAAACAAGAGAATCTCCCTCCTTGTACCCAGGAGAAACCTCCGATCCGCCGACCTCGCCCTCGCCGAAATCCCGCGCATCCGCAGAGCCAGAACAGGTGTAAGAACCTTCTCCTACATCGCAGCCAAGACCTGGACCGAGCTCCCGCTCAACATCAGACGTGCCCCCTCCCTGAACATCTTCAGGAAGACGCTCAAGACCTGGCTCTTCGACTGAACGGAGCTGCTTACCCCCCCTCCCCCCAGCCCCTTGAGACCCTCACGGGTGAGTAGCGCGCTTACAATTCCCCTGATTGATTGATTGCCATATGTACAAGCAGCCCTTGCTTACATTTTATACGCTAGATTTGCTTATTTCACTGAATGTTTGTCCAGTGAATTTGCGAACCTCAGTACCGCTCCAGCTTGCTATGCCAATATAATTGTACTTTTTGATTGCTGCTGGGACCACTTAAGTTTATCATCCAGTCTAATTCCAATATAATCGTAAGAGGATATTTGTTGTAAAGGTGTTTTGTAAACCTTAAAAGTGACTCACAGTTTTTGCTTTTGATTTAAGATCATATATTTCGTTTTAGCAACGTTAATAGACAATTTCCTTGCTGTACAGAAGGACTCAAAGCCTTCCAGTAGACGATGCATTGATATCTCCGTTCTGGCTAACAATAATGAGTCGTCCGCAAAGAGCAGAATTGGAATATAGTTGTTGCCTACTTTTGGTACATCCAAATTAAGGTTTTTCAGAGCTGTAACAATGTCATTCATGTAGTAGTTAAAAAGTGTTGGAGCTAAGACACAGTCCTGTTTTACACCTCGCTCAATTGGTATTTCAGTTGTATATTCCCCTCTTGTGCTGTATCTGATTCTTGTGGTGTTACCAGAATGCAGGGCAATTAAGAGCTTCAAAATGTCATCAGGGATGCTCATTCTGTTGAAGATTTGCCATAACGTGGGGTGATCAACGCTATCAAAGGCTGTTTGGAGATCCACAAAGACCAAGTAGAGTGGAGAATAAAAACTTTGCTAGCATTCGCGCCAAGAATTTTCAATTCTATTAAAGACACGGAGGCGAGGATTATTGCTTCTCTTTCTTTACTGTCAAAATCACAGCAGCCAATGAAAACGTTTTACACAAAATATAAACTACATTTCCCATGATGCTCTTGCAACCAATCATGTCCCATCAGACCCTATAAGAGTCACCATCTCCTTCACATGAGTCTCTTTCTTTGCTTGAGTCTTTTAGTCCAAGTGCAAACATAAATTGGAAATCCAAAGCATTATCCTCCAACGTGGAAGAGCCATAACCAAGAACTAGGACGACGTCCAACTTTTTCAACAAGAAGAACGATTATTCAACTTTCTTTTCTGAACCTGTAATAAATGAAACAGAAAGACTCGTAATCTCTGTTGAACAGAAAACATATTACATACGGGTGGGTACTTTATTGCAAGAATCTTTGAAATATAACCGGGTGGGATAATCCTCGCCTCCGTGTCCTTAATAGAATTGAAAATTCTTGGCGCAAATGCTAGCACATTTTTTATTCTATTACAGGACCGGAGGCTTCGGATTATTGCTTGTTTAACGCTTATCAAATACCACAGTAGTTATATCACCCACCGGTTTATAATAAAATTGCTTAAACGTAGACTCTGATGACCAATCAGCAGACTTCATGATGTCCTGAATAGTTGAACCCAACATAAATGTTTTGGATGCCATGGCACCACGTACAGAATGTGCCCCAAATACCTGGGTATCAATACCAGCTTCTTTCATGACTGACCTCAACCATCTGGCTATCTTAGCCGCTGACACTGGCTTAAACGGTTTTTGCAAAGCAATCAATAGCTGTGTAGAAGCCTCTGGTCGCAAAGACCGTGTACATTCTTCATAGGCTTTAAGACACTGCACTACACATAACTTAACATTACTGGGAAAAGCATTATATTCAATACTACGTGACAATGTTTTCGTCCTGCCAGTAATAGTAAAGGAAACTCCTTCCGGAGTAAATACTCTACCTGTAAGGTCCAAGGCTCTCACATCTGAAGAGCGTCTGCAGGCAGATAAGCACAAAAGCATAGCCAATTTAGCTGGCAACTGCTTCCTGGATAACAAAGCATTATTCGTACATTTGTCAAAAAGGGATATGACTAGTGATACATCCCACAACAGGAATACTTCGGTTTAGGAGGATTAGCCACTCTGATTCCTTTAAGTAACTTACATATTACAGGGTGCATACCCACTGGATTTTCCGTTCACCTGGGTATGGCCTGCTGATATGGCCGATCTGAAATTATTGACTGAACGATATGCTAAACCTTCAGAAGCTTTATCGGACAGGAAATTCACAATATGGGATAATTCTGCCCCCACGGGATCCACGTGCCGTTCCAAGCACCAATATACCCAGCCTTTCCAAGCTGAGGAGTATATTTTCGGTGTGGAAGGGGTCCAGGCCTGCTTAATGAATGCGGAAGCTTTGTCCGAAAAACCTGGCATTTCCCATTGTTGCCGGAAAGCCTCCATGCCATCAAGGACAACTGCCCCGATGTCACCTTCGGATGCAGTTCTCCGTGAGGGCCCTGGAGCATCGTCTGAGACCAAGGGAGCATCCTGGGAAAGTCGCAGCTCATCTCCAATAGTATCGGGAACCAGGGCTGCGACTTCCACAGGGGGGCCACCAAAATCACTTCTGCCTGTTGTCGGGCTATCTGGGTCGTTGCCCTGGGAATCAGAATGAAAGGAGGGAAGGCATAATTCAGGCCCACTGACCAATCTTGGTAGAAAGCATCCGTCGCTTTCGCTAATAGGTCCGGCCTCCAGCTGAAGAACGTCTGCAGTTGTCGATTCAGTCTGGATGCAAAAAGGTCTATCTTGCAAGGACCCCATACTGTTTGCAACCAATGGAACAGGTGAGGTTGGAGTTGCCAATCGCCGTAGTCCTTCAGATACCTGGAATTCCAGTCCGCAACAGTGATCGACTGACCCAGAATGTATTCCGCTATCACCGATATGTGATGACTCAGACAATAGTGCCAAAAATCCTTCGCTATCTCCACTAGCAGGGACGACCTCGTACCTCCCAACTTGTTGATATATCTCACCGCCGAGATATTGTCCATCCTGAGAAGGATGCAACAAGAGACCTGTTTGGTGGAGAGCGTCCTTATCGCAAATGACCCTGCCAGCAACTCCAGACAGTTGATGTGGAGAGATAGTTCCTGAAGTGACCATCGACCTCCGGTGGAGATATCTCCGCAGCGCGCACCCCAGCCCCAACGGCTGGCGTCTGATTCTATAATGATTTCCGGTTGGGAGCCAAAGATGGCCCTGCCATTCCATGCCTCTACGTGTCCCAACCACCACTGCATCTCTTCCCTTACTTCCTGCTTCAGAGGGACCAGATCCGTATACGACAGACCCTTCCGAAGGTGTTGGATTTTCAGTCTCTGAAGGACTCGATAATGTAGAGGATCCGGGAAGATAGCCTGTATTGAGGACGCCAGTAACCCTACTATTCTGGCAATTGTCCGGAGGGAGACCAACTGTTTCGTCAGCACTGATGTGAGTTCCTTTTTGAGGTCCCGTAATTTCGACCGGGGAAGGCTCAGCTGAGCAGTCTGTGAGTCTATGACAAAGCCCAGGAAGTCTATCGACTGAGAAGGACATAAGACTGACTTGGGTTCGTTGATTACAAACCCCAAGTTCTCTAGCAGGGACACCGTCATTTGTAAATGCTGGTTGGCTAGGGATTGAGTCTGAGCCATGATAAGTATATCATCCAGATACACTATCATGCGTATGCCCTGTTCTCGCAGGTGAGCTATCACCGGCTTCATGACCTTGGTGAAACACCATGGAGCCGAGGAAAGCCCGAAAGGAAGGGCCAAGTATTCCAACCACCAGTTCCTCCATTGAAACTGCAGGAAACGTCGATGGGGAGGATATATAGGTATCGTCAAGTAAGCGTCTTTGAGGTCCAGCCGGACCATCCAATCTCCTTTTTGAGTAGATCCGCTAGAAGATGGATACCCTCCATCAGAAGTGCTTGTAAAACATGAACTGGTTGAATTCTCTCAGATTTAACACTAACCTGTGACCACCACCTTTCTTCTGCACCAAGAAGATGTTGCTGCAAAAACCGCAAGCCCCGTTGTCGCAATAGGCCACTGCGCGCTTTTTCAGCAATTCCTCTATCTCCGCGTCTATAAAAGCATTCGTGTTCGGAAAAACTGAGTTGTCTCGGGTGCGAGTCTTGGTGTGGAGGTTGATAGAATTCTAGGTGAAACCCCTGAATGGTCTGTATAATCCATACATCTTGTGACAGCACTTTCCAATTGTGTAAGTAAAATTGTGTGCGACCCCCCCAAAGGTAGCTGAGATATCTCGGTAACTCTTACCTGTAGAATTCTGGGCCTGGAATCCCGCCCTGTGTCCGCCTCTGTTAAATCGGAGCTTGTTGAATCTCTGCCTCGTGGGGTAGAAGGTGCCGCCTCTGGTGGAGTTCCAGTCACCTCTACCACGTCCGTAATCGCCTCTGGGAGGACCTTGGTAGTACTGACGGCCTGGCGAGCGTCCCCTGCCTCGCCCGGCCCTGTTAAAAAGGCCAGCCTGAAACACTCTCTTTATCCCTCATTGGGCCTTGTCCAGAGACGTAAAAGTACCCACGTACTTCGAGACATCTTTAACTAATCTCTCACCAAAGAGATTGCCCTCTGCAAGGGGACCAGGTTCGGCTGAGGCTAACTCTAAGGTTTGAATCCATCCGCATTAGCAGCGACTTGCGTCTCTCCGTAGAGATGGCGCAATTTGCATTCCCTAGGAGGCATATCGCCCTCTGTGTCCAGCCTGCCAAAATGTCTGGGTCCACTGGACTGGCTGATTCCTTTGCTACCAGGGCTATTTCCAGAATTTTGGCCAACGGTCCTGTCACGTCCAGGAGTTTGTCCTGGTAACGCCGCCAGGCGCGGTCGATACCCTTTTTGGGGTCCTTTGCGAATTTCTTGAGAAAAGTCAAAAGGCTGGCATCGATTTCAGGTGTCTCTGCCACCTTGTCTGGGATATTCGGCCGAGGGCACTCGGAGCGCAACCTGTTTCTCACTTCATCAAAATCTTTCCTAAGGTTGTTGTGGAAATATTCCGCCACCTCAGGGGCAGGAGCTCAATTTGATGACCGGGGATGAAGAATGTCCGTCGGGTTGAACATGAATGGGGTATTGGGAGTCTGAGGTGTCATATCGGGCACTATGATGACCGCCTTCCTAGACCTCTTTTTAGGGGGGGCTTCCTCGTCAGTGGTGTCCGTGTCGGTGGTGTCTGTGTCTACATGCACTTTTTGTTTGCGGTTCGCCCTGCCCCTTTCAGTGGTAGATGGCGTAAAGTAGCCATGTTCGTCTGTATTCACCTGTGGCAAGCCAGCTAACGCGCCTGCATGGGGCCACGGGCCCGACTTCGACTTGCTCTTGCCTGCGGGGGCATCATTTTGGGGATCTTGCGGGTTTTTAAAACCGTGGCGCTTAGCGAAGCTTTCCAGCTGCCTGGTAATGGGTTTCAATGCTGCTGCCAAGGCTTGCTTTGCTGCACAGTGTTAGGCACCGTACTCTCAATGGTCCTGTTGACCGACTGCTGGACCGATGCATCCAGTGCATCAACAATATTATCTTCCAACACAGTCTCTTGCTGTCCATCATAATAGGGACCATCCTCCTCATCCTCATATCTAACCCACTCTTCCTTTCTAAATCACGTATCTCACTCTTGCAATATGTATGCAAAAACTCAAGGCAAGGTGAGTAATCTGGAGGAGTCGGGGGGGGGGAACTAACACACATGCGCAATAAAAATCACAAGACACTTAGCTCCTCAGCTTAAGCTGTAATCAATGATTGTTCCAGCCCCAGTCTCAGGGCGTAATGAGCCAAATCTGTGTGTTTCCTGGAGTGTGCACTCACTCCTTGGGCCGACTGTTTTTTCAGCCGGTCAGGCGTCTACACGTGTTTGATGCGCTGCTAATTCCGGGCTGTGTGAGCCTCGGAGCGAGCTGGGGAAAGCGCCCGACGTGCGTAGCCCAAATCCGCCCAAAAAATAGCCCAATTGGGCTACGCACGTCGGGCAACGCTTGGCTCCATCAAGTAACGTCGGGCCTGATGAGGGGAGGCTCCGACCATCGGCGCGGGACATACATAGCCTGCAATGCCTAATTACCACCGCTTACCTTGGTGGAAAAACCATGAATTCCCGAAACGGGAACTACACCTGCAAGGATGCCCAATCTGGGCCGCACACACTCGCGCTAGTAAGTGCAATGAACAAATAGCACAAAGTAGCATAAAACACACGCCAGAAGACCGTGGCACACTCGCATGCTTAATTCAGCATCGGCCTCACGTTCCAACAAGCGCGCGCGCCTGAAGGAACCCCAGCGGTATAGATAAAACACGAAATGCCATAAATCAAGAATATGGAAAAGTGAGCACTTATCTCTGCGTGAGCAGCAAAGAAAGAGGCTCATGTGAAGGAGATGGTGACTCTTATAGGGTCTGATGGGACATGATTGGTTGCAAGAGCATCATGGGAAATGTAGTTTATATTTTGTTTAAAACGTTTTCATTGGCTGCTGTGATTTTGACAGTAAAGAAAGAGAAGCAATAATCCGAAGCCTCCGGTCCTGTAATAGAATTTTTAAGGCGTGTATATTTAGAACAAATTAGATTCAGTCTAAAGACCTTATCTACTGTGCTCTGGCCCCTCCTGAACCCAGCTTGATATGGTGTTATCAAATCCAAGTCTTCCAGCCATTGATGTAAGCGGGATAAGAGTAATTTTCCAAAATGTTTGCCCACGCCATCAAGTAATGAAATCGGACGATAATTAGTAACAAGATCTCTCGGGCCTTTTTTGTGATTAGGCATGATTATTGATTTCCGCCATGAGTGTGGGATATCTCTTAGGGTCCAGATGGTATTAAAAGTTTGAGTTAGAACTGGAGACCAAAGAGTTAACTGGTTGAGAAAGACATCTGATGGAATTTTATCCGGGCAGCCGCTTTATGAGGCTTTTGCACCTTGACTTTTGTTCAACTTCCTCTGCAGTGAATTGTTGCTTTTGCCCTCTAGTCATAGAATTTACCGGAGGTGTAGAAAATGTCATGGATGTCTGTTTGCTTTCTGAATTCCATTTCTGATCTCCACATCCCTTGTTCCAACTGGCACTTTGGTTATCAGCTGTTGGTAGTTGACAGTGCGATTCTGGAGTAACGGGCCCGTTATACAGGGACTCAGCATTGTTTTTATATAGCGTGCTGTAATGGTCTACCCAAATTTGAGGGCTAATGTTCAACTCCAGATTCTTTGAGGACCTTCACAGCCACTTCTAATAACTCCCCAGAATTTCTTTGCATTTCGTGAAGATATTGCGTCAAGCAGCTCTTGCCGTAACTTATGCGAGTAATACTTCTTTTTATATTTTAGGAGCCCCTTATATTGTTTCCTTTTCTCCAAAAAAGCTGTTCATTCGCTTTACCCACATATCGGTTCTTTAGGACAAGAGACAATGATTTTTTTCAATTTTGCGCATTCCTCATCATACCGATCCCGACCATCCTGGAGAAATTTCACAGAAACAGAATTAGTTTGATGCTCTCTTTCCAGAGTTCTTTGTACCAATAACTCCACAAACTTGTGCATTTGAAACTGTTGTTGCTCCACATTATTCACCGGTGCATCTAATATTATGTTATGTAATGTTGTCCATTTTGAACTAGTAGTATGAATGTCTATTTCCTTGCTATTTTGTAGCCTGATAATATTTTTTCCTATTTGAATTTAGAGTTACATTGTGACTTTTTATGATTCGAGTAGAATTTGACTCGTAAAGGCAAGGTCCCGGATTTTTCAAAAGCAAAAGCAATGGGTCGTGATCACTTTCAAGCCTGCCAGTTACAATTTTAGACCGGTTTTTGCACCAAAAAATAAACGCCACTTAAAAACAGGTGTTGAAAAGGAGAAATTAATTTATTTCTCCTAACTTTTCCCACTTTGCATGTGTACTGTACAGCACACATCCGAAGTAGGAAACGTTTTAAACTTGGACAAAGCATAGTATATTGTTCAAAGGTGTGGGTGTGGTGCCTGGCAGCCTAATTGTGTGCCACCGCTATGGAGAGAGCAGGATGGTACCATAACTTTGTAAAGATGGCAATTTTCGGATCTCTCACGCAAAGCAGCAGCTTTGAGTGCTGCGCAGCGTTGTGTGAAAGTTTCGATAATCGGGGCATTAGTCTCTTTCCCCTCACTCTAACTCACATTCTCTCACATGCTCACTGTCACTCATACTTATTCCCACTCACTATTACTCACACACAAACATATTCATGCTCACTGGTTCTCATTTCCACTTATTAACACACTTACACACACTCACTGATTCTGGGCCCTAGTGCAACTGCACCTGCTGCACCATTGATAGCTACACCCACAACTCACTTGCACTCCCTCTCACAACCTCCAAGCAATCCCTCGTTCACTCGTTCTAACACACTCATTCTCCTTCACTCACTCACTCGTACTCACTTTCACTTATTCATACACACTCTCAAACTCAGATCCTCACTTTCACTCTCATTGAAACAAGTTCTTACAGACAGAGAAGGGTTCTTATGCATACAGAGGCAGTGGAGCTCTGCTGCAAACAGACCACATCATCTTGTAGAGTAGAACTCACTCCTCTGCAGATAGAGCTGAGCTCCAGCCCAGATGCAGCCAAGTACCTGCATACATAGTGCTGAACCCATGAACAGTTAAAGCAGAGAGCGTGAGCCCATAGGTAATTTTTAGGTCTCGCCTGAGCCAGCGCATGCGCTGCTCTGGCGAGACATTTAGTAAGTGGGCTTTAAAAAGTCCCACCACACGCTTTTGCTTGTGGCCTAAAGCTTGCGGTTACGCGCGCAGCCGCCATCTGGCTTTCCGTCATGGCTCATTAAGCCTTACAACCCTTACAGCGCGCGAATCACTTTCATTTCCATGCTCCTCCACCCCCTGCTCTCTGCTCTCACTACCCCCTCCCTTCTCCCCCTCCCTCCTCGTCAGTCACCGGGCTACAGCTTGTTCTCTTTCCTTCTACCTTTTCTGCTTTTTCATTTATCTTCCCGGCTCTCCCGCCGTATTTCTTGCAGGAATTCCTCCCGACCCAGGTGTTTTAGCGCTTGTTTGGGTTCACGTTTGATGTTGTCATCTGTCTGGCTGTGGTTAATTGTTTGTTTACAGGACTGTTATATTCATACATTTTGATAACTGCCACAAGCATTGGACGCACGGACTGGAAAGCGTGCTACGCTCACTGACTCCGTAAAACTGCACAGCTTAATGCGTTAATTGGAGTGGGTTCTCAGCATGTGGTTTTCATTCCTTGCCTGTGTTTGTGCTCACTCTGCTCTGCTATCCTGCAGCCCAGCTCGTGATCTCCAGGGTCAGCCTGAAGTCACATTACGAGTTGCTGGCGCCAGCATCGGGCTTGAGTACCGCGCCTTCTTCGCCTCCAGGAGAGTTGTCCCCCGGGCGCAGAGGGGGATATTCTCCCCGGGCAGGTTCTGGTGCCGAGATGCGGTGGTTTGTGGACTGCTTTCAACGGGTATAGAGTATATCAGGAGCTTACGCTGCGAAATTTGCAAACGTGTACGTTAGCTACAACTGAATGACTCGAATATAAGATCCTTCTTCTGCACGCCTTCATTGGTTTACACCGTTTATAGCGCCTCGGCGGCCACCGTTTCATGAGGTAGAAAGAACACTCGTTTCTAATATGCAAAGTTGTCTCTGTCATAACTGATGCGATCATATCAGCGAGAAGGGTGACTTTAAGAAAAGTGACAAAAACTCAGCGTAAAGTGCCCCTTAGACTATTCAGCCCGTCTATCTTATTTCACCAGTGACCCGTGTCAGATAGAAGGGCACATCCACAAGCTTTAGCAGGTGGATTCGTGAATTGCCTGGCAGGCGCATCTCCTTCCACTCAGAAATTGTCAAATATATTATTTTGCGAAATCCTTGCAATATTTCTCTCACCGCAGGGCAAATAGAAAATGCATCAGTGATTGTCTGTCACACTGAGGAGAAACAGACAATGTACTCCTTCCTACCTCTCTGAAATTTGGCAAGGTTAGAGGACACATTTCTACAACATTTTCTCCAGGCAAAAACGAAGGCTGATGTGTTTTTGCCAGTTTTTGGTTCTTGATTTTATAGAAATGGAGCACACAGACTGAGTTCCAGCTGTTTATATTTCATTATTGCAAACTGTCAGAGAATGTGTTTCGCCGAGTGACATGCACATGCTAGTGTCTTGATTACATTTCGTACACCCAGAACTTCTGCTTGAAATTTGTGTTGATCAATGAAAAATTAGCTGGTGGAGGTGGGGAGGGGGGGGGCGTATTTGCTGTGGAGTTCATCCCAGAGAATACAGATTTTTTGTCTCATATTACTGTGGTTGGTTTGCCTCACGTTTCTTTACTCGCCATACCATTTAAGTTACTTGATATTCAATGCACTAATAATTTGGGGAATTTAAAACCCCCATGTAGAATAGACCCCGCCCCCTTTTCATCTGATGACAGAGTTGGGGCTATTCTGTTGGGCCTGAGCTAGTGAAGGAGGTGTGCTGCTGTAGGGCTTCTCCAATTGCACAGTGATTTATAAGATGCCCTGAGCCCACTGTAGTGTGCCCGTAAGTCCATCTGGCTGTTTGCATGGCTCACCATGCGCACATTTGCAAGGTTCCTAAGTGCGCCTAGTTACAGATTTGTCACGCTTCCATTATTTCAGGGCTTCGTAGGTCTTGACATGTTTTATTCTAATGCTCTATGACACTAGAGGTGGATAAAGTACACGGATATTATAATTCCCCATTGAATGAAGGCTCTTCAAGGCCATTCATTACGTCGAGGATAATGGATGCATTACTGCAGATAATGGGTTTCTCATTTAGTGATTCGACCAGCCTTGCCTACCAACGTCATCGGAATCGCACGCTTCAGTGCTGAAGGTCTTGTTTACAGAAATGCTGCAATACAGAGATTTTTTGCGGAAAAAGGGCTACTAGTGTGTGTTATGGTTCAAGGTTCTCATGTACAGGACAATTAAAACTATCGAACTGGGAGATGACCTGTCATGAAGGCAGACACTCAAACAGTAAAATGTGTTTACTTAAAACCTAATAGCATATTTCTTTCGCCTGTGGGTGTTTGTTGAACCCACAGTCTGTCAGCAGCACCATACTGTAAAATCAGTGCCCTGGTTTTTGTCCTGATGCCTAGAAGGGGCATATTATATAACATACTGCAAAGTGCCATTGTGCATAGGCTATGTGTCCCGATACAAAAATGCATGCTAGCTCTTGCATCGGCGCAGTGTTTGTGTCCTCCTACCCATGACAGCAAGAAGCAGAGTCAAGTTGTTGCAAGTTCATCTGCTGCTCTTTCAACTTTTGCCTGTAGCTTCCCTGGCCCATGAGGGGAGACCTGACTGCATAGCCAATAGGTCTCGCCTTTGGGACCTTATAAGTGCTTAGCCATGCAACAGTTGATGTTGTTGCACCAAGGGTATTGTGCTGCATAACTAAATACTTATATAACTTATAACTTATAACTAAATACTTATAAGGTCCCAAAAGCGAGACCTATTGGCTATGCCAATGCTTGTTTTCATTGAGCTGGAGCCAAGTTTCTGCATAAATAGCGCTATGGCCTTGGGCAGATACAGATGAGCTCTTCCAAGTATGTAGACAGGGCTGAGCCTTTGTGCAGACATAGCTCAAGGTAAGACAGTTCACAGGCAGAGTTGAGCTCTTTCAGCATTCATTCCTGTAATGTAAAACCTGAGGTTCTGTGGGGACTGAGAAACCGGCACTAGCTAATATTCTGAGGGAGTATCACACGCATCTCACATAGGTAACACATGCACATGGCCTGTTTCTGATAGGTAGTGAGGAGGAGAAGGTGGGAGGGAGGATGACAGTGAGAGAGAAGGGATTGAGAGAAGCGATTAAAGCAAGAGAGAGAAAGAGAGAAGGTAGACAGTAGTGGAAAAAATAAGCATGTATGAGAATATGGACAAAAAAGTAAGAAAGAGAATTTTTTTTAGAGGGGAGTGTGACTGACGTGGAAAAGAAAAGAGACTGTGTGTGAAACGGGAGAGGCGAGAGAGATTTTGAACAACAGCACAACAATATTACTGGTACAAACGTTATGTTATGTTATGTTATGTTAAGGGTATTTGTGAACTACACAGCTCACACCGGAGAGTATCCTAGTGCTGAAAAAGCAGGGGCTATATTGGCTGTGACTGGGCCTTGTCCAGGTGAAGAGGCAAGTTTTCAGTTTCTTGAGCAGCTCAGGTATGAGAAGGCAGCTCTAATGTGTAGAAGCAGGTCGTTCCAGGCTGTGGGCACGCGGTAGGAGAAAGCAAGAAGGTTGATTCTGGTTCTGTGTATGCAGGGGATGTGTGCAATAAGGAGTCTGACTGAACAGAGGTGTGTGGTGGGTGTGTTGAACTTGATGCAGCTATTGAGGTAGGTGAGGCAGAGGTTGTACAGGACTTTCTATATGTGTGTGTGTGTGAACAGTTTTAAGAGTGTGGGGTTGTTAATGGGGAGCCAATGGAGGACATGAGGTGCGGAGTGATGTGCCTGAGTGTGTGTCTGGCCACTGAGTTTTGTATTGTCTGAAATCTTCTAGCAGTTAGACAGTGATTTCAACAGAGTGCGTTGCCATAGTCTAGCTTGCTAACAATGAGGACCTGGGTGACCAGACTGCATTCGTTGACTGGAAACCATTTGAAGATTTCATTGAGCATTTTGAGGGTGTGAAGCAGGAGGTGTTACTAAGTTGACTAAAGTAAACCTTGCAGCACATTTCCCCCACTCTTTTGCTCCTTTCAACAGAAGTCTGCCTTTCATTGTGTAACTGGGCAGGGCTGGTTCTGGCGGTGAATGGTGTTGATACCAATCTCCAAAGAAACATTCTGGTCACCAGCACACTTTTATTTAAAGCAAATTAAGCACTGGGTTAGAGTGAAAGTGTTGCACATGTGACATATCTACAGCGATGTTTTAGAATTGTAAAAGATCTAGTCCAATTCGAAATTGTGTTTCACATGGAACATCAAATGTAAATCTTTCACATACTGAAGGAGTTTTACATTTTATATAGACACTTCCTGGCTTGGTTGAAGCAGGCAAACTCCAAAGTGAGTGGGTGGAGGAGTAAACCATAAAGCATGTGAGGGCAGGTCAACTTCAAGGGTGCAATAGGAGGGTTTCCCTGCAGGATCCTCTGTTAGTGCAAGTGTGCTAATCATTAGTATATGGTTTGGTGTCACCACAAATAAAGGGAAGAGCTCCAATCATGGTGCCCTTAAATCATAGTACCCTCAGTGGACAAAAGTTCTGCATACCCCCCAATACGGTTAGCTTTACCTTTTATCTTCCTGTGAGAGAGCACCAGGCATCTGTTCAGGTGAAGGAACATGAGTTCCGCACGGAATGAGGGTGCAGTCCGTTTTTTGCCCTGGATGTTGTGATTCATCTGTGACCCCTATCGCCTCCTTTGAGTATACTGCAGAAGCAAGATAAGATGAAGGTGTTGTCGGCGAAAAGAGAATGTTTGCTCCGACGCTCTTTTCTCCAGACATACCTCAAACCAGATCTCCCTTGGGAAGACACCCCCACAGCTTCAGCTCGGGCTACGGAACACGACAAGGGGGCTGAAGCCCTTTTAGACCAATGGGCGTTGCACGCCTGCCTGGAACCCATAGTAAGATAGACCATAGTAAGCGACAGACGAGGAAGATAGGCTGAAAACTGTTGGTGAAATCAGGTCGATTCAAGTACAAATGTCTGTTGGGAAAGAAAGTGCTTCAAGACCTCCCTTAACCCCTCTTTGAAACTAGGGCACAACCTTGTGTATGGAAGGATCTTCCCTCTAACTGCTTCTGTCTTTACCCATTTTGGGAGACTGGAGCGGTTGATGTAAAGCAATTATTAGCATTGTGAGGGCATCCTTCGGGCTATGCTTTTGAGAGCATCCTCGGATCTGATACAAGAGTGCTTCATAAATATATTTCTACCCATACCACAAAGCCACTCCGCAATTCCAGGCTCCTCTTTGTTACTCCAACAGTTATTTACTAGAGCCTTTGACCACTTGCAAGCCCCAGTTCCTCTGGTAGGATGAGGAGTGCGACCTTCAGAGTATAGGTCAGCCACCAGCCAACCCGAAGGAGTTACAAAAAAAAAAAGTAAAATATCCCACAAATTACCCTCTAAGGCATTAAGTTAGTGAAGCAAGCACGTCCGGCCATTACTACAGGTTTCCAGGTTGGGATGTTGGTTCCGAGGGGGTGCTCTTTACCTACCCAGTGGATCTGAAGGGACATCCATTAAATAATTTTAAAAAAAGCAATATACTACTACTATCAAAATTCTGAGGCTGACCATTTCGGAGGGTTTTAGGGGTTTCCTTCTGTATGCCTTTTCTATCTACCTTTCCTTTTTTTCTTTCTTCCTTGCTTTTTCCCACTTTCATAATTTGTCTCATGTAGGTCTCTGCTTCACTTTCTATGTTTGCTACTCTCTTTAATCCAATTTATCATTAATTATTTTTCATCTCCATAACTGTACATCCATTGTCACTCCCCGATCCCCACCTTTCAGCTCTGTCATGGCATTCTGGTAAAATGTTATTTATGGTCTCACTAATAAATAACAGACAGAAGGGGCCTGTAGGAAAGTAGGATCTGCTTTCATGGTCACCCCCACTTTTTGCAGGTGTCATTATGTTTTACTGACTAGTCTGACTGTGATCCAGCTAATCAGGACCCCAGTCTCTGTGCTTCCTCCCTAAATTGGACATGGTAAGCACTTAGGTACACTTCAGATTGGCTACTGGTGTACCCTGATAAGTCCCTAGTATATGGTATTAAGGTACCCAGGGCATAGGTAGACCAGGATCCTCCCATGGGCTGAAGCATGCTTTATGCCACCCATGAGAGACGACTCAAATTGTGACTGCAGGCCTGCCATTGCAGCCTGTGTAAGCTGGTGCTAGCACCACTTACAACAAATAAAAGTTTCCTTATATCTGAGGTCACTGCACTTAAAACCTATAAGTCACCCCTAAGGCAGGCCTTTCAATCCTGAGGGCAGCGTGCTCGGTTCTAAGTGTGCGGGTGCCCCTGCATGAGCAGGACACCCCTACAACCTTCGGAGTCCATTCTCTCGAGTTGTAAGTGTATCAGCCATTAAGATACATAGAGTAGCCATGCGTCATTAAGGGATGACCATCTCTAAACTGGCTGTAACGAACACTGTCGTGTTTGGTATCAAACATGTTGGAATCATACTCCCACATCATACCGTAAACGGTGTGGGAGGTATGATTCCATGCACTGTAAAGGTCCTCCGGGAGGCCCTCAGTGCTCCCAGTACCAGTCTTCTAGACCCGGACAGCAAACTATGGCTTCTGCCGACCAGAGACACGATTCTGCCCTCCTGCTGCTGAGCCAAGCTCAAGCAGAGGAAGGTAGGACAATAAGTATCCTGTCACAGGGAGGTGTGACCACCTCCAAGACAGGACTTAGTGTATTGGGACAGGGTGGGGCGCTTCCCAGCACCACTCAGACTGCTTGAAGGGCACATTTGGTGCCCTCTGTGCAAACTCCAGTCCAAACCAGTTCAGGGAGCTGTTGGCTCCCGCTCTGGCGCGAAACTGGACAAAGGATATGGGAGTATTCTCCCCACTGTCCAGCCCCTCCTCTGGGAGGGACCCCTGAATCATTCCAACCCTTTCCTGAGGGTACTTAAGGGTTTAGCTGTGGGTGGGTCCCTAGATTCATCGTGGGACAAGATTCAGATCACATACCACTTCAACTTCAACCATCTGGGCACTCTGGACCTCGCTGGACTTTGCGTTGGGAACCGAGACTGCAACTGGGAGGATTCCTGCTGCTCCTGGTCTCGTCGTACTGCAAGTCTGCTGCAACGTCTGTGCCTGTGCTCCATACAGGTTTTTCACAGGACCTGTTGAAATCCAAGACACCCAAAGGAATCTCCCTTGGAGTGAAGTAGTCACTCCCCTGCATCTGCAGGCACCGCAAAGCAGCCGGTCTGCTGATCCTGAGCTCCCATGGACTCCGAAAGGCTCAGCAATACAGGGGGTGGTTCTGCAACTCCCTCGAGGCCTGCACTGTCTTCTCACCGAGTTTGAGGCCAGTATCCCTCGTCAGAACCGCTGGAACAAAACTCCTGTGCACCGTGTGGACTTGCCATTGCCAAGGCTTGTTGACTCTCTCCTCCAGAGATCTGCGGGCTCCAAGAAGCTCCAACCTCAAGCGTCTCCTCATGCATCTCCTGCAGCCAAGATCTTTGCCTGCATCACATCCTTTGCACTGTGGGCCTGTATTCTTTGGTGAGCTGCTCGAGGTCCTCTTACGACTCCTGTGCCTTCGGTCTGTGGGTCCTCTCGAGTGTCTTCTTTGGCTCCAGAGGGCTCCCCTGCTTGCTAGGGGCCTGCTCTGACTTACCTGCTCGTGGTGAGTCACTTGGACCTTGCTGGTCCCGACACTGCACCTTTTTCGTCACCTACATTGATTGCCGTTGCCAAGGCTTGTTGGTGCCCCTGCTGGACACTGACCCTTTAGCTCTTGACATCCGACGTGGGACAGCTCGTGCACAGCTCCTGGTCCTCCTATGCGTTGCCTGGTCCGTACAGCTGCAACTTCAAGGGCACCGTCAACTCTTCTGCATCTCCGACATCAGTGGGCATTCGTCTTCTGTGCCTCCTGGTCACTCCTGAGTGGCATAGACTCTGTCCCCTCTGCTTGCAGGTACCTCTTACCTTGAATCCACCTTTTGGTTCCACCAGACACTTTCACCTTCTTCGCCAGGAACATCTTTTCCAAAGTCCTTCACTGTGATCTACGGCGGTTTCCGACGTCACTTCACACTTATGCACCCGGCTTCCCTGGTGTAG
Organism: Calotriton arnoldi; assembly: GCA_963921515.1. Lineage (NCBI taxonomy): Eukaryota > Metazoa > Chordata > Amphibia > Caudata > Salamandridae > Calotriton > Calotriton arnoldi. The sequence goes on from CAWUFW010009826.1 coordinate 107,362, forward strand.
GTATCCTGGTTCCTGGGGTATCCACGGGTGGGATTACTCTTCAACCTTCCATCTCCCATGGGATTTCTTTGGGGTCCACTAGGGAGGGTCCTTCTTTATGTTTAAATCTGTTTATTAGTGTTTTCATTATTGGAAAGCAATACATTGTTTTGAACAGTACATCCCACGTGCTTTACATTCAGCAACCAGTTATATATGTTCATGCTTGTGGTACATTCATAATACAGTGTTCTAACAAGCCTTGCCATCGTTAGATATGACTCAACGTTACATCTTAATGCTATTTCTATACATTAAACCAATAACTTGGACTCCCCCTCCCCTTCCGGTGGTCCTTGTGTTATACGAGGTGCAACTGTTTATGGATCGATGGTTTCTCATATCAGGCATTCGCAGGAGGTTGGCCCTCTTTTCCTAGGTCTGCTAAGCGTAACACTCTTAAGTACTTGGGCTGGGTGATCTCATTAAATTCTTTTGATAATAATGTTAAAAATGGTTTCCATACTTTCTGGAACGAGTTCTCGGAACTAGTGAGAGAAGCAGAGACACGCTCCATGCCCAGGATGTTCCATATCCTGTGAAGCCACCCTGTGTAAGTGGGAGAGGTTGATGTCCCCCAATGTGTCAGAATGCTCTGAAGCGCTGCCCCCAGTGCCAGCCCCATCTGTCGTCCCCTTACACTTTTGAGTGGGTATGTGATTGGGTTGGGGAGGCCCAGGACCACATACACTGGCAGACGTGGTATCTGTGTATCGAAAAGTTGGTCTACGTCGTCTAGGATTCTGGGCCAGTAGGTGGTTAGTATTGGGCACTCCCATAGCAAGTGTAGTAGTGTTCCCTCCTCCTCGCACCCTCTCCAGCAAGTAGGGCTCCTGTGCGAGTTACCCCTAGGCAGGCGCACCGGCGTGAGGCACCAGTATGTAGCTATTTTCATAGCTGTTTCAATACTGGCCACGTTGCGAGCTGTATGCTTTGCCCTGTAGTATATCCCTTCCCAATCTTTCTGTGTTAGCTCTCCGCCTAGTTCCTTTCCCCATCTTTTTTGGCTGGGTGTGGCGTGTGAGCGCGACGAATGTCTGATCAAATCATAAGTTTCCGAGATCAGTCCCTTATCATTTTGTTTAGTGATTAACCATTTTTCGTAGCGTGTCAGCCTACGACTGGCCTGCGCCCGCATCTCGGGCTGGAGCACCAAGTGCCTTAGTTGCATATATCGTAACCGTTCCATCTCTGGCACCCCATAGTCTTCTTTCAACTGTATAAACGGGATTATCCCCGACAGGTCGAACAGATGTCCCACCGAGCGGCAGGGCGTGATATGCCATGCCTGAAATGCCTTGTCTGTCAATCCCGGGGTAAACTCACTGTTTCCAAAGAGAGGTGTTAAGGGTGAAGGAAATGTTGTGAGCTTCCTTGCAGTCGCCACCCCATCCCAAACTTTCATTACCGATTTTGTGATCGGCGACCCCAGTAAGCCTTGGGGTCTATGTGCTTTTTTCAGGAAGGGGACCTTCCATAAGGGAATTCCCGCGAGTGCTCTATCCTGGAAGAGCCACCTCTTTTCGGACTCGGGCCTATACCATTCCACCAAGTAGCGCAATTGGGCTGCTTTGTAATAATCCAATAAGTTCGGTATCCCGAGACCCCCGTGTTCGGGTCGCATGTAGCTTATATCTCTGCTCATGCGTGGTCGAGCCCCAGCCCATATAAAATGATTAATGTCCCGCTGTAGCGAGGTGATCGCTCCCTCTGGTGGAGACGCCGGTAGAGTCTGGAACAAGTATAGTGCCTTAGGTAAGAGGGTCATTTTAACCGCAGCTATTCTCCCTAGCAGTGACAAATGATGTTTTCCCCAGCTGCCTAAGTCTTTTTTAAACTGCCGCGCCAGTCTGTCGTAATTTATTCTGACCGTTTGCAGGATAGTCGCCGCCAATTCCTGTCCCAGATATGGAACAGATTCAACCACCCGTACACCCGAGCGCCGACCGCCGCAATCCGCTGTACCTGACTCGTTGGATTCAGGTCAAGAATAAGCTATTTGCCCACGTTGTCCCGAAAACCCGAGACTCAGCCGAAGGCCTCTAGTTCCTCTAGAAATGCGGGCAGTGAACTCCTTGGTTCCGTTAGTGCCGCTATAATATCATCCGCATATAGACTAATAGGGGGTGTTTCCCCTCCAAACGGGATCCCTTTAATGTTGGGATTGTCTCGGATTTTCTGTGCTAAGGGTTCAATGTAGAGGGCGAACAAGAGAGGCGACAGCGTGGTGCCCCTTTGAATAACGAAGGGGCGCGAGGAAACGCCATTAACCCTGATTGAGGCTGTGGGCGCTCTGTAGCAACATCCCACCCATTCCCGAAATCTGTCTCCCAGTCCAAAATGTGCCATAGTCTGTTCCAGAAATCTCCAATCTACCCGGTCAAACGCCTTTTCGGCGTCAACCGTCAGTAGGAGCGCATACATATGGTCCTTCTTCTTTAAAATTGCAACCGCGACTTGCCTATTGACTAACTTTGAGCACGATGTCGTGTTCCGACTCTGCACACAAACTCTTTGGGGTTCCTAGATACTCACCTGGGGTGGTTGCTTGGGTCCCCAGCTCTTCTACCTCTTCTGGGTCAATTCTCGACTTAGGTCGTGGTTCGCATTCCACTATTTTAGTATATGGTTTGGTCTCCCTCTGGTGACCACTGTATTCCGTGCTATTTACGTGTTCTATTCACAAAGTATTGTGTGTATTGTGTTGTATCTACGGGTAGGAGATAATACATTGTGTTAGTGAGTGTTAATAATAAATACATAATTTTATAACTACACTGTGTGGTTCTTTTTCACTTAACCTATACCATAAGATTAAGTACTGGTAAAACTAGCTGCTTTATACTCCTTATGGACTAAGCCTGAAGGATGCTCTCCACAGCTACCACTTAGAGAGCTTTGTAAGGTTGTCTAGATCACTAAAATCACCATAAGGGTTGTCTGGATTAGTGCATGGGTGCTACACTTACATAAGTGAGCACCATGTACTAAGCCAGCATCTTACAGGGCCCAATAAAGCAGTAATACAATTGTCACTGTGACCTAGCTTACTGTGCAATCGGGCCTAGAGCCAGCCTACAACAAAAGTATGTAACACTCCGTAAAATGAATTGGTTCATTCAGGTTTTCTTCTGCCTTAGGAACCTCTGAAAGCTTAAATCTCGACAGAAAGGCATCACTAAAAATAAAACTAAAGATTCACATTGTATATCTACACGTAGCAAAAGGGTATCAAAATAGGTAGGGTATGAAAAGGCGACATACATTATATATATATATATATATATATATATATATATATATATATATATATATATATAAAGACATTAGCGCTATTATTCTTCAGTGCCATTTTTAGAGGAAGATGCCAGATTGAACATATGGCAATGGCGAACAGTCAGCACATTCAAGGTCTTTGGCATTGTGTTTTCGTGTACGCTATTAACAGCAGTCCAATGTTTTCACATTTCCTCATTTTCATGAACCATTTCCAGCATCTTCTACACTGCATACACTTCCCACCCCTTCAGCCACCATTGGCGCTATTCGTGGAGCGCATTGATGTTTCCAAAATTGTGTTGTATTGAACCTGGCAGCTAGCAACAGGTGTGTGTTCTGTGTAATAATTGGGCAGATGTGATCTTCTCCTGAAGCCCCAAAGCGTGACATAGTGGGATCTAACGGAAGTTTCAGCCCTGTGGTAGTTTTGATAAGTGCTAAGATTTCCTTCCAGTATGTCTGGATACGTATCAAGACATGCATGAGCCATTGTACCAATAAAACTGCATCCCTTCAGCATTGGTCGAGCGGCTAAACATTGTTTTTAGTCTCGATTGGGTAAAGTGCCACCTGCTTAGCATCTTGCATGTGTTTGTTGGATACCATAAAGGAACATGTGGCACTGGACCATATGCCTACCCAGGTTACTTCTGGTATCTAGTGAGTTCTCCCTCCAAGTTGGCCAAGTGTGTTTTGGAGTTGGTCACGAGGTATTTTTATAAGAGAGGTTAGAGATTCCTCTTTTGAACTGCCTTTTAAGAAAGAATGATTCTATTGGGGTTCTATCCCTCCCTCAGTCCCTCTCATCGGTCTGTCCTTCACCCAGTGTAACAGTTGGGTTAAACTGGCATCATCTGCAGGAGTAAGGTTGAATGTCGCAAAACATAGTTCTCTTTTTAAGACTGCGCCATTCTCAAGAAGAGCCAGGGGCGGCTCCTCCGCTCACTCTCAGAACAGTGGAAAAAGGAACAATAAAATGATAATAACAACATTATTATCATTTTATTTTTCGTAGCTACGTGGCTGGGTTAGGGCGGAGGGGGGCTGGTGGCACAGGGAGGAGGAGTGGGTTGTGCACAATAAGTGGCATGATGGTTTGGCTGGCCGTCTTGGGCTGGCCAAACAGTCATACGCACTTTGCATGTTCTCCACCGGGCTGTAATGCACAGCCTGGGTGGAGAGCATGCACAGGCTCATAGTCCCCTTCTGAGTGGCGAACCACGGTGCTCAGACCAATCACAATGCTGCTGTCATGGTGACAACAGCGTCGTGATTGACTTAGGGGAGCCTGTGTGCTTCCTGCTTCCTCCGGACTCGGAGTCAGGAAGAGAAGCGGCGAGATGACGGAAGAGGTAAGTGTTTTTAAAAAAATATATTTTTCAAACCACCCCACTGCTCCACCCCGTACACTACCAGCCGCCACCGTGAAGAGCCATAGTAAATGCTGCCGGTGAGAGTTTCACCTACCGAACCTTGCTTCCCTGATTCCTGGTTTAAAATCTGGCTATGAACCAGAGATTTCATTGGGGAAGGAAATGTTGGGGCCTTAGTGTGTTTAGCTACATGGTTCCAATATTCTAGTAAGATAGATACTGCAGCAGGCAATGTAGTAGTATAGGGGTCTATGTTTGTGGGGGCTGCCACAAGATGTAGTGTAGCGGGACCAGTGTACAATCCTGTTCTAGGAGCACTCATGGTTTCGAGAAGGGGAGGTAATTCCAGTCTAACGCTGATCATAATTGTGTGGCATATGTGTAGAATTGGTTTGGAAAACCAAGTCCACCAGCTGAGGTATGTCCAAACTAAGTGGACCTAGCTAATCTTGGGGATTTGCTACACCAAGCAAAACTGATTAATTTCTTTTATATTTGAGTTATGACGGATTTGGGGATTTATAGCTGTAGTGTTTGCACAACGTATAGAAATTGTGGTAGGAAGTTCATTTTTATACTCCTAACCATGATATCTTGAGCTTACCTCAACTACCCAAATCTTTAAATAGAATAACCAGAAGAAGGGGAAATTAATCGAAATACGTTTGTTGGTGAGTAGAGCAGGTATACACCTAAGTGTTTATAGAGTCTGTGCCCAACCTAGCGAAAACTTCTGAAGGCAATATTTACAGACTTCTAATTGAACTGAAATCCCGATTCCCCTGCAATTTAACAAGATTCTTTTCTCAATGCAAAACAGGCACAGGCTGTGTAAAAAAAGTATTTCAGTTAATGAAAACCATGACACATTCTACATGATAGATACAATGCATAATAGCTGAAAGTATTTCAGGCAAAAAAGTGCAGTGTTCCATAACACAACAGGATTCCAAAAAGCACACTATGGATCTGGACTCGTCTGGTCATCGGAGGTAGCTCCTATTATGAGCACAAGCCCTCACCCACCAATGGCGGCATGCTTCATCACCGGCCTGCTTGTTGGGCTGGCGCTGCAGTGCCCAACGGGGCCCCCGTGGGGGTACTTTGCAGGAGATCTTTTAATATAAACTCTCGGCCAGGTATATATTGACCATTAGCCTTGTTAAAAAGTGAATTTAAAGAAGTTCATACTGTATGTAGATTGGTATGGAACTTTAAAATTAACTAAAGATCCCCTCTATACGTTTTTTATTAATGGGGTCTAGGTTAAAGATTAAAAACAATAAATGGATTTTTGGAAAAACTATGATTCCTAGATCACTTCAATTCAAGTCGAAATGTTTTACGTCTAGTTTGTTCCAAAAGGGAATCAATGGCATTTCATCAGGACCTGCGTTTAACCTAATCAACCCAAGTAGGCAAAAAAGTTACGTAAGTGATATTGTCCTACCTATTATACTGTATTATGTGTGAGAGGTTAGGACATATGTACTTACATCCTACATATGGATGTATTTCTTTTATACCGCGTTAATGACCTGAAAAATAAAGGGACACATACAAATGTTCATAAGACACAACACACAAACTGCTTGGTCTTTTTTCGTGCATTTCACAATATATTCGCACAAATGTGCTTAATAACCCCATTGTCGATCTGTTGTCACATGCAAAGTTAAACAAGGTCAAATAATCTATTATGCTTGTAACAGCACCATTTGCCATGGGCTGTTATTCCTCAATTTCTACTATCATCTGGGCCATGATTGTTAAAGCAGTGGACAGGATGATAGACAGACTCTCACTTCTATTTATATATCACAAGCACTTTAGTGTACAGTTTCACAACGTGGTTCATAATGCAATTACAATACAATACAAAAATAGTCATTAACACACCTGGCAATGTGGTAAAAAGTATGTGTGCACCTCGTTCACACTATCATTCAAATAATTTCCAAGTGGCTGGCAATCTTGTATCAGTACAGTACAGTCTCACTCAAATCAGGAAGTAAAAGGGCCCTATAGGAATGGCAGCATCCTCCACTACCAGGCCTCCCAAGTATCACGCATCAGGTGTGACTCTAACGCATTTCAGTGTGGTGTTCCGCATCACCGCACTGAAATGCATTGTCACGCATTTTAATGCCACTGTTGTCAAGTGCTGTACCAGCGCTGAAACTGGCTATGCCAGGCTGCTAGCGTGTGCGCCGGCGCCTGTGACACCTGTGTGCCGGCTCTGCTGCTCCCCGGACTTGCCAGCAGGCTCAGTAAACAGTCAATGATCTTGCACTGCTGGCTGCTACAATGTTACATCTTGTTGCTGCCTGGCTGCATTGAAATTCCCGCCCGCGGCGCGGCTGTCACACTGTGAGTCCCTCACTCACTGCCCAATACCGATACCCGGGGTGGGGCCTGCCCTCAGCAGTGATGAGTAATGGGTAATGATTATTCCCGCCATGACTTGAAGTGTGTTGGCTTATTTCGAATTGTTTATGTGACATAAAAAAAATAGAAGATATAAGGGGCATCGTCTGGTTGCTGAAGATGGCTGACGCGGCTTAGTATGGCTCCACACCCCAGTGGTGCCCTGGGGCTGCACGACCGCCGTTGGGGAGGCGTTGCAACGCATGCGGGCCTGTTGGGCTGTGGTGGAGTTTCCGGGTACTTGTGTGGCTGCCGGTGTGAAGGAGGCGAGTGTCCCCAGACCATGCTCTCGCGGGGCCGTCGGGTCATGGTGGGAGGAGCCACTTGACTTTGGTCACCCGTCCTTAGTGCGGGGAAGACCGAGGTTGAGCCTGGATGCATCTCCCATGCCAGGCAGCTCAGTGCATTGAGGCGCGTGGCTGGGCCACCCGAGAGTGTAGACCAGGGGGCGCTGGTGGTCAGTCAGGTGGGCCTCTCAACGTGCTCCTGTTGATGGACTGCACCCGTCCAGTCTACAAAATGAAGTAAGTGTGCCTACGCGCTTTACTGTCTGTGCGCTGCTATTAACGGTTGAAAGCTTCCGCTGTATTCCGATATGTTGCCTATTGTTTCATTGCACAGGGCCTCTGACTCTGCAGCACGCGCGCCCTCACTTAGCAAGCTACTTCAGCATGCAGCAGAGGTGCGCGTCCCGGTGGTCTTTGTCATTTGCAATGAACATTTGCTATGCCTGCTTGAATTAACAGCTCAGTTTTTAAAGCTAAGTGGTATCCAGAAATGCTGTGCTGCCTCCAATAAAATATACTTACTTCATCGGATGTCTGTTGTGGGAGAAAAGGTGCACAAGAGACTGCAATATGTTCATTGTCAGGTATGAATGTTTCACCCGGGCTTGGAATTTTCTTTGCATTCTAATGTGTTGTTATTAATCGTACCAAAATGCAAAATAAAACAGACCAAGTCGAGACACAGTGAATACGTAGAAAACACTTTACCCCCACCCATTACAAGGGCACTAGGTTAGTGTCCTTCCAATTCTAGTGCTTTGCAGATGTTTTAAGAAGATCTTCTTAGAGTTTCTTGGACATTTATATGTTTTCCTCGTCTTCATTGCTTGAATTTGCTCGTGAGAAAGTGTCACTCAGTCGTTGAATTGTCACTCATAATTGCACTGAAATTATGAAAATGTCACACATAGCAATCTGAAACCTTGGCAGCTATGCACTACCCGCTGGTCATCTAAAAAGATATGTTAAAACAGGGTAACAAATCAATCAGCAGTTTAGCCAATTGCCTAAGTCCACGAAAAAGTCGAGAACACTTACTTCACCTTCGGTAATCTTTGCCTACCACATTCCCGGGCTCAAAGAATACTCTTTACATCTCGCAATTTAACCATTGCCATCCATTCCAACTGTGCGTGCGGAATGACGTCATGCTTCCCGTACGTATATTGGACGTTGCAGCTCAACAAAATTAACCTTTACGGGGCACCACATTGGATAGGTTACCTCCATTGAAAATAATTACGTTTTTGTATCAACAGTAGAATAGCAGCCCTAAATCTAAAATATAGTATAGACTTAGTGAAGTACTCAGGGAGTATTATCTCAAGTGGAAGAGAGAACGATTCCCATGGGGTCCATAGTCTCCATAGTATGTAGGGAGGTTTCTCCACCCAGCAATTATTACAGATGGGGGTATTTTTCGAGAAAATCCATCTAGTGGTTGTTTTTACTCTTAAAACCAGGTCTAGTAAGGTTGCATTTAACCACTATCATTGATTGTAGATATTTCCGGTAGTCATGTATAAGATTTATGCCAGTCAATATTGTAATCAGAGTCTCTGTCCCTGTCTGTTACAAGGCTCTTCTGCAACCTCTGGGCCTATAATCAGCTGTGCAAAAGAACTCACACCACACTCACTTACTGTGTGAGCCGGAAGGTGACGAGCAACCCCGGCCTGTTTATTTAAGCCCTCTGTCCATGCCTGGCCAGAGAGTGATACATTGTTCATGTTCTCCTTCCGGGCTAGGTTCCGGGTCCCGCCTCCGCGGGACTCAGATCATTACATCCCTTCCCAAGTTAGTGTTCAAAAGAAACAATGATATTACAGATAAAGTCTTTGAGCTTCCGATTGGGAGGCGGATGTGGTCTCAGATTGCATCTCAGCTGGCTGGACCGCTGGCTTGTGTGCTGACGTTGTGGTGATGGTGTGACCATGTCAGTGTTTGTGTGAGCAGTCACGGTCAACGGTCTCAAATTCGCTGTGTTTTGATCTCCTGTGTGGAGGGGCGGCGTTTCTCCGACTGGCTCTTCTTCACCTCCGATGCAACTGGGCTCATCTTCTTCTCGATCAGATTGTTGTACTTTCCTGAACCAGGAGAGGTTCCTGGTGATTATTTCTGTGCCCCGCTGGGCAGTGATGGCAGTTCCGTTCACCTTTAGAACAGTCCACAGCCCTGGTTCATAGGCTGTTCTGAATTTCCCTCCACTGCGTCGGTTCCGAATTAATACAGAGCTCCCTGGTATGATGATGCGGGTCTTGGCTCTCCGTTGTCGACTGGATTGATCATTATTCCTTTTTCGACGAACTTGAGTGACACTGGATTCATATGGCTCTGGGGACCAAGTCCCAGCCACAGGTATAGTGTCTCTCCGGTACCCAGCAAGCATTAGGGACCAGGGTGATCTCTTGAGTCGTGCAGTGTGGGGTGCTGCAGTATTCTCGCAGGAATCGCTGCAACGCCGTTTCAGGGTCTGCTTGTTCCGCCACTGCAATTCGTAGGATTTTGTTTAATGTCCGCATAAAGCGCTCAACTTTGCCATTGGCCTGCGGCCTTTGTGGAGTGATTCGATGATGGTGCACCCCCAGTAGCATGAGCAACTCCTTGAATTCTCCTCCTTGAAATGGAGGGCCGTTATCTGTCTTCAGTTCATGGGGTAAACCGAAAAGTGCAAATGTCTTCTCTAAAACAGATTGTAGATGTGCAAAGGCAGTAGACGCGATTACTTCCACTATTGGGTATTTGGAATAGCTATCTATGAGCACGGCTGACCCGCGACCATGGTGCTGTGGCCAGCGCTTTGGTTATTACAGGAGCTGGGGGTTCCTGGCTGCTAGTAAGTTGGCAGGGTCGACAGTTTCCGACCAAAGTGTCCACGGCTGCTTCTAGCCCAGGGAACCATACCTTTTCTCTCATGCGTGACTTCATGCGCACTGTCTCTTGGTGTCCTTCATGGGCAAGGGCTGTCGCTCTCTCTTGGAGGCTTACGGGAATCACAATTCGGAATCCTCTCAGCACCAGACCTTCCGCAGCGGCGCTTAGCTTGTCCCGCACTCGCCATAGTTTCCCCAGGCTTTCTCTATCCTGCCCATTCCACTTGCCGGTGCCACACAGAAAATCTGCCCAAGAACCTTTCTGCAGGGAGCGCAGCACTTTGTTTAGAAAGGAGTCCTCTTTGGTGGCCGCTTTGATCTCTTCGATGGTGAGAGCACGAGGCATGCCCATTTGGAAATCATGTTGACATACTCTTCTGTCGCTGGGTTTTTCGCCCCGGGACGATACATGAGTTCCATCTGGTAGTGTTGTAATTGTATCGCCCATCGTTCAATCCTCGGCAGCGGATGAGGAGTTGTGCCTTTGAATAAGGGGATTAATGGCTGGTGGTCGGTCACGACTCTGAACGGGTGACCGCTTATGTACAAGTGGAAATGATTGCAGGCCCATTTAATCGCTAACGCTTCCCTTTCGATTTGGGAGTAACGTGCTTCGGTCGGGGTAAGGGCTTTACTCGCGAAAGCGAGGGGCGTCCATTTGCCTGGTTCGGTTTCTTGGGTTAGGAGTGCTCCGAGACCCACAGGGCTGGCATCCACTAGGAGTTCAGTCATTCGGGTGGCATCGAAATACACCATGGTGGTCTTCCCTAGTAGTGCTTCTTTTGCTTTCTGAAACGCTACATCTTCTTCTTTGCCCCATTCCCACGCAGCATCCTTCTTTGTGAGGGCTTGCAGCGGCTCCGCTATTGTGGCGAGATTGGGTATGAACCGCCCACAGTACGTGGCCATTCCAAGAAAGCTTTGTACTTCTGATGTCGTGGTTGGGGCCGGGGCTTGCTGTATAGCATGTGACTTTCGTGGGTCAACTTGGACACCGTCCTGGCTAAAGACATACCCAAAGAACTCGATTGTGTTCTGGAAAAACGAGCATTTGTCCTTGTGGAGAGTTACCCCATAATCAGAGAGTCGCTGTAACGTGGCTTGAAGATGGCGGTGATGTTCTTTAATGGTTGCGGAATGTATTAAGATGTCGTCACTGACGTTTAATACTCCGTGGAGGCCTGACAGCATCTCTCGCACAGCATTTTGGAATATTTCGGATGCGGACGAGATCCCAAAGTTTAGCCTTTTGTAGCGACGCAGCCCTATGTGCGTCGAAAAGGTCGTAATATACCGGCTCTCCTCGGCTAGCTTCAACTGGTGATAACCTGCGTTGAGGTCTAACTTGGAGAACACATCGGGATACATTGAGGTCAGCTATGATGTCGTCGACTGTTGGTGTGATGTGCCTTTCTCGTTTGATTGCCTGGTTGGGCAGGCACATGTCAATGCACAGTCTTATCTCCCCAGGTTGTTTTGGCTTTTCAGCTATTACCATCGGCGAGACCCAAGGAGTCGGCCCGGTGACCTTTTCAATCACTCCCTGTTGTTCCAGACTGTGGAGTTCCTGTTCGACTAGTGGCCATAGTTGAAACGGTATGCGTCTGTGACGTAGTGCTACTGGTTTCACGGCTCTGTCTATGTGTAGTTTGATGGGTGGTCTCTTCATGCTCCCCAGTCCTCTGAACAGTTGAGGGAACAGCTCCAGGATTTCCTCTGTTTGCAATGCTTTGATGGCAAGGGCGAACGTGACGAGGACTAGATCTTCTGCTGTATGGCTTCCTACTAGAGTGTCGGCTTCTCTGTCCACTATGTGGAATGTTGGTTGTGATCTCTTGGCTGTCTGGTTTTACTGGTACAGTTATCTTGCCTTTCAGAGGTAGAGGCGTTTGGCTTCCGTAGGTGAGGATCTTAACGTGTGACAGGGTCAACAGGGGTTTAGGCTGCAGCTGTTTGTACTGTTGACTCCCCATGACGTTCACGGATGCTCCGGTGTCGATCAACGCAGTGACTCGGGATCCTGCGACGTCTATGACGCACGTGGGTTGCGGGCGTCTCCTCCGTTTCCGTTCACTGGCAAATGAGATGAGGTAACATTCGCCTTCTTCTTCCATTGATGAGTCTTCCAGGTGATGTCGTTGCCGTGGCAGTGCTCTAGCTGTTTTCGAGTTTTCGGGTTCTTCGAGGGCTAGTTGTCTTACTGCCTTCGAAGGCGGTCTTCTACCGCGTGCTCCCCTGTTTCTCGGACCACCTCTGCACGCAACAGCGAAATGGTCTGGGGTGCCACATTTCGAGCACGTCCGCCCTTGAGCTGGGCATTCTTCTGGAGAGTGTTTTTCCCTTCCGCAGTATCCGCACCGCGACCCGAATGTGCTCTTTGCTGGCCATCATCCTCGGTTTCCCCTACTCGGAGTGCGGAGTGCATCAGTGCGTTCTGTTTTGATGGTCGCTGATTTGTCTGGTTGTTGGGTGATGGCCTTATCCATTTCTGTCGCTCTTGCGTCCGACAAGTCGTGTGACCTTGCCATAATTAGAATTTTTCTAGAGAGATTCCGGGCTGACGGAGAATGAGGGTTCGAAGAGTCTTATTGCGGCATCCTTGTATGACTTGTGCTCTCACCTCCTTATTCTGATCGTCGGCCATACATGTGCTGGCTAGCTCCCTTAGGCGTGCATGGAATGCGTCCATGGATTCTCCTTCTCTCTGACGTGCTTGGCGCAGTTTGAATCTCTCGTAATCGGGATTCAACTGAGGGTCAAAGTTTGCATTGAGGGCCCTGACTGCGGCGTTATAGTCGTTTGCGACTCCGGTGTTTGGTAGATGCGCAAATAATTTATATATTTCCTCTCCCGCAAAATGCAGCAGTAGGGACCTTTTACCAGTATCATCCGTCTCCAGCGTCGCAGTTAAATAGTTGTCTAGGCGGCAAATCCACACTTTCCACCTGGGAGACGCAGTAGGTGGGTCTATCAGTTCGTTAAACGGTGGTAAAGCGTTTATTTGGGCATACTGTACGGTAGGTTGGATGTGCTGGTGGCCTGCCTGCTGCCCTGGTTGTAGTTGTTGTGGTTGTGTGGCTGCCTGTGCTGCTACATCTGTCATGATGTCTGGTGTTCAAGTTCTTGTTCACCACTTTGTTTTGGTGCCCTTATGGGTGTTCTCCCACTGTACGTTTCCTCCTCTGTTCTTTTTTTTTCTTTTTTCTTCTGTGTGCCCTAGTGTTCCTGAGCGCCAGGTCTTCGGTGGCTAACGTGCAGGGTAGTGCCACGTGGTGGAGGGCCACAATCGCGGTACAGCAGCAAGCACAATCTTGTGGCAGGGGGCTGCAGCAACAGATGAGGCGTTGGGAGGGCCCAGGGCCAGTGTGCGGACAAGCGCATGCTCAGTAGTTCCTCCGGGCGGGGCCGTTGCGTCCTCCTCGGCTCGCGTAGCTTTGCGGCCTGAAGGGATGAAGCATGCGTGTGTGCGTACTTGGAGGACAGCGTGTGCGGGGTCGCTGTACCTCCTGGAGCACACTGGCTCAGACGACGTGCTTCGCGGGTGCCGGTGTTTCCGCCCGCCGCTCAGTACAGCGTGGCCGCGCCGCAGTAGTGCGGCCGTCGTCAGGGTCCGCGGCAGCGGTGAGTCGCTCAGGCAGTTCGATGCAGGTATCAGCGCAGGCTTGTTCTGTGGTCGCCTCAGGCTCCGGGCTGCTGGCTGTTAGTTGCGGGGCTTCGCCAGGGCTAACGGGGTGCTCAGTGTAAACCACCCTCGTCGCCAGTGTTACGAGGCTCTTCTGCAACCTCTGGGCCTATAATCAGCTGCGCAAAAGAACTCACACCACACTCGCTTACTGTGTGAGCCGGAAGGCCACGAGCAACCCTGGCCCGTTTATTTTAGCCCTCTGGCTACGCCTGGCCAGAGAGTGATACATTGTGCATGTTCTCCTTCCGGGCAAGGTTCTGGGTCCCGCCTCCGCGGGACTCGGATCATTACACCTGTCCATGGTTCATTAGTGTGTTGTCAACATTAACCAGGAAATGTCGTCGTTCAACCCTGATATGTGTGTTTCTAATTTGAACACCCATCTCTGTTCTCTTTCAAAAAATGTTCGGTGCCGACAGTTTATCCTTTACAGTCACAAATAACAGCACACCAATAAGATTAAGTATTAAGACAGTTTAACGTGGTACTACTGATCTGTAAAATATGTTTCATTGTCATTAAAACTGGTGCAGGGGAACGTAACATCTATATATACCACTCGTAAATTAATCCAACCGATATGCCAATGCAGTCTGAGCCTTTAGACATTGTGATTGTACACAGTGACCTTTCGGGATTAGCTGGAGAGTTTTTGCTGAATAAAAGACACTCTGCTTTGTCCATAAATTTGCTGAATCTGGCAGGGATTGTTGGAAAATAACCCCTTATGCAAAAGAGGACTGCTTGTCTGCAAGTTCTAATGTCGAATTGCATAAACATCGGGTGAAGCCAATATCTGCATTCCTTTAGAAGGGTGGTGCCCATGCACAGTAGGTGCAGTAAATAATCTTTATGAAACAAACTCAGTCTGCATGGGCTGATGGATGTCATTTCCACCCATTTTGGGAGTAAGTCTCGAGATGAACCTGATGAGCATATCCCAAAGGGCAGTAGTAATAACCTTAATTTAACATAGCTTTTGTAGCTTCCTGCGAGATAGCTCTGGGGTTGGAGATGCTTGTAAGCGTTAATTGCTATCCAGGCATGGCTTATTTTTCGGACTTTTTGCGCAAGAAAAATAAATCCAGTTCACTTGTTAATTCAGCAGTGTTTTAAAGCCAGTGTATAGTAGATTTTGCTCCCATAGGGTTTCTGCCTGCAGGTGTCGAAGAGCTGAAGTCATTGCTGACTCCCATGTATTCATGTTTGCGCCCAGCAGCATCTTCTTCCAGATGTAGGCTTTTAGTGTGGCCGCTTCTGCATGCCTGAGGGAGAACAGATATTTAATCAGCAATGCCTTCTGGGCCAGTTGTTGATATGTCAGGCCAAACTTTAGCCTCAGCTGAGTTTGCAAGGCATTGTTGGGAAGATGAAATAATGCACAACAAACTGTACATAGAGATATGTTTAGGAAGGACAAAGTTTTATCCAGGTAAGCTATGGAGCCAAAAGAAAGCACTGGCATGAGCTTCGCCTCAGTAGCATAAAGTAGCGAGGTAAGTGACAGGCTGGAGGACCTGCAAAAAAGCTCTTGAAAAGCACGATTTAAAGCAGCCATCTTAGGTTTCGGTGCCTTGTGGTGTAGTAGATGCGAACCGCGATCCTGCAGCCATACCCCAAGATATTTATATTTATTGCTTCTCGCGAGGCGGGCAATGGACACCCCTGGCTATTTTTCCTTGATATGAGGATCATCGGGTTGAGCTCACCATTTATTTTTGCTGAAAGTTCCACAAAGCTGGACAGGATATATGTTGTCCTCTTCAGGCCTATTGAAGTTTCAGCACGGCATCTAGTAAAAAAAAAAAACGCCAATCAACTCTGAGATGCATTCTGAGCTCAACAAGAGTAGGATTGTTTGTTTCTTTTCACGTTATGCAGCTTCTATAAGATTTACTTCAAGCTTTAAATTGTCTCTAGTATTGTGGCTTTGATGGAATCTCACTGGTGCCCTGAAACTAGAGCAGGCCAAATGGAGTGGAGATGAGTTGAGAAACCAGTATGGTGGTAAAGATTTTTACATTGAAATTTAATAAGGCTATCGGCCCGTGTAAAGCACAATTTGTGGATTTTATCAGGTTTAAAAATCAGTGAAAAAGTAAACTTGGTCTTAGTTTTGGTTATGGGCCTAGAGATTAGAAAGCTCTGCATTGCTGTGAATTGCTTACCGCGTGAAACCCCGACACAATGCACCTCAACCTCGCAGGAAATTTGTCCTAGTAACCTTGTCTTTAAACTTAAAAGCAATGCCTCGTGGTCCATCTTTCAGACATTTGAGGACGCTGACATCTCAAAACTACTGTCTTCCACAAAACTTTCCAACCACTTCAATGACCCTCTCTCCTCCAAATTCCTCAAGGAAACTTCACACCTCCTGATACCCCTATGGACCAGAATTATCAACGCCTCTCTTACGCAAGGCACCATGCCAGACTGTCTAAAAAGTGGACAAGTCAAACTCTCTCTGATCCCAACAATTTTCACCCCATTTCGAGAATCCCAACCTTAGCCAAGCTCCTGGGAAAATGTGTTCATCAACAACTCTGCAATCACATTGACCAGCACCAACTCCTTGACCACTGCCAATCTGGTTTCAGACCAGGTCACAGTACCGAAACCGCCATGGTCCACATTGTCGACGATGCTTTACGTTTTCTCGATCATAATGAATCCTGTCTTTTAATCCTTCTTGACCTATCAGCAGCATTTGATACAATCAAACATGAAACCCTCCTGAACCTCTTAGAACTTAGGATGGGTCTCTCTGGTACTGTCTTAAAATGGTTCTGCTCCTTCCTACAAAACAAATCTCAAGGAGTCCTAATCAATCATGACTTATCCGATCAGACACCGGTCACTATCGGCGTTCCCAAAGGTTCTTCACTTTTCCCCCACCCTGTTTAATCTTTACATGGAACCCCTGACTGAAATCCTCAAACACTCCAACATCTCCTACCGTATGTACGCTGATGATACACAATTGTACATGAAGATTACCTCCCCTAACGACATCAGCACTCTCAATAACATCTTGAACAAAACTCAACACTGGTTAACACTTAACCACCTCAAACTTAACACCCTCAAAACCGAATTCCTATTAATCTCGCCTCCCAACCCCACCTCTAACATCAAAGACTGGCTCCCACTACTCACCGCCTTGAAATGTACCCCACATATCATTGATTCAGCAAAATCCCTAGGAATAACACTAGACAACAACCTCTCCATGCTGAACCACATCAGCTCCACAACCAGAGGGGCCAATTTCCATCTCCACGTCTTAAGAAAACTAAAGCCTTTCCTGCCCAATGCAGATCTCAAGATGACGGTTCAGGCTCTCGTGATCTCCAAACTTGACTATGGGAATGCTACCCTCGTTGGCCTACTGAAAATAAAACCAGCACCACTGAGGGCTACCCTCAATGCAGCTGCACGGCTCATCACAAGCGTAAAGAAAAATGATCACATCACCCCAGCCCTCCGCTCTCTGAACTGGCTACCTTATGAATTTAGGATCCACCTAAAAATAGCATGCATGATGTACAAAGCCATCCACCACAACACTCCTCGCTACCTGGCTCAGAAACTGGTTCTATCCGGAAGGAATAGAGCTTCTCGTAGTACATGCTTTCTACTGCTGAAACCCCAAGAATTTCACACAAAAAAAACTATATGAGATCTTTCTCTGTAATTGCCCCAAGAATTTGGAACTCTCTTCCCCCAGAGATCAGGACCATCCCTTCATTCGCTCTTTTCAAAAACTAAGTAAAAATGAGACTACTGAATAATCTCCTTCCTATCTGAGGCGACTATCCATGCCAATTTGATTTCTTTGCTGGTGTTTTCACTATGTCTCTTTGTATTATCTTTTCATGCTGTATATTCTATATTTTGCTCCTTGTATATGTGATGCTCTTTATTCGGTTGTACAGCGCTCTGACACCAACATTTTGGTCATGTTTGTACTATATAAAACTTCATAAATAAATAAAATTAAAATAAATATTGATAAACACTAGTGAGTGGGACAGCAAACAGCTCTATGTAAACCTTGTAAAATAAGAAAGAGAAGCCATCTAGCGCAGGTGGTTTGTTATTCAACAAGTATTTTTAGGGCAGTCTTAACTTCTTCGGGCGTGATTGGTTCTCTGAGCAACGTTAAGTCTGGTAGGTTCATTTCGGAATAAGAAGTCTTGAAGATAGTTATCTTGGAGTTTTGGATTCAAGTTCAGGGAGTTGTAGATAGTGTATTAAGTGTGGAACACATTCATTATGTTATCAATGCCTTTGTGGAGGTTCCTTCTTTATCTTTGGACTGCAGCTATATAAGTTCTCATGTAGGTTCATTTGAGTTTATAAGCTAAGATCTTGTCGCCCTTGTCACCTTTCTCATAATATTTCTGATTGATGTACATCATTTTCCTAGCAGGATCTATCATCAGTAACTGTTCACGTTCACTTCTTACTGTCCCTAACGTTCTACAATTTTTGAAGAACAGTTATTTTTCTTTTGGGATGAATTGGGCAAGTTGGAGTTAGAGGTCAGTTATTATTCGTTGTTTGGCAAGTCTCAAGAACATAGCCTTGTGTGATATCAAGTCTCCTCTGATTACTGCTTTCACTGCGTCTAATATGGTGTCCCAATTAACCTCCCTGTTGTTGCTCTCTCCAAAGTAGTGTTAGAATGTATTTTTAACCGAAGCTTTTAGTGCTGTGTCCTGAAAAGCAAAAGAAAGCGGAAAGGAAACCCTAATCTAAATGGTACTTTTTCCTTACACACAGGGCTGTGATTTCTTTAAAGTCTCTGCACTTTGCTAGTGTTGAAGATGGCACATCTTGGAACACGAGGATGGTGCTCCCTTTAAATTTTTGGGCGTCTGACTTCCATGCTGTGACAAGGACATCTTCCTTGGTTTTGAAGTAGTGAAGCCAGGTTAGAATGTCGGGGCAAATGTTTCCTATACTACAAGGCCAAGAGTGTGATCTAGAATGATCTGCCTATTTTCAGGGAGCTGAAACAGGTAAAGGAACAAAGATTGCAAATGGCTCTGCAAGTCTGAGTTGGCTATTGTGCTGTCAAACTGCTTATCTGTATGTTGTTCCTGAATTATTGGTTTTCATAGCTCCCCATGCTATATACTGGATCCAGTTGGGTACCAGAGCAGCAACTATAGCCTGCAGCTTATTCTTTCCATGTGCCTGTTCAGCTAGATTACTTCCTATGTGTTCAATTCTGGTCTCTGCTCTTTATAGTGAGTGAGTGGGCCATTGCAAAGATCTGGCGCAGTGATGTTGTTTTTTTGCTAAATACGCTGAGCAGTAGCTGGATGTTCCCCTTTGGGGATGGAGCCATTAAGTCTTGGGCGATGGAAGGAACTTCTTTGTAAGTTTTTGTCAGGGCCTGTGTGTCCTCACCGGAAGATTTGTTAGGTCTCTGTGAGCTCAAGAGGTTCCTGTATAGATTGTCTTTTTGTCACCCTGGTCTGTGTTGCAGTCATGATTTGAGAGCTTTTGAGGCTGTTACTGGAATCCAGGCAGGGATGATGGGGAGGTACTCATTCTTCATAAAATTCAAGGCCCTCCTCAAGTTCTTCCTCTGTCATCAGCTCTCCATTACATAGGCTGGATCCCCCCAGCAAGCTTCACACTTCTGCTCTGTTTGGCGGTGTACATCCTTTGAACTGACTGCTGTGGGGGAGAAGATTCCTGCTCCAGTCTCTTGCCCGGAGAAGCTGGGTAGGAGCAAGTGGCATCTTCTTTTCACACGGTCTTCTGTGCTTGACCTGCCCCAGACCACGTTCAAGTTGAGACGTCCCTGTGAGAAATCTACAAGGGACTTATAGGTAAATTAAATATGGCAATTAGGCACGAACCAATTTTAGCATGTTTAGGGTGTGAGCACAAGCACTTTAGCACAGGTAAAGTGCACAGAGTCCCAAGGCCAACAAAAATGAATTTCAGCAAAAATGGAGAGAAACAGGCAAAACGTTTTGGGGAAGACCACCCTAAGACTGGCATTTCTAACACGTGCCCCTTCTCCCCAGATGAAAGTGGGGAGAACTACCCAACCTCCCAGGAGTTCTCATCACTAAGGCGGAAGAACCTGGATAGACAATCAGCATTGGAGTGGTCTGACCCAAGACGGTGTTCCACTGTGAAGTTCATTCCCAATTTTGGATACTCAACCCTCATCTGCATGAGCTAACTGAGGGACCTGTGGTCTGTCTGAACCCAGAAGTGAGACCCAAACAAGTATGTTCTGAGCTTCTTCAGTGCCCAGACCACAGCAAAGGCTTTCCTCTCAGTAGCACTCAACCTCTGTTCCCTGGGAAGAAGCCTCCTAGAGATGAAAGCTACAGATTGGCCCAGGCCCTCCTTTTAAGTTTTTGCCTGTGAAGTCTTTTGTAAAGTAAAAACAAAATCTTCAAAAGGGGCTTACAGCTGGCCTCCAACTTGCCTCTAACTTTCCATTTGCTTACCTGCTTGTCACTCTGTTTTCCTTTTTTTTTTATTGGTTTGTTATTGGTTTTTCTTATTGGTTTTTTATTGGGTTGAGTATCCAAAATGGGGAATGAACTTCACAGTGGAACACCGTCTTGGGTCAGACCACTCCAATGCTGATTGTCTATTCAGGTTCTTCCACCTTAGTGATGCGAACTCCCGGGAGGGTGGGTAGTTCTCCCCACTTTCATCTGGGGAGAGGGGGCACGTGTTAGAAATGCCAGTCTTAGGGTGGTCTTCCCCAAAACGTTTTGCCTGTTTCTCTCCATTTTTGCTGAAATTAATTTTTGTTGGCCTTGGGACTCTGTGCACTTTACCTGTGCTAAAGTGCTTGTGCTCACACCCCTAAACATGCTAAAATTGGTTTGCGCCTAATTGCCATATTTAATTTACCTATAAGTCCCTTGTAGATTTCTCACAGGGACGTCTCAACTTGAACATGGTCTGGGGCAGGTCAAGCACAGAAGACCGTGTGAAAAGAAGATGCCACTTGCTCCTACCCAGCTTCTCCAGACAAGAGACTGGAGCAGGAATCTTCTCCCCCACAGCAGTCAGTTCAAAGGATGTACACCGCCAAACAGAGCAGAAGTGTGAAGCTCATGCCGGTTTTGGGTGGTTGGTTTTCATGTGTTTTCGATTCAGTGGAGTGTGCACCAAGTACTCCTTTCTGTTACACATTTCTTCCGCCTTACTCAAGCTACTTTTTTCTTTGTAACCCAGCTTGATTGTCGACTCCATATATACTTAGGAGCAGAAGCTACAAATCAATCTTGTTCGTCCAATGCATTTAATTTGTTTTTCTTTGTAACCCTGCTTGTTAGTCGACTGCAGTATACTTGGGAGCAGAAGCTATGAAGCAATCCTGTTCTTCCACTGCCTTTAATTTGTTTTCTCTTTAAACTAACTTGTTTTTCTTTTTCAACATGCTCTCTCCAAGAGTGTACATCTGCCGTCAGGCTCTGGGCCCTTTCTCCCTCCCTCCTTCCTTCATTGCACCTCCCTCATGTTGGCCCTCGTCTGTTGCAGCTCACAGCCTCCCCAGGCGTCTCTTGTGTTTTTTTGATTTTTGGGGATTTATTTATTTATCTAGTGCCAATTTGACTCAGAGTTATTGGAGCGCTTTAGCTAATCAGCTTCCTTTTAGTCCATCCTTTTTGTTTGTGTCCCAATGAATGAATGTTGATGAATGAATAAATACTACAAACGCATTCTACCCCAACAGTCAAAGGGGCCATTTCCCTTGCTTGCACCACAGCGGAGTGGAGCTTCCATTGGTGCAGCAGGTGTAGTGGCACCAGGACCCAAAGCCGTAAACAGACCATTGGTACCCGACAACTGCTGTATTATACTACCCCAACAATCAAAGAGGACACTCCCTTTGCTTGCACCATGGCAGAGTGTAGCTTCCATTGGTGCAGCAGGTGCAGTGGCACCAGGACCCAAAGCCGTAGAGGACCCATTGGTACCTGACAACTGCAGTATTATACAACACCAACAGTCAAAGAGGCCATTTCCCTTGCTTGCACCACGGCGGAGGGTAGCTTCCATTGATGTAGCAGGTGCAGTGGCACCAGGACCCAAAGCCATAAAGGGCCCATTCGCACCTGACAAATACTGTATTATATTACTCCAGCAGTCAAAGGGGCCAGCATTCCGTCCATCATTTGTTTGCTGTAACACTTTTTGCCCTTAGTGGGATGGGTATGCCCAGACGTGGGTCCCTTGCTCACTGTGCCACTGGATTCAAGCTAGCCTGGCTGAAGAAGGGTGACATACCCTGAAACCGGTCCCAGGATGCTTGTTTCCGGTCCAGGGAGGACCTGGCCTGGCAGTTCGGTCTGGACTGTTCCCATGGGGCACAGGGTCAAGACTGATTTGCATATGGCTGGGTCCAAACTGGGGTGGCGTAGTGGGCAAAAGAACGATGGATTTAACCCAGATCTTTTGACTGGGGGTGAATGTTTGCATTGTCAGCATTCCGTCCATCATTTGTTTGCTGTAACACTTTTTGCCCTTAGTGGGATGGGTATGCCCAGACGTGGGTCCCTTGCTCACTGTGCCACTGGATTCAAGCTAGCCTGGCTGAAGAAGGGTGACATACCCTGAAACCGGTCCCAGGATGCTTGTTTCTCGGTCCAGGGAGGACCTGGCCTGGCAGTTCGGTCTGGACTGTTCCCATGGGGCACAGGGTCAAGACTGATTTGCATATGGCTGGGTCCAAACTGGGGTGGCGTAGTGGGCAAAAGAACGATGGATTTAACCCAGATCTTTTGACTGGGGGTGAATGTTTGCATTGTCAGCATTCCGTCCATCATTTGTTTGCTGTAACAGCAGGTGCAGTGGCAGCAGGACCCAAAGCAGTAAAAGGCCCATTGGTACCTGACAATTGCTGTATTATACTACCCCAACAGCCAAAGGGCCATTTCCCTTGCTTGCACCATGGCGGAGTGTAGCTTCCATTGGTGCAGTGGCACCAGGGCCCAATGCCATAAAGGGCCCATTGGCACCTGACAATTGCTGTATTATACTACCCCAACAGCCAAAGGGCCATTTCCCTTGCTTGCACCATGGCGGAGTGTAGCTTCCATTGGTGCAGCAGGTACAGTGGCACCAGGACCCAAAGCAGTAAAGGGCCCATTGGTACCTGACAATTGCTGTATTATACTACCCCAACAGTCAAAAGGGCCATTTCCCTTGCTTGCACCATGGCGGAGTGTAGCTTCCATTGATGCAGTGGCACCAGGAGCCAAAGCCATAAAGGGCTCATTGGCACCTGACAATTGCTGTATTATACTACCCCAACAGTCAAAAGGGCCATTTTCCTTGCTTGCAGCATGGCGGAGCGTAGCTTCCATTGGTGCAGTGGCACCAGGACCCAAAGCCATAAAGGGCCCATTGGCACCTGACAATTGTTGTATTATACTACCCCAACAGCCAAAGGGGCCATATCCCTTGCTTGCACCATGGCGGAGTGTAGCTTCCATTGGTGCAGCAGGTGCAGTGGCACCAGGACCCAAAGCCATAAAGGGCCCATTGGCATCTGACAATTCTGTATTATACTACCCCAACAGCCAAAGGGCCATTTCCCTTGCTTGCACCATGGCGGAGTGTAGCTTCCATTGGTGCAGCAGGTACAGTGGCTCCAGGACCCAAAGCCATAAAGGGCCCATTGGTAACTGACAATGCTGTATTATTCTACCCCAACAGTCAAAAGGGCCATTTCCCTTGCTTGCACAAGGCATCCTTGGCATGTTACTGGGTACTGCTCTATTGAGTGGTCCTCCGTGATAATCATTAAATAAATGGTGAAAGTGTTTGTTTCCAAAAAATCTAAAAAGGAAATAAAAAACAGTTTGTTTTACTATGAATTTCCCATGTGATTGCATTAAGACACAATAAATGTCTAAAATACATCAAACTGCTGCTAATAATGTTTTTACTGAGTTAAACAGTAATAAAATACTGATTCACCCAATGTAATTCCATGTGCGTAGCGGGAACATTGTTGAGAGGCTTAAGGGGATTAGGTTGTAATGGGTGTGTAAACAGCTACAGGGAGGAAGTTCCTGTTCTGTGTGATGCAGATTGCAAAGCGCTATAAATAACATTCTGGGAATGTAACTATCAACATAAAAAAAAATATAGGAGACCCTTAGTATTAGCTTATACTGACAACAGCGTAATATCTCCAATAGGTTATCCATGTTATAAAGTAGATGGATGTACATGTTTATTTTAAGGGCTTGTAAACATTTTGGTTTCTTCCGTGATTGTGCAAGAGCACACAGTGCCAGCATGTTTCATACATCCAAAAGTTGTCAAATAATAGTGTATAGGAAAGGGATGAAGTGAGAGGGAAAATAAACACCTCAATAAATAGGGACAATTCGAAGCAAACGCTCTGCATGCGAAATTTAAAGAGCACCTAATTTCCAGTGGCGGCTGGCATGGCTCGCGTGTTGAGGGAGGGCGGGGGGGGCGGGTCGCGATTGCGAGAGAAAGTGAGAAAAATAAAAAAAAATCACTTACCTTGCTGCCGCCGGGTCCCGCGTCTCTGCTCCTGCTCTCCTGCCTCCGACTTCAGGGACAGGAAGCAGGCAGCCAGGCTCCCTCCCCTAAGCCAATCACAATGCTGCAATGCAGTGTTGTGATTGGTCTGAGTGCCGTGACAGAGCGCTTAGCCAGGGGCTGGAGGGGTGGGCATGTTCTCCATGCAGGCTGTAATGCAGCCTGCATGGAGAAGTGGGAAAGTGCGCATGACTGGTTTAGGCGGGCCGAGAGAACAGACCAAACTGTCAATGCGCACTTAGAAGTGGGCAAACCACTCCTCCACTGCCCTGCTCACAGAACAGAGCAGCCCCGCCCACCCGCACAGCAGCACAGACATAAAATTATAATAACTAAAAGTTATTATCATTTTATGTTTTTGCTTCTCGCACTGCTTAAAAACAGTGGGGCTACGCTCCTCCGCCATAGCGGAGGAGCCGCCACAGCTAATTTCCACAATATAGCGGAAATTAAAAATAAACAACCATGCGCTTTGTGATTTTGTTTAAATTGACAAAATAGCCATGGTGGCTAGCAAGTAAATGTAGAATAGTGCTTGGCACATATGTTCTAAGCCTAAAGCATGCGTGTAGCACATCAAAGGGAAAATGATGAAAGAAAACACCATTGTACCAGGCTGGCTAGCTGCCGCTTTAATCTGCAGAGATCTTATCATGCGCCATAACAGTGTCTGAAGTCTACAGAGTGAATGGGCCCTAAACACTGTGAATTGCCCCAGAGCACCATATGCTAAAGTGACACCTAGACTTCAAAGGATGTTTTCTATTGTGAATTCTGCCAACTCTGTCAAAATGGTAAACATTTTTTTTAGGCACGAAGCTGATCTTAATCCCTGTCCGCAAACAATCTTAATGGTATCCCATTCCAAAGCGTACATTCCAGCGCATGCCCCGCATGAGCAACCTCCCTATATTTGACCACTCTTGCAGTTTGCTCCCTCGTGTTACCACCCATCTGTTGTTGCAGCTCACAGCCTTCCCAGGCCTCTCTTTTGTTTTGGCTTTGTGTTTTTTTAGGTCGGGCCTGGGCAGCGCATGCGGTGCTCTGCGGCATGCTGTATTGGAGTATGGAAAAGAAGCTCCGCCCACTCTCCGCCTGTATTTGTCATTGGCTTGTGTCATTGCCCTTCGTAAATGCTGGCTTCTGATTCGTTAATAGGCTTGTTAGTGCCTCCTTAGTACCGCCTTGTCTTCATTTGCAACCTCCCATGAGGACTGGCCCTTTTACTTCAGTTGTTACACTGTACATCTTTTTAGTCTGTAAGCACTATTTTCTTTAATGAACTTCTCCTACTGCAGGCACCACATGCTTTCCTGCAACATTCAGCACGCCATGCGTGCTTTCACTTACCGAGCAGCCGGGGACAATGGTGACCGCTTCTTTGAATAGGTCTCGCATTTACAAGAGTTTGAGCTATTGGCATTGTAAATGACAATGCCTTCTTATTTATGTGTTAATTAGCAAAACAGATAAATAAAAGGCATTGTCATTTACAATGCCAATAGCTTAAACTCTTGTAAATGCGAGACCTATTGCATTGCAAATGCTTCTTCAATTTGGGGGTTTGTTTATTTATATAACGTCAATTCAACTCAGAGGTGTTGGAGCACTTTACCTAAGCAGCTCCCTTTTATTCCACCTTTTTGTGTCTGTCCCAATGAGGTGTAATGTGAAAGGACTTAAAATACAGCACCTCTGCTTTCTCATAAGTCATTTTAGGAATCCGTTATTGGAAGTTAGAGGGCTGGCTTTGGTTTTTAAAGTGCCTATCACAAGAACTTTATTTATTTCTACTTCATATTCCAGCTCAGTAAAGGGAGGTAATCTATTGAGAGCAAATTTTATGGGTCTGATATACTGACTTGTGTTGGTGAATGAATAAATACTACAAATGCTTTTTGTTATAACTATTTTGGTTAGTATTTGATAAGCTTTTTTGGATTAGCTGATCAGACTATTTTCACATTATTTGTTCCTTTTGACCTGAACTGTTGGGCTGACGTTCTGTCAGCGTTCTTGTCTACACGTTACCATTGCCCCCACACCGCATTTATTTTAAGCAAACGCCTCTAATTGTTCTGTTGCTCATCCATTTGCACATTGTAGTCTATCATACTTCCTTTCACAATACGGTTTGGGTTTTGAGTGAAGAACCACATTTTGCAGACTTAAATTTTGTTTTCGGAAAGTTCCCCAATATATTGCTGACCAATGTACGCTTGCGCACATCTGCGCTACTATCTCTTTACTGTGCGCCTATGAACTGTTCCCTGCAATCAGTGGCACCCCTGAAGGTTCACCTACATTGGTTCTGCCCTCCAGTTGCCCACTCCTTCCTATGCATCCCGTCCAAATCACTATACGCAAAATTCCCTGCTATCAATCACCACATACCACTGCACTGGGCACGCAGCCGTTCTTAATCCCTGTCCACAAACAATCTTAATGTTATCCCATTCCAAAGCGTACATTTCCTAACGCATGCCCCAGCATGAGCAATCTCTCTATATGTGACCCCTTTTGCAGTTTGCTCTCGGTTTTGTTTATTCCTTGTTAGGTTTGTACTTTATTCTGCTGCTACAAAATCCTCCCTATGTATTTGTGCAGTATTACTCACTAAATTAGCTACTAACAAAGTATGGAACACATTTGCTATATGCTGAATCCAGCTACTACTTGCTTAATGACATTAGTACTTTTCACTTCTCTCTCTCCTTCCTTCCATACACCTCCTTTGTGTTGCCCCCTGTCTGTTGTTGCAGCTCCCAGCCTCCCTGGGCCTCTCTTGTGTTTTGGCTTTGATTTTGACATTTGAGGGGGGGGTTGTTTATTTATATAGCGCCAATTCGACTAGGAGCTATTGGAGCGCTTTACCTAAGCAGCTTCCTTTGCAGCCTCGTTACTACATAGGCGTGATTTATTTATTTATTTAATGCAGTTTTATATAGCGCAAACTTTACCCAAAGGTGTCAGAGCACTTTACAAAAGAACCAGGTAAGTTACAAAAGGTACACAAGATAGACTAAACACGCTAACAAGTTACATAAATACAGTTACAGGTACACAAGATAGGCTGAACACGCTAAAAAGTTACATACATGCGGTTACAACGCTAACAAGTTGCATATTTATATTGTAAAAAAATATAAAAGGTGTCAGCGTTAGGTTAGAACAGGAGTAAAATACATATTTACAAAGTTGACCTCATATGAGTGCCAGGTAAATTACAAAAGGTACACAAGATAGACTAAACACGCTAACAAATTACATATATACAGTTACAGGTACACAAGATAGGCTGATCACGCCAACAAGTTACATATATGTAGTTACAACGCTAACAGGTTGCATATTTATATTGTAAAAATATGAAAGGTGACAGCGTTAAGTTGAAACAGGAGTAAAATACATAAAGTTGTCCTCATGTGAGTGCTAGATGGTCGTAATGGTCAAGAAATAGGTTGGGTTATTCCAGGAAGTGTCTTTGGAGGAGGAGATCCGTCTATTGTTGCAGCTCCCAGCCTCGTTGGGCCTCTCTTGTGTTTTGGCTTTGTTTTTTTAATTTTGGGGGGTCGTTTATTAATATAGTGCCAGTTCGACTCAGAAGTATTGGGGCGCTTTACCTAAATAGCTCCATTTGCAGAATTTCTACTACAGAAGGCGCGATCTAGTGCTAGGTAGCGGGGAGGGGTTAAGGAAAGTGCTGTCCTTCACTAAAGAGCCCGTTAGCTGGGTTATCGACTGTCTTTGCCAGAGCACTTTGATAACATCTTTATTTAATCACAGTAGAGCCCGAAGCCAAGTAAGGGGAGGAATCTTCCTCAGCTTGTTTTTGTCTCACCTCGCTGAAAACACAAGCAGCTTGATTTTCTTTAGTCCATTGGCAATTAGTTTGCTTAAACTATATCGAGATGTTCTCTTTTTGTTGTACCGTTAAGGCAGACGGTTTACATCTGCATTTTTAAGATGTTTTTGTGTGCATGCCCCTCTCTCCCTGCTTCCTACCCCGCACCTCCCTCGTGTTGCCCCCCCCCCCCACATCTGTTGTTGCTGCTCCTCGTTTCCCAGGGCCTCCTTTTGTGTTTTGGCGTTGTTTTTTCATGGTTGGGGTGTTTGTTCATTTATATAGCGCAAATTCGTCTCAGAGGTATTGGAGCACCTTACCTAAGCCCCTACCTTTGCAGCCTCATTACTACAGTATTATTTCAAATTCCCAAATAATCAAATTGGTAATTAATAAAAGTGGAAAGTGGCACCCACTACAATGTGAGGAAAAAACAAACTATTCTCTGTGACACTTTGTGTGGCTCTTGGCAAGGAGTTTTCATCCCATTGTCATTGCTTAGGTTGAAGTATGTAGAATGACACAGTTTGTGTTGCATGCCCACTCTCCAAGATGCCTCCCGGACCACCATCTCACCAGCAATGGAAGAAAAAAAAATGCAATGATCCGCCCATCCACGCAGCTGAGCAACTGACTAAAAACATTGGCAAAGCCAATAGTTCTCATAGGCGAAACCTATTGGCTTTGCCAATGCTTGTTTACCTATGCTAGCACTGCCACTATGCCATGCTCTGAGTCTTCTGTTTGTACAATAAAAATATTTGGACTCGTCAGGGGCCTTCAGCACAGGGGCAGTGCAGTGCACATGGCCTCTTTGAGGGAGTCAAAGGCTTTCTGACAGGTCTCTTTCCAGATCACAATCTTGTGCAGTTTCTTGGAAGACAGCTCAGTCAAGGGGGCAACAATGGTGCTCTATCCTTTGACAAACCTTGTGTAGTAACCAGGAAGGCCATCACTTTAGTCTGTGTTTTAGGGGGCTCCAAGGCCAGGATAGTCTCTCTTTTGGCCTGGAGGGGCTGCACCTTACCCCCGCCCACAAAATGTCCCAAGTACACCATAGACCCCTGCCCTATCTGGCACTTACTAGCATTGATAGTCAGGCCTGCCTGTTGCAGAGCCTGAAGCACTTCCTGCAGATGAAAGAGGTGGTCCTTCCAGCTGCTGCTGAAGACTGCTCTGTCATCCAGGTAAGCACCACAGAAGGTCTCTATCCCAGATAAGACCTGGTTCATCAGCCTCTGGAAGGTGGCAGGCATTTTTCAGCCCAAAGGGCATCATTTTCAATTGAAAGTGGCCTTCTAGGGTAGAAAATGCTGACCTCTCTTTGGCCCCTTCAGTTAGGGCAATCTGCCAGTACCCTGAAGTCAAATCAAAAGTACCCCGGAACTTGGCATCCCCTAATTTGTCAATACACTCAACAGCTAGGGGGATGTGGTGAGCATTAGTCTTGGTGACTGAGTTGACCCACCTTTAGTCCAAGCAGAACCAGGATTCTGGGGCGGCACCCAGTGGGGAAGCTTTTGGTGACTGCACCACTGGGCTGAACCAGGGTCAACTGGAGTGCTCAATTACTCCCAATTCCAATATCTCAGAGACCTCCTCCTTGATGTTCGCCCTCACTTTGTCAGACAGCCTGAATATTTTATTTTTGACATGCTTGCTGTCCCACATAATGTAATGGGTACACAGATGGGTAAGCCCAGGAGTGAGGGAAATCAGTGAGGCAAACTGCCCCAACAACTGGTGACAGTCTCTTTGCTGTTCTGGGGTCAAGGAAAGGAAGAGGTTGACACCCTCCACTGATCAATCTTTCTCTTTAGATGACAGGAGGTCATGGAAAGGTTCACTCTCCTTTTCCTTCCCACCATCTGTCAACAGCAGCATGGTGACCTCAGACCTCTCATAGAGGGGTTTGTGGCGGTTGAGATGGAGTCCCTTAAGGGCTTTCTGGGGTTTTGAGGTCCACCGGGTAGGTGGCCTCCCCCTTCCTCTAAGGTACCTCATAGGGCCCAGTCCAATGGCCTTGGAGGGCCATGGGCTCCACTGGCTCCATCACCAACAATTTCTGTCCATGTTAAAACTCCATCATGGTAGCTGTCTGGTCATACCATTGCTTCATGACTCCCTTGCTGGCCTTCAAGTTCTCAGAAGCTTTCTTCCACAACTTGGCCACCTGATTCCGGAGAGCTAGCATATAGCAAACTACATCTTGGGGGGCTTCTTGGGAATTTGCCCCCACCCCTCGTTTACCAGACTAAGAGGTACCCTAACAGGGTGACCATACAGAAGTTCAAATGGGCTAAATCCAACTCCCTTCTGTGGCACGTTCCTCTAGGCAAAAAGCAGGTGTGGTAAGAGCATGTCCCACTTTCGCCTCATTGGCTCAGGCAGGCCCATAATCATGCCTTTTAGTGTCTTGTTGAACCTTTCAACAAGCCCATTAGTTTGTGGATGGTAGGATGTGGAGAACTTGTAGGTTACCCCACACTCCTTCCACATTGACTTCACGTATGCAGACATAAAGGTGGTGCCCCTGTCAGACACCACTTCATTGGGGAACCAGACTCCGATGAAAATCCCCATCAGGGCCCTAGCCACTGCAGGTGCAGTCACAGTCCTCAGAGGGATTGCCTCCGGGTGCCTGATGGCACAGTCAACCAAGACCAGGATAAACCTGTTGCCTAAGGCGGTCTTTGGGTCCAGGGGGTCCTACAATGTCAATGCCCACCCTTTCAAAGGAGGTGCCAACAACAGGTAACGGATTCAGAGGAGCCTTCAGCCTTTTCAGTGTTTTCCCACTGGCCTGGCAGGTAAGAAAACTCCCTGCAGAATGTATCTGACGTTATCCGTATCCGGGGCCAATAAAAATGGGAGACATGCCTGGCAAAGGTCTTGTACTGCCCAAGATTATTTGCCTGGGGAATTTCATGAGCCAGCCCCAGTTGGAAGGCCCTGTAGCATTGGTGTACTACCAACACATGTGTGGCCCATGCACAGGTGCTTTAGGCTGAGTGTACAGGAGATCATTTCCCCAGCATATGAGGTGATCTCCAGAGGTATCACCAGCTGCCTGGACTTCAGCCTTACGCCTCATGCTCTCCAGGGTTGGGCATTCCTTCTGTGCCCTACATCACTTCTCTCAGGTGGGTCCTTCTACTTGCCATCCAGAAAGTTCAGGCAGGATACCAAAACAGGGAGTGTCCTTCCTGGTAGGCTTCAGAGCTGCCTCTTCTGATGCCCCATCCTCTTTTACAGTGGGAGTTTTAGGGGCTGGTTTCCCACACCCCCTGCGCTTCCCTTTCTTGGCTGCTTCCTGGACCTTTTTTTCTAGGCTCTAGACTTCCTTGACTCCCCTCCTGTGCAGCCATGGACCTGGTGGTCACATAGACCCACTCAGGCAATCCCAACATTTCCAGGTGTGAGCTGGTCTCCACTTCCTTCCAAGCAGTGTGCTCCAGATTATTCCCTAACAGACCGTCCAGAAGCATGGCAAGGCTCACAGCAACTTTCAGAAGCCCTGAGACCCCTCTATCCCCTCAAGGCAATGACAGCCACAGGGCAGTGACTCTCTCAGTTCTCTGCTACTACAACCCAGTGGAATGTATTGGGTATCACCTGCTCTGAGGACACTAGATGATACCTGACAGTAATCATACGGACTCCTGTGTCTCTCAAAGCCTCCACCCTCTGTCCATTGACGGTGACCCACTACCTGTACTTAGAAGTATTTGAAGGCATGTAGACTTTGGGCACCATCTCCTTGTCACCCAGGGACATTAGGGTAACCTCAGCTGTCTCCCCCACACTTACTGGGGCCATCTCCTCCCCAAGCACTACACTGGCCAACCCCGGAGTCTGCCCACCACTGGGGAGCTGTGTCCTCCTGGGACATACTGGTAATACTCACAGCACTTGGGGACAAATTTACCAGTATTCTTGTCAACAAAGCCTTTCTTGTGATGTCCAAATGTGGAAACGGACCCCATCCTCTGTGAACTATTTTGGGGGCCTTGAATGAACACCTTTTTTTCTTCTCCCCCCTCTTTCTTCTGGTGGGAACCCTGGCCACTCTTTTGGGAGTACCCCAGATGCCTTTTTGGACACTCTGCTGCTGACCCAGTGGTCTGCCTCCCCAGCAAGCTTCCTCAGGTCAGTAAACTTGCTATCTACTAGGTGCTGGTGCAGCACTGTTAAACAAGTATTGAGCATATGCTTCCTTAAAATCAAGTTATACATCCCAGTATAATCATTACCTTTGCTGCCCCTTACCCAGCCGTCCAGTGCCTAGCTGGAGTAGACTAAGAAGTCCACCCAAGACTGGTTTGGGAGTTTGTGGCTGTCCCTGAGCCTCTGACTGTATTTTTCAGGGGTCAGCCCAAATTTAGCAACAAGTATGGCTTTCATGGGAGCATACCTCGCCTTGCCCTCTGCCTCAAGTGTCAGAAGTGTGTCCCTCTGCAATGTGGGCATTTGTTTCAATAAGCTGCCCCCAATACTTTTCTGGAACCTTATGTACCCTCAGAGCTACCTCATAGGCAGAACACCACTGGTCTATAGCATCTCCTACCACAGGATTGGGCACCAGTTCTTGTGGTATGCAGACCCTCACCTCTCCCGTGGACACTGCTGATACACTGCCATCAATATTGCTGGACTATGCTTGTTTGGCTCCCTGAGACTGAGCTCATGGGCCATTCTCCTCTCCTCAACAGCCAGACCCTCCTCTGCCCTTCTCTCCTCAAATTCCATCTTTAGTTTGGCCAGTTGCAGTTTGAGCTTCCTCTCCACCTTTCTGTCCTTCAGCTCCTTAGCAAACAGGCCCCTGGCGGATACACTGCCCCTTGCCACATCCTGGTCATCCGTTGGGGTTGAGTTAGGCTCTTCTTGCAGCTCAGGACTCAGGGCTGGGATCTCAATCTCCTCATCATCCTCTGTGAGTGCCCCCCCCTCATCATCATCCTTCTCAGGGGTGGTCTGCCATCTCTAAAGTTCCTCAAAAGCTCTGAGGGATACCTGGAGATCCAGTTTAACAGCCCTCCTGCCTGCCCTTCTCTCTGCTAAGGGTGTCCAAGTTGATCAGATCCATCTCCATGGCAAAAAGGAAGGTAGGTCACTTAAAATTAGAAAAGGAAGAAAAACAGGCAATAGAAAACGAAGGAGAATTTAAAAAGAGGTCTACTCTGGTGTCAAATTATTCATCTGGGATCTTTGTGTTACACAAATCACTATATGGTACTGCAGAAACAAGTCCTGAGCCACACTGTTGAACACCAATGTGAGAAATTGGATTGTTGGTTGAGGGGTGGGGTAACCCCTATTCAAGCAACAGCCACATCCCTGTCAGGGTGAACCACCTAAGTCACTAAATTAACCTGTACTTAACCCTCTGGTAGCATGGCATAAAAGCAGGCAGGCTTAGTTTAGGCAATGAGTAAAGTATTTATTCGGCATACAAACAGTGATATCAAGTTAAAACACAACACAAGACAAAATCCCACACTGATTTAGAAAAATACAGTAAAATGTAATAAATTATTTGACACCAAAACAGTAGAACTGGAGTTATGAATTTTTAACGTTTTTAGTAAAAATGAGCACCTAAAAGATCAAAGCGTCAACTACGGACATCTAGTAATGCAAGACAGAGGCAACATTGAAAAATATGTCCGACCGAGGTGGTACGCGGGTCAGCTACAAGAAGTGGATTGAGCCCGGTCAGTGTTTACCTTCGGACTTAAACGAAATTCTTGAAAAAAATGTTCAGAGAAAGTAAAGTTCAGCGGGACAAGGCTACAGATGGTGCCAAAGGAGGGAGCGTCGCTGTCGGGGAACTGCTGGACTAAGTCGCAGTAAAGATTTTCCAAGTTCAGACGTAACCACTTATTTGGAAGTCGAGAAACTCCAACGGGATGAAGCAGGAGGCTATAGTCGACAAGAGTTCCAGGAGCCCGGATACCCTTTAGGTGAAGGACCACTGAACAGGATTTGCTACCAAGGAGAAGAACGTAGCAGGAGCTGCTGCGAAGTCAGGCCGACCGGCGATGCTCCTTGGGCGGATAGACGAGCAGGTTGTTCACGATCTACTCTCGGTTCTCAGATCAGTTTTAGCCCAACATTTTCTAAGTTCCAAGTTTTGGATTTTGGCTATCTGGGCCCCTTTAGCACCACTATCAAGGGTCCAGGGCTGAAGGAGCACCACTTGGGGAGTTAGTACTCACTCAGGCTGGATCCAGGTACAGGTTCAAATGGTAGGAGCCTGTTACGCCACTGTGGCTCTGAACAGGAAGACAGCAAATTAGACCTTGGAGTCACTGTGCTAGTCCTGGGTTCAAGTGAAGAAGCAGGGCTCAAGCAGCAGGACAGGCTTCTGAGGGTGTAAGGCAGGCTCCGGACAGCAAAGCAGTCCTTCCATGTGCAGCACATCAGTCTTGTGGAGTACACAGCATGCCACAGCAGCAGGCAGTCCTCTGAGACATCTTTCGCAGGTCCAGAAAGTGAATTGAAGAGTGGGTTTGAGGGCATATTTTTATACCTGGTGCCTTCTTTGAAGTAGGAGAAGTTTCTAGAAGTTTCTCTTTGAAGTGCTTGGAATTTCCTGATTGCCCTGCCTTGGCTCCAGGCTGTCTGCAGGGACAATGCAGGAATGGCAAGCCCTTTGGGTGAAGGCAGAGCACAGCCTATTCAGTTGCAAGTGGGGCTGTGCCCAGCTACACCCTCCAACCCAGCCAGCAGATGGCCCATTCAGGCACATGTCATCCTTCTATTGTTTGGCTGCCTGAGAGGAATTTACAAAGTCTAACTGCCAACTATACCCAGTCATGTGACCTAGGACAGGTTGGAGGGCACTAAACGTCAAAGGGCAGGAAAATGCTAACTTTCTAAAAGTGGTATTTTCAATTTTGTAATTTAAAATCCGACATTACCATTAAAGAGGATTTTTAATTACAATTTCATTGAAACCAAATATGAAATGCTTATCTTTCCCCAATCAAAAGTTAGCACTTATTAAATGTAATGTGTCCTTGTGTAACGCAACTGGTGCTCATGTACAGCGCTCTGATACCTGATACCCTCGGGTCAAGTTCGTGCTATATAAAACTCCGTAAAAAAAAATAATAAGGCAAGGCAATGCAATGTTAGCCTATTGGACTGGTAGGCCTCACAGTAGTGAAAAATGAATTTATAAGTTTTTCACTACCAGGACATGTAAACTCAAAAGTACATGTCCAACCTTTTAATGACAGTGCACTGTGCCCTCTGGGCTGCCTGGGGCCTACCTTAGGGGTGACGCATATGTAATAAAAAGAGAGTATGAGGCTTGGCAAGGGTGTTATATTGCCAAGTCGAATTGGCAGTTTAAAACTGCATTCAGATTGCAATGGCAGGCCTGGAACATGTTTTAAGGAGCTACTTAAGTGGGTGGTACAATAAGTGCTGCAGGCCCACAAGTAGCTAAGCGGAGGAGCGTCGCACCACAGGAAAAATTAAATGATAATAACAATGCTATTATCATTTTATTTTTCATTATTGGCTATGTAAAGCTGCGGGCCGGGCTGTGCTTCCTGCAGAAGCAGGGGGAGGAGTAGTAGCACTCTCTTAAGTGAGAATGATGGTTTGGCCGGCCATCCTAGACCGGCCAAACCAACATGCACACTTGGCATGTTCTCCACCAGGCTGTGTTGTACAGCCTGGGTGGAGAACATGCCCAGCCTCCCAGACCCTCTCTGAGCACCGAACCACGGTGCTCAGACCAATCATAACGCTGCTGTAAAGCAGTCGTGATTGGCTAGAGGAGTTGGGAGCCTGGGTGCTTCCTGTTTCGTTGACCGGAGAGGATGGAGGAGAGGTGGCCGCCGGGAACGTACTTGAATTTGTTTTTCTTTTCGCCTTTTCTTTTTATTTTTAACCCCCCCTCCCTCTCCGACTCCCCACTACTGCCTGGTAGCAGCTGCTACTGGTCCTGAGTTCATGTTCTTAACCTTACTGGCAAAAACGATGATCAGTTTCTGATCAATTAATGTAAAACATGTTAAGGTAATCTATGTTTATGATGTAGTTCCTGTTTATATTTCACATTTTACGTAATATTGCATTTTCATATAGTGTTTTCCTTTTCTAGGATGTTGTTTTTCTGTCGTTTTTTTTTTTGTGTGCAGCATATTACTTTTGTAAAGTGCATACTTTGCACCGAGTCGTCACCATGTATTTATAACGGGCCACAATTGAAAGCGCTGGAGTTCAGGCTGAAGGCAGCGCAAGTTTCTCATAGTGGTTTTTAGTAGGTCAAACAAGCATTGGCAATGCCAATAGGTCTTGCCTATAAGAGCTAATGGCTTTTGTAGACATACTTTTCAGCACCATAAATGCTTTGCAATATAGCGAAAACTAATTTTAAAAAGTGCTATAATGCAGCCAGGGCTAATGCTCTTTTTATTTTAAAAGTGTTTTAACTCTGGATGTATCATTGTCCTTTTTTATTATTATTTTTCACCATGCTGCACAGCAGCCACACTGCTATGCAGCATGGCTACTGATCATTGCACAGTCGGCAGTCCATGCTGTACAAGATGAACAAAAGGCAGTTGCAAAACCAACAGTCTCAAAGGCGAGACCTATTGTCTAGAGCGGGATTTACTTATGTGTATTAGTATACCAGTGTGTGTTAATACTGGCATGAATATATCGATTTTCGAGAGCAAGGTCACCTTTTATTAATGACCTCAGCTGTAAATCTGACCAATTTGCACTTCTAAATTGAAGTTTCATATACAAATGGCTTAGTGAATCAAGCCTCTGGAGTAAAGCATAAAACGTAGGAGACATTTAAAAGGAAAACAATGAGTCATGGCCAGTTTAATAATACGCCAAACACAATGAAGTTTACACATACTTTTGACGACCTAGGTCACAATTTTAAAGTTTTTATTTACTTTTTCTGAACCTAAAACACACAAAAGGGCTCAGCTGAGGCACTGGGACCTGTTCACAAAGGCATTTTGGAGTAAGTGGTGTAGTATTCCTACATGACCTCTTTTATGCCTTTGCCAATTGACCCCAAAGTACCTAAAATGGGAAACATCAGAGAATATTCAGATACAATTAGTACAAAAAAACTGGCAGTGCCCTCTTTGCAGTCTGACTAAGAGGTTGTGGGACATTCCATGGCCGATCCCCAAAGGCTATAAGGTGTGATAAGCTGTGGGAGTTTAATTTTAAGTCATAAATTCAGCTCTTAAATTCTTATGAATTTATATTGTTAAAACTCAATTTATTAGGAAGCTTTAATAAATGGGAAAGTTGTACATGTTATCAGTTGCATTGATCTTGTAGTACAAAGTGAAATTGTGAAGTCCATCTTTTACATTCTATAAACAGTCTTGAATGATATCGCACAATTCTCCTAAGTTTGCAGAATAAGCATAATTTACCTTGCTTTGATATTTTCCTTTTTTTCTGTACCGCATACTCTTTGAAAGATCTTCTAAAAGAGATGATTGTACGGTTTATGCATTGCAAGTGAATTGATGTGCTATTTAAAATCATGTGACCAATTCCAAAATTTGTGCCCTCCTGTTTCTTTACTTTTTAAAGGAACTCTGTTCCCGTTCGCTGAATACATTGTAAGATGTACTTACACCATCATGTATGCATAGCAATGAGAATGCTGCTAAAGTTCATCATACAAATATGATACACTTATGGTCTTTGACTAAGTATGCTGCTTGACTGTGGTGATTTATTTACCCATAGTTTATTCATATTATGCATGTTGTAAACCTGTTGCCTTTTGCCTCTGTTTATAAATATAAAATAATCATCCTACATAAAAACTTAAACTAAATGAAAGATTGCACTGCAATTTGAAATTTCTATAGGAGCCTTGTCTCTATCCCCACTTCACTGTCTAGGTCGTCTCCTCCTCCTCCTCACTCCTGCAGCTCTACACTTCCACTGTCTGGAAAAACAACATCACCCCCATCTTGTGTACAGGATCAGGCCAGGGGCTTTCAAAATGGAACCCACAGGCCTCCATCACCCTGCTTTGCTTATATGTCCAATGTGCATATATTACAATGGCCACATATACAAACATGCACAACATACACCAGGATAGGATTAGGTGACAAAACGGTATAAATCTGGCTGTGCAGTGGCAAGATGCTCTCAGCAAGTGGAAAATAACTTATTTTAGTGAGTGAGTGATAAAACATTTAACTACAGAATAGTGAGGTAAAGTGTTTCTCTTTTTGATGCTAACTCCCCTTGTGCAGCATCCAGACCCTGTACGAAGGTTGGGATACTCCAGACTATGTTTAAAAGGGCTATCCTAGGTTTGGTACACAGCAGGCCAGGGCTCTTAATGGTTAAATGATGTGTACACTCAGAATCGCATATTTACACTGTCTGCCCTGGATATAGAGCACTATGTATAGTTTTGTTTCTTTCTGCATCTTCCTCGGATTGCTTGCTATCTCAGAAAGCCTTCCCCCACTATACTCCTAAAAACCTGCATGATAAAATGTACCTTGAATACTTCCGCTTGATTCCTTTTTCTCTTTTTCAGAGTGACCCTCTTCCTACCTTTCGTCCTCTACATGCCTTCTATTTCTGAGTATAGCCTCCTCTCGGTCTCATGCCTGTCTGCCTTAATCATTCTTATTATAATTCTGCATTCGACTGATATCTCATTTAATACCTCTCAACCTCTCCTTCTTTAAAACCCTGACCCTGTAACCTAACAATACTTAATCTTCTCCGGCCTATCTAGCTCACCAACCATTCACCTGAAACCATATAGCTCCCACAAATGATTATACCTAACTGGTACTAATATAATCTCTCTCACAAAGTAACTGGAGTAAATGCATGCAATTTTTTTCTTCAGAGCACATGACTAATCACATTAACCACTGGATTAACCACTAATATTGGGTTGCGGAGTAGTGTGCTACTCGCTGTAAAGCACCTCAATGCCTCGTCAGGGGTAGTAAGTGCTATATAAATTCATTTACAATCTTAAACAGCTAACAAACACTGACAAAGCCAATAGTACTGGCTTGTTTTAGAAATATGTCATTTTTGTGTTATATATCTGGATGAAATAACTGAAAGCTCACAGAAAGGCACCAAAATACTGGTAAGGTGGCATGCCAAGGGAAGCACAGAAATTTAGTTTACACATTGAGCCATACCCTTAATTACATAGGCCATGTCTTTTGCAAAAGATTCTTAGTTACGTTTCTTAGCCTACACCCCTTTTTAGAGACCCCCCCCCCTTTTTCACTCCACTTAAAGCACTGACTAGCAGCACCACCAACATGCCACAACAACCAACAGTGACCTCAAATAGCCATTTCCTCTCCTATTTACAAGCCAGGCTATTTATTTGGCTCGGACCTTGTCCTTTCTTGGCAACACTCCTTTGGCAAACGTGGTGCATAAAAATCGTTCATGCTGATTTGAGGGACAAAGAGCAGGCCTAGAGCCTGCGGCATGTAGGGTGGACCTTGCCAAGGCACGTTCGGTTAAAAGGTCTGCCAAGTTCCAGAGTGCGGGTGGGGAGCAACGTGACTACACAGTTTTATT
This sequence comes from Calotriton arnoldi, assembly GCA_963921515.1. Classification (NCBI taxonomy): domain Eukaryota; kingdom Metazoa; phylum Chordata; class Amphibia; order Caudata; family Salamandridae; genus Calotriton; species Calotriton arnoldi. Next base: position 147,327 of record CAWUFW010009826.1, read on the forward strand.
TTCTACCAGGCACCCATCAGGATAAAACAGAACTCTCTCCTGCAGTTGAATAAGAGGCATCACATTTTTAAACTCTTCAACGGGATATCACAAATCACATTTGCCAACATTAATCACTCTGGCAGTAGGATACTTCTTTTATGCCATATTTACCAGCTCAATTCTACAGCTTCTGGGGAACTTGTGTTTATTTCCTGTGCGCAGGACGATTATTACCAACAACCCTCTGAAGATTGCGCCTTGTTTTGAAAAATCATGTTTTGCATTTGCTGCTTGGGTTATTGGCACTCTGTTAGCAGGTGAAGGCAGTGGCAGTTGCCTCTGAATGGGGTAGGTGGCAGGGGGTGGGGTGTTAAAAGAAAAAGAAAAACTTACCTTCTCCGATGCCGCAGCATGCCTCTCCTCGTCTTCGCTCTTCTGCAGCCCCGGAAGCACCCAGGCTTCCGGACTCTGCCAGCCAATCGCGATGCAGCAGGAGCAGCGGCGTGATTGGTCTGAGCGTCCTGTTTGGGCGCTCATGCAGAGCCTGGGGTGGCTGGGTATGTTCTCCATGGGGCTGTGCAACACAGCCCCATGGAGAACATGCCAAGTGCACATTACGGTTTGGCCGGCCCAAGAGAGCCGGTCAAAGTGTCATTGCGCACTTAGGAGTGGGCAAACCACTCTTGCTCCCTCTTATGCGGGGAGCCCAACCCCGCCCCACCTGGCTGGAGTCTAAAGAAAAATAAAATGATAATAACTGCTTATTATTATAATTTTATCTTTCTTTTGCACTGCTCAAACGAGCAGTGGGCGACGCTCCTCCGCCTTAGCGGAGGAGCCGCCACTGGGTGAAGGCAGCCATCAGCGATCAAAATTCACTCATTTATTTCACATCATTTATACTGCATGAGATCATCTATTCCAGAAAGCATTCAATCAATTCCTTTGTTCTGGATTCCTTTTCAAGTCACGTGATTTTTCTGTGACATAATTGTCCGACCAAATAGTGGTTGTGAAGCCTGAAAAACCCTAACTCTTGTCAGAGTATGTTGGCAAGCAAGTACCATCAGTCTCACGAAGAGGAGGCAACTGCCTGCTTCTGTCAAATGAGTGGATGATAAAGCAGGAAACACGAACATATTAGGGGGTTACTGAAAAAAAAGCATTTCTCTGGCAAAGATAAACGAAAGGCAGTCTGTAGGAGACAGCTAGATTTCTGAAGCAGATCAAAAACTCAGCGGCATTCAGGAGAATGCAATTTGCAAGTTTGATTTTAGGTCGTAGTTAGATCGCTGCATGGCATTTGGGCACAGTATTTCTATTTCTCGTTTTAGCATAAAAACAGTATTTGAAGTATCACCTAGTAGGTTGTTTAATCTCTCTAGTTTAAATCTCTCTATTTTAAGCTGTAGTCAGCCATTGTTTTCATTTGACCTCACCCTTCTACTTGCCACTGATTCCACTCCCTCCATCCTATTCTTTTGTCTTCTTTCTCCCTTCCACTGTTGTGGTGCCACAAGTGGTGACCTGCAACAGCCTCCAATTTATTCAGGTTTTAGTGAGCCAACACGCCCATTGCATGATCCACCCTGGTTCCTGGCACAATGAACGAAATTGACAGGAAACCATGCTCCAGGGTGGTGATAATCCACCAGAGAATACAACTCTGTACAAATTGTGCAAAAATAAACGTGCACATCCCGCTACCCCCACCTCCCAGTAATGAGTCATCAGTCAATCAATCAGTAATCTTATAAAGCGTGACTACTCACCCATGAGGGTCTCAAGGCGCTGAGTGGGGAGGGCTAGGGGGGTCTGCAATTTCAGTCGAAGAGCCCGGCCTTGAGGTTCTTCCTGAATTGCGGCAGTGATGGTGATTGCCTGAGGTGCAGAGGCAGAGGGTTCCAGGTCTTGAGGTAGGAGAAGGATCTTCCTCCAGCCATGGTCTTGCTGATCCGTGGGATGGTGGCCAGGGCCAGCTGGGCGGAGCAGAGATGTCTGGTGGGAGTGTAGAAGGAGAGGCGGTGGCTGAGGTATGCAGGCACGGTGTTGTGGAGGTCTTTGTAGGCTTCTCTTCCTCAGTGTATTAGAAAGTGTTCATATTTACATCCAAATGGAACGGACCTTGAGACACATGTTGGATCCATCTGTAATATGCTTTAAGGGGCTTCCAGAACCCCCTGGCTAGTCCTCAGGAACAGAAGAAGCAATGACTAGGCGGTGACTTTTACGCTTCTTGCTATAGTAGTGTGTTATTTTTAAACATCGTTGCACATTCCAAATGGATGCGCAGTTCAAAAAGCAAAATGATTGTGGACACAGATGCCAATAAGACACTACACCCTGCCATAGATTGATGAAGGTATGCAAAGGAGGTTGGCAGCTCCAAACCTCTATGCCAGAACCTACAGAAATTGCACTGGTGAACTTAATGAAAGAATTACACACTACATTAAAATGTGCACAAGACACATGCTAGAAATTACAGCATCCTTGAAAGAGCAGCACAATCAGAAATTCAGGCCAGGGTAGTCTCAAAGTCGTGCTAAAAGGCTGCTGACCTAGAAGTCACCGAACAGAGGAAGAGGGGACAAGGAGTGTGAAAGCAGTCAGCCTCAGAATAACTGCTGAAAGACTCGCCCAAAAGCAAAAAATCCAGAAGTCAGTGAAATGCAACCTCCAGATCACTGACAAGAGACCTTGTAGTAGAGGCTTTAGGAGGTCTGTGAAAACCGTCATGGGGCCTGTCAGAGTGCATTAATATGGCTCCATTAAAAAGCGACAGTATGATTGAGATAAGGGTGACGAAATAACTCTTCCAACCAAAATAGAAACATTAAAAAAGTGTTAAATGAAATGGGAGAACATGGATATAAATGTAAAAGCTTGCATGGAGGCAATGACTTTGTGTAAAAGCACTGATTCAGAGAAGGTTTCGTTTTATACTGTTTAATTTATATTGTATGTATCTATATATATATATATATATATATCTATATATATATATCTATATATATATATATATATATATATATATATATATAGGATTGTTGTTCCTCGGGCATGGATCACGCAAGAATAATCACCTAGCGCAGATTTCACACATTCTATAAAGTGAAGCTCATTCTGAATTTTAGAAAAGCTTTAACTTTCTGAGTTTCTGTAGGAAAGTAGGATCTGCTTCTTATGGTTACCCCCACTTTTTGCTTGATGTTACACTGTTTTTGACTAGTCTGACTTGGATCCTGCTAATCAGGACCCCAGTCTATCTGCTTTCTCCCTAAAATGTAATGCATGTACTGTGAAAAGCAGCGAGTCTCCTGGGATCCCCAATGCTGCCCGGCGCAAAGTCACCTTTAATCCACTTTGGATTCACTATCTAAAATAACGAGGCAGGCGCTGGAAGCTGGAAGGCAAGAAAAAGGTTTATTACTCTTAGAGGAGACCACGTCAACTGCTGACACCAGGATGTCTTCAGGGAGGTGTTCTACTGGCAATGCTTCTGACTCTTCCTTTTATACAGTTTTACACAATGTATTTGTTTCTTTTATCATGGTTACAAGCTTGGAGTCTCCGCCCCGGGCAGGTTGTCACACAAGCCTGACATTGTTTTATCAACATGGTTACACAAGCCCAACATTAACTCTCCTCCCACCCAGGTCAAAAACAGACAATTTAATTGCAGCTGGACCTTGCTTCAGGGTCTAAAACGAGTGAGACCGGCCAGATCTAAGAGTCCGTTCTGTTGATAAGAACAGGTCCCATTGTTGGCAAAAACCAGTCTCGCTGTGTGCAGTGCAATAAACCATGTTTGCAAGAGTCTGTTTGGTATTTGTAACCCGTTTGTGCAGGGATGAGAGGAAAGACGAGTTTGAGGCAGCAGGTGATGTTGATGTTTGTCGTGGAAATAGTTTATAGCCCCCAGCACACATATCAGGTTTGGTCAGAGAGTCAGAAGGCTGCTAGAGGACAGGGTGAAATGAAGGTGACCAACAGAGTACAAAATGGCTGTGGTAAATCAGAATGACTGTAGTTTATGTGCACGTAGGAACTTTCATCAGACAAGATGGCGCAGAATGTTCATGATTGTGTTTTGTTCTTAACAGTCGCCCCTTTGAACATAACTAGCCATCTTGTCAGTCTATTTCGATCTCCATAATGTCCTGTATTTCTTGTTCATACATTACTCTCATTTTTGTTAACTGAGTGTCCATAGTCTTAGGGCGCAAGGCACTTATGCAAAGAGAACACAAAGGTGGTATACAGTGTACACCCAAACAGCAACCACATATTGCCAATACTGGGACCAGGAGAAACATTGATATTTTCCAACCCCAGTCCTTTAAGATGCCCCAAAGCCAACTTCCAATTGTCCAAGTCTCTGATCCTTGATGAATTTCTGAAGACAGTCTGTGGAGATGTTCGATTGCTTCATAGACAGAGGGTGAATTATCAGGGATGTATATGCAGCAACTGGCACCAATGATGCGACATGCTCCTCCACGATCCGCTAGTACCACGTCCAGGACCATGCGGTTTTGTAGGGCCACCAGACGGACCGCTTGAAGCTCGGCAGTGTTGTTGGTGAGGATGCCAGCTGTGACGTTCAGGGCGGTTTCTACCGCTTGAGACAGATGTCTAATGGCTCGGCTGTTTGCCATCGGACCCAATAGCGGGACGAGCCCTTTTGCTGCGTCAACGAACTGTGATGCGGCAGAGTCTGCTTGATCAGTGTCTTTAGAACGCTTTTCTCGATGATGCTCTGCAGGGGCTGTGTAGGTCGGTGGCAAAACAAAGGCGATGTAGCACGTGCCCCCCAGTTTCTTGGGAGCCAGGTGTAGGCTTTGGTTCCACAGACAAAGTACATATTGGGTGATGCAACAAATGCTGGAGGATTGGCAGTGTTCAAAGTCCTTACAATGTTACAAGTGCTGTGACCCACATTCTTAGTCCCACGGCCTTCAATGCATACAAGGCCAGAGACGTTCACCACAGATAGGGCCACAGTCAGTGTTGCAGCAGTTCTTTTCTTCAGGTAGGAAAATGTGGCTCTGACAGGATTATTGAACACTTGTATTTCCACTCGTTCTTTGGAGGGGACATTCATTGGGAATGTCGTATTGGAGGTGTGAGGGCAAAAGGGAGCTGCTGTTCTTCCTGTTTGGTTTAGCCAGAACTCGTTGTAGAACTGAGCGATTGTCCCATCGGAAGTGGCATTGTCTTTGTAACTTTCTTGTAGGAGCATCATCCAGGCAAGGGAAGATCCATGAACAGAAAAGGGTGAAGGGATGAAAGGGATGGAATGTTCAGTGGCATGTGGTAGCAGCCCACAGACCCAACAGTTAGTGGCATTGGTGGCAAGATTGTGCTGGTGCAGCATCTGTACGAAAGAATTATTCCAGAATTCTTTGCGTCGTTCTCGGAGATGTGGCGGTAGTGATACCAGGTAGTGTTCTTTCTTTGTGATTGGTTGCATGGTTGGTGACAATGTTCTGTATGCAGGTGCATTCTCTTCAATGATCCAGAGTGTGACCATTAGCAGGAGGCAGGTGAGAAATGCAGCTACAAGTGCAATTGTCTTTGTACTGTGCAGTTCAAAAGTCTTGGTGTCTTTGCGGTGGCTTTGCAGGTGTTCCGTTTCTTCCATCATCTTCGAGGAGCTCACCAACTGTTAGGACCACAGACTTTTGTCTGGTGTTTTTCCTGGTAGCGTCGCTTGGCTGTGCTACCGATCTGAGACTCTGACTCAATTAGTGGCCTGGTTGTTGGAGCTCCCCCTTTTCGTCGATCTTAGGTTGTACCCTTCCTTGGATGGCACCGTGGGGTCGGGAAATTCAGACAGTTGGAGGGTGTCTTCTTGTGGGTAGCAACTCAGAGCTGGTCGGTCTTTGCGAGTACTTCCTCTTGCACCTCCACCTCTTCATAGGTTGCCAGCGTTGGAGGGACTTTCTTGCAGTGGTGGGCGTGCAGCCAATTTTTTTTTCCTTCCACTCGGAGGGCAGTTCGAGTGGTGATCAAGACTTGCCAGGGGCCCGTCCACCTGGGCTCCAGATTCTTCGTTCTTTGGAAGTTGCGAACTAGGATGAAGTCCCCAGGCTTTATCACATGTCCTGGGCCCCTGGATATGTCAGGCAAGGCTTGCTGCACCTGTTGGTGGATAATTGTTAGCTCGTTTGTCAATTTATGCAGATAGTCTGACATTAATATGTTCGGGACATCGTTAATGGAGGTGGGTCTTGGTGCCGCCCAAATGTTCATAGGCCTGCCGAAGACCACTTCATACGGGGTCAGTCTGTGTTTGGTCGGGGTGGAGCGCATTGATAGTAATGCCATGGAAGGGCGTCGGGCCATTTCAACCCGGTTGTGGCAACTATTTTGGCTAGCTTTAGTTTCAATGTTGCATTGTGTCTCTCTACCAGGCCCGCTGATTGGGGGTGGAAGACGGCATGGAATTTTGTTTTACCCCCAACCCTTTCAGTATGTTCTGTATCACTCGGCTACGAAGTGTGGGCCGTTGTCGCTCCATAAAATTCTGCAAAGGCCGTACTCGGGAAGAATTCTTTCAACAATACTTTTGCAGTGGCTATGGCAGTATTGTCGCGGGTGGGATATGCCCCCACCCATTTGCTAAAAGCGCACACAACCACCAGGACATATTTTAGACCATGGCATCTCTCTAGTTGGATGTAATCCATTTGAAGGACTTCAAAGGGGTGATCAGGGACTCCAAACCCTCCCCGTGGTACTACTGTCCCTTTCCCTGGGTTGTGTTGTAGGCATACTATACATTGTTGTACTAGGCGCTTTGCAGATTCTGTTATCTTGACATTATGCCATACTCTTGTGATTAGTTCAATCATGGGGGTGGAGCCTATGTGTGCTGGTAAATGTGCCATGGTCAATATGGGGATGAGGTAGGCATTGGGTAACAGCCATTTATTTCCGTCTTTAGTTCTCCAGCAATTTTCCTCGTCTTTTAGTCCCACCTTTTCCCACTCGGTCAATTCGTCTTGTGTGCCTGTAGTCTGTATGTCCCTTACAGTGGTCCTAGCATCAGTCCATTGTTCAGCTTGTGACCTGGTCACATACATTCGTGTCATGGTTCTGTCTTCTGCTGTGGCTCGGGCAGTAACGTCTGCTAGCGCATTTCCCTGTCCAATGAGATCTGTCACTTTCCTATGTGCTTGGCATTTTATCACTGCTAGCTTTTTGGGGAGGAGGACTGCTTCCGTCAAGGCGGAGACTAAATCTCCATGCAGGATGGGTGTACCGTGTGAAGTCAGGAACCCTCTTTCTTTCCATAGAATCCCGAAATGGTGAACCACCCCGAAGGCGTATTGGCTGTCGGTGTATATGTTAACTGTCGTGCCAGCTGCTAAAATACATGCTCGTGTGAGGGCAATGAGTTCTGCTGCCTGGGCGGAACGTTGGGCAATACGGGCTGTTTCTAGAATGGTTCGGGCTGTGGTGACAGCATATGCAGCTGAGGTGGTGCCGTCGGGAGTTTGATGCACGAACCATCCACCCATAGTTCTCCATCTGGCTCTAGAAAGGCGGTGTCTCTGAGGTCTACTCTACTTTTTGTTTGTTCATCGGTTAGTGTCACACAGTCGTGTAGTGGAGCCACGTTAGAATCGTTCTCGGGTAGGGGTAACAGTGTGGCTGGATTGAGGGTGGTGCATCGCTTTAGGGTAATGTGCGGTGCTAGCAGGGTCAACTCATATCCTGTCAGTCGGGCGCTAGTCAAGTGTTGGGTTTTGGTCTGGTTCAGTAGTGTGTCGACTGCATGGGGTACTAAAACAGTGACTGGATTGGAGAGCACTATTCCTTCGCTCTGGCGTATTGATACCGCTGCAGCTGCCACAGCGCGCAGGCACGCTGGCAGTGCTCTGGCTACTGGATCGAGGGTGGCAGAAAAATATGCACAAGGGCGTTGTTTGTGACCAATTGATTGTGTTAGGACAGACAATGCACATCCCTCCCTTTCGTGTGTGTAGAGGAAGAATGGTTTGGAGTAATCTGGGGTTCCTAGGACTGGTGCTGAGCAAAGGGTATTGCATAGTTCTTTAAAGGCTGTCTGGCATTCGGGGGTCCAGGGAGAGGTGAGGGGATGTCTTTAGCTAGGAGGGAGAGAAGGGGTTTGACAATGAGGCTAAAGTTCGGTAACCACTGTCTGCAAAACGAGGTGAGGCCTATCAAAGAGCGGACTTGCTTCTGATTTTGGGGACAGGGGTGTCTAGAATTGTCTGGATCCTGTCAGGCGTGAGTTTTCTCCCTTCTTTTGATAAAAGGTGACCCAAATAGGTCACTTGTGATTTACAGAACTGCAGTTTCTTTCGGGAGACCTTGTGACCATTCTCAGCAAGGAAATGGAGTAGTTTGATGGTGGCTGTGACGGCTATTGGTATGGTGTCTGCTGCTAGAAGGATGTCGTCTACATATTGTATTAGTGCCACTCCATCTGGCAATTGTATGGCGTCCAACTGTCTTTTAAGCGCCTGGCTATAGATACTTGGGCTCTCAGTGTACCCCTGAGGTGCTCTACAAAATCTATACGAACGGGAATTTAGGGTAAATCCAAAAAGATAGCGGCTGTCCTCGTGTATAGGTATGGAAAAGAAGGCGTTCTTGAGGTCGATCACAGTGAAGGTGGTGGCAGTGGAGGGGATTAAAGTCAAAATTGTCGTGATGTCGGAAACTACTGGGTATTGTGGTACTACGATTTTGTTTACCTCCCGCAGGTCAATGATGAAGCGGTAGGCTTTCCCATCTCCCTCTCCCTGTCTCTTTACAATCGGTAGTATGGGACTGTTACAAATGTTGCTCACTACTTCCTCTACCACCCCTGCCTCTACCAAAGAGTGTATGATCTCTGTTAGTGCTTTCTCACCCTCTGGCGATATTTTGTACTGCGGTACCTTCGGTAGGGTTGCGTCCTGTCGTATTGTTACGTGTACTGGGTCAATCATCATTCGTCCCACGTCTGAATCAGCCCTAGCCCATAAGTGTGATGGCAAAGTGTCCAGTAGGGATGTGTCAGTCTCAGAGATGGAAAACATGTGCTGAAAAGGGTTCTCTCTATGGCGTTGGGGGTTGTCATACAGGATGACACGCACTCCGTCTGGTGAGCATCTGATAGTCGCATGGAAGTGTTTCAAAAGGTCGAGGCCCATAATGGCGTCTGGGGTGTTAGATGAGAGGAGGAATGTCGTTTCGACGCCATTGCTGTCAAGATTAAAAGGGATGGGTCGGGACAAAGGGTTGGTGGAGGGCGTACCGTCAAATCCTATTGAGGTCACATGTGAGCCTGACAAGGGTGCCCTTGGAATCAGTCGTTGGATAGTGCACTACGTGTTGCTCCTGTGTCTACCAAAAATGGCGACCTTGTGCCCAGGACCTCAGCGGTAACATAAGGGCCTTGCTGATCAACGCAGAGCTCGACTGGATCCCTTCCTTGCCCGTGGCTGTCCTATGCAAAGTCGTACGTATTGTCATAATCTGTCTGTTGGTACTGATTCTGTCTGGGATGGTCAAATGCGTTCATTCTTCCTGGCCTTTCCTCGCTTGCTTCACTCGCGTACCCTCTTCCACGTCCTCTTCCTCTCTGTCCACTTGCTATTTCCCTCGCCCCTCTGCCCCTAGCAGTTCCTAACAAAGCCGGGCATTGGGATTTCCAGTGTCCATATTTTTTGCAAAATGCCCATTGATCCTGTCCTAGGTCTTGGCGTCCTACATATGATGTAGATGGATTGTTCCTAGGGGGCTGTACTCTAGGGGTATTCTGCTGGTTTCCTCCCTATATTGCTCCCTTCCTGTATTCGCCCCTGGAGTTGTGCTATCATTACCCTTTCCTTCAAGTCCTTCTTTTTCCTTTCCGTAGCCCTGTCATTTTCGTTTCTCTGATGCTCGTAGTACTGGGCCATTTGGAGAATGGCCGTCGGTTTAGATGCTGCCCAACTACTTTCGCTGGCTTGTAGTTTCTGGGATACATCTGGCAGTAATCCTTTGACGTAGTTCTGCACAAATAAGTGGTGTCCGGTTGAGGTGGACATGTCTTGTCCACTGTAATCAGAGAACACAGTTTCAAATCTGGAGAAGTACTCTGAGACGTCCTCTTGTGGTTTCTGGCAGCATGCGGTTACTATGGACCAGTCTATCTTTTTCTCTGGGATCAGCGTTTTCACTTTCTGCACTATTTTGTCAGGGAGGTCTAATATTGCTTTAACTGGTTTTTGACCAGGGTTCCGCTGTTTATCTAGTGTGTCGAGTTGTTCCCAGGTATGACCAAACAGTTCGGTATGGTTTACTTTCTTAACCTGTTTCCACACATCTGCTGGCAAACATAACCCGAAGAACAAGTCTATGTCGGCAAGTGTCATTATTGTTGATCCCAGAGCGGTACCTAGCTCGGCGTAAAAGGCGGTGGGGTTCTTTCGTAAATCCGGCAAAGATTTACGGAAGGTCAGGATGTCCTGTCTGTCCCATGGCTGATACACCCAATTGTAGACCACCCTTCCTCTAGCGTCTTGATGGTTTATATCGTCATTAGTCCCTTGTCCTCTAGGAGGAACCCAGTAAGGGGCAGCTTCTTTTATTGGCATCATGCTATCTGTTTTTTCCACTGGGGGTCCTGCTACCTTAGTTGTCCTGTCCCCATCTATCTGTCCTTGTTCTATGAGGTGACGCAATACTTCTAGTGTGGATGAAAATAGTTCTGCAACATCGTTGTCGCCTTCATCTCCGATGTCTACCTTCCTGTAGAGAGCCACTAATCGCTCGGGCCCTACATTTTGGTACTTCTCTTCATATGCAGTAAGGGTGTGGTAACAGAGACGTACAATAAAGTATCGTTTGCGGTTTTCAACATAGGAGTCGCATATGTCTGTTACGTGTTCTTCTGTTTTTTTCCTATCTATGAGGGTTTTAACTATTTTATCAATGCCTGCTCGCTCATTTTTACTTAATCGCGGGACCCTGGGCGCTCCTATTTCCTTGGTTCCTACCTCTACTACTGCCTCCTTTGATGAGGCATTTGGTGTGGGTGGCTCGGTGGGAGCAGAGGTGGTGGAGACTGAGGCGATCGTGCCATCTCCAGCTATACTTTGGGGGTCCTGGCGTTGTACTACGGGATGAGTAGGGGCATAAGGGGGTGGCATGTATATCATTGGGGGACCTAACAATAAATCATCATCTACCCCCTGTTTTGCTGGTAACTCGGGGTAAAGAGTTAAGGGCGTTCTAACAGGGCATTGACCTGATATTTTTGATTCCTGTTCCTTTTATTGATTTCCTTTTCTTTTAGTTCTTCTTCTAACTTTTTACAGGCTTGGTAAGCTGATGTTCGCGTTTCTTTATCTTGTCTAGCTTCGTCTCTTTTCTTTCGTTGAGCTGCTTCTTTTCGTCATAAACCAAAACTATCAAACATGGCTGGTCTAGCTTTCTTTTGTGGAGAGCTAATTCTAACGTTTCTATTTTAGCGGGATCGAAAGATCCCGTCAGTGGCCACTGATTTACCCGGTCCTTCCTAGTGTACTTATGCCATAGTTTGCTATAAGCTACGGTGGCTAATCCATATTTTATGTACATGTCCTTGTTAGGGGTGCCTTCCGGCGGTGCCGGATGACTGACCTCTAACAAACGGTCCGGTCCAAAACAATCAAACAATCTAGAGAAAACAGGCATGACGTATTTAGCGGTCAAAATGAATATCTCAATTAATGTTAGACAAAAGTCTGCACTACCTGTCCTTCGCTGTCTGCAAAGAGAGAATATTCCTATTCTACGTTGTTTGCAAGCAGGGAATGTCTCAAATAACTCAAAAAGGAATACTAGTATTTCTATCAATCAATCAATTTAAGTCATGTTTTCTCACGACCTTACCCGGACCGTATGGACAGTTCTTCGTATTCCCCTTCCAGCGCCTGGTTGTCCTCTTACTCCAACAATCAATGCGGCGCTCCTGTAAGGCCCCAGTCAGGACCGCAGGTCACTCGAGAGAGGTCTGTTCGGAACCGGTGAAGTTCAGTCAATTGGCAGCCAGACGAGGGTCTCTTTCAGGCAGGTGCACTCCAATCATTTAGTCGTTCACTCCGTCGTTAGGACCTCTCTACTGGACCCACGTGTCTCTGATGGGCCCCCGTTGGGTCGCCAATTTGTGAAAAGCAGCGAGTCTCCTGGGATCCCCAATGCTGCCCGGCGCAAAGTCACCTTTAATCCACTTTGGATTCACTATCTAAAATAACGAGGCAGGCGCTGGAAGCTGGAAGGCAAGAAAAAGGTTTATTACTCTTAGAGGAGACCACGTCAACTGCTGACACCAGGATGTCTTCAGGGAGGTGTTCTACTGGCAATGCTTCTGACTCTTCCTTTTATACAGTTTTACACAATGTATTTGTTTCTTTTATCATGGTTACAAGCTTGGAGTCTCCGCCCCGGGCAGGTTGTCACACAAGCCTGACATTGTTTTATCAACATGGTTACACAAGCCCAACATTAACTCTCCTCCCACCCAGGTCAAAAACAGACAATTTAATTGCAGCTGGACCTTGCTTCAGGGTCTAAAAATGAGTGAGACCGGCCAGATCTAAGAGTCCGTTCTGTTGATAAGAACAGGTCCCATTGTTGGCAAAAAACAGTCTTGCTGTGTGTAGTGCAATAAACCATGTTTGCAAGAGTCTGTTTGGTATTTGTAACCCGTTTGTGCAGGGATGAGAGGAAAGACGAGTTTGAGGCAGCAGGTGATGTTGATGTTTGTCGTGGAAATAGTTTATAGCCCCCAGCACACATATCAGGTTTGGTCAGAGAGTCAGAAGGCTGCTAGAGGACAGGGTGAAATGAAGGTGACCAACAGAGTACAAAATGGCTGTGGTAAATCAGAATGACTGTAGTTTATGTGCACGTAGGAACTTTCATCAGACAAGATGGCGCAGAATGTTCATGATTGTGTTTTGTTCTTAACAGTACTTAGGTACACTCCAGATTGGATACTGGGGTACCCTTGTCAGTCCCTAGTATATGGTACACATGTACCCAGGGCATAGATACCCCAGAGGCCTCCCATGGGCTGAAGCATGTATTATGCCACCCATGAGAGGCCATGCAAAATGGAACTGCAGGCCTGCCATTGCAGCCCATGTAAGATGGTGCATGCACCACTTACTTAAGATATAGGTTTACTATAGCTATAGGTCATTACACTTAAAACCTATCAGTCACACCTCTAGCAGGCCTTGACTAGCCTGAAGGCAGGGTGCTGGGTTTTACATGAGAGGGTGCCCCTGCATGAGCAGAGCCCCTCTGCAGCCTTCGGAGACCATTCTCCCGGGTTGTCGGTGACGCAGCCAGACAAAGGTAGAGGTGCATTATATGCTCCCGTAAAATGCTATCTCGAAAACGGCTGAAACAAAACATGTCGTGTATGGTATCAAACACCTTGGAATCATACCTTTACACCGGTAACCGATGTGGGAGGTATGATTCCACCCTTCTGAAGTGAGCTTCGAGGGGTCCCTGGTCTTCCCGGTACCAGCCTTCTCGACCCGGACAGCACAAAATGGTTGCTGCCGACCAGAGACACATTTCTGCCCTCCTGCTGCTGAGCCAAGCTCGAGCAGGGGAAGGCAGGACAATAGGCATCCTGTCACAGGGAGGTGTGACCACCTCCCAGACAGGTTTTAGTGTATTGGGGCTGGGTGGGTGCACTTCCAAAGTGCCTGAAAGTCTGCATCTGGGGCACACTTGGTGTCCCTGTGCATAGTCCAGTTCAAACCAGTCCTGGGAGCCATTGGCTCCTGCTCTGGCGTGAAACTTGGCAAAGGACATGGGAGTAACCTCCCCACTGTCCTGACCCTCCCCCGGGAGGGTCCCCTGAATCTGTCCAACCCTCTCCCGTGGGTACAAAAGGGCTTACCTGGCTGTAAGACCCTAGATTCGAAGTGGACAAGATTCTGAACAAGAAACCACTGATCTTCGACCGTCTGGACACTCTGGACTTCGCTGGACTTCGACTGGGCCCGACTTTGTCTCCCTCTCCGTCCAAAGCTTCGTCTGTGCCCGTGCACCATACAGGCTCCGTGCAGGACCTGTGGAGCATCAAGGACAACTGAAGTTATCTCCCTTGGGGTGAAGGAGTCACTCACCTGCATTCGCAGGCACCGTAACGCAACTGACCAGTCTGCTGATCCTGAACTCCTGCAGACTCCGAAGGCTCCAGCAACACAGTAGGTGGGTTCCTACGTTCCTTGAGGTCAAGCTGCCCTCTCACCAATTCTGAGGCCAGTATCCCTCGTGGGGACCACATAACCGGAACCCCTGTGCACCGCGTACATTTGCAAGTGCATATGCTTGTTGGCTTTCCCCAACTAAGTGCATTGGGCTATCGATAGCCCCAACCTCTGTGCACATTTTGTACAAAGGACTTCGGCCTCCTCGCACTCTGCCCTGCAAGCTGTGACTTTGTGAAACTGCTCGAGGTTCCCTCGCGACTCCTGTGCCTTCGACCTGTGGGTCCATTTGAGGGACAACACTGCTTTTCTTGGGCTCCCCTGGTTGCTCCAGGCCTGCCCTGAATCCCCTTGCTGTGGTGAGTCTCCTGGTCCTTGCTGGGCGAGACCGTAACTTTACTCGACCTTCTTCGTGGGTTGCCGCTGCCAAGGCTTGTTGGTGCTCCCGCCGGACACCGACCCCTCAGCACTCGACATCCTTCGTGGGACAGCTCGTATCTGGCTCCTGGTCATCCCCGATGTCTCCTGGCCCCCGTGGCTGCAGAGTCAAGGTCTCCATCTTCACACCTGAAGCACCCGACATCGGTGGGCATTCGTCTACTGAGACCCTGGTCACTCCTTAATGACCCAGACTCTGTCCCCTCTGCTTTCAGGTTCCTTCCATCAAGAATCCACTTGTGGGTTCCACCGGACACTTTTCTTCTTTCCAGCAGTGGCATTTCTTTGAAGACTCCCATTGAGATCGACGACGGTTTCCGACGCCACTTAAGCCCTATGCACCCGGCTTCCCTGTGATAGGTAACTCTGGTACTTCGGTATCCACGGGTGGGGTGGCTCTCCAACCTTCTATGTTTCAAAGGGTTTCCTCATAATCCACTGGGAAGGGTCCTTAAACACTAAAACTGTAACTGCGACTCTCCCCTTGAATTGTACATAGCACGCGGTCGTGTTCTCACACTGCACCCGTCCTCCGTGGGGTCCCTCCTTACTCACCTTGGGTGGTTCCTTGGGGTCCCAGCGATTCTACAACCTCTAGACACTGTCTTGACTCGAGTCGTGGTTCTTATACCACTATTTTAGTATATGGTTTGGTCTCCCCCTGGAGCCCACTGTGTATTAGTGCTACTTACGATTGTTTCTGTGCTACAGTATTGTGTGCTTTGTGTTTATCTGCGTGTAGAAGATACTGTGAGGTATTTAAGGTGTGTTATAATAATAAATACAAATTTTTATAACTACTGTGTGGTTCTCCTTTCATTTAACCAATACAATAAGGTTGCATTCTGGTACAACAAGCTGCTTAACATTCCTTCAAGACTAAGCCTAAAGGCTGCTCTCCACAGCTACCACTTGGATAGCTTTCTAAGGTTATCTTTGACCTCTTAAATCACCATAAGGGTTGTTTGGACCGGTGCAAGGTGCCACCTTTAATTAGTGGACATCATATACCAGGCCAACTTCTCACAGTTTCAAAACATTCATTTACCTCTTTTGAACTTTTTTTTAAGTCTGAGGTGACACAGTCTCAGTTGTCTGGAGCAAAAAATATTAACACCTTATTTTTGGCCTCTGAGTCCTTAAACACCAGATGAGAAAAGGCCAAAATGAATGTTTACCCAAACCAAATAACAAAATGACTATCACAAGTATTTTGCCTCTATTTGAACATACAAGATGTTTTCTGTTTATATAGGTAACCTTAGGCTAGGTGGATGCCAGAAGGACGATTATAATTTTTACTCCATCTGGATTTCATGTGGGGCTTGCCTTCCCTCACGGCTGGCTTTAGCGCTGGTGGCGCTCAGTGTGACAGTGTTTGTTGGTGCCCTCCTATGACCACCTCCGCCACGGATTCCCTCACTACCACCCTTTAACAGGGCCCCTCGAGTCTCCATAACCACTCTCTTTCAGATGCATGTAAATAGTTTTATGGCGCCATTCATACCAGTGTAGGGTGTCAGAGAACTTTAAATCACACACACTACACACAGACAATCAATTATAGGTGTGTAAATCAGTGTATAGGAAATGTTACATAAGACAGAGGACTACACGGTGTAGTAGTGATCCATACTGGTAGACTGTATAGTTTAATAGTGCTTGGTTTGGAGATGCACAAACTCAGAATTTAAAACGTAAGACCATGGTTAAGGGTTCTCTTTAATAATCAGAACTGATTTCTATTCAAATGAACCCTTTTTCCAACATTAGGATAATAAAAGACTGGGGAAAAGGCATAACGCTCTAATCCAGTGGTTTCCAAACTGTGGTCCGGAGACCTCTGGGGGTCCTCGGAGCCTCCTCTGGGGGTCTGCAACTATTTTGAAAGTGAAATAATATTAACAGATTAATTAAGTGTATATAAATAAAGAACCTACATGTACAATTGAACGTTTTAAAACTTACTGTAAATGTGAAGGAGTTTGAAACTAGCGGCTAAAAATTAAATTTGTATCCTCGAAATGGTTCGTGGGAGAAGTGCAGGTGAAGTGGCCTCAATTGAATTTAGAAAAGCTCCATCCTTTCTCTAAAAATTAAATGTTTTTTTTTTTTATTTATATGTATTTGCGAATTAAATAAAATGTGTCATCATTTGTGTATTTGTCTGATGAATTATTTTTTCTGTCTTTTTTGTGTATTGTTTTGTGTTTCAAATCCTCAACAATGCTTAAGCCGAGGTCCCCTGCTTCCAGTAATGACTCGTGGGGAGTCCACAGATTCCAATAATTATTCAGTGGGGGTCCTTGGGTTCCAGTAATGATTAAGTGGGGGGTCCCCAGAAGTCAAAAGTTTGGGAACCACTCCTCTAATCTATACCATGCAGTGTGTTTCCAGCTCACTGTTCTATGTTAGGATTTTAACTTATAAACTGCAAGTAACAAAAGGATCTCTCAGACAAAAGCAGTAGCCCAATGACCTATTTGAATTATTTGCACTTTGGGATCTGCTTGTTACACTTTCTTTGCAGCAGGCATATCAATCCTCTGCGCTACCTTGCCATGAGTCAAAACTTCCACTAGACAAACCTCTGATCTATCTCTAGGAAGAACATCAATCACCGGAATTATCTTGACATTTTTATTGTTGCCTGAAAATTGCTGGAGGTCAGGAACGTGGCATCAGGTCCTTTTCAAACCATAATATACTTGCAATCACGGTGCCCCCTACAAAAAGAAACAAAATACCACTTGACCTATATTTTTTCTTTTGTGTCTAAATAGTACTCTGTGTTCTGACCCGGAAAACACTACACAATATACATGCTTTGTAGAAAAGATTTTTTATTTAACATTTTTTTGCCTACTTAGTACCATCAATAGATGCATTCATCTCATATACCTAATGATTTTTCAATATTTGCCATGTCATAACATGAACATTTGATGTATAGCACTTGTTTAACAAAGACTAAACATGAAACATAATACACGAAAAATACTCACCCCCATCTTGCACTCACTCATACATACTACAAGCGTACCTAACATACCATCCTTGCATACTACATCCCAGCACCTCCACACATACACAAAACAAGTGAAACAATGAGGAAGGTGTTCTCTTTCAACCTTTGTGGTGTTGTGGGCTGGGACCACTTCTAAAAACGGTCAACGCACGTTTGGGTGTGGAAATTTCTTTTATCCAAACACCTTCTTCAGGACCACACTTATTGAGACTACTTCTAAAGGTGGCTGAGGGAAGTAACACTGTAATCCCACTCTATGAGGGCACAGGTCAGAAAACAGTTCCTTTTTAGGTCTCGCCTAGCGACGCAGCGCGAAATCGCTGTCGCTAGCGAGATGTATTGTTACCGACTTGCTTCGGAAGGGAGACAGGAGATGTGCACGCGCAGGACGGACTGCAATTATGAACACGCCCGTGAACACGCACGTACAGACACGCGATGTGCACATCTCCTGTCCCCCTTCCGTCCTCGCCAGCCGCAAAACATGAGGCTGCCCCGCTCCTTCTCCGTGCAGCTTCACCAGGAGCCTAGTGTCCCGAAGACCGGAGGAGCCCCAGGCCAGTGCCAGCCTTGCCTCTTGAACCCCAGGTAACGCTCGCGGCTGTGTACGCGCTGGGGAACTGCTTTCCTGTTCACGGACCGGCTCTGTTACTCCGGCGTGGAAACCTTGTTATTTCATCTGTCTGAGCACAACATCGCCCACTGCACGAGCACGCTTCTGTGCTAGCGGGGCTGCACCGGTGTGTGTGTGTGTGGTGTGTGGGCGGACACACAGCTCCCGTCTGCAGCTCTCTCCTGTGACCATTGTGCACCGAGCCACATGGCTCTTTAAAAGTACCTGCCTGCCGAGTAGCGCCCCCTGCCCACCCCGGAGTTTAGCGCTATTTGTGTTGTGTCATCTGCCTGGTGTGTGTGTTTTGGTCTCTTCCACAATCGCCCAGCTGGGAGGCGAGCACTGTAAGTTTGCAGCCGGAGTGGGTTGTCTCAGCTCACACGAGGACGCGGAGCCTGAGGGGTCCCCGGGAGGAGAGTGAAGTTTAAGGGAGGTAGTCATTGTTAAGAGCGAGGCGCAGAGGCGGCTCCGGGCTCCAGGACGCTGCTGTGTTTTCTATTGGAGGCTGGAAAGTTCAGGCAGCCAGAGCAGTGCGTTTCTTGCATCCACCACCTTTCCTCAGCACTCGCCGTGAGATCATGCCAGCCTGCATGCCAACGGAGGGGTCCAGCGCCGGGGAGCCGGACCACACCGCACCCCGAAAAATGCACACAGTGTTTACCTAACTTTCCATTTCAGACTTTGTTTTTGCAACACAAGCTTATTTTTTATTTAAACACTAAAGAGAGACATTTGACGATATTACACCGCTTCGGAAAGCGAACACTTCACATCAAAATATGACTTTTTTGGAACCGGGAAACTCTGAGCAGGACCCAGTGGCCCTTGAAAAGAGAAGTGACTGCTTTGCCGAGAAGTGCTGGCGCTGCTCCGTGAAGAGTGCTACTCATGCAAAAAGCAAGTGCTGCTGTTATCCTGTTGAAAGTGCCGCAAAGCGACGAAGTGACAATTCTGGGTTGCTGAAAGTGCACCACTCGTGCAGAGAAGTGCTGGCGCTGCCCTGCAGAAAGTGCTGCAGTCTTGCTAACAAGAGCTGGTACTGCCCTGTTACAAGTGCTACAAATACCTTGTTGCTTGCTACCCCCCTGCCATATAATAAAAAAAAGAAGAAGCACTGTGATGCCGCCATTGCTAGAAGAACCAGCGCTTTTTTCTTTTCCCCACTTGCTCTCTGTGTTGCCTCCCGTCCGCAATAAAACAAGCATTTGCAATGCAATAGGTCTTGCATTGGTGAGGGTTTGAGCTATTGGCATTGTAAATACCAATGTTTTTTATTTATGTATTTTAAAAATCCGCAAGCGGTGCATCAACACACACTTTGTACTTACACTCGTTGCTTACGAGAAGCAACGCTGGCAGTAACTACATCTCTTTTACTGCCAGCCTTACTTCTCGTAAGCAAGGACTATGAGTACAAAGTGTGTGTTTATGCACCACTTGCAGCTTTTCTAAACACATAAATAAAAGGCATTGTCATTTACAATGCCAAAAGCTCAAACTCTCGCAAATGCGAGACCTATTGCATTGCAAATGCTTGTTGTAGAAATGTCATGTGCTCCTCCATTCCATAGGGGCTGCTCTAGCCGAATGTAGATAATCCTATAGGATGTGCTTGTATTGAATTGTCCCACTGCACAATAATAAGAAGTCTTTATTCTATATTATTGAGTCCTCTGGACTCGTACTAGCTGTATCCTTCTTCCTGAGGAGCAGGTGTCCTTGGGAACGTTAGACGACATCTACCAAGCTAGCAAGAAGGCTCCCATTGGAGCAATGCGTTAAAGAACAATGCGCCCCCACCCGAGGTCAGTGCCTGGTGCGGTCTCACCGCCTTAGACCCGGCCTGCAGCCCATGTAAACTCAGATCAGGACAAGCTGTTGCTCTGTTGTTATCTTCATATAGTAAACACACCAGAATCTCCTTGTGCTGCGCCTGGGAAGAAATGTCCAAATAAAATCAGTTCTTTGGAAACAAGTTGCATTTTTTTTTAAATGTCTGGCCCATCCCTTGAGAATTTTCCCATTTTCCCATAAAACTAAATGTATGGTCAACTAGGCCGTCCTAATTTCAGCACCATTCGATACACAGTGGTTGTTAGTAGGTCAAACAAGCATTGGCAAAGCCAATAGGCCTGCCTATAAGAGCTGTTGGCAAAGATCTGTAGATATGCTATATAGCACCGTGGATGCTTTGCAATGTGGCTAAAACCAATTTTAAAAAGAACTATGATGCAGCCAGGGCTAATGCACTTTTTATTTTAAAAATGCATTAGCGCTGGATGCATCATTGTCCTTTTTTATTATTATTATTCACCATGCTGCACAGCAGCCCCACTGCTATGCAGCATGGCTACCGTCTTTGCCACAGTCTATAATGCCGCCCATGCTGTTCAACATGAACAAAAGGTAATTACAGAGCCAACAGTCTCAAAGGCGAAACCTATTGACTAGAGCGGGATTTACTGGGGGATATTAGTATACCACTGTGTGTTAATACTGGCATGAATAAATCGATTTTCGAGAGTAAAGTCACCTTTTATTAATGCCTTTAGCTATAAATCTGGCCAATTGCACTTCTAAGTTGAATTTTCATATGCAAATAACTTTGTGAATCAAGCCCCTTGAGTGAAGCATAAAACTTAGGAGACCTTTAAGAGAAAACAATAAGCAATGTTCAGTTCAATAATACACCAGAGAGACCCAAGCTGGTACTTGTAATTGAAACAATTAAGTTTACAGGTACTTTTGACTACCTAGCTCACAATTTAAAAAATTGTATTTACTTGTTCTGAACTCAAAACACCCAAAAGGGCCCAGCTGAGGCACTGGGACCTATTCACAAACGTTTTTTGAAGTAATGTAGTACTCCTACATGACCTCTTTTATGCCTTTGCCATTGACCCCAAACTCTCTAAAATGAGAAACATCAGGGACTATTCATATACAATTAGTACAAAAAATAAGCAGTGCCCTCTGTGCAGTTTGACTAAGAGGTTGTGGGAAATTTCGAGGCCGATTCACAAAGGCTATAAGGTGGGATCATCGGTTGGAGTTTACACTGACTGCAAGGCCAATCTAATGCTTTCACTGACTCATGTACCAAAAAAGAAAGAGATATTTCGATCAATTTCGAATGATTTTATTGTTAGTAACTTGACAATCCATATTATACACGATTATAGTTTAATTTTAAGTGACAAATTCATCTCTTAAGTCCTTCTGAATTCATATCGTAAAACTCAATTTCGTAAGACGTTTTAAAAAAAGGGAAAGTTGTACAAGTTCTCAGTTACATTGATCATATAATACATAGTAAAATTGTGAAGTGCATCTTTTACATTCTGTAAACAGTCTTGAGTGATATCGCAAGACTCCTAAGTGTGCAGCATAAGCATAACTTACTTTGCTTTGATATTTTTCTTTTCTTTTTTTCTGTAACGCATACTCTTTGGAAGATCTTTTAAAGAGATTTATGCATTGCAAGTGAATTAATGTGCCATTTAAAATCAGGTAACTTTTTAAAGGCAGTCTGTTCCAATTCACTGAGTAGAGTTGTAAGATGTACTCACACCTCATGTATGCATAGTAATGAGAATGCTGTTAAAGTTCATTATACAAAATGATATACTTATGGTCTTTGACTAAGCATGATACATGACTGTGGTGACTTCTTTACCCATAGTTCATTTTTATTATGCATGTTGTAAACCTGCTGCATTTTGTCTCTGTTTATAAATATAAAATAATCATCCTTTATAAAAGTCTAAACTAAATGAAAGATTGCACTGTAATTTGTAATTTCTTTTGGAGCCTTGTCTCCTTTGCCCTAACTTCACTGTCTAGGTCTCCTCCTCCACCTCCTCACTCCATCTCTACACTTCCACTGTCCGGGAAAACAACATCACCCCCATCTTGTATTCAGGAACAGGCCTGATTACGATGGCCATCCAGCCCATCTGATCCGTCCGCCGCATTATGATGCAGGCGGTTGGATCACGACTGGCAGGGGAAAGACCACCGCGTCTGACAGGATCAATGATCCCGTCAGTGCGGCGGTCGGACTCCTATTCCCTACAATGGGCCGGTGCTGTAGGGATTAGGATGTCTCTTTCCGCCGTCCCTTTCATGGCGATTAACCCGCCATGAAAAGGCAGGCGGAGAGTGACTTGGGGGCTCCTCGCAGGGCCTCCTTCCCCCTGGGCCTCCTCTATAAGCCCTGGGGGGCACCTATGGTGCCCCCCTACATATCCCTGCACCATATGGCAGGCACCGCATGGTACCTGCCACATAGTGCAGGGATATGTAAGATGTGTATATTTTGTACTGTGGCGTGTGCTGCAGCCAGCAGCACACGCCGCAATACAAAGTATACACATTGCGACCACCGTGAAGGCGGTTGCATTGTAATGTGGGCAGCGGGACCGCCGACTACTAGTCGGGCAGTCCTGCTTCTGCCACAGTGCTGGTCGGACATAAGTCCGACCGGCATCATAATCAGGCCCTAAGTTTAGTGAGTGAGTGAAAAGATATTTAATTACAGAATAATGAGGTAAGATTTTTTTTAAATGAGTTCTTTTCTTTGTATTTTTTTGCGCCAACTCCCCTTGTGCAGCCTACAGACCCTGTACCAAGTTTGGGATTCTCCAAACTATGCTCAAAAGGGCTATCCTAGGCTTGGTACACAACAGGCTAAGGCTTTTAATGTTTAAATGATGTGTACACTCAGAATTGCATGTTTAAGCTGTCTGTCCCGGATATGGAGCACTATGGATAATTTTGTTTCTTTCTGCAGCTTACATCCTCTGATTTGATTACTATCTCAGAAAGCCTTCTCCCACTATACTCCTAAAACCCTGCATGAAAGATTGACCTTGACTTACTTCAATCAGATTCCTCTTTATTTTTTCCAAAATGAACCTCTTCCTACCTTCCGTCCTCTATATGGCTTCTATTTCTGAGTATATGCCTGTCTGCCTTAATCATTCTTATTGTAATTCTGCAATTGGCTGATATCTCATTTCATACCGCTCAACCTCTCCTTCTTTAAAACCCTATCCCTGTAACCTAACATTACTTAATCTCCTCCAGCCTATCTAGCTCACCAACCATTCACCTGAAATCACATAGCCCCTACTAATGATTACACCTCTCTATCACAAAGTATCTGGAGTAAATGCATGCAATTTTTTTTCTTGTGAACGCATGACTAATCACATTAACCACTGGATTAACCCCTAATCTTGGGTTGCGGAGTAGCGTGCTACTCGCCGTAAAGCACCTCAATGTCTCATCATGGGTAGTAAGCGCTATATAAATTGAATTTCAATCTTAAACAGCTAACAAACACTGACAAAGTCAATAGTACTGGCTTGTTTTAGGCATATGTCAGTTTTGTGTTATATATCAGGACGAAATAACAGAAAGCTCACAGACAGGCAACAAAATACTGGTAAGGTGGCACGCTATGGGAAGCACAGAATTTTCGTTTACACGGTTAAGCCACACCCTTAATTACATAGGCCATGTCTTTTGCAAAAGATTCTTAGTTAGGTTTCTTGGACTACACCCCATTTAGAGACGCCACACTTTTTTCACCACACTTAAAGCACTGACTGTAGCAGCACCACAAACAAGCCAGAACCACAAACAGTGACCTCAAATAGCCATTTCCTCTCCTGTTTCCAAGCCAGGCTATTTATTTGGCTCATACCTTGTCCTTTCTTGGCAACACTCCTTTGGCAAACATAGTGCGTAAAAATTGTTTATTGCTAGTTTGAGGGGAAAAGAGCAGGCCTAGAGCCTGCGGCATGTAGGGTGGACCTTGCCAAGGCACGTTCGGGTAAAAGGCCAGCTAAGTTCCAGAGGTGGGGTGGGGAGCAACTTCACTACACAGTTTTATTTTCCACCAGGCACCCATCAGGATAAACAGAACTCTCTCCTGCAGTTAAATAAAAGGCCTCAGATTTTTAAACTGTACAACGGGATATCACAAATCACATTTGCCAAACTTAATGACTTTGGCAGTAGGATACTGGTTTCATGCCATAAATACCATCTCAATTCCACAGCTTTTGGGGAAGTTGTGTTTTTTCCCTGTTAACAAGTAAATTCTAGCACTGTGCGCAGGACGATTATTACCAACAACCCTCTGAAGATAGCGCCTTATTTTGAAAAAGCATGCTTTGCATTTGTTGCTAGAGTTACTCAATCAATCAGGATTCAATCAATCAGGATCTGTAAAGAGCTGCAAATCACTTGTGAGGGTCTCGAGGCACTGGGGATGCTAGCTGCTTCGTGGTGGTCTGTTCATTCGAACAGCCAGGTCTTGAGTCCTTTCCTGAATTGCTGGAGTGGTCCTGAGGTGCAGGAGAAGGTTGTTCCAAGCTTTGGCCGCCAGGTGTGGGAAGGAGTGTTCTCCACTGTTGGCTTGGCGGATTTGGGGCACGTCTGTGAGGAAGAGGAAGGAGCATTACTGATACTCTGTGAGTAGGTAAAGGCTGCCAACAGCGATAAAAACTCACTGATTCATTTTACATCATTTATACTGCATGAGATCATCTATTACAGAAGGCATTTAATAATTTTATTTGTTCTGGATCCCATTTCATGTCATGTGATTTTGTGTGACATAATTGTTCGACCAAAGGTCGTGTCATGTCATTTCCGGTGGTGTCATCAGTACGATAAATAGTGGTTGTGAAGTCTGAAACAGCCTACCTCTTTTCAGAGTATGTTGGTAAGCAAGCACCATCAGTCACAGGAAGAGACGCTGTTTGCTTCTGACAAATGACTGGATGATGAATCAGGAAACACGAAAATATTAGGGGTTATTGAAAAAAAATAGTATTCCTCGGGCAAAGGTAAACTTAAGAAAGTCTGTAGGAGATAGCTAGATTTCTGAAGCAGATCCAAAGCCCTGTGGCATTTAAGAGAATCCAATTTGCAAGTTTGATTTTAGGTCATAGTTAGATCGCTGCATGGCATTTGGGCACAGTATTTCAGTTTCTCATTTTAACATAACAGTATTTGAAGGATCACCTAATTGTTTTTTTAATCCCTCTGGTTTAAAGTCCTGACCAGCTGTAGTCAGCCATTGTTTTCATTTGACCTTGCCCTTCTGCTTGCCACTAATTCCCCTCCCTCCATCCTATTCTTTTTCTTCTCTCTTCGACTGTTGTGGTGCCACAAGTGGTGACCTGCAACAGCCTCCAATTTATTCAGGTTTTACTGAGCCAAAAACCCAATTGCATGGTCTACCCTGGCTCCTGGCATTCCGCTCCCGATGTGGATCAGAGGCTTGGTTGCCCACAAACTGGGCGGTGATTTTTCCTGAGCCACAAGCCAGCTTGAGGTGAGGCTTCTTTCCCAATCATAATGGCGACCACCAGTGAACCCCCCCAAACTAAGATGAACTAAGGATCACTGGATGGTTTTGTATAATTCACAATTCTTTTTTACATTTGATAATCTATTTGTTACATATTTTTGAGTAGCAGCACTAGTTGGTCCTGAAGAAAGCCTCAACAGCACTACATGAGGGTGACTAGGCTGAAACATGTCGACCACACTTTGACACTAACTGCGGGTATATGCTCCTGCCGCAAGTGCCCATTTTTTTTTTTTTTAAATCTTTTTATTAAAGAAGAACATAAAAACACTCAAAAAACAATACAGTAAGCAGTGTTGCAAGGAATGATACTGATAGAACATAATCATGATATAGATAACAGTAGATCAATGGTATAGAGCACGTCCATAAAGTAGTCAGACTCCAGAAATATCAAACGATTATGTCCTCGAGTCTCTTGGAGGGGGTTTCGGAGAAGGGGGTACAGAGCAAGCCCCTACTTTAATTCCATGGGCCCCAGACTCTCGTCCATTTATTCGGGCAGCCCCTACTTTCATAAATCACTCTCTCCGCTTGCATGCACCAGTCCATGTCCGACTCCCAGTCCACATAACGTAGCGGGGCCCCGCCCTTCCAGGTTCGCGCGATGTTACGTTTCGCGACCATACAGCCTAGGGTAACCCATAGTCTCTCTGCACGGGACAGGTCAGTGGCCTCCCAGATATTCAAAAGGTAGAGTCGAGGGGAAAGGTCAACAGACACCGCACTTATCCGGGACATCTCAGCAACTACCCGCTTCCAATACTCCTGGAGAACTGAACATTCCCACCATTGATGGATATAGGTACCTGCTTGTCCGCATCCGCGAGGGCATGCGGGTGAGACCAGAAGTCTCATCTTAACCAGTGATACACTAGTATAATACACACGATGGAGTAATTTAAGTTGAATAAGTCTGAAGCGGGAGCGGATTGCCACCTCACGTGGAGAGGCAAGGGCCTCCCTCCAATCATCCTCGTCCATGTCACCAATATCTGTTGCCCATTTCGAACGAATTTTCTCAAGGGTGTCTTATTATTCTGGATTTTGCGGTAGGTTAACGAAATAGCCTTCTTCTGGAGATAGTCGTCTAAGAGTCTGTCTTCCAGGGGTGCGGAGACTGGTAGGTCCGTCCCCCTGGGGATAGCTCTGCGAAGAGCATTGCGGGCCTGAAGATATCGAAATGTCTCCCCTTCCTGTAGGCTATAGTCTCTCTGCAAGTCAGTAAATGTAGTCACGTCGCCCATCTTCCACATATCTCCCACCCTGGAGAGGCCAATCAAGTCCCATTTATCGAACCCAGGTTGTTTAGACAGTATCCCTAGTTGGGAAGATTCAAGCAGCGGAGTGGCCTGTGTGATCCTATCTCTCCATCCAAGAACAGTCGTTGCCTTAGTCCAAAGTGTTACCGTGGTGGAGGTCGGGATGAATCTGGGCATATGCTTCTTACCACCATATAGTGCCCTGAGGTAGGTGCCTGGAAGCATATTATGACGGTCCATCCTGTAAGCTGGGTCTGTAATAGGGCGGTGCATCCAGTGGTTAATCACCACCAGTTGGGAGGCCCAATAGTAGGATTCAATGGCTGGTAGAGCTATGCCTCCGTCATACCAGCTTTTTGTGAGCTTAGATAGAGCAATATGGGGAACTCCGCCGTCCCAAAGCAAGGTACGGACCTCGGCTTCAATTGATTGAAAATAGCGAGGTGGAACCAAGTACGGCGTATTTTGCAGATCATATAAAAAACGCGGGAGAGCCATCATTTTATAGAGCGCAGTTTTACCAAGCAGCGTGAGAGGCAGTGACCTCCAATGTTGCACGTCCGCCTGAAGGCTGCGTAGGGGAGGCAAAAGGTTCCGGTCATAAAAGATGGAGGGATCGGGCGTGATAAATATACCCAAATACTGAAAACAGTCCCGAACTATCTTAGCCGCGCAGCCAATAGGAAGGCGCGGGGGATCTCCGCTCAATACATAAATCAAGGATTTGTCCCAATTGATAGTATAGCCGGAGTATTTTTGGAAAAGAGTGAAAATATGTAGTACCCTGCGGATGGAGAAGGAGGGTCTAGCGAGATAAAGCAAGATGTCATCGGCATAGAGGGAGTTGATGTCTCTCCAGTCCAAAGTGCCCAATTTTTAGGTCTCGCCTAGCGACGCAGCGCGAAGCGCTGTCGCTAGCGAGATGTATTGTTACCCACTTGCTTCAGAAGGGAGACAGGAGATGTGAACGCGCAGGCACGAGCAGGACGGACTGCAATTATGAACGCGCCCGTGAACGTGAACACGCACGTACAGACACGCGATGTGCACATCTCCTGTCCCCCTTCCGTCCTCGCCAGCCGCAAAACATGAGGCTGCCCCGCTCCTTCTCCGTGCAGCTTCACCAGGAGCCTAGTGTCCCAAAGACCGGAGGAGCCCCAGGCCGGTGCCAGCCTTGCCTCTTGAACCCCAGGTAACGCTCGCTGCTGTGTACGCGCTGGTTCTTATTCTTAGGACTTGACCGATGTTTACATGCAGCCAGTCAGTGAATGGAAGGGCGGGGTATCGGTTTACCACACTCCAGGAAAATACCACAGGCGAACTAACAGCAGCACACACATTCGAATGTTGCATAATGAAGACGCATACCATAGCACGCGAGAAATGCTGAAACAACAGCAAAAGCGTAAGAAAGTAAAGAAAAAAGTGCCTGCCTCGAAACATCGCAGTTGCAGTCTGGGAGGTCGTCAAAATCCACGCTGCCGTCGTCGGACACGCTATCCGCACCGAAATCTGACGCTGCAGCCGCGACCACCATGGCCATCCACGGCTTGAACATCAAAAATAAGATTATTGGAAGCAAAACTTCCGAATATTAGAGTCGCATGTAAGGTTTTCCCTTTTGCTCACAGCAGTGTGCCAACAGCACAAGTGGGCTTGTGACACGCTGCCCCGCGCATATCAGACGTATCTTGTTACGCGAGCCTCGGTACAGACACAAGCTGGTCATGTTTCTAAATAAAACCTGTGCTCCTCGACAAGTGCCAGGCTAAGTCCCATGGAATGCAAGGCACAGGCCTGGAGAGCACAGGCAGCCCTCACAGTCACAAGTGTTCGGGGAAGGACGAGGGCAGCAGCAGTGGCCCAACGCAAGATGGTGGCGTCCCCCAGTAAAAATGAGCGAATGTGCCACTGAAGCACCATGAGTCACATATATTCACACACAGGCTTTAGATTGTTGGGGGGAGCGGAGTGGGCATGAATGAAGAGTGACCCCCAGCCCCGCACCGCAGGAGAGGCCTGTGTTACACCTTATAAGTACCGTTTTACTACCCTCTGGGGACTGAGAGTGAAATGCCACTGCTCCACCGAGGAAGAAGTCAGCAGACGGAAACGCATAAATTACTCTGCAGTTTGAAGAGAGAAATCTGTATACAAAGGATAAACCTACCGACATCTACATTAATTTCTTATGAAGCTTAAGTTAGACATTTTGGGAAGCAGTAGCCAAGTCAGGAGCCGTGCAGTAACATTTGTATAATACATGGAAGCGTGCATCACTTCTTTAAAAACCTGCTCCCAGGTGCCGCATCAGTATGCACCTGTAGACCAAGTTAGTTATCTTTATGTTTAGTGCTCTATCGAGCTACAGATTCCTCATCTTTAGAATATTCGCTGGACTGAGCCCTGAAAGCTTTCAGCAATTCTACAACACCATATCAGGCGCATATTGTATTGTAATTGCATTTATATAGTTGTGAATTACAGAACATGAGAAATCTGAAGTGCTAGCAGTGGACTCCCAAACCATAGCACTGAAAAACGATTTTTTTGTACAAGACATCTGCTTCACAGTTCTATCCAGGTTAATGTGAAAGTCGCTCGCCGTAATGTGGTCAATGAAATGAGCTTTGTGGCACATGCTTCAATGACTGCAGGCCTGAGGTATAAATAGGCCTCGGGAGATAGCTCGGTACACCTCCTATTTGCATAAAATAATCCCAAGAGATACCACACGACCAAACTGCACTACTGGTTAGAGTTCAACAGACCTGCAACCCAACCGACACACTTTGCACTCATAAAACATGTGGCCACTCACTTCTAGACTCATAAGGAACAGGTACTAGAAAAAACAAGCATTTGCAATGCAATAGGTCTCGCATTTATGCGAGTTTGAGCTATTGACATTGCAAATGACAATGCCTTTTATTTATGTTTTAAAAACGAAAACAAAAATAATAG
This sequence comes from Calotriton arnoldi, assembly GCA_963921515.1. Taxonomy (NCBI): domain Eukaryota; kingdom Metazoa; phylum Chordata; class Amphibia; order Caudata; family Salamandridae; genus Calotriton; species Calotriton arnoldi. The sequence continues at coordinate 177,223 of CAWUFW010009826.1, forward strand.
GCATTGTCAGTTGCAATGTCAATAGCTCAAACTCGCGTGAATGCGAGACCTATTTCATTGCAAATGCTTGTTAATCCTGGCCCAGAGATGCACAAATAAAGGACCCTGGAGCTAGTTTTACTTTCACATATCTTTCTTTTGCACTGCTGTCCCCATGGACCTTGAGCTCATCATTGGGGTATTTAGTACACCTTCCTCCACACAAAACATCCCTGAGCTCCTCCCTCTCAGTGAGGGGGAGCTAGCCCGTGCCGTGACCAGGCATCACGGCATGAGGAGAATCTCAATGATGAAGCATGACACCTTTGGTGGGTGAGGGACTTCGTCCTTTTAAAGGGATACCCCTGTGCAGCAAGGTCGCTCCTTATGACAGTTCCTTTTGTTTCTCAGACCCGAGGGTTTCTTGTTTGTGACACTTAGGATGGGGAGCTAACCCTTGCAGGTCTTTAAATCTCCTCGGACCCCAAACCCCCTTCTTTTGTGATTAATAAAAGACCTGCAGCAGCCTCCAATTTATTCAGGAACTATTGAGCCAACAAGCCCATTGCATGGTCTACCCTGTCTCCTGACAGTGACACAAGGAGCGACAGGAAATTGACAGGGAACCATGCTTCATTGACGGATGGGGAAAATCGACCAAAGACTACAACTCTGTAAAAATTGTACAAAAATAAATGTGTACACCTAAGGAATGAGTTATGAGGCTTTTTGTCATATAGGAATCGCACTGACACATAGCACCTGTGCAGTGCACATGCACAACCTTCGATGCGGAAGCCAGACATTCGGCAGTACCCAACGCACTAATGCACAGCATCAGTGAGATTCTAGCGTACCAACATCACTCGACCTGCAGACCAACATCACGAGGCCTGCAGCAATATAACACATCTCTTCCTACGTGTATTAGAAAGTGTACATATTTGCTTCCAAATGGAGCTGACTTTGAGAAGTATGTTTGATGTGTCTGTAATATGCTTTAAGGGGCTTCCAAACTCCCTGGCTAGTCCTCAAGAACAGAAGAAGCTATATGGCCAAGAGGTGACTTTTAAGCTTCTTGCTATAATAGTGTCTTATTTTGAAACATAGTTGCACATTTCAACAGGTTGCACAGTTCAAAGCGCACGATTGTGGGGACAGATGCCAATAAGACGCTACACCCTGCCATTGATGGATGACGGGAAAGGTATGCAAAGGAGGCTGGCAGCTTCAAAACTCTGTGCCATATCTACAGGAAATTGCACTGGTGAACTCAATGAAAGAATTACACACAACATTAAAAGTGCACAAGACATACTAGAAATTACAGCATCCTGGAAAGAGTAGCAAACCCAGATATTAAGGCCACGGCAGCCTCAAAGTCGTGCTAAAAGACTGCTGCCCTAGAAGTCACCTAACAAAGGAAGAGTGGACAAGGAGCTGAAAGGAGCCAGTCTCAGAATAACTGCTGAAAGACTCACCCAGAAGCGAAAAATCCAGAAGTCAGTGAAATGCAGCCTCCAGATCACTGACAAGAGACCTTGCAACAGAGGCTTGAGGAGGTCTGTGAAAACCGTCATGGGACCTGCCAGCCTGCATTATATGGCTCCATTAAAAAGCGACTATATGATTGAGTTAAGGGTGACGAAATAACTCTTCCAACTAAAATAGAAACATTAAAAAAGTGTTAAATGAAATGGGAGAACATGGATATTAATGTAAAAGCTTGTATGGAGGCAACGACTTTGTGTAAAAGCACTGATTTAGAGAAGGTTTCGTTTTATACTGTTTAATTTATAAGCGTTTATTGAAGGGCCAGGGTACCACACATAGAGGATTGCTGTTCCTCAGGCATGGATCTTTGCACTTTACAACGTTTTTAATGACGTAAAAAGTATTTTTTAAATCTCATGATTATGGTATGATTTTTTTAGAACTTTTTTAGAGCTTTCTTAAATAATATTTACATGATGAATTTGTGGTGAAACTTGTTTGATGGAACTTTTATGAAAAAACCCAGTTTTGATTTGAACTATTTGATTAATTGAAATCAGTTATAAAATATTAACCTTAAAAAATATATGTTTGCAGCAGAATCCTCACAGCTTTCAGGAAGGTGGCAAGAGCAACAAAGGGATGTACTGGGTACACCATCTGCTCATTCATTAAACGGGCCTAAGGTAGAGAAGAGGAAGTTGGCCCTAAGACCACCAATGGGCATACCTATAGAAACACCACAGCTGAAATCTTCGCATAAAAGAGGATACCATTCGCAGGCCAAACATGTCGCATGAGAAGAGAGGCAGAGTAAAAGCACAGAACAGCAATCCTTACTCGAGTAGGAGTGGCGAATCTTTACTTCAAGAACGGCATAAAGTCATATTAGTGACCATTGATATGACCTCCTGGAGGGTGTACTGGAAGACGAAGCACGTAGGAAGACACATAAATTACCATGCATTTGAATACAGTTGAAAACAGGTCGTGAAAATGCAAAACTGAGGGGCAAACCTGAACACCAAAGTACAGCAAAGGGAAAATAAATTAAGAGGGAAAAATGGATGAGTAGGGTGCAAAATTAAACTGAACTGAGGCTAGTGGAGACAAGCGTTCTCATCACAAAGAGAGAAAGACAAATGGAGAGATATCCAAGAGAAGAGAATTGGTTACTCCCCTGAGACTGCACAGCTGAAGGAGACCCAGGAGCGATAAAAAAAAAAGGAGTTAGGTGCTTAGGCAAAAAGTCCAATGCATGACTCTGGACAGTCTTGCTACACCCCCCGCGAGCTTCACAATCATGTCAGTCCACTGAGTGCTCTCCGTGTCACTGAACATCGTGAGACTCACAGCCTAGCACTGAGGTCGAGGGCCATTCAAAGTGCATCTCTTTTTACAGTGGCCACCACCCTGTCTGTCTGGTTTATGAAAGACTGGCAGCTTTGGCAGCCCAATTATAGTGAAAAGACAGCCATTTTTACTAGCAGCATTTTGGAGGTGATGCCTGCTGGCCTTACCCATGTAAAGGTTTTTTCAACCTCCTCTAACCGATGCCCCTTACCTTCATAATGTCTCAGACATGCATAGAGTGTGAGTGCACCTCTGTCTGCATGGTTGTAAGTGTGGGGCCTAGAAGCGTATCTGAGTGTATGGTGGTGTTCACTGGACTCTATGTGGATGTGTTCTAAATGGTAGATGGTTTTGTGTAGACAGTCCAAGCTGGCACCCATCAGTGTTTTTCCTGTGGTGGTGATTATCAACCCAGCCCACCCTTTCTGCCAGGGTCTGCATCTCTGAAAAATAAGGCCCCATGTCTGGAGCTGATACACAGTCTACTTGACCCAGTTTAAACTGGCCCCAAAGCAGATCACACAACTATTGCACGCCTCGCTGTGGTCGTGGCCTTCTAGGACTGGAGTAGCCCCCAAAATTTAAAGGTTGCAGATGATCTTATTGGTCAAAACTGCCCATAAATACTGGGTCTCACAGCCAGTAACAGGTTCCATGTTATTACATAATCCAAGGAGGAGCTGCACAGTAGTGCTGTTGGAAAGGACACGTTACCCAGCGATACAACTCTGCTAGTCCCCTTCTTGCCTGACAGGCAGGGACCAAGCCTGGACCAAAAGACTTGAGGAGAAGCACTGCTGTGACCATCCTTTGCAAGAACAGACTGCTATCTGCGGAGGTGCTGGATTTAATCCTTCAGGAACAAAGCCTGCCTGCTAGTGAAGCCTTGAACCCTGGTGACTGGTGAGGCCTGTGGGACCAGTTGTTTGTCTCAGTCAGCTCACACACAAGACCCGAGTAGCCCTCACCTGGGTTCCAGGGGAAGAGCTGGGTTCCAGGGGAAGAGCTGTAGCCTTCTGCCACCATTGAGGGTGAGCCTCCCCGAACCCTGACCCAACCTGTGCTGCAAGGAAGCCTGTGTATGTTTTCCAGTTGCCTCCTGGGGTCTGACATTCTTTCACAACATCTATGTTTTGCTTCCCCATTTCTTAAAGTGGGTATTTTCCTAACGCAGTGCCAGCCAGACAAGAGGTCATAGGGACCTCAAAAATCTTTATCCAAGTTAACACACTTCACTCACCATTGTTGAGTAGAACAAGTCTGCAGCACAAAACTTTCTCTCCCAGAGCACAGATGACGTATTGGGATGGGGATCGTGTTTATTTCCACGATTAAACTCCTTCAGAACAATTGTAGCATATTGACAATCACTCAGTCAACACAACGTTTTTCAGACACAGCCTACATTCTTTTTCAAGGCGTAACAGGTAAAGATTGGCGTTACAGTGTCCCCTAACAATTATCTATTTAAACTAATTACATTTCTTTTTTTTAAAGTTACTTCTAATTACATTATTGGGTTACATTGTCCCTTGCCAATCAATATGGTGTCGATTTAATTCATCCCTACTTCATCCCACCTTTAAAAGTTCCACATACAAATGCACGCTGTCCCGAAGTTAACAGATGTTTTTGTTTTCTCAAATGATTCTGAGGGAACAGTTTTTCATTGTACCTGATAAAATGAATATGCGGGGCAGCATTAATTTTTCCTCACCAGCCGTGGCCCCAAAAACGATAAAAAAAGAAGAGATGACCAAATGGAGTAAAAATGGGCTTTATAACAAGATAATATGGGCAATGCTGAGATTAACCTGGAACAAGATATTCATTACTCACCCGGAGACCTGGATAAGGCAGAGGGACTCCGGAGATCCATGCTGAAAAACAAGCAGAGCAGACGAAGATGGCAGTTTCTGGTGTGGTTGTTAAACTCAGACAGCTAGCAAATCTCAAATAGGGAGGTTATAAAGATAAGATGGATGTAGCCACGGAGATTATTAACCTGTTGAACTTGGGTTGCTCTAAACGGAAAATTTGTTTTGCTCCTCGCTAAGATGGGAAGTGAACTCTGAACGAAAGAGTTTTTGATTGCATACGTTATTACCACGCAAGAATAATCACAAAGTGAAGCTCATTCTACATTTTAAAACGCTTTAGCTTTCTAAGTTTCAAAGCATTCATTTACCTATTTTTAACTTTTTTAAGACTGAGGTGGCACAGTCTCCGTTGTCCGGAGCATAAAAGCTCAAAACCTTATTTTTGGCCTCTGAGCCTCCAAACACCAGATATGAAAAGGCCAAAACGAATGTATACCCAAACCAAATAACAAAATGGCTGACACAACTGTTTTGCCTCTATTTGAACATACAAGCTGTTTTCTATTTATATAGGTAACCTTAGGCTAGGTGGATACCAGAAGGAAGACTATCATTTTAACACCATCTGGATTTCATGTAGGGCTTGCATTCCCTGCAACTCATTTACACTCAGATCAGAACAAACTGTTGCTCTGTTGTTATGTTCATATAGTAAACCCACCAGAATCTTCTCATGCTGGGCCTGAGAAGAAATATCCAAATAAACTCAGCTTTGGAAACAAGTTGCATATCTTTGGAATGCCTGGCCCATCACTTGGGAATTTTACCATTTTACCATAAGCCTAAATGTATGGTCCCTTTGAGCGAATCTGGTCGTCCCGTTTCAAGCACCATTCGAAACATCTCTGTGTGCTTTTATACTTCTGGGGATACAGCAGTTTAAAAGTTCAACTCAATCTTGAGCCTAAATTCCTGTTCCCATGGTGGATCCAGACGGTGTTCCAAATACCATGGGCGTCCCACCCATAAAATGTTTGACCGCAACCACCCATTCACAAGACCAAGGCCCCTAAAGTTTTCAACTCATGGTGGACCTACCATAGGTGTCAGTTTCATTCACAGCAGGAGTAGTCTGATTGCTTGAACACTGACTTGGAGACGTGCTAGAGCTGGAACCGACCTTACCCTTGCATTTGCCCCATGTCCTGTTAAGTTGACATTGAAATCCTGACTTTGAAGCCCATTGGACTGATTGGAAAAAACGAGTTCTCTTTTGGGTGGTGGGATGTGGAAAACATGTGGGATGTAGAAGTTTAAAACATGTTTGGACCTAGAGACTATATTTGAAGATTCTCAGAAGCTCAAGATCAAACTCTTTTAGTTTCTTCTCGTTGCACCCAGGATCATGAGGTACGTTGACAAGGGGCAGATGTACAAAGGCCCACTGTATATATCTGTAGCATAAGGTGCTGCAGTGTTAGCTTTATTGATTGGGAACTCTAAACGAAGTCCATAGTAAATTCCAAACACCCAAGTCATGCCAGAGGGTTCAGAGGACTTGTGATCCAATATAATAGAATAACAGTATCCACACGACCACCTATGTTTAGTATTATACCGCCTTAGACCATAAGTGCTGCACACCTGCTTGGAGGTCTTATCCCTGGCCAGAGTGATGACAGGACTGTTTTTGATGGTGTTCTTTATATTAAATGCCCTTTTTTTACATTTATCTCCAAATACAAATGCCTTGATAATCTTACAGGTGACAAGCAGCACTCTATAAACCCACCTTACATTACATTACAACCATGCTTTTAAAAAGATACAGCTCCTGATTGTGTTTTGTTGCTGTGTGAAACTGTATCTCAGATGTACACCTACTACATCTCCTAGACTAAGCATTGACTGCTTTGCTTGACCTTACTGATCTTTGAGAGTCAAGCGTACAAATGGAGTAATATGGTATTCAAATAGGAAAGCAGACGTAACTGAGGTGTTGGAACATCAGTAGTGAATGTCAGTACCCACTAGGAAGACTGGTCAGTAATCTGATTACCCCAGGGGCCTGAAAAAATGAAATGCCTTCCAAAGTCTCAAGGTCGGTGGATCTAGACAGTGAAAACACAGGATCAGTGCAAAAAGATGAAAAGGCACAGGAGGGCACAGCTAAGAACACAGGCTTGGGCTGACAGCCTTTGAAATTGGACCCCAATTTGCTAGAAACTTGTATGGAAAGACTCTAAAAAAACGGCAATTAGTATGATTTTCCCTAACACAAGTCATTCCATTGCCTCTCAGAAACGTTTCCTTTGCTCCAGACCATGGGTCTGTTGTGAACATGCAAACCATCTGCCTCCTTGTTTCTTTGTCTTACCTCCTGTTCAGTTTCCCCACTGTTAGCAAGGAAAATCCTTTTTGGTTGTAGAGGTGTAATTCACTCTGAGTTAGTTAGCATTTTGGTGTTTTTCTGTATCAGTTGCCATTTTTTGGATGATGCGGCATGTGAAAAAGTAAATTATTAATTGGGGTGGATGGTAGCCCACCAGAAGCAATAAAGTCACTAACCTGTTAGGACCAGACAATTGTTTCAACAATTTGAAACTGAGCTCAGCCCCTGGCATAGAGTAGACAGGCTTAACTTTGTGAAAATGTGTAAAGCATTTAAAAGTACCAAAAACAGTTAAAATGTCAAAAACACAACACAATACAAATCCCACTCCAATTTAATAAAATAAGAAAAAGAGAAAAATACCATAAACAAAATGACACCTAAATGACCAATCCAATAAGGGGAACCATAGACATCAGTTTTAAAAGATGTAAGAAAAAATTGCCAAGAAGTAAAGCGGCATTCAGTAGTCACTATTTACAGGAGACCGGGAACTAGGTGCGATTTCAGGCTGACCACAATAGAGCATGGGTTGGATATGTAAAGCAGGTTCGTCCCGGTCTAACATTTTACCTTAGGACTTAGTCTCTGAAATGGAAGGTAAAATCCTTCAGTGGGGCATGGTTATATACTATCCGAGGAAGTTCTCTCGAAGACGGATAGCCATTGGATGAGGTCCTGTTGAAGCCATTGTTTTTGGTGTGAACAGCTCAGAGCAGGAAAAGTTCAAATGTTGCGTCCACAGAAGCTCTCTCATCGGCCGGATACTTTTTGTGCCTTCACCTGGTCAAGATTTCTTCGTTCAGACTCAGTCTCTTTTGTGGACCTCAGAATCCTCCAATGGTAGGCAGTAGGATGCATCTGAGAAGGTCGCACTGACATCGAATAGGCTTACCTGAGGGTCCGATGAACCAGCTTTTTTACGCAGCAAAATCTCCATGTGGTACGAACTTGATTTTCTTGCCCAGAGAGGTCCCTCCTTGGGCGGATTGACTTGAGTGGTTGATCCAAAATGTTTTCCAAGGCCCACATTTTCAGAAATTACCGGAGAAGTCCAGCTGGACACAGCCAAATGTCCCAGGACCTCAGGACAGCACTTAGGGATCAGAACTTACTCCAGCAGAAGCCACCAACAGAGTCCAGTCCAGTCCTTCCAGCTGCAACTCGTCACATGTCACTCCAGGAAAAACATCTATTACAGCTTGTTGTGTCCCTGTAGCCACACAGGAGGTCAGCCAACTGACCCTTACAGTCCATTACAATGCTGGTAGCCAAGCCTTTCTATCATCTCCCTCTGATGGGCCCCACACCGAGACATTGATACAGTGATTCCTGGCCCTCGGAGCCCCTGTGAACGCGAAGGTGGGCTGGACCCTGCAGCACTGCACCACCAGAGATGGTGGCCACTGCCCGCCGCAACTAGTGGCTTCCTTTCGGACGCCCAGGGGGATCCACGGGTTGCATCTGTGCCTCTCCCCTGGCAGCACTACAAAGACACGGACCCTGCCCAGAGAGAGAGATGGGGCTGAGTCAGACCCTTGGGCTGGTCTCGTGCCTGGCTGAACTGTGGCAGCGCAAATGAGGTAGGCGGCTTGAGGCCAATGCATGCGGGCTGCTGCACTACTGGGTAGAAGGACAGATCTCCCTGCGGCGTCCCCGGGCAGTGTTTAGACATTTCCCTCCCCCCACATTCTCCCAGGGCGGAGTGATGGCGCCTGGACTTGGGGAAAACCCAGACCGGCTGAGGCCCGCTGGAGGTAAACGATCGGCCCCAGCAGGGAAAACGGAGCACCTGCTCTGGAGGGAAAATGACCCGCAGATCCCAAGAGTCATGCTGGGTGGAGAAGCCGAGGCAACCTCCATGCCCACAACAGTGCTGAGGACTTAGGTCTGACTCCCTGGTCTAAGGACCGGTTCGCTGTCCCCTCCGCCTAACATATGGGTCCTGAGTCGAGACCCGTTACTGACAACTGCGGGACTCGACACAATTACGCCATCGACCCGGGCCAGGGTGCACCTAACAACCTCGCCAAGTGACCTCAAGAACAGATACATCCATCCGTTCTGGGAGTCAACCCTGCACATCTCACCATGAGAACTAATTAGAACCCAAGACTGACATCAGCAGTGCACCACAGGATCCATTCCACTGGGTTGGACCTGGTTGTTTTGCTACCTCCAGGAAAGTGGGCCAGAGTGCACCTAGATCTACTCGACTGGCCTCTGGTCCAGACCCACAGCAGACAGCATGGGTAAAGATAGGCCCCCACCACCTGTGCAGGCAAAAAACAAAATGGACCAATACACTACTGCGGCCTCCAAGGGCCTGGGCCCTCCTACCTCCTTATCAGCATCACAACTGACACTTGAGCCATCTGACCTTGCCACCATTATGCAGGCAATCCATGACTTGAGAATGGCGGTGGAGACCAAAGTGGGTGAAATAAAAGTTGACATATTGCTCCTCGCCAAGATCTCAGGACTGTTGTTGCCTGGGTCACTGAGGCTGAGCACCAGGTATCCTCAGTGGTAGATGATATGGTGGTACTTTACTTAAGAAGCAGGTCTCCAGGCTGCTCTCCTCCACGGCTGTCCTCCAAGAATGCGCTGAAGATGCCGAAAACAGATCCTGCAGGAATAACCTCAGATTTGTTGGATTCCCGGAGGGCTCGGAGACTCCAGACACCGAAGGTTTCCTGGATGGGTGGCTAAGATCATGGATCCCAGATGGCACACTCTCACCATGGTTCATGGTGGAACGGGCTTATAGATCCCTGGCTCAATCGCCCCCTCCTGGTACGCCGTAGCACCCACTGGTTACCCACATAGTCAACTTTTGAGATAGAGATGCCATCCTCTGAGAGGCTCGGAAACACTCCGATCTTCGCTTTGAAAACTCTTGCATGATTTTTCCTGATTATACCAGGGTCAAACATAAACTCCGAAGTCTCAACCTTCAGTACATGCTTATTTTCCCTGTGATCCTGAATTCTAAAACCTACTTCTTTGAAGCACCTAAGCATGCTTGGGAGTGGGCAGCGGAGAGGAAAGTTCTTCATGGTGAGGCCAAGAATGGAGTCACTGAAGAGTGGTCTTTGCCCGACCCTTCCCACCCTCATCTTAAACTGCCTAGGAGGAGGCACACAAGATCTCATAAGCACCACAGCCGTCCAGGCTCCTTGGGATCAGAATCGGAATAGGGGACCCACCCTGGCAATACAGAAGATGATCAAAGCTCATGCACACCAGACTCCTTTGTCCCCCAGGTTGAAAATCCTACTGAACAATGCCATTTTACTGCGAAGATGGGTCACCCCCTATCAGAGGAGCTGCGTCAACTGAGACACACACACTGAGACACTATGGTAAACACTTGTCATGTTATTCTGCAATGGAGGAAGTCCCCATTGCATGCCTAACTTTTCTTTTGTGTCTGTATGGTTTATCTTAGTGCTAAGTTTAGGGTGACCTATACTTTGGGGTTAGAAGTATGAGGTGGAGGGAGTTTGGGGAGGGTAGAATGTTTGTTGAAACAGGTTACTACACTGCCCCCAGGTCACAGAAGCCACTACCAGATACACTGTTGCACCTGCCCTACAATCCTTAACAGGCACCACCATTTCCGCTACACCAAAGGCCCTGCATTTGCCAGTACCATTACTTGCCCAATGCCAATGTCACAAGCCCATCACAAACTTTAAGCTTATGCCCTGGAATGGGAATGGCCTGCTGGACCACATTAAATGTTCAGCCGTCCTCAGATATGCCAAGTGTTTCCAGCCCACAGTTCTCATTGTGTCCTCAGTCCGCAAGAGATCCACTTGAAGTTAGCCCACTGACCCTTTCTTAAAAGATTCGGATATCATTGAATATACCACTTGGGGTTCATCTGGGGATCCCGGAGAGTGGATGTCCTGCTACATAGGAGCTTTCCTCTGGCAGTAACTATCTCCCACATGGATCCTGATGTTAGATACATCTGTGTGGAAGGCTCACTTGAGGGCAAACAGCACAACTTTGTGCCAGTCTACATCCCCAATCAAACACCTTCTTCCAGTCTGAGCTCCCTGACCACTGTCCTGTCGGCCCACCCAATGAGTACCACTATCATGGGAGGCTATTTCAACGCAGTACTCAACTCAGAGGTGGAGTTGACTGGCTTTTCCGGGCCAGGACATAGTTCCTGAGCCCGCCAAAACGCAACCTGGGTTGATTCATGGGGGCTCTGTGATGCATGGAAGATGTAGCACCCCTGCGATCGGACTTACACACACACACCTAAGCTGCCCATAAGATGGAGCCAGGTATAGACCTCCTTCTTCTCCCAGCCGCGGACTTTCATCAGGTGTCTGAAATTAACAACCTTCCTCAAGGTATATCCGACCATGCCCCCCTGACTACATGCCTAGTACTCACAGAACACACTAGAAGGCCCGTGTGGTGCCTCAATGAGTGGTATCTCACCGACCAACAATGCTCTGAATACATGGAGTCAGAGCTACATTCTTATTTCGAGACTAACCAGGGCACAGTCGACTCTGCGGGCATCCTCTAGGCAGCTAGCAAACCAATAATCAGAGGCCTTGCAATTGGGGATTATCAAAGGCAAAGTGGTCCTAGCTAACTGACTAAAGCAAGCCCTACGTTACCTGATACACTCGGACCAATGCGGTTTTATGCTGGGCTGAAGCACCCAACACGGCATCCGCAGGGTCCAGATGGCACTCTCTCAAGTACATAAGTTCCAGCACTCCACAGCTCTACTGTTAATAGATTTTGAGAAGGCCTTCAATACGGGTGACTGGTCCTTCTTAAATAGTGTCCTTGAACGTGCCGGGCTGGGGTCTCATTTTCGTAAACTCATTAAGCTCCTTTACTCCCAACCATCAGCTCAAGCCCAAATCAAAGGTTCCCTCTCCACCCCGTTCCCCATACATTGAGGCACCCGCCAAAACTGCCCCCTCTCCCCTCTGGGAACTGAACCCCTGGCACGACTCATACGTTGTGATGCACAAATTCACAAGTGGTCTTGGGACGTGGGGCCCGAAGAGAGACTCGCACTATATGCACACAATGTTCTTCTCTTTCTCACCGACCCACAGTCTGAAGGCTTTCGATGCCTGGCTCTACTCAATCTGTCTGAGAGGACCCCAAGACTCTGGGTGAATAAAGCCAAATCCCTGCTGGTCCTGGGAAGGGGAGACGCAAGGCACTCTGGCATCCCAATGCGTAGTTTATCCTTCCAATACTTGGGGATCCATATCTTATTGCTCCCAGAGCCCCTAGTGAACACTATGAAAAGAGATCTCCAGAAATTGACACGCCTCCCACTCCATGTTTTGGGACACGTGGCCCTTTTTAAGATGATGATTCTACCACGCTGTTTATATGTGTTCCAAAACTTCCCTCTCCCGATCCCTAACCAGTGGTTCCAAAACCTTAACTCCATCATATACCATTTTTGCTGGCCAGGTGGTTGTTCCCGTATTGGCTTTGCCAACTGCCTGCTGTTTCCAAACATTGGAGGCCTAGGAATGGCAGATCTTCAGTGTTACTACAGGGCCTTGCATCTGATCGTTATTAATGACTGGCTTAATAGAGGGTGGGATGACTCAGTTTACTGCAGAGAACTTGCCCTGTTGGGCCTGCACAAAATAATGGGATTACTGTATGGAGCGTTGATTCCCCCACTCCCTTCTAGAGGTCACTGAGTGGTCTTCTTGGGCTGGAGAGCGGAGCTCCAGTTCACGGGCTGGGACAGTAGGCTGAAGCTGCTTGACCCCCTTGTGGCAGGGAAGGTGGATGCACCACACTATGGGGCTGGAGGGGTTAGAAAAATGGGACAGGATAGGCATTACTGTGCTTGGAGATTTTTGAGCAGGTGGTCATATGCAGACGTTCCAAGAATTACAGACCAATATCAACACTCCCCCACCCATTTCAGAAATATTTACAATTACGTAATCTCCTCACAGCCAACATCCTCCCTGACACCAACATACCCGAGTTCAGTCCTCTCGAGGCCAAGCTACTGACAGGGAGGCTTGCCTTGGGCATTATCTCCTGGGTCTACCAATCTCTGGTCATCAATGCCCCAAATCGGTTATCCACACTCAAGCAGAAGTGGAAGGCATGGGTTGGGGTACTAGACTATGCTGAGTGAAGGAAAGCTAGGAGGGCCCCTCAAGAGCTGGCCATCTCCACACGTTTCAGGCTGACCCAGCTTAACTATTTCCAGCTAACTTATATGACCCCCCCCGTGCCATCACCGAGCAGGTAGAAGCACCCAGGTTACCTGCTTTCGCTGCCCGCAGACCTTTACTACACGGTCACTGTGATGATCTAATACTGGCAAAAGATAACACTAGAGCTCTTGCAGGTTTTTGAGAGGCCTCTGGACCTCATCCTTAAAGTGGCCTTACTGGGCTTGCTGGAGGACTTCGGTGGCCCACCGGCGAAGCGAACATTCATTGAGGTCGCCATGCTGGTGGCCATGCGTGATATCGGAAATGGAAATCCTCACTGGCCCCCTCAATTGGGGAGTGGCAGGCGGGAGTGGACTTGTGCGCCCAACAAGAAAAACCTGTCTATATTGCAAGGGGCTGTCCGCAAAATCATGGGAAGATATGGGGCAAATGGTGGGAATATTATGGTATGGACATGCAGGATTGAATATTGTATCTCTTTGTAATGTGGTACTACCTGTGACAATGACAACTGGAGTGTACTGTACCGGTGTTTGGAAAACAACAAAACTGGTTTAAAAAAAAGAAAAAAATTTGAATTAAGTTACATTATTTATAATATTTTAGAATACAACACTGAAGGTCAAAAATCCTGTTGGATTCATGGAGAAATTGGCAGTAGCGGCCCTTCAGTGGGACAATTCAATATTGCTAACCAAAATCAATTGATCGGGATGGGATCTTACTTGCCATCAACAAAACCCAAGGACTGTGGCTTTCTACAAGATATGCAATTATTATACCACTCTCATACTGATATACATGAATCCTTTGGCGGCGCAGGTCATCTCCCATACCATATATACATCTAGAGGTACACAGTTCACATTCAACTTCAAGTACTAGTTGTTAATAACTCCATTCAACAAAAAATCACAACTTATCTCAAACACATCTACTTCAGAAAAAAGGAGAGTTACTTCTTCTCCTATAGTCAAAAGACTGAAATAATTTTAATGGAAAAAAATTCCTGCATATATACCATTCAAATGGTCTGGGGAAAGAAAGGATCAATGCTCTAGTTCAAGTCCAATGGTTCAGTATGGACCTTCCATTTCCACACCAAATCTCAAAACTTGTAAAGAATACCAATCTTCAACTCCTGATGCTAAGAAGGATCCTAACTCTTATTCAGTTAAAACTGCATTGAACTTAACAAGGCTAAGATACTGTCCAGATGAGGCTACCACAACTTAAACAATGTAGGACCACCCGAAAATGATATTCAGGAACTCTGGTGACTACAAAACCAAGTACCCAGAATAGGTTTCTTTATACCAAAAAACACCATTGCATATGACCCCGGTTCTTGAAGAACGTCATTATTTACCAGCAGTTCAAGGAATACAATTCAAACTTTTGTATTCACTTTTTAAATGATACTTGGGCATCCACTGAATCTACCTTCAGAAGCAGACACTAGATTACATCAGGGACATCTTTAAGATGTTCGGGTTTCTGGGCCAAACATATTTTGGAGGCCCCTGTTCGGAACAGCTTTGAATTTATGATCCAATTTCAGCTCTTTCATGCCCTCTTTGGCCAGGTCACTTGCACAGGCGCACTCATCCAAATTCTAAATGTGTTTACATCTAGTGTTCAGGTATAGTGACGTGTGCTTTCAATACTGAAACACAGCATCAGCTCACTAATCTTACTACAAATAATCACTGTGACACCCTCCCATTTCCCATTGGTGAGGTCCTGTTTTGATCTGGAAATACACTTTTTTAAAGGATGTTGCATGTAACATAAACACAACATTTGTCTGCAAAATGTCTGTAACAGACTCTCTTGCATCACCCACATTAAAAATAAATTAAAGGCAAATAGTATTCAAAACAATCTGTTTAAGACTGATTAGGGAAAGACTGTGCAGAACAGAGCTGGCTCTATCAGGGGGACCCTTAAAGGCTGGGGCCCACTTTGCCCATGTCTTAAAACGTCTCTGGATTACATACCCAACTGTTGGACCTGATCCTCTCTGCAGCTTTTTGCCTACACCACTCCTGCTTTACTGAATTTGTTTTAGTTGGCTTTAGGACTGCTAACCAGTGCTTAAGTGCTTGATTTCTCCCCCTAAAATGTGGGAAAATTGGCTTACACCTGATTGCACATTTAATAGACTTGTAAGTCCCTAGTACGTGGTACTATGTGTAGCCAGGTCCTGTAAATTAAATGCTACTAGTGGGCAATGTTCCCTCTAATTCTTCCCTCTGTGTGCTGGAATGACTGGTTTCTGTGCACTTCACCCAAGATTACGTGCGCTGAAGACATACAAGTGACCTCGGCAAGTAAGCTACTAAAATCAGTGGCGTTTGTCACTTGAAACATTTTGATAGAGGCTCGGAAAACTATAAACTACCTTTCGAGGGACACACTTCAAGGCAAGAATGTGTGAACACAAAGGCACAGGTCAGTTAAAAGAGCTTACCTGAAGAGGAGCAAAAGGTATGTGAAGCAAGGTACCAACGGGGGATGGAAGGTACATAGGTATCAGAGTGGGTGCTCAACAAGACAAGAATACATGACAGAGATATCCTGATAGGTTCTCGGTGGAAGGCTGAATAAAAGAAACCAAGGAGGTGGAAGACGTCTGTTGGTGAAAGATAACAAAGGGAAGTTGAAGGTGCCTACAAGGGCTAGAATATACCTGAAGGTTATGAAGGAAAACTATGAAAGAGACAAGGTTGCTGTAAGAGGATAAATGGGACCAGAAGAGAGTAGACAAGAGAGTATCTGTGGCGGAATGGGAGAGGGTGAAGATTGGAGGCAAGATAGCACCTGTTGGGGGTGGATGCTTAAACATCTGAAGAACTTGGTTTCCCGGGGAGGGGCCAGCAAAAAGTACTGGAGTAAGGATGTAGATGTCGTACTGGCCTACACACAATGGACAGAGATATGGTGTGCCAGAGGAGATGAATAAAGTAATTTCATTAATAATAAAACCCTCCCAAAATCTATGCTGCGTCCTTAGAGTGGACAGAGAAGGACAACTGTGATTTTCCCTTCGTTTGCTGGAGTCCACCTCCTTCTCCCCTCTTCCTTTTTCTACCCAATGCACTCTTTGGCATAGAGTAATCCGAAGATATCTGGCTAGGCAGTTTTTAAAAATAATACTTCTTCCTAGCTACAGCCATTTAGAATCAGCAAGCCATTAATTCCTCTTATGTAACATTGAACACATATACGGAAATTAAATAAAACCACCAGCAGATGAATTACTGCCAAACATTTGAGGATAATATAGCTGTCTTGATGGGCGTCACCTGTGGGACAAACGACAAGATCCCTCAGTCAGAACTGGTCACATGGCCAGAGGGTGATGGCTGCTCTCATGCTTCATCTGCCAGGCCACAAAGCACCAGGACTGCCTCATATCGGTCTCATTCTGGTAATGTGTGACTGCTACTCTGTTGGGCAGAGGTTCTTAACCTGGGGTCTGTGGACATTTGGGGGTCCACAATGCCTACTCACGAGGTCTGTTTGAAGAAATAAACAGCAGAGTAATAAAGTTTATATATTATTATGTACATGTGAATTAATTTGAAATTGGAGGCTTTCCACCAGCTCTCAATGAATTTGTGAAGTACCATACATCACTCCAGGTGCATCCCTGGCATTCGTCAGAGCAGTTAATGCTGCATTTCTAAATCGTCCTTTATACACCAGTGACTGTGTTTTATATCTATTTACAGGGGAGTACTCAACAGGCGGCATCAGCAGAGTAGTGTGCACCTAGTTCACTCATACCCTGGAACAGTTTTCATGTCAATAGTCCTCACACCTCTGCTAGCAAAGACTGCACTGGCAGTGCCGGAACAGCAAATTAAATCATATAATATCAAAGACTTAAGAAACCACAGGAAATTATCAGTCCAATCATAATTGCACTGCTGCAAACAGCTAGCTGCACTGGCAGTCCCAAGGACCAAACTAAAGCCTGATAGGTACACAAAATCTATTTGAAGATTATCAGCAGTGAGGGAGAAGTGCACACACCGACAAGCCGGAGAATCTCTCATTGACTGCACTCACCTCACTCTGCCCCCACTGTTCCCCCATGGTCCTGAGGAAATGCTTGTCGCTTTGTGTACAAGGCTGCCTGCTAGTAGACCAACTCCCAGGAAAAAGCATATTCCGCAATAAGTAGACCTAGCAGTGTATGGCCTGCTCCCGCCATAACATGCCCTTCCAGAGGCCCAGGATACAAGCTCACCTCCCCCCACCCCCCACCCCCTCAAACACTAAACTTTTTAACAATAGGTGGAGCAGCCATAACATCCCTTGCAGCCATTTTGAACGCTGATGATGCCCGATGCGACAATTTATTTTGGTGTCCCCACATGAGCTCCTTCTCCACGGATTCCCTCACTACCACCCTCCAACAGTGTCTATCATCTCTTCATAGCCCCTCTCCCACATACATTTCATTTGTTTTATAGCACTACTCGTACCAGTGCAGGATGTCAGAACACTTTACATCACACACCCATTATACAGAGATAAGGAATCATATATGTGTAAATCGGGCTATAGGAATTGTTACATAAAACAATGAGAATTACAAGGTGTAGGAATCACATATCATCCATACTAATAGCCAGTACATTTTAAGAGTGTTTAGTTGGAGAAGCACAAACTCAAGATTTAAAACGTACCACAGTAGTTGAGGCGGCTTTACTAATAAGAATGTATTTCTATCCACACAAAGCTTTTTTTAGCATTAATGATATGGAAAAGACTGGGGGAAAAATGTTCTAATCTCTACCATACAGCTTGCATGCAGCTCTTTGGTGACAGTTCATAGTTCATTGTGCTATTAGATTGTAACTTATGAACTACAAGTAACAAAAGCATCTCTGTAAGAAAAACAGTGACCTGCTGAGCTAATCTCATAACATACAGTTCTGTGATCTGCGGGGTACACAATCTTTACAGCAGGCATATTAGCCCTCTGTGTTACTTTATGATGACTCAAAAATGCTACTAGACAAAACCACGATCTGTCTCTAGCAGGAACATTAATCACCAGAGTTATCTTGAAATTTTTATTGTTGCCTTAAAACTGTATAAGACAAGGAACTCTGAAGCAGGTGGCATTTAAACGCATAAGTTATTTCTAAATGAGCACCTGTTAAAGTCTTTCTCTTAATGTGAGGAAAGACGTGTGTGGTCACAAAGAGCACCTGAGTGCTGAAAAAATGTAGGCTGCGCGCATAAATAAACCTTTTGCCAGGCCTAAACTTTCCTTTTTAATACTTATAAGATACCTGAAAGCTAGGCCCTAAAATGTGTTTAATAACATAACTTTAATAAAAAGATTTATAAAAATAAATAAATAAATAAAAGATAGACCTTGAAAGCTCATAGGGCAGGGTTTATGGTATTTAAAAAGTGGGGCATGTGGGTTTAAGTTTTACATGTCCTGGTAGTGAAAAACTCCTAAAGTCGTTTTCTACTACTGCAAGGCCTGTCTCTTCCACTGGCTATTACTAGGTTACCTTATTACATTGAATAAGTGCTAACTTTGGGTTGGGAGCATATAGAGATATGCTAGACTCAAATGAATTGTAATTTTAATTCCTCTTTAATGGTAAAGTTGGATTTTAAGTCACAATTCTGAATATGCCACTTTTAGAAAGGCATTTTCTTGTCCTAATCATTTGTGGCTTCTGCCAATGTCCTGGGCCACCTGACAGTGAATAGCTCTGTTGCTTGGGTTTGTGTGTTCCTCCCAGACAGTGACGTAAAGGGGGTTAGGTGTGAACAGGATGGGCCATCCTGCCAGGATGGCTGGGGCAGAGCTGTTCCTTGCTCCACTTACACTCCAAAGGACTTGCCTCCAGCACACACAAAGGAACCTGACACTAGTCTTTTGTCACCCCAGACTTCTTGGAGCCTAGACAGGGGAAGGGAAGACCTTTGCAGAACCAGATGTGGGGGTAGGCCAGGGTGTTCCCCCACACAAATGCTGACACCAGGTATAAATATTGGACCCTCAGAACAACTCATCAGTACACTCCTGGACAAGTGGAAACCTTTAGAAGAAGTTCCCTGCCACCAGAGGACTGTCCTGTTGCTACCAGAGGACTGCCTAATGCTTGAAGAACTGCGTTGCTGCTTGAAATAGAAATGGAGCATCTTCTTGTACCCAGGAACAGTAGAAGTGATTCCAAGAGCCAGTTGTCTGGCTACCTGTGTGAGCTAGAGTGATATAACAAGATCCTGAGGCCTTGAACTCTGCTGCTGGCTTCTGCCAGAGTGAGCCCTAAACCCCCCCCGCCAACTAGTGCCCCCAGGTTCCTGAACCCTTGGTTGAGGTGTTGTTACTTCTCCAAAAACCTGGGACTTAAAAATATTTTCACCAAAAGTGCCCTGAGAACCAAGAGAAGACTGGGGCCTACCTGCTAGTCGAACAGGCCAAGGTGCATCACCGGTTGGCGTGACTTCGTGGTAGCTCTTGCACCAGCATTCTTTTATGCACCAGCAAATCCTGTTCAGTGGGACTTCTCGGCTAAGGTATCTGGCCTTGTGGAGCCCTCTACAGCTACAGCCTGCAGATTCGTCCCACTGAATATTTTAGACCCCAAAAAGTAAACAAAGTCCGATGGTAAAAATCTTCACTACGACTTCGTCCAGTAGCTCCCCGATGACGATGCCTCCTACTCGGACATTGCCTGCTGCCTTGCCCCGCTGAATTCTACCTTCTCAGGAACTTTTCTTCAAAAATTCTTCTAAGTCCGAAGATAAGCCAAGGCCGGCTAAATCCACCCTTTGTATCCAACCCACACTCTATCTGCCTTAACTTTTGACTTCGACCCGCTCTTGCATGAACAGATCGCCACAGTTGATGCTTTGATCTTTTAGGTGCTATTTTTCACTAAAAATGTTTCTTTAATTTCATAACTCCAGACCTACTGATTGGATTCTATTCATTTTGGTGTACTTTTATTTTTTAACTTAACTATTTTTTCTAATTCTAAATTGGTTTGGGATTTTTCTTGTGTTGTGTTTTCACTTTATTACTGTTTACGTGCTGTACAAATACTTTACACTTTGCCTCTAAGTTAATCCTGCCTGCTTTTGTGCCAAGCTACCAGATGGTTAAGCACAGGTTAATTTAGTGACTTTTGTGGTTTATCCTGACAAGGATTGTGGTTGCTACCTGCGGCTACCCCCCCCCCCTCAATCAATAACCCAATTTCTTACACAAGCTGAATTCTGAGGTCCAGCCCTGTCTAGTGCCAAGCACAAGGGATCCGCAACACCGCACTAAAATGCTAAGCCATGCATTTACAGCTCCTCCGAATTGAATGTGCCATGAGGCGCTGCATAATGATTAACAACAAAAGTGCTTTGGGTGCTTGCTGTTTTGCTGCCTGCCCCCAGGCAATTTAATTAGCTGCGTGGCTCGGCACTCACAGCTGCCGTTTTCATTGGAATCGTGGCTATGGTGAGTTATCAACTGTGTCTGTTATACAATTTTTTCGCAACAGCCGGAGCAGGGCTGAGAAAACAAGCATTTGCAATACAATAGGTCTCTAATTTGCGAGATTTTGAGCTATTGGCATTGTAAATGACAATGCCTTTTTTATTGTAGGTTTTTTAAACACATAAATAAAAGGCATTGCTTTAATACAGGTTAATGGGGGTAATAGAGTATGCCGATTACCTTTTTAAAATCTCCCTCCTTCCCTGTTCTACAATGTTGGCAGTGAATCAAAGTGAGTCCCACACTCACCTGACATTGTGTCCAGAAGTGCAGTGCCTTTGTGCTGGGTGCCACGCAGCTGAGCTGCTTTGAGAGCGCCAGGGCTGGCAGGACAGAAATGTCATTCTCAGTCCTGTCAGGAGTGGTGGAAGCCCTGTTTGAGCTGTCAGCTGGCTAGAGTGCCTGCGCAAGTCAGGACAGGCGTGCTGGGACAGGAATGGGCTGGTGAAACCATAATGTCAGGGGGCTGGTGCAGCAGCAGGTGGGCCCACAGACAGCGGCAACATGTTTTAAGGTGACGGCACTGGGCTAAGCCCACTCTGACCACCATAGGTGCACACAGCGCCACTTGTCAGGCCAAGAAAAAGTTGAATCCAGGCTGTAGCTGCTGCGGAGTTCCCTTCATGCCTGGAAAAAACAGAATGCGCCACCGAGTACACTTGCACTGGGCCTGGCATGTAATTGCTGCTGCTGTTTGTTGCAGAGCAGATTCTGTCTCCACCTCCTGCTTAGATAGATCGGGTGCACGTGTCTCAGAGTCTGTGGCCGGTCCTGGCCACAGTAGACTTGTTTTTAGGTTGAGCCTGGGCAGCGCATGTGCTGCTCTGTGAGGCATGCTGTATTGGAGTATGTACTTGAAGCCCCGCCCACTCTCCGCCCATATTTGTCATTGGCTTGCGTCATTGTCCTTTATAAATGCTGGCTTCTGATTCGTTAATAGGCTTGTTAGTCCCTCCTTAGTACCGCCTTGTTTTCATTTGTAATCTCCCATGAGGACTGGCCCTTTTACTTCGGTAGTTACATGGTACGTTTTATTTAGTCTTCAAGCACTATTTTCTTTAATGAGTTTCTCTTACTGCAGGAAGGCAGGAGGGTCTCATGCGCAGTTGTGACCACCGGCTTGTTTACGCACCTTGTGCATGGGTTCTGTGCACGGCGAGGACAGGGGGACGGTACATGTCTGTTTTCTTGCAGAGTCCTACTTTAAATTTCTGGGGGCGTGCAGGGCCTCGGGGCAGCAGGAGCAGGCGCTGGCATTGCACCGCTCCCTCCTGCCGCCATCAGTCTTGTTAACCGTGTCCCAAGCTCGGCTTAACATTAGCTTATTTGATTTTAAGTTTATTTTGCCTAGTTAGCCAGAAAACAACCTCGAGGCCCTGTAAAAAAGGCAACAAGCTTAAAGTTATTTCACGCGCGCTGCAGCGCTTCTCTGACACGGTTCCAGTGTCAGCGCTGTACTCGAAGCCTGTGGTTAACAATTCCAGCATTTATGTACACAGCACACAAGCCTGAGAAATGCTGTCACTGGCTCGGCTAGGACAGTCCATGCTCCTCAGATGTGGCTCTGGGCTAGGAGACCACACCCCGCTCACGTGCTGATAGAATGCTGACTTTCCACAGGCTGATACTGTAGCCAAGCTTTCACGATAAACAACAACAACAAAAAGAAATCTCTACTTGGCGAATTCAAGTTTTAAGCTGTGTATATTAGATACTAAAACAGCAGACCGCCTGTTTCTGCTTTCATCTTATCTCTCCAAACTTAGTGGCACTGAGATGGGTTCTGCAACAGGTTTATGCCAACTTTTTCCCCCTATAATCTTAAATCCTACTTTTAGAGCACACAAAATCATATAGGCAAACAAGCATTTGCAATGCAATAGGTCTCACATTTGCGAGATTTTGAGCTTTTGAAACTGCCAAAATGATACAATTTTTGCTTCAAAAATCAGGAGCCCCCTCACTGAATCCAGTCTATTGGCATGTTTTGCTTTTATTTTGACTTCTCTACTAGGACACTGTGTTATACGTAAATACATACATAAAGATGAAGCACCAGTGTGCTGGGGCACTCTACTGTAAACCAACGTGAATATACATCATCTCATCAAATAAAACATTTAATTCCTCAAAATGATTGAAATTACTGTAACACCATGGTATATTTTGGGAAGTGATGACTCATTACAAGGAAGGAAGGCGGGCAGACACAGTAATCAATAGCCCTGCTTCTGTCACTCTTAGCTGGTATCATACTTTAGGGACAAATGTGGAACAGTGGTGATGGTCATGTCAGACAGTTTGCCCTGTTATTACAATGTAGGCGAAAGGCACACTTGTGGAATGTTCACCTGGGCACAGTGTGTGCATGGCTGTTTATTAGCAGTCAGGATGCATTATTATTTTGTATTTAATATTGGGCCTCACTGCTACCATTTTATAGCTGTGTTGCCTTTTTAGTTTCACTAGTATCTTAATTTCAGAATCATTTTTTGTTGTTGATTGAGAGGCCTTTTTGTATTTGTGTGTTTTAAATGTTTTAAAACAATCTGTCTTGTGTACTATTTGAACAGGATGATGATGAAAAAGTACAAAATACATCTGATAGTAGTCAGGGCTGGACATGTCTTTTATTCCACTGGGCATTTCCCCACAGCCCTGCAAAGTACCACGCATCAGGGGTTGGACTAATTCATTTTAGTCCTGATGTCTTCATCACTGCATTGGTCACACATTAAAGCTCCCCTCTGACCACGAGGTGCTTAAGGCTGGCTGGCTACATTTCACAAAAGTAGCCAGTGTGTTTTCTGCTTGTAGTGCTGAGCTGCAGGCTGCTGCACGGTGCGACACTGAGCTGTTGCAGAGCTTCTGTGACAAATTCTGTCACATTTGAGCCGTGCCTGCTTGGGAAGACAGTAGGTTAGTGACCTTCCATTTCAGGGTTTTGCAGCAGTTTGAGGTCTTTTTAGAACTTTTCGTTGCTCACAAAGGGTGCAATTTCTGATATTTATCTGTTTCCATACACATCATTTCTTGGGTTGACTCGCACGAAAGTGTCATTCTAAGTGTCACACATTTGGTCACTGATTATCACTCATAAGTACACATAATCCATGGAAATGTTACACATAAGCAATCTGAAAAGATGGAAGCTATGATCATTTCTGGTGCTTTGTAGCAGTTTTAAGATCTTCTTAGAGTTTCTCATTGCTCAAATGGGTGTAATTTCTGATATTAATATGTTTCCCTCGTTTTCATTGCTTGATTTTGCTCTTGAGAAAGTGTCGCTCATAGTCGTTGAATGTCACTCAATTACACTGAAATTATGAAAATGTCACACATAAGCAGTGTGAAACCTTGGCAGCTATGGCGGTCAAATATAGATAACGGAAGCACACCACAATGTTAAATTGTTCCTTGTTTACAAAAGGTTTATTTATCGTCTTGCCTGAAATTAAACGGTTCTGTAAGCATACAGCTGTATTTATCAAAGCATCCGGGCAGTTTTTTTCTGTTACAACAGGACAGCTTTTTGGTTACACGAAGACAAAATGGTATTCTCCCCAGTGGCGGCCGCTATTTACCAGGGGTGGCGGGCGGGAGGAGGGGGAGGTGGGTTGTATATGAAAATAAAAAAATAACACCTCTTTAGGTCGGACACCCGGCCGGCCGCCGCCTCTCAGTCCGCTCGCCGCCACCTCGGAAGCAGGAACCAGGAAACACCCAGGCTCCTGACTCCCTTAGCCAATCACAACGCTGCAGTGCAGCGCTGTGATTAATCTGAGCGCTGTGGTTCGGTGCTCAGACAGGGAATGGGGGCTTGGGCATGTTCTGCACCCAGGCTGTAATGCAGCCTGGGTGCAGAACATGCAAAGTGTACATGACTGTTATGGTCGGCCCGAGAGGGCCGGCCAAACAGTTATGAACACTTTAGAGTGGAGCAACCTCTCCTCCTCCTGGCCCCCGCTCTGGCAGTTCAGCCCCGCACGGCTGCACCAGGAAACAGAAAACTTAAATGATAATAACGCTGGTTATCATCATTTTAGTTTTCCTTTCTAATGCTCGCAGAGCAGTGAGGTGACGCTCCTCCACCTTAGCAGAGGAGCCGCCACTGCTTCTCCCCTTAATGGGACTTTTTCATGGCTGTAGCAATTTCTAGCTAAAAGTGCATATTGCTTATATTGTAAGTGTACCATTAATTTATCAACAGTCAAGTGAATTAATTATTCATGCCTTAACAAGCCCCAATCTGAAACATGAGATCAGACAGAGCTAACCTTATCACTCACACAATATTTAATTAAAAACCTACTGAAATATGAGTTATGGGTGCACAACGTTATGCCTATATCTGAGGAATTAAACAAGCCTGGTAGACTTGAAATGACCACACTCACCACGGTGGGGGAACAATAAAATCCCCAACACACCGATCACTTATTTTAATTACCATATAGATGCCAGTTATATTAAAATTGTTTTGACATCTATAATGGCATTTTAAATCCCACTGTTTTTCTTTAAGGGCCCCCACTTAGTTTAGAAGTGCATCCCTGTCGTCAGGTGTATGCCCGCCCTCTATCAAACCAAGTTTTTAGAGGGCGAGGACTGGTCAATGATGAAGCATGACACCAGGTGGTGTGTGAGACCAGTCCTTCACTTTTTGTGAGATGCCTGCACTCACAAAATAACACTGTAGCACCTTGGTTCTCTAACTAGGAGCGGCCCCATTTGTGCTGAACATTTTATGTTGGAGGCTGCCTGCTCCTAGTACCCCGCGCCTCTGGTTCCCTTCCCCAGATCTTCCCTGGGGTTTTTGTGGTTAAGACATGAAATGAAACCAGAAGACGAGGCTCTTCACAGAGGCCTTCTCCCCCATTTATGACAATACTGGGATCCACGCGCCTCTCTTATAAACGTCAGCAGTTAAAAAATGCTGTCAGAGTTCACTGTTGCTCAAACTGGGAGTAATATGGATGCCCTCTAGAAGGTTCCACAATAGCTTTTAATGCATGGCACAGCAATCCATAAGGAGGACTAATTTCTGTAAACTCACTAGCACTTAAACAAGTTACTTTCATTCAGTAATGCTCTTCCTGATGGATACTCTATTTAACCAAAGATTCCTCATTTTTAAAATATTCCCTATGCGCCAGACTGGATGTGGATGTTTTTACAGCAGAGCTCCCACGTGCCGTTAGGTGGCGCCATGCAGCTCTACGATGACTTTGTAGTGGAGCCGCATGTAAGCACCATACCTGCACGTCGATGTCAGTTTCTCGCTTGATTTTTTCCGTGCCCTCGGAGGCGGAGCATGAACAATTGGAGATACCATTGCACGTTAATTTAAGACCTTTTTATATGGTAAAAAGGAGGTCACTTCACAGAACTTAAAGGTAGGAAGGCAGTAAATAATCTGTGGTCAGATGGAGTATCAATCAGAAAGAGCGTTACTGAAGGTAAGTAACTTGTTCTTCTGATGCATACTATTAACTGAATATTCCTCACCTTTAGAATAGATACCACTGCAGTACCTTCCAAAGGTGGAGGGTCTGTAGAGTGGGCTCAGACCAAAAAGTCCTGCAGTACCGAGTGGACGAAATGCCCTTACCGTTGGACCTGGCTGCCAAGTTAATAGTGCTTCGTGAATGTGTGCACTGACGCCCATGTCATAGCCTGCCAGATATCAAGAACAGGCACTCCACATGCCAATACAGTGGTATCAGCCTGGGCCCTAGTGGAATTAGTCCTCAGTCCTACTGATGGCTGCTTATTTGCCAGTGTGTAACAAGTCTTAATGCAGAGGACTATTCACCTTGAGAAAGTCCTTTTCTGCACCACTTTACCTTTCTTTGCCCAAAAGAACTGCTCCAAGATGGTGCCCCTTTCCTATGGTCACACGCACCTGGGAAAGTGGACCAATGGGACGCATGAGCCGAACAAGCCAAGAAACCTCAGAGCTGATCTCACCGAGAACCTGCTGAAACATTTGTATTATAGCTCAACTGTTCTGGGCTTTTTGTGTAGGAGGAAAGTCCATGAACTGCACTGTGTCCAAGACAGCTCCTATAAAAGAAATAATTTGAGAAAGAGTCAGATGGGCGGGGAGGCTGGCATTGTCTATACACCAACCCTCTGGAGTAGCATCTGAAGGTTTGAAACTAATGAGGAAACTCTGACATGGGTGGAAAGGCACAAGGCATGCAGCATGGCTCTATTTTTCTTTAAAGAGTTCAAGGGTGCAATCAGCCTTTTTGCCAAAAAGGTAGGATCCATCAAAAGGCATATCCATAAGGGATGCTTACACCTCTCCAGAAAAGCCTGTGGGTTACATCCACGTATGGCAGATGTAATAAATTGGGGTATTTGGGGCTGGAGGTGCCTTCCCTGTAGCTTTCACAGGAGGTCAGTCTTATGACCCTTGGAGTCAACTGACGTGTTGGCGGACCAAAGACTGGATGCCAGACAGAGGTAGTTTTTTTTTCTGGTGTCCTGATACAGCATGTCTACCCCAAAGCTAAACTCTCTTGCAGCCTCCTCTTCCTCTCCTCGGCCCGCTCTCAGGGAGTGATCATATGGTCACTGACCACTGGTCAGTCCAGCAAGGTCTACTGTCCTGCCCTGACCCTTTGCCTGTGGAGATCATATTCCCTCATATCCCCCACTTTAGTGAGAAACTCCTGTTCTTCAAGTCCCTGGGACTCTCCTGCCCACTGTCTTACATTTCTTCAAGTCATGCTGGTTTCCGGGTAACTCTCTGTGACCGTTGCAGTGGGGCTTGTCTGGTGGCGGGCATGGCCAGATGGGTTGTGCAAGGGCTAACACTTTTACCACCTTCCTCTGACGTGTCACTTTCTTCCAGTTCACCCTGCATTCCCTTTCGTGGGATGTACCTTTTAAGTGGGATATGTTGTGAGTCACCCTCCTGTCGCAGCAACGCTGACCATGGTTCCTCTTTAGTCCATTATTTGGAGAGGTCTGCAGGCTTAGCTGCGTCCGCTTTGTTTCTCTGGTCTTGTTTGATGAGAACCCAGTCTTTTTCCCCAAGGTCCAAGTCTCGAGCCCTTTGATGAGCATCAACATCTCTTTTCATCTTGTCCTGTTGCTGTTTGTCTTTGGCATGCAGTTCTGTCATTCTGGCTCAACTCGGTGTCAGAACCATCTTCTTCCAACTGGGGGGTTCTTGTGTGTACTTCTCTCCCTAACATGATGGTAGCTGGACACTTCCCTGCAGTGGTAAGAGGTGTATTCTTGTAAGCTGTCAGTACTTAATTTAGAGCCAGCTGTACTTCCTGTCTGTTGAGTTCAGCTTGCTGAACGGTTCTCTTTAGTGTGGCTATGAAGCGCTCGACCCTCCCATTTGCTTGGGGC
Organism: Calotriton arnoldi; assembly: GCA_963921515.1. Lineage (NCBI taxonomy): Eukaryota > Metazoa > Chordata > Amphibia > Caudata > Salamandridae > Calotriton > Calotriton arnoldi. The sequence continues at coordinate 205,372 of CAWUFW010009826.1, forward strand.
GACAGCGGGGTGATTTTGCGATGTTTGAAATTCGGGTGCGTTGTGAATGTCACAAAGTCAAGTCCATTGAATCACAGTCCACAGTGATATCAGCGTGGAGTCTGGGGTTGAAGTAGGCCTGGTTGGTTGCGTTCCCTACTTTAAGTTTGATTTTCATGAAAGACCTTTCGCACTCTGAGGTCCACTTGAAGATCTGACCTTGTTTTGTCAGATCCCAGAGTGGGTGGCTGATCTGGCGTAGTCCTGTATATAGCAAGAGCACTAACTGGTCATCCCTAGAAATGACTGAATGTCCCTCACTTCACTTGGTATGGGTGTCTCATTCAGTGCTTTTATCTTGTCTGGGTCTGGTCTCATGCCTTCCTCTGAGAACATGTGCCCATAGAAGTGCAAATTGGGTTTGTGGAATTCACATTTTTCTGCATTAAGTGTTATCCTGGCATTTTGTAGAGGGCCGACACACACGATCCAGGGTCTTGTCATCGGCCTCCTATGTGGCCCTGAAGACCAGCTAAACTCCTCTGGACCTCCCTTCAAGATCTTGTCCCATAGTGTGTGCTTTTAACGGCCTAAAAGCAGACTGCAATGAATAACCTGAAGGCTAGGCTTGCCGAATAGAAACTTTTGTTTCCCAAACGTCTCAATGCTTTTCAACTCCCTGTCTGGACTGGTCGCTGAGAAAGCATTTGGATTCACTTTGCTGGTGGAAGCCTGGACCACCAAACTCTAAGGAGTTGGGTGCTGAGTAAGAAAATCCTGGTCGCCGGGCACCGGTCTCTGGTATTTGGCCACCTGCCTGTTTACCAGTGGACAAGAGTAAGGCCTCGATTAAGTGCCCAAAAGGGTGTCAAGTTAGTGCTTCACTGAATAGAAGTGCTCAGATGAGGCCAGTTCAGGGTACAAAACCTAGTTAAGACATTTGTCTTGTCTTCAACAGAAAGCAGTTGTAGGGCCAGGACCTCAGCTGGTCATCTAATTACAACAGTAAATTAAGCACTCTCTTCCATTTGGGGTCCAAGGGGCGAAATCAACACTGTATGAATGGGAAGTATCAAGCCCACTAGCCTCCTGTGGGTACATTTATAAATTATCATCATCATAATGTGGAGGAAAATCATCCCCATTGTCATCTGCAGGTGCTGGCAACCTCTGGTCAGAATCGGTAAAAAAACAGATGATGGAGTCTCTGAGGAAAGCTCTACAATTGTGCATGTGCATTATCTGAGCCAGACAGTATGGAGTCTGGGAATTGTGAAGTGGAGTCAAACCGTGACCTTGGTGGGGGCTCTGATGGATTGGTCTCAGGTTCAGACATTGGAATCAGAACCAGAACCCCTAGTGGCCAGGGGAGGCTCCTCGGTTATGGCAGAGGAGCGTCGCCCCCCCCCCCCCCTGCTGAAAGCCGGCAAAGGACAAAAAGAAAATCATAATAAAACATTTTTATTATAATTTTATTTTTAACCCTGAAGGCTGTGAGCCGAGGGAGTTGGGTGGGCTCCCATCCTCACGCTGCATCACCAGGGAGGAGGTGGGAGTGGTGGGCACTGCCAAGCGCGCATGACGGTTTGGCTGGCCCTCTTCTCCACCGAGCTCTGTTGTACAGCTGGGTGGAGAAACCAACACAGTCTATGTCTGCCAGCTGAACCGAGGCGCTCAGACCAATCCCAGTGCTGCTCACATGCTGGGAATAGACTGTGCAGTGTGAAGCAGGCTCCTGACAAGGACACAAGGATCGGGAGCAAGACAGCGGCCTTCAGAGCAGGTAAGTTTTGTTTTATTAATACTTTTTTTTATGTGTCCCCTCCCCCCACCCCACCACTTCACAGTACGAGTGGATGCTACTGCTACCAGCGCCAACATTGGGACAGGAGTCGATAAAAGAGGGACCGGAGAAGGTCATGGAGCAGGAGTGGAGGCCGACATCTGCAGAACCTGAGGAGGATTCCAGGGGCTCAGACAGCACTGAGGATGGATTCACAAGTAGTAACTCGATTGGAGGCCCCCTGAAGATTCTTGGGGCCCAACGACACCCCAATGGGAGCCAAAAGTGTGACAAAAAAGTGTAGAATTATGTCCTTTATGATCTTGACCTGCTGTGGTGCCGCTGCCAACGGCCTGGGAAATTTGGGGTGCAACAGGACCAGTTGCAGAATCGGCTCTTCAGTCAGGGAGTGACACTGACTAGTACTTCGACGCCCTCGAGACTTCTCTTTAATCAGAAAGTGGTGGGATAAATTTAGTCCTGCTTCTTCTTCAGCTTGGACTGCGACTTACTGGACAATTTGAAAAAGAAGACGACCTGTTGCAGAAGTGACCTTGAGAGCAGGAACAACCTCGAGAGTGGGAATGGGCCAGCGAACTTGACATGGATCAGTAGTGGGACTTACGCAAGGTCCGTGACTGCTTTCAATGTTCGGCGACGTACAGCTTTGTTTCACAGTCCTAGATTGCGCTTGAGGGCACATTTTTCACACGACTTGAAGGTGTGTCCCAAGCCCAAACACCAAAGCCACAACTCGTACAGGTCCATTACCAACATCTATTTCTGAAAGTCACTGCACTGTTTGAACCCTGTAGTCTATGGTGGGTGCATTGTTCCCTTGCACACTGGAATTCAATTTGGGGTAAATCGTCAGCCAACGAACAAGGGAACAGAGCTCCTGATCTGTGTTTGAAGACATGGAAAGAGAGGGACTGATGTTGATGTGCAGGGTTAGAGCTTATTTGCAGCTCTGCTCCAGCTTCCAGGCATGAATGAGGCCAATGCAGAGCTGCCCACGTCGCCAGCTAGTGGCACATGGAAGCACTGCTCTGAAATCTTTCAGATCCAGTCTGGCTCCTGGCGAATTTTCTAAAGGTGAGTAATCTGCGGTAAGAAGTATCCATCAGAAAGTGCCTTTTGGACACAAGCCGCCACTGTATAAAACAATAAATAAATGTAAACATTTAACTAACACAGCAACGGTCACAGGCACAATGTATTATGCCTCAAATTGAGATTTGTATTTCCTCCAAATTACATTTACTTCCCTATAAATGTGGACTTTTCATCTCAAATTGTATTTTGTACTGCAAAGAGTAAGCTTTTGTGTCTTCTAAAGGTGCATTTACTACCAAAAGTTAGGAGTTTCTCATCAAATACCACATTTTCACCTAAAATATTAAAATTAATATCAGAAACTCAAAATAAAGTACATACTGCAGTGGTTATGCTTGTCCTTTACAATTAGGTTTTGTACGATTGGCCAGAGGAGCTAGTGTTAGTACACATACTAGTCCAAACACAGGTTTTTTTTTATCTTGCATTAAACCACTTTACCTACTTGCAGTGTGTTGTTATACCTGTATACCAAAATAAGAATTATTTTCTTTTGTAAATGTACAGTTACCTTAAAAGCTAACTTTCCTTCAAAAATTGACTTCACCTAAATAAACAATTCAGCCTTTCTTCTCTGTGCATGGATTTTGCCTCAAATGTTAGGTTTCTCTCTCTTCAAGTACAGTAATATCTCAAGAAGAGGGGGGTGTTGGTAATCTGTGAAAGACACTGCCCCTGTGTGGACACCAGTGGGTAGTTCTCTTATTTATAAGTGTAAAGCATTACAAAATTCCGTAACCTCCATAACTCACAACACTATGATTGCTTTCAACAGCCATGTTAGGGGCTTTTAATTGTAAATGTGAATATTTTGAGAAACTAGTCTAAAGCGCGATTGCTTTTGACTGACACAACGCAAAACGTATAATGCCAGGTCAGACATTTTCCTAAAAGTAAGAACATCCCGCACAAGTCAGTGGAAATTCTGCTTCCCACCTGCAGCAAGAAGAGGCAAAAGTAAATTACCCATCTGGTGAACACAGAATCTGCAAATGGCCACACTGAACTTGGTCTACACAAACATCACTGACTGATTCTGATCTAGGAGCGCTGACAGTGTCTAATCCTAATACTCGGCACTAGATAAAAATATTATAATAATGACAATTGGAAAAAAAAACTGGGTAGTTCTTTGGTAAATGACTGCTACCTGTTACTGTAACCATATGATTAACAGGAGCGCAAATTATTTTTATCCTCATAAAACGTTTTATCTTGGAGAGCAGCTCTTCTGCAGACAAGAAGTCAATCTCATGCCGGTATCATGCACATTTTTCAATTCTGTATAGCTAGGTAAATGAATGTCCAGCCAGAAACCTGCTTTTATGAAACAAAGTAGTATTTATATAGGAACACAAGTGAAATACAGCATACAGCAAATAATACACACTGTCTTCGTAAGTCCAGCACTCTAGCGTCGTCTGGGTACGTTCCTGAGTCCCACTCCTTTATCTACGGACTGTGGGAATTCCCCATTCATGTCATGCGATCAATGATTCAGGTAAGGCGACACTAGAATGTACAAGTCTTAGAAGCTCCATGATAGCTTCTCAATAGTCAAAGTTCCCCAGCACTGCAGCGCTTTTAGTCAGAGCAAGTTTCCCCAGAGGCTCCATGGCCTGGCAATCAGTCTCCTCTCTCTTGCTTGGAGCTGCAGTTCGGCAGGCCCAGCGGTGAGCAGAAGTCTGGATGCTGTGGCAAGGAGGAAGGCATCCACAGCACTCCTCCAATCATATGGTAAGTCCTCCCAAGACCAGCGGGCTGTCTCAGGTGATGGAATCGGTGCTCTTCTGCAGGTCACATACTGCTAGGCTGCTATAGAACATGCTGCTCCAAGGCGACGGCCCTTCTCTTCACCATGGCCCCCTCCGTGCAACGGGGACTGTGACAGCACAGTCCAGGAGACAGCCCCTCCGGGTCACAACTAGGGGTGGGCGGAACTTGCGGAGTTTTCACTCTGCGGAATTCCGCAGTTACATGAAAACTCAGTGAGATTCCACAGAGGTCCGCAAGCAGGTAAAAATCGGCACGTCGTGCTGATTTTTGGCGACGGTAGCATGTACCGCACTGCAAAATCAGTGCAAACTGCATGATGCAGTGCCCCAGAGGGTGCTGACTCTTTGATAGCGCTCAAGTAGATTTTCTACTCAAGCGGCAGCTTTCAACGCGAATGGTCGCGACCACTCACATTGACAAAATCTTGCCGGGTGCCCTCCACACAACCAAAAATGGCGCTAGGTGATGTCAATTCTTGCTCACCAACTTACCGCGGGTGAGCCGTGCACGAGAAAATACTCGACCACGCAGGGGTTGGCTGGAACTCAGTGTTATAAGCGTAACGCAGAGTGGCCAAAATTCTGCAAACTCCACCGGCAGAGCGGAGTTTATCACCCACCCCTGGTCACAACACTGCACGGGGAGACAGTCCTCTTCCTTGGATCAGCGCTGTACCAGGGCAACGGCCCTTATCTTCTCCGTAGACCCCCATCTGGCAAGGTAGGTCACAAACAGCTGCACGCATGCAGATGGCCTGTTAAGTGCAATGTTCCTCAATGCTGGTCCATAATCTCACACTCTGCTTCAGGGATCCACTTCACAGAATCCCCACTGGACCTTGCTCCCTACTGGCACTCCTCCTCCTCCTCATAGGGTACTATGGTCTTGGTGGGCAGGCAGATGCAGGTGCTCCAGGGTGAGTGGTCTTGATCCTCGTGGGCGATGTCCTCATACCAAGCTGGTAGACTGGCAGACCTCAATCTCCAGAGTCCTGGTCACAACATACAGAAGGCTGCTATACAACTCCAGTTTGACCATTTTGGGAGCCTGAAGCTCTCTTTCTTATAATCCATTTCCAGACACATGCGATTTAGTGTCTTAGTCTTTGAAGTTTGTGATGAGGGGGTTGCCCCCTTTGAAGTGCCCACTCCTCTGTCCTGCCCTTTGTCCAGGAAGCAGACTGTCACAGCAGGATCGACTGCAAACTTGATAAATACACACACATACACACACACACAAAATGGGAGTGTCAGAACCTCTTTAAGAGGGCCACAGGGCAAGCAGGAGCTACAGGTCCCAACATTGGGAGTTGAGGCCTTTTACTTCTGATGCCCTGGGGTCCAACTCGATAAGGAGCCAGAAGAACTGGGCCAAGAACCCCTTCAGCACTTAACTCTCAGTGGTACTTCAGATCGAGCAGTCAAAGGCTTATCCAGGGGGAGGGTGGGGGGAGGGGATGAGGGAGGGTGGATAAAGGCGGTTCAACACAGGCTCACAACTCAAAGTATGTTCAAGCGCAGCAATAAATGATTGTCCAGTCAAATACTACCTTTTATGACAAAAGTAGTGTTTAGGCCCCACTAGCAGTCCAAGTCTCAGGAGTTCCATTCCAACTTTTTTAGAAAAGTCAAATGCGTTCCACCACCAAAGCGCTATCTGTCAGATAAGTTCCCCCAGGGCCTTCCAGTCTTACCCGCAAACAGCAGGGATTGCACAACCGGAGTTTTCAAAAGAGTCTCACTCACAAGCATGGAAGATGCAGCGGCTGCCTTCAGTAAGTAACACCTACTGCTCTGCAGGGGCAGCAGCTGGGTGTTCTTGGCACTCCTCCGATGAAACTAAGTTTCCTTTTATCCTTCCCACAGGTGGGGAGTTGGGCAAGGGGGGTGGATTCGACGGCTTCTTGTTCCAATCCTGTCAGGGTTCAGGCCCACACAGGTCACCACAGCGGCCTCTCCTCACGACAACTGCATCAACCAGACTACGATCCTTGCCCTCTCCGGTGGCCCCCTCTGGAATACAGGGTCACCACTCCTACTCTGCACTCTGGCAACAGCCTGATATGGGGTTGCTGACTCTCCACTGCACACAGGCAACGGCCTGATTGGCAAGGCTAAGTTCACAGTGGCCCTCTCTGGCATATAGGGTCACGACTTACATATTGCACATGGGTGATGGCCTGATCTGCACGGTTGTCCTCTCCTCACAGCTCGCTGGAGGAATTCACTCCTAAGGATCCCTCACTGAACCTTGCTCCCTCCAGCAGTCTCCTCTTCCTCACAGGGCACACTGGTCTAGGCAAGAAGCAGGCGCTGCTACTCCAGGGGCCAGTGGTCTTGGATTTTTCCCGGGTGATGTCCCCTCACCCAGCTGGGAGAACGGCAGGCCATAACCCCCACTTCTGGTCACAGACAGAAGTCTTGTAGAGCTTCTCCTTCTCGCACAACCCGACTGGCTGCTTGACAGTTGACAATTTGGGGAGCGGTGGGAGGCCGCGTTGAGCTCCCGTCATGCGCCGCGGCTGAGCTCGTTTCCGATCAAGGAGGTAGCGGGATGGCGGCCGTCTATTAGCTCCGAGCTTTGTTTGTTTTCTGGCGGCTCTTCCTGGTTTGGTGCTCAGGAAGGAAAGAAAATCCCGGGAAAAGGGTGTGGAGTGTGGAATCCGGAATACCTCAAGGCTCTGCTGGTTTTTGCCGGTGCCGAACTGCAGTGAGCAGTTAGGATGGACCTGTAATGCAGAGACGTGCTGACCGCTGCAGATCGGCAGCAACCCAGTAAGGAAATCTGTGGTACAGAGACAGCAGCCTAATAACAGCTTAGTAGCAGCAGGATTAAACTCAACCTCCTGCAAATTGTGAAATTGTGAAATGCAAAGTCATTGATCCGAGCGATATCCTAAATTTTAAAAAAAAGAGTGCGGAGAGACGATGAGGCACAAGTGGGGCGAGAAACTGCATGCTTGGATTTGGAAGCGCTCAGGGGGTGCCGGTCTGGGCTGCTCTGGGCTCCTCCAAGAGGCTTCTTGGACGCTGCACGGCTAGTAGGCCGGTATTGCTCTCCTTTTTCCTCCTTTGCTCTTCACTTGCTTTGCATGTGCGGAGGAGAGACATTTTGAGAGATCTGAGGCAGCTAGCCTGTGAGGCAGAAAGGCAGTGGAGGCGCTTTTTCTGAAGGAAATGCCTTCTTCGAGGATGTGATTGGCAGGCTGAGAGGAGATGAGACCATAGCCTGCTGATCTTAAGAGAGAAGGAAAGGGAGAAGGAAGGTGCAATTTTCAGAGAGGGAAAAAAAAGGGGGGGATGCATGCAACCTGAGGCTCGACATTAGGTCTCACCCCAGGCGGAGGGGTTAAAGGGTGACTGCGGAAGCGGTCCGTGCAGAACAGGTGCTGCTTCCTGCCACCTTCCAATACCTCCAGCAATAGTCCCGGCCCCTCGCTCCACTTCAGAGGTTTAAAAAAAAAAAAAAGGGGGGTGCATACAGAAAGGCACAAGAGAGGAAAAGCAAACATCTATAGATATTTAATTTCCTTACTATTACCAGCTACCAGGTACCTGCTACCTCGATGAAACGTATTTCAAGAGATTCCTCTATGAAAATGTGCACTGCCAAGTGGAATCTTAAAGGAAATAAGACCGGCAGTCTGCAAACAGTACAACAAACTCAAAAAAAGCTGCCTCAGATCCCTGATCAACAGTCCCACTCACCCGAGAGATTTTGGCATAATCTCTCTCAAGAAGCAAGTTGCAGAATGGAATCCAGCTCAAGCTCCGAAACCCTCTCTCTAGCAGCACGAAGGCGCCGAGAATTTGTTGGACTGATCAATGGATTTAAACATTATGGGGCACCAGCTGGAATAATACACCAATCCAAATTGAGAGTGTTATTTAAAGGACGATCACATGTATTTGTGACAGTAGATCGTGCAAAATAATTTTTGTGTATAGTCAAAGAGGGATGAGGGTAAGGCGGAGAAGTGCTCTGGGATGGAAATTTCAATCTAAGGGATCTTCAAGAGGAGATGGGGAAGGGGGGCAAGATGAAAATAATCCACCCTTCTAATAAGGCAAGCTATCCTTAAATAAAAATCAAGCCATTCGGCTGCTCCTCATGGGAATAAGCTTACGAGAACCATTCCAAGGTACTTAGTCAAGGAGAAAGGGGGGTAAGGGCTGGGAGGGGATTGAGCACTGGGCCCATGACGGGTAGGGCCCCTAAAGAAGGGAGCGGAGAGGTTGGGGGGCACGGGGATTTGGGGGGTATTTGGGGGGATTGGGGGAAAAAGAGAAAAATTGCAGTTAGTAAAAGTTCAAAATTTACCATTCAAGATTTTAAGAAAGTCCTTACGACGAACCCTAGTCTGGCCTCACCATCTGTATTTGTCAAGAAGCGACAAGATGGAAGGGAAGGAAGTGAGAAAAGAAGGAGAGGGGAGGAAAAAAAAAAGGGAACAAAGGTGCAAAGATGTAGGTTTTACTTCGAAGCAGTATGCCAGATAATCATGTGATTTGGATAGCTTCGTGTAATATTAATGGGGCCAATAATCAGACTAAATTCAAATCCGCACTCCACTGGTTGGTATCGGCCCAAATACAGATTATTTTACTCCAAGAAACACATTTGAAAAAAAGAGTCTGGCCCTCCTATGCTACCTAGCTTTATTTCTCAAGCCTTTTTTGCATCAGCAGGGGCAGCAATTGGAGGGTCGCGATTTTGTTCACGCGCCACTGCCAGGGGGAAGCTGAGCAGATCATTAGAGACCCCAGTGCCAGGTGGATTATAGTAAGCTGGAAGATAGGTAAACATATTTTACAGATAGTCAGCTTTTACGGTCCAATAGACAATGACACAGTCGCCCTCGAGGGCCTGAAGGACGTACTTTGGAAGCTCTCTGGCCATATCATCCTAGGGGGAAATTTTAACTTTTCGCAGAATTTAAACTTAGACTCTTCACGTAAGAATAGAGCTCAAAATAAGCCTAGAGTTGCCAGGTGTCTGACTACCTTCATTCATGACTTTGCCTTAATTGACCCTTGGGGAGCCCAACATCCCCAGCTACCTGAATATACCTGCTTTTCTAAGAGATTCAATTCTGCTTCTAGAATCAACTTTTTTTTAATCTCTCATCAATGGGAGCGGGGCAAGGCTTATATTCTTTCAAATCCATTCTCTAACCATTCAGTTCCGGTTTTAGAAATTAGGATCCAACTCTCTAGTCAGGAATGTCCTCATTGGACTTTAGGTAGGTCTTTATTAATGGAAGAAGAATGGGTCTCTAAGATGCAGGTTAAGATTAAGGAATATTTGGAAATAAATAAGGGGTCCGCTTCGTACTTCTCTATCTGGGAAGCTTATATTAAGGGAGAGATTTTATCACATAAAGCTAACTTATCGAAGCTAAAGAAAATTACTGTTATGACCCTGCAGCACAAATTAGATCAAGCAACTCAGAGACACATAACTGATTATTCCCAAGCAACTAAAACTAGATTAGAAAAAGTTAGACAGGACCTAAAAGATTATTATACTTGTCAGATAATTGTGAATCAGAATACATGTTTTCAAAAGATTTTACGAAAAAAGTGAGCATGACGGAAAGCTTCTGGCTTGGTCGATAATAGAAGAGAAGCAACAATGCCACTATTAAATCCATCTACGATGAAAATAGAAATCAATTAGTCGACCAAATAGGAGCTATCGATGCTGTTTTTCTCTCCCATAACAAGAAATTATATATGTGTCTATTTCTGCCTTCTTTGACCTCCATAGACGAGTTTCTTAACTCCATAGACATACTAAAACTTAGTGGAGCTCAACAAGTTCATTTAGTAATCCCTATTACAATTGATGAAATTCAAGGGGCCATTAAAGGCTCCCCAAATGGCAAAGCATGTGGCTGCGATGGATTCTCAGCTGAATTTCATAAGGTATTTATGCCCCAACTCGTAGACATTTTAGCACAGCTATTCAATGCAATTCTAGAAGGATGCCCGGTGCCCAAGTCCTTTTCAGAGGCAGCCATAGTAAGCTTTAATAAAAATAGGCAAACCATCTGATAAGCCGGGATCATACTGGTCTATAAGCCTACTCAACTGCGATTATAAATTGTTTGCGAAGATTATGGCAGTCAGATTAACCGCCTCTGCCCAAGAAGTGGTTCATACAGACCAGTCAGGCTTTCTGCCAGGAAGGACCATGGCAACTAATACTAACTTTCTAATACAGGCAATTGACTATTACATCAACAAAAAGATAAAAGCAGCAATCATCATGACTGATGCTGAAAAAGCCTTCGATTAAGTTCAATGGAAAATCTTGTTTTCTATTCTTTTAAAATGTAATTTCCCTTTGCAGTTCGTAAATGTATTGCAGAATTTATATATAGTAAAGCTGAAGCTAGGATCATGATCAACGCTCATACTGCAGGGCTAATACAAATTAGACGAAGCACTCAGCAAGGGTGCCCTATGTCACCAGTGCTCTTTGCATTATACACAGAACCATTAGCATCTTTGCTACGCCAAGATCCACAAATCAAGGCACCCCTGTTAGGAGCCCCCAAACTTATGCTTTTCGCAGATGATTTAATCTTATTATTGGCAGCTGACAAACAAAATATTGCTGAAGTGTTTAAAAAAAATCAAAATCTTTTCGAATCTAGGGGGGTATAAAATCAATCATTCCAAATCTGAGGTTCTACTTTTCAACTGCTTAGATCAAATCCTTCCATTGGATATGCGTAATCAAGTCTGCAGGACTGGCTCAATTAGATATTTGGGGATATACGTGTCTCACGATCTTTCACAGCTATATCGATTCAACTATGAACCAACGCTTTTGAAAGCCAGGAATCTTCTAAATCAGTGGCAGACTTTACCGCTATCTATAATAGGGAGAGTAAGCGGTGATAAAAATGATGATTCTCCCTCTCTTTCTTTTTATTTATTCAAATGTATTAAAGTTCAGTTTAAATTTTTTTTACGAGATAGACCAAATCCTGAGTAACTTCGTTTGGTCAGGCAAGAAACCTCGTATAAAACTAAATACTCTACAGTTATCCATTCAAGAAGGTGGTTTTGCACTCCCCCATTTCAAAAAATATTATCAGGCAGCTTTTATTGACTGGTGTACAAGATCAGCTACTGGACGCGATTTGGGAGGAAACTTATCGTAAACAAATGCTTCTAGAAATTGGCATCCAGCTTGTCCCATTTATTAAAATTCCTAAGCTTCCCAAGCGTAGTAGATACAAGACTCCCCACTTCATTGCTTTTCTCCTTTTTCCAACTGCGTAACTCTATAAGGAATTTTCAATTCCCCAAAGACGGTCTGGCGAATTTGATTAGCCATGCTTATTATGTGAAGGAAACCAGAGGGATAAGGAATTGGTATCAGATCTTTCAGGAACAATTGCATGCAAAAGTAGTTCCACAGACATTACAAAAGATTCAGTATTCCACAGGTTGTAGGCTAGATAGGCAATCATGGAGATCATATATCTGGGCACACAAAGCCATTAGGTGGACCAATTTCAAACGCATGGCATTTTTGTGCAAGTGGCAACTTTTTTATACACCATCACGCCTTCATAAGATGTATCCTTCCATTTCAGATAGATGCTTTAGATGCAATTGTTCCAACGGGGATTTGCTCCACATTTGCTTTTCTTGTTTGGCTTTAACGGAATTCTGAAGCAAATCTTTTTCTGGCTTAGCGAAAAGCTCCAAATAGTCTTAGTCCCTGAACCAAAAACTGTCCTTTTGGGGATCGTCGATACACTTAATATATCCATTCGACAGCATCAGTATATTTTTATTACATTTCTTGTCGCCAAGTCCCTGATTCTGCAAAAGTGGAAAGTGGCTGAGGCTCCAACTTTTTCCCATTGGCAACTTGAGATGGGCCGAATTGAAATAAAAAAAAAAAAAATATATATATATATATATATATATATATATACATATATATATATATTCGCAAAGAGTAGGAGCTACAGCCAAATTTCAGGAAATTTGGGGTGGGAAGTAGGATGGCACCAAGCCTACGAATATTTTAGAGACCGGGGGCTACTTTCCCTTACTTCTTTCTTCTCCTTTGTTTTTTTGGGGGGCAGGGGAGACCATTGTTAGACTATGATGTAAAGGTCAAATATGTTTACATTTATACTCGATCTATGTTTATTGTGTGTATTAATGGTACAAGTATCTTGATGAATTGTGGTATTTATGTTTTTTACTAACTGCGATAATAAATGTTAAAAAAAAATACAATTTGAGGGGCCTTGAGCTTCCCTTCTTCGAGTCCGTTTCCAGACACCAAATGTGATTTGGGATCTGAGTTTTTTTAAGCCTGTATTGAGGGTCTGCTTCCTTTTGAAGTGCCCTCTCCTCTACTCCGCACTTCCTCTAGAAAGTAGTCTATCACAGCAGGAGTGACTCCAAAGCTGATATCCCAACAACACAGGCCATGGGAGTGACTAGAAGTTCACACCGGGATGCCAGCCACAGTTATATGTGTATCAAAATGTTACCCCAGAGCCTCTAGCTCTAATCTTTATGATTCTCTTATCAGCCCCATCTCCTTCCAAAAATGTGCCCAGGCCCCCCTGACTTGTGACATTTACAAAATCAAAGAACCATTTTGAATTGCACAAGAGAACCTGTCTCTCCCTTCACTCAGTGTGACCCACCCAGCTCTCAATCATGCAGGCAATCCACAATTATCAAAAACAGTTATATGGCCCGACACTCCTTGACCGGCATAATAATACCCTTTATTTTGTGTATCCCGTGGGAAGCAGTACACTCTTGAGGTTGAGTCCAACTAGGTCTCTTTGAATTGCCAAGTTAATTAGTAAATGTTGAGAGTACTTTCACAGAATAAAATAAGCAAGTAATGAAATGCGAATTAGATTGAATTCAATCTTGTATAATTGCGTAATGTCGCACTGATTGTCCAATCATTCAGTGTATAAAATTGACAAATGTCATTTTTCTTAGAATCTCTCTTATTGTCCTTGATTTTCCATAAGTAATCATGAATTACATCACGTTGTGCGGTACAATTTTTATCAACATACTTCATGAAATGTATCCACGTTGTACTGTGCAATTTTTTGTTAACATTCTTCATGAAATGTATACAAAGCGATATCAAATATATCTACTGCAGTAAGTTCATAATCTTCCATTAATTTGCGAACCAGCCTAGTTGATACATTTAATGAATTAAATAATTAAATCCACAAATATATTTAGGATGGCTCCTCTGCTTCCACATGCCTCTTTCAATACTATGGACTTCTGATTTGGAACCCAAAAGCCTCCAGTATTGTACTACTCACAGGTACACATACATTACAGCACGCACGCTGCACAGCGCTACATGCTAACACCAGTTTTTCAAGTTCCCATACAAAACCAATTCCACACGGAACAATTGTCAAGGAAAAACAGTCAATGTATACCTCCTCATGCTGTTGGGACACTCGGGCCGTAGGTGTCTGGTGCAGACTCACGGATTTGACCGGAGCCAGAGACTGTGGGTGAGCAAATCCGGTGCTCACCGGAAACAAAGTCTTTGACTTGGAAGGCAGGGGAGGTCCTCGGGGTTCTTGAGGTTGCTGGCTGCAAGACACACCGGGATTTCGCTGGAGCAGGTTCGAGGTGGGGACAGGCCGGTAGGGCTGGGGCCAAGTCAGTGGGCGTCCTCCTGTTCTTAGTTTCAGCACGGGTTCTTCGGTCCTACTTCTTGTCTGAGGAGGCAAGGTTCAGGGTTGCCCCTAAATACTAGATTATGGGGCGTTACAGGTAGGTAAAGGTTGGGACCAATGGGTCCCTTCCTTTGGGTGGGTACACCCCCTATTATAACACCCTCCAGTGGGAGGGGGGCATATGCCTCACTCTGGTTGGCTGGGTCCCCCCATCTGCAGGATGGCGGGGACTGAGAGTTGTGCTTCACCTCGCCTCCCCCACCTGAGTGGTGGGGTTGGCAAAGGTGGGCACACCTCCCTTTCTCACTTGGTTTTCTCGCTGATTATCCCACCCAAAGTGGGGTCCAGAACCTGTGGGAGACAGTTGCTGGAAGAAGCAAAGGGCTGGGGTAGCTCACCCATCCTGGGGGAGGAGGCTCGGCACCTTGTCCCAGGATGTGCATTGTTTAAGACCCCCAAGAGCAGCAGGCTCTCGACCCAGGGGTCGAGAAACATGTCTAGTGGTGGCAGCTGGCGAGCAGCCACTCAGCCTGGACACTAGTGTTAGGTTGTTTTTCAGGGGGCATCTCCAAGATTCCCTCTGAGTGCATTTTTCATTAAATCCCACACTGGCATTAGTGTGGGTTTAATGTGCTGAGAAGTTGGATACCAAAATTCCCAGTTTTCAATAAAACCATTATGATGCTTTGTAGTTCGTAATGACAAACTCCCAGCACCATATACTGTTAATGGCATTACTGCACTGACAATGTCGAAGAATTGGCTTAGACACTGTAGGGGTACAGGGCTCATGCACCTGTACCCTCACCACTGGTATAGTGCACCCAGCTAGAGGGGTGGCTGACCTATGCCAGGGCAGTGGGTTGTAGGCATGGCACGCAGGGATGTGTGCCATGTCGACTCTTCACTTTGTTCTGCACCAAAACACGCAGCCTGTAATGGCAGTGTCTGTGTGTAAAGGTACAGGGCCTCTAAGGGTGGCACAATAAGTGCTGCAGCCCTTGGAGGCCTTCCCTGGCCACAGTGCCCTTGGTACCTGTGGTATCATTGACAAGGGACTGACCTAGTGCCAATTGGGTTTTGTTTTTAATGCAGTTTGGGGAAAGAACATAGGCCCTGGGTACCTGTTTGGCAGGAGCCCAGGGCACACTCAGTCAAAGTACATCAGCAGTTTAGCAAAAGGTGGGGGCAACCATGCAAAAAGAGGGCACTTTCTTACAGGCAGTGATCCCGGTTCTCGCCCAACCCCACCCCCCCAGCTCCTAGAGTCTACTTGTCCCAAATGACCCAACTTCTTCATCGATGAAGGGTCTGGACTCTTGCCATGCCAGGGGGATACCACTGTATTGGGCCCACAATGCCCATATTTTGTAGTGTTTCTGCAGGCAGCCTTGCATGGCATAAATGGGAATTTCTCAACTCGTGCATCTATCAAGACTCGCCTTTCATTTCTCCACGTTCAAGGACTTTACATCTTTCCACACACAAGCAGTGTTATGTTTAACCGCCACCACCAACCCCAGCCGTATGAGGGCTGCCTGATATCGGATACTGTCAACTTACAAGAGTGATGTGCAATAAGATAAACTTGGGCTCTCTAGGTAGGCCCCAACCCAATACTTGGCCTAAGCAGTCAAACACGCCCTCCCAGAAAGGCCTCTGGGCCCCACATTCCCACACCATGTGAAAAAAGGTTCCCAAGCTCATTCCACAATGCAGGCACAGCGTGGAGGTTACCACGCCCATTCGCCATAGCTGTTCCTGTGTGAAATATACCTTAAGTAAATATCTGAGTTGAATCAGTTGGTATTGTGAGGCTATCGCTGCCTCCCTAGGGGATACCAGCGCCTCCCTCCAGTCGTAATCTGTTACTGGGCCCAAGTCTGCAAACCATGACGCTCTCAGAGTGTGGAATATGTCTTTGGAGTTGATCACAAGACTGTGGTAGACCTTCGCAATTTTGTGGGTAGCCAGTTCGTCTAATGGGATTTTGGCCTCAATGGGGTGGTAGTCCATTAGCTCAGTGAGGGGTTATGTACGGGAGCAGTGCACGGCGTAATTGTAAATAGCAAAATAATTGAATCCTGTGCATGTCGTAATCATCTTGGAGATCAATGATTGATATGTTTATGTTTTGTAAAGCGCATGGCTACCCGAATGCTTCCACTGTGCTGAGAGTAGGGCCTCTGGTACATTAACGGGGAAACAGCCATGTCTTAAGTTTAATCCTTTTTACCCTGGTTGTACTGAGGAAATGAAGGTGTGAGGATCTCAGGTGTCTAGTTGGAACATAAGTGGTTACCAACTCTCTGAGCTTTACTGGGCCCTTGTTATTTATGGCCCTATGAGCAATACAGAGGGATTTAAACTTAATCCTTGCCTCAATTAGGAGCCAATGCAGCTGTTTGAGGGGTTCTCTTGCGGAGACATAACTAGGAACCTTTAAAAGGAGCCTTGCTGCTGCATTTTGCACAGTCTGAAGTCTCTTTATTACGTATTTGGGTGCGCCCACATAAAGTGAGTTGCCATAATCCAGACGGGAAACTATGAGGGATTGAATGACTGTTTTCCTTAGATGCCCTGGGATCAATACCAGTATCTTCCTGAGCATTCGGAGTAAAGAGAAACAGATTCCAGACAGTTTATTTGCTTGGTGGTCCATTGCTAGCAAATTGTCCAACCAGATTCCCAATTTTTTTATCACCGGTTTGGGAACGGGGGGGGCCATGTCAACAGGCCAGCTGATCAGAGGTCTGTGTATGGCCTGGTTTCCAAGAATCATTAATTCCGTCTTATCACCATTCAGCTTTAGGCGGCAGCTTGATATCCAGCAGCGCAGTTTATCCAAACAGGGTGCCAAATTTTCATTTCCTGCATTAGGGCCTTCTGTAAGAGAAACAACCAGCTGGGTGTCATCTGCATAGGAGACCGCTGACAGGTTAAAGTCCTGCACTAAGGTGGCAAGCTGGCGCACATATATATTGAACAACGTGGGGCTGAGAGACGATCCCTGAGGGATACCACAAATCGTTGGAAAGCTGTCAGAGAGGCAGTCTTTGTCCATGACTTGGTAGGATCTGTTTTCCAGATATGGGTGAGCCAATCTAATGCTTTGCCCTGAATTCCCACCTTGCAAAGTCTATCTCTTAGGATCTTGTGATCCACTGTGTCAAAGCTGCACTTAAATCTAGTAGTAGGATGGCGGCTGAGCCTCCGTTATCCAGTATAGCTTTGAGCTCCTCTGTGACCACCAGAAGTGCTGCTTCCGTGCTATGGTGGGTATGGAAGTCCATCTGGGTTGGATGGAGAATGTTATTTTCCAGGAAGTTTGCTAATGTCCGATTGACATGTTTCTCTAGTACGTTTCCTAGAAAAGGGAGTAATGAGATGGGTCGTAGATTGGCAAGGATTTCTGGATCTAGCTGAGGTTTTTTCAATAGTGGCCTAATTACTGCATGCTTCCATTGCTTAGGGACCAAGCCCGCCTCTAGTGAGAAATTAAGAAGCTCCATAAGTGACGGTAATATGACCTCTGCCACTTTGGATAAGGTATGTGGGGGAGCGGGATCTAATGGAGAGCCGGATTTGGTTGCCTTTATAAGATTATGGATTGTCTTCTTTGTCAAGCGTAGGGAATTTTGCTAGAATTGGAGGAGGTGGCAGATCCCTGCCCTTAGTTACCTCCCCTAGCGCCTGTTCAGGATTGATCTGGAATTTATCCTAAATATCGGTCACTTTTTTTGTGGAAGAAGGATGCTATATCGTTGCATCTTTCTTTTGTGGCTTGGGGAATGGTGTTACTATCAATAGGTGTGGATAGGGTTTTAACCACTCTAAATAGTTCTTTTGGGGAGTTCAAAGCCTGAGAGAATTTTTCCTCATAGAATTTGGCCTGCGCTTTCCTTATTTCGTTGTGATTTGATTGAAGCTTTATATTTTAATTTAAGTGCCGGGTCAAATTCCTTTCTCCAGTTTCTCTCTAATTTCTTGCAATGTTTTTTTATTGCAAAGAGGTCGTCATTGTACCAAGGGGCTTGTTTTGTATGTGTTTTAGGTCTGGAGTTAGGTTTGGGAATGCATGCATCTAGTGACTGGGTGATCCAATTTTCCAATTGCTGATAATTCTCTTCTAGATTACCTACAAATTTAGGAGTTGTATCCTTGAGGACGGTTTCTCAAGTCCTAGGATCTAGCTTCGACCATCTTCTTATGGCCATCATCTGGGTCCTTCCGTTGATCTGTTGGGCAGGTTTGGGAAGTTTAAAGAGAATAAGACAATGATCGGACCAGGGGACCGGAATTATTCTAGAAAGAGTAACCAGAGGGCATTGGAAAAAATGAGGTCCAAAGTATGCCCTTTCTCATGTGTGGGCGTTTATACGAGTTGGGTTAGTTGTAATGCCTCAAGATCTGCTTTTAGCTTTTTGACGGAGGGGTCGTCCTGTATGTCGAAGTGCAGGTTAAAGTCGCCCAAAATAGTCATGTGGGTTTTTTGTAGAACTAGGCTGGCCAGTATGTCTGGGGGGATTGCCTCCAAGAATTTGAAGCTGGTACCCGGAGGTCTGTAGATAAGGACACCTGAGAACGTATGGGCGGGGGAAGAGTGTGATCTGGAACTGAAGGCTTTCACATTCTAGAAGGGAGAGGGAGGAAGTAACACACCTAAAATCAGATTTTAGAATGATGGCAATTCCACCCCCAACTTTTCCGACCCGATCTAATCTGTGGATCTGGTAGCCCACCGGGAGGGCGAGGTGGATATCAGGATCTGAGCTGTCGTTAAGTCTAGTTTCTATGACAAATAAAACATCCAGCAGATCTTCTTCCAGCAGGGTTCTGTCAATGGCATGCCTGGCCAGTGAGCACGCATTGATCATTCCCAGATTCCATGTTGCTACTTGTAGCTCCTGAGTAGTGAGATGAGAGTCCTTATTCCAATACAGTTCGAAGCTGCATTAACTGCAGACTTGTTTGCTATTGGTCTTAAGTTTATTATTTGACCCCAGCAATTTCGAACATAGCGGTAGTGGTGGGGGTCTCAATGCTAGTAGCTGATTTGTGGTGTACTTGAACTGACCTGTGCTGGAAGGAGCAGGGGTCCTGGGCGCAGACGGGCTTGCCTTTGGCGCACCTGCGGCGCGCCCGGCCCGCAGCCGCCATTAAATGGGAAACTGGAGTTGGCAACTAGAACCACAACCTACCGCCTTCGCTCTAACTCTATGGTTAGGGGAGGCAAAAAGCGTTACTCTATGGTCAGAAGATTCAAATTTAATTTCATACAGTTCAGTTCTAACAATCCTTTCAAGTGGTCTATTCAAACATATAAAACATAAAAACGATTTAGGTTTTAGGAAAAGTTTAAAATAAGCGTTTAAAACAAGTTATTGCACATGAGGCAGAGGATAGAACAGCACTCTCACCTGAGCGTGGTGCCTCTCATAACATCCCCCGACCTGGATATGCTGATTGCCTCCCACTCATGCAAGCCCTTCAGGGCTGCTACTTGACTTAGCGTAGTCATGTGCCAAAGGAGGGGGGGGGGGGTCACCCTGGTCATGCGCCCCGACCAGCCCAGGGCTCTGTGGATGTCTTGCCAGACCTGAAGTACCACCTTGGTGGAAGTAGGTTCTTCTCAGGGTTACCATAGAGTTGACGCAGTAGAGTAGTGTTTCCCATCGCCCAACACTCCGAAGCAAAGGCTGGGTCATCTGCGCCTCTGTACCACAATTCAACAATAATAATCAAAAGTGAGACTATAATATCAAGTCATATCCAGGGTGACTATACCCCCATCGCAGGTCAATTTATAACATTTGGAAAAGGCAATGCGGGGATCTGATGGTTCCACAAAAAGCTCCTTAGTGTTGCCTCTAATTTTTTTAAGAAAGTTTGAGGTATGGGGAAGGGGCAATTCTGTAGTTGGTAGAATGGGTGCGGTAGGGCTATCATCCTGAATATAGAAGTGCAGCCCATAACAGACAACAGGAGTTTGGACCAGAACTCAGTATTTCGGGACAACTGTGTTATTTGCAGGCTGGATGTTCTGTTCCCATGCTCTCTATGCGATCGTTGTCATGTATACCTCCAGATATTTGAAGCCCTCTGCCAGGATTTGTAAGTCCTTGGCCCACTCCAGGTCCGAGGATGGGCAGTCGATCTGGTATATCATGGATTTGTTTAGGATACGCCCTGTAAACGCTCCAAAAATGTGCAGGACCTGGGGTCCCAAGTCTCAGCCATACATATGAGGATATTGTCTGCCTATAATGCTATTTGGTGAAAGACAGTCGGCGTCCAGTCCCCGAACCAGGGCATCCATCCTCACCCACCTGGCTAAAGGTTTGATCGCCAAAGCGAAGAGCAGTGGTGAATTCTGTCAGGACCAGAGGCGAGGATTATGCCATCTATTCTTCTCTTTAAAACATCAAAAACTACAAATTCCATGAACATTAGGGATAAAGTTCCTATTAGTTAAACAGAGGTCACCCAATCAGGATGTCCCAGGGCCTTGATAATCCCTCCACAGTGTCCTTTCCTCCTCTTTCTTCGCTGCTCCTCGCAGCTATTAGTTAAGTGCAGGCTTCATGCCTTTTATTTTGTGTATGATTTGGTGTTTAAAAAGCACTGCGTGGTAATGGGTTGAATTCCCTTCACAGGGCCCCTAACGCTGCACGCGGAAGCACATTCGCTTCTACACGGTGCTGATTTCTGTGTCTGGGCTGTACATTCCTCTGACTGCTTGGTGGCGCCCGCACACAGTTCGGGAACACAGCGTGGTCGCCGCCAGCATTGCATTCCTGTCACAGACGCGATTGCATCGGCTGGCCTATGAGTCTCCCCTGACCCGGCTCGGAGCATCGACATCCCGCTAGGGTCAGCCGTCTCTCACCTACGGCTGCATTTTTCCCTGAGGACTCAGCGCTCCTCACATGACGCCCGCTGGAAAGTACTCAAGGTCATTGACCTCTTCTTCTGATACCACGCGCAGGCCTGCCTTGGGCTTAATAGGCCGTATTCTGAGCCTCCTCTGCTGCGCTAAGTACAATTGACTCCAATTACTGTGACACCCACCCAGGCCTGTTATTTGCCAAGGGAATTAGCTATATAGTGACATAACCATCTCACCTTAGCAAGGACAAAGCATGTGCACAGACTGCCAAGATCATTCTACTTGATAACCATATCAAGGGAAGTCATTGTATTCTATCCTGAGACATAAAGTGCTGTTTGTGTGCCCATCAGATTGGTGCCTCTGCCCCCACCCCCCCTCATTGCGCGGGTGATAATCAGACACTTATCAGCCACCAAAATGAAGGAGATTCATGACTCCTACACTGAGGAGGAGGCAGTTACTTACCTGCCCATAGATGATGATTTTTGCGACGTTGTGGAAGCATCCATCCACTGAGCAGTCTTGGAAGCACTAGTCCCTTTACAGAATAAATTGATTGTGCTGGCAGCGCAGTGCCCCATACCCCTCGACTCGAGGGCAAAACTGAGGGGGCCCCTAACCTCCAGCCTACAGGTAGACCAGAGACACCTCAATATGCCACTAAGAAGCGTGCTGGCGTAGATCTGGACTCCTTTGCCCGACTTAAACGTGCCTTCCTGGACCATAGCTCCTCTGAGCCAGCAGACCCATCAGCAGACCCCCATGCCCCATCCCAGAGCCAGATCCCTCATACCTGGCCCCTCTCTCACCGGCCAATGATGCTGCCCCAGGCTCAGGCGATTTGGAGCTGGATAAGCCTTTGCGCCCATACTCAGCCCCCGTACCGCCTAATGATGAGGGACAGCCCTCAGCCCGACTCAGACTTTCTCAACCAGACAACCTCCTCTACCCCAGGTCCTCTGATAGGATTCCAACTGATAGGGTGGCCCATTTCGAGAGACTCAGGAAGGCCATGGTTAAGGAGGTCTGCAACCTCCCGAGGGCGGAGTGACCCCGCCCCTCCTTGGCGAACAAATTAACCCTAACGCCAGAGAAAGACCCCTGCATGGCGACCTTCCTTGCTAAGTACATTCGTGACCCCAAAAACTGCATAGATCGGCCCTGGCGGTCCTGCCAGGGCAAACTTCTTGATGTAGCTGGTCCGCTCACTAAAATTCTAGATTCCGGCTCCCTTTTATCACCCGAGGTCCTTTCTGGATGGGCTCAGTGGGCTATTATATTTCTTGGCAATGCCAACTGTGCCCTGTCATCCGAAAGGTCACTTCTATTAAACATTGACCCCAAATTAGGAGAATTTGCCACATCTGAAGCAGGCCCAGTGGAACAAGGTGGCTTGTTTGGGGAGCCTTCATCAAGGAGCTCACCGTGGGCTGGCCGTGGAAGGGGGCGCTCAGCCGGCCGTGGGCAGCAGCAGGCCTCTTTCTGGGGCTCAGCCTCAAGCCACGGTCAATCCCAAGACCAATCCAGATTTGGCAGCTTCTACACCACCCACTCCTAACCCAGGCACCGCAGCTCTAGAGGCGGATCTATAGGAGGTCACCAGCAAAGCACCTCTCACAGTGAGTGTCATTCCTTTCTCTTAGGTACAATTGGGGGGCCCGACTGGCACAATTTGCAGACAATTGGAGGGCTCTAACCTCAGACGCCTGGGCTCTTCAATCCATCCTGGGTTTTCACAGAGTTTTACGACTCCCCCCATCAATCCCAACCTCCTCAGCCATTGTTCGGACGGACGTGCATCTTCGCGGTTACTCAGCAACATCATCTTAGTAGACAAACATGATGGCGGGAAACACCAGTGATCAATTTCAAGCAACTGAATGAGTGATAGGTTTACCACCTACTTCAAGATGGAGGGAATACACCTCCTGCGAGATCTTCTCCTCCCAGAAGACTGGCTGGTCCGCATGAATCTAAAGGACGAGTACCTGACAGTTCCCATATTTCCCCCCCAATCGACGCTTCCTCCAGTTTCAGTGGCTCAACACCATTTACAAATTCACTAGCCTGCCATTCGGCCTCTCCTTGGCTTCTTGGTTCTTCACCAAGATCCACCAACCAGTGGTGTAACACCTTAGGACCGGGGGTGGAGGGAGGGTCCGCTCATAATATACCTGGACGACCTTCTCCTGATGAACCAGGCCCGGAAGCATTACGCACCCACCTTCAGTGGACAATCTCCCTTCGGCAGTCGCTGGGTTTTCTCATTAATGAGGAAAAAGTCAGTCTTGTCCCCAAAACAGTTGGCTGTCTTCCTGGGCATCGTGGTGGACTCTGTCCACGCAACTTTAAGACCTCCCTCTCGGTAGATCACCAAGATCGGTCACGAACTGAATCGCACTCTAGCAAAATCAGTCACCTCACTGCAGCAGGTGGCGCGAGTGGTTGGCCTTCTATCCATACCCATCCAGGCAATATTCCCGGGTCCCATGCATTACAAGGCCCTTCAACGCCTCAACATTTCTCACCTACAAAGAGTTCTGACATATTCTGAGTGCCTGTGTGCACATTGCCTCGGTGGAGGTGAGTGCTGAACTCCAATGGTGGCTAGCGCATATCGAGGCCTGGAACGGTCGCGCCATATTCAGATCCCAGCTGGACTTAGTGATAGAGTCAGACGCCAGCAGAGTGGGCTGGGGAGCTCGATGTGGGGAATTCTCCACAGGTGGAAGATGGTCAGAACTAGAGAACACTTTTCATATCAACTGCTTAGAGCTGATCGTAGGCTTATTTGCAGTCAAATGTTGGACGAAGGATCGAATTCAGCGCAATGGTCTCCCAAAGATGGACAACGCAGCCGCAATTTGGTACATCAACCATCTTTCAGATCTAGCCCGGAGCTTCTGGGAATATCGCCTGGAGAATCAGATCTCCGCCACGGCAGAGCATCTCCCAGGGGTGGACAATCAGGTGACAGACTGGCATTCCCGCCACCTGAGGGACCTCAGCCTGTGGAAGCTGAATCCCTCAGTCTTTCAGGAGCTGAACCTCCATTGGGGTCCCTTCTCTGTGGACCTCTTTGCATCCAGAAGGGATCACCAAGTCCCCAAGTACTTCAGATGGAGGCCAGATCCCTCGGCTCTAGTGATGGACACTTTCACGCAAGACCGTAGCCCAGAGAAGGGCTACGCCTTCCCCACTTTTTGATGATAATGTGGCTGTCCGCGCAGGTCCGTCGGCAGCAGGCGGACTCGGTGGTGATCACTCCCTTATGGAGGTCTCAAGCATGGTTTCCAGTTCTGATGGAACTTTCTCGGGCTTCTCAAATCTGTCTACTCCCGATTCATTCTCTTTTCCAAGATCCCTCCAGCAATCCCCAACACCTAGTACTGGAGGGTTCTCTGCAACTTAGGGTGTGGAAAATTACCGGGGAGAGTGGCATATCCCGGGCCTTTCATGGCAAGCAGCAGATCTCGTCTACAAGGCATGGGCGAACAATACCACTAAAAGATACAGATCAGCTTTGTCTAGATGGTTGGGCTGGTGTCGTCAACAACACCTGGATCCCTTGGGGACCACGATTGTGAATATCCTGAATTTCTTGACATCAGAGGGCTTGTCATACCGGACAATAAATCTGTTCCGTTCTGCAATTTCAGCGGGTCATCTCTCTATTGACGGCCATGCTGTGGGCAAACACCCACTAACACGTAAACTCTTCAGGGGAGTACGCTTCTCTATCCCTCTGGAACCAAAGTATTCAGTTCTCTGGGACGTCAATGTCTGGCTCAACCTGTTCCTCTCATGGTGGAGACAAAAATATCACTCTCGTAAAAAGTTATCGGCTAAACTGGCCTCCTTTTTGTGCCTGATATCTTGCAGGCAAGTATGCAATGTCAGGGCATTGGACATCACTGGTAGAGTCTTTACTCCTGAGGAAGTGACTTTCCATTTTTCACGTAGAACTAAAGACCAACTCAAAAGTGATCTCGTATCCGGCCTCCCCGCACTCCCAAGTTATGCATAGTCAAATGCATTAAAGCGTATGAAGATATGTTGGAAGACCTCCGTCCTCAGGGAGAAAGGCAACTTCTTATTGCCCTTACAAAACCGCATTAGGCAGTCTCCTCCCCTACCATCGCTAGATGGGCCATGCAAGAAGCAGGCATCAACACCCAAAGGTTTCTGGCTCATTCCATAGAGGAGCCATGGCGTCCAAAGTGTTCTCCTTGGGGGCTCGCTTAGAGGATATCATTAACATGGCAGATTGGTCCTTGGGCTCTGCCTTTAAAAGTTTTTATTTTAAGCCTCTCCCTAACATGGAATCTCTGGTTTTGGATAAGCTTTAAACTAGCATAATCCGCACTTCTGGTCCCGATATGGAATATAAAATGTCCTAGCCTCTGTAACGGAAAGTTTCAATTCTATTGAGGACTCTGAAGCTAGGATTATTCCACTCGGGGTCATGGACAGACCACATTCTCTCCCCCCACCCGGATTTCCAGGAAACTTCATAACAGAAAGTAAATCATTTCAATGTATATAATGTTGCAATGCTTGAATAAATTGTGGTTAAGTTCCTTTTTTCTGTATGCAATCATAGTCCGTACATTTTGGAAGTGATGTTTGATTCTTATAGGACAGAGTGCTCAATATTATCCTCTTTTGCGGTAACGATTCGGGCAAGCAGGAATAATGATTGATCCTGGCTGTTCGACGCTCGAAGAAAGAGGAGGAAAGGACACTGTTGAGAGACTATGATGGCCCTGGGCAGTCTGATTAGCTGACCTCCGTTGAACTCATATGAACTTTATCCCCAATGTTCATTTGATTTGTAGTTTTTGATGTTTTACATAGCTGCTATTTGAATAAAGCGAAGAAAAGATAGCATAATCCTCGCCTCAGAGTCCTTAATAGAATTGAAACTTTCTGTTACAGAAGCTAGGAAATTTTACATTACATAACGTTCTTAGACAAACATATTACTATACAGGGTAAGTGTTTATTTGTTGTTTTTTCTTTTATGTGCATTTCTAATGGCCCTGAAGAAGCATTTTTTTTTATGAATATCGCAAAACACGTGTTGGCAATAACTGTGATACTATATTAAATGTTATTTCTATTCAAGGAGAATGTGATTTTAGCTTAGTATATGAAGATGCAATTGATTAAAGGATGTTTCAGAATGCTATGTAATGATTTTTTATTCTTCTTCTGAATTGTCTTTTACAATAAAGAAACAGCCTTTACATTGAGGCTCGAACTACGCGGCGCCTTAACAACCCAGTCCGAACAACGATTGAGTCTTTACAACGCATTCCATTACCACGCAAGGCGTTGCAACGACTTGCCTTAAGGAAAGCGTTGTTGGACAGATGTTGGACTTTAAGTCCAACACTTTCCCTATTGTAGCGCAGACTGGAGTTGGAATAGTAAATTAAACTATTCAAAGTCCGGCGCTTTCCCTAAGGCAAGTCGTTGTAACAACTAGCGTGGTAAAGGCATGCGTTGTAAAGAAGCATTTGCTGTTCGGATCGCATTGTTAAGGCATACATGGTAAATGCCAGAATGGTTCCGATATACAAACGTTACGCTACATATTGGTTAATTTACTCCGCTACCCCTCTAAAAATATAGAACCTTTATAGTCTCTATCGGTGCAGATTATGCATGGTAATGTTTAAATGTTGAATAGACATCCAAGACTGGATATTGGTAGCTATGCAATGCAGTCAACATCAACAAAAGAGGTCACTTTCACATACAGCAGTATGTTGTCATCATACAGATGACAAGGAATGCCTTTAGTAACATTTCTATTTATGAGGGCAAACACCTTTGCTCATCTTCAAATTTATTTGAATTGCACCAGCTTTATTATTGTTTCTGCATCTTTCCTGAGAAGCCTAGCAAACAGCCAGTATGAAAGAAGAGTAGTTCTGGTAACGTGAAGAGGATTTATAAACTAATCTACATTTTTTCTTCTCTGCTGCTTTTGGTGCACAAAACTTTTAATCAACTCCTGGATCTACTGTCAATTAACATGGGCCTGCAACCTTACATAATCATTCATTGATTCTCAGAAAAAGAGAAATAAAGTCAGTGCAGAAGGGTGTCATCCAGGTAGTAAGCATATAAGAAAACGCATTACTAGAATGGTGCAAGGATTTTCAGTGCCACAAAATTGTATTTTGCTTTTTTTCCCCTCAGTCAGAAAAAAGGTATCTGGTGCCCCATGTTTGTGGGGTTATAACGCAGCAGTCTATACTCACATTAGCTTGCGCTGGCCTTGGTACGGTTATTATTCCACGCAAATCAAGATCTGAATGCAAACTCAGCAATATAACCTTTGTAAAATGTATTTATTTATAGCAGAGAAAGGGTAAAACCTGCCAAAATATTCCAAGTTTCACAGTACGGCATGGGGAAAAACGTGGTATTACCACTTCATCTCCTATTTCTATGTGCAGAATTCAGATTAGGGTGGTAATACCAAACACACTGCTGTAATCCTTATTTACCATTGCCACCCCCAAGTGAAACGTCTTTAAGTACAAAGGTGTACATTTCTTAAGATTAGGGTAATGGCTAAGCATTGTAGCATTACAGGGATTTTGTCCTTTTGTTACAGATTGAGATGTGGACTGCTTTGGTATGTCACTTGTGAAATAATGTACTTTCTGGCAGGAAACACGCAAAGGTATGTAGTGTTGAACTAATCTAGGACATTAATGATTTATAAGTGGGATTAGGAGTTTATTCTATATGAGGGGAGTGAATTATCCAAGTGGATTTTTTCTTCCATGTGCAATGTAAAAGCAGGTTGCTGCTCCACTCCTACGCGATTCTCTGCATCTTTAGTGATGAAAACACAAAAGACACTCAACAAGGCTTGTCCGGACTTGGTTTTATAGATGCAAATCCAACTAAACATAGTTATGGCTCGCACAGTGGAGATAATAAAGAAACAATTTTCAGGCACATTCCGTCCTTCTAAATTGACCAGGGCGGGCTTTCCCCGGACACAGACACCCTGTTGAAGAACATTCACTTTGTGTTGGACATGTCCACAACAGTCAGAGGAAGGATGCTGTTGAGATCATTTTTCCACTTTCCGAGTGCTGAGACAAGGTCCTTGGTCAGTCTTTTGGCTTCATGTTTCCAACAGGATCAAGTAGGAGAGTCGTCCCAACAGAAAAGAGACCTGAAGGGAGAGAAGGATGACAGATTAGTGACATGCAGAGCGCATGAAAATGAGAAAAAGTGTGTGCGACCGATCTTTCGTTCTTTCTTGTACCCAGGGCCGAAACAGGGTCCCAGTTCAGCAGGCTGTTACCAAGGGAAGATCAAGAGGGGGAGGGAGAGACTAGGGGGTCTAAACTCGGGTCATAATAGAAACAGGAAAAACAAGCATTTGCAATGCAATCGGTCTCGCCTTCAGGACTTTATAAGTATTTAGTGATGCAACGTAGCCTCACTCAAATGTATTTTCAGCACGACATCCCCAGCTGACGGTAATCACCACAACATAGGGAAGACCCAATGACTTCCAGTGAATATTATATATACATTTTTGTAATCACAGATGTAAGAGTAAAAGCAGGCACTGAGGATCTCTACTTGCATTTCAGTGCGATGATGCGGGAATGCATTTATTTTTTTACTTGTTATGCCATGGCGATTTGCCTGTAGAAAAGGGCCTCAGAAAGATCTGCTCGATGTTTTGGAGATGTGTGGATTAGTCATGCACCTTGCAGTTTTTTTCCACTTCATTCCACAGAAGATTTTCAGCTAATTTTCTATCCTAAATCCTGTTTTTGAATGTCCCTCTTCTGTCCAACTGGCAGCATGAATGGATGCATTGAGATGGCCATTTGCATCCTCCCCTGGATGAATGGCGCTTTCAGGTCTGCGAACATCAGGACCACAAAAACCTGGCTCATTTAGTGATAAACGAGTTTCTTAGCCGAGGGCTCATGCACGTTCCGTGCTTGTGTTGTGCCCTGCACACTGGTGGTCTCTCACTAGTGCCAATGGGCAGTGCTTTGAAAATGTATCCATTTCGCCGGGCAAGAGATCCGTTTGTCACCATTTTCAAGAAGCATGCACTTTTTGGAGATAATTTACAAAGAATGTTGACGCTCTTGTGTAATTTCTACATTTAAAACATTCTAAGTCATGATCTGATGACTCCAGCAAAAAGTCAACGCACAATGTACGTGCAACCTATACATTCGTAAGTCACACTAAGATGAGTAGACGAGCCTTCTCCGGGTAATGTCAACACCGAGCTTAAGGCAATGCAGTGGAAACAGGGTGAGGAAGCCATATTTGTGGCTATTCACAAACATCCGACCCGGCTTTACAAGCACTTACCTGCACTCCTACAGGTATACCTGACCAATCCAGGAAAGAAGAACAATATCCCATACTGCCACGGAGAGGGAGCAGGCAGTGCTTAATTTGTCAAAATAATAAGTGCCATGGCTCTCGTCAGAAGCCCACTGCAGTTTACACCACGCATTGCCCCTGTATTCCGCCAATAATAGTAATAACATAACTACTAACCATCACACTACTACAAGTGTGACAATGCAGACTATTGCAGGACCCCAAAGCTATAAGAATGTCTTGGGCAGCAGGTAATAGTCATTTTTAATGTATATTTAATTAATAATTAACAGTTGTTGTGGTCATCTCTAAATTAGGTAGACCGCGCCACTGCAACAAGCACCAGTGTGGACAATTAAGTGCCGGTGCTGAGCACCGGAAACCACCGGCTCAAATTAAGCACTGGGAGCAGGAAAAAATGCCATTTAAATAAAAACAGCATTCTCTGAAAAAGGGGAAGAAAAAGAATGTGGAATATCAACTATTTTACTAACTGCAGAGTTAGAAAGTTTCCAAATAGAAGACTGCATGAACGGGAGAAATTATTATTCGAGTTCTCTCACAATATTCACCAGTGCGTGCATCAAACTGCCACAGGTGGTTAAAAAGGCAGGGTCACCAGATCATTCCATGTCAGGGGCCTTTACCAAACAAAGCAATGCATTCTGGACGTGAGATGCACCTTCCATGACTTCATGTGAACCAACTTATCTTTGAAAGAAGGAAGTGAAGGGCTTAAAACAGGGTCTGTCTTTGGACATGGGGCTGTCCGGTATTTTGAAGAAGTAGCTCAGACTCTGCACTCCTTCAGACTTGGACCCAAAGTGCTGGGAATCCCACCAAGGAGTATGGTGTGCAAATTGCTCTAGCAGTATTTCTGTGCAACAGATACCCGGTGCCTTAGAAATAAAGCGCATGGCCTGAATTCCCACGCGTTACCAAACAGTTCGATTGTTACAGAAAGTATTCCGCACCTGACAGTCAGTTACCTCAAGGAGTTAAACGCTTGCTGACGACACTGGCGTATCACTAGCTCCAGTCTCGGCAAGACACACGCAGCCTTCCAAGGTTGGCAAACCTCGAGTTAGTTCAGATTCAGTGACCCACAGCTGAAAGGCTCCGCAACCATTCGCTGAACCCTCATGCGCTGAATACCAATTAATTCTGAAATAACCTGACAGATTTATGTATGAGGTGGAAGACTGACTGCTGCTGTTCGATTAGCAACTCGGGAACAGCAAGTGCTAATTATACATAATGTCAGGAAAAAGAAGCCTAAAACCCGAAATCTACAGTGACATTAACAGAGCGGTGAGGTCCAAGCCATGCCCAGGGAGCCCCCACAGGCCAGGCTCCTCGCAGCTGCCTTCGCCGAGCCACCTCACGCTCAGCTCCTGGAGGTACTTCGATATGCAGTGGGCCCCTGAAGAGCCTCTGAGCCAGAGTTTACATTTCACTAGCAGCCTTTCACTTGGCTACACATGAAAGGCCCTCTCTACAGAGAGAAGGGAAAACAAGCAGTGGCGACTTCACCTGTATCGGTTCTTCCCTGCCCCCTCTTATACCCCTTGTGCCAGGTCCCTTCCGTTACACTCATTCCTTTTACCTTCAGGTTCACCGCCGGCAGCTCCATGGCTCATCTGTTACTTTCACTGAACTCCAAATTTCACCTGACAGTGAAGGGCGGGCCGTCATGGCAGCAGGGCTAGCGAGTGCTCTAGTAAACGAAACAGAACCCAACACTTTCTCCGGGGGGGAAGCAGGTCATCAGCCCACCCATCCCCACGAGCAGCTTGGCCACTAAAACTCTGTACCTGCAACGCAACTCGAAAGCATAGCGAGGGGGGCAGCATTTTATCTTCAGGACGTCAGTGTCGGTTGTGGGAGCGCGGCTCACAGCCACCACGTAATCAGTCACAGGCGCTGGTCTACGGTGAGCCCACCTCGTAGTACAAGTCAACAAGAGAGGAGCGGGGACGAGAGGAGCGGGGGCAAGCGCGGCAGCCTGCTGAGCTGACCACACGCTCGTGCATCGTGCCTGAAACGTGCGGGTAACCGCACGGAAAAGGCCATTGTGCACGAGCGTGTGGTCAGCTTTCAAAAGCCCCTTACATAAAGTCTTGCAGAGCTACGCTTGCGCGCTACTCGAGGCTCGACCTAAAAATATTGCTCTTTGACAAGTGGAGGTTGTAACAGACTGGTGGTAACCCACATTAAAAACACTAATGACGTCCAAATATGTATTGCTTTATCCATGAAACTGATTGGACCCTATTTGTTTGCCTGCAACATAACTTGCACCTTTCCGATAAGGGCACATCTTTTCAACATATTGACTTATACAAGTTTAACATAAAAAAAAAAAAAAAATTCCAAGTTTTAGGTCAGCAATCCAATGTTGTCATTTATTTTATTCAAACGTCCTCTGTTGTATTTTTTGTTTCTTTTCATGTCTCCTTTTCTTCGGGTCCAACTGCATTTCTAAAATACTCCTTTAACACTCCTGACGCTACAATGGTAGCTTGGGGGAGCAGCCAAGAATTATGCTTGGAGGCGGAAGTGGGTGTGAAACTGAGATAAGTTAATGACAATCCATAATATCAATGTGCATTTAGAGATACAGCTTTAGAAAATGTCTTTATTTACGGAATTAAATGGGAAGACATTCTGGCTTTCGACACTCCAAAAGAATATCACAGGGTCCTAGCGCTTTCAGGGGCTCATATAAATCTCAAATATTATTTTAGCAGTTAGGTAATATAGTCCATCTTTATTTCACTATAAGTGCAATTTGTGTTGTACTTGCCCATCAAACAGGGGCTAAAATATATCTCAAAAGGTATGATGTCTGCCCATTGTCCTCGTTTTTTTACATTCGGGAGTTCAAGTATGTAACTAGACAGTTCTGCACCAATATTCAGTGCCCATGCTAAACCAACAAAAACATCACAAAAAAAGTGTATGAGGGAACCTGAAATGCGAAAAAGAAGGAGAAGAGATATAGGTTTGCGCCGGGGCACTGAGCACCATCTCCAGTCAATGGGGCCTCTGGTGTCTATAATGTGGGACTACTGGACACAGAAGAGAGAAACAGTTAGGAACTATCCACAGCCTGTGTTCGGAGTAACAAGAGGACCCAGCAATTATATGCTACTTCACAGCTGGCAAGAGAGTTCCACAGCTTTAGTGACCTTTACCTCAGCACTGATAGCGTGCAGTCAAGATTTTCAGTGTCGGCAAGTGCACTCACTTGAGAGGAGGCAGCCAGAACGAACAGGGGAACCAGAATTAGTTTTATTGTTACACTTAAAACTGTCTCCAATAACTCAGGACCTGGAAGTCAAGGGAGGATGCTTCTAATGTTTCAGGCTGACTAGGCTCACAGAAGTGTTCTCCTGGGCCTCAAAAACCGTAACTACATGTTAGCTACACAGGGAAAGGCGTTGCATAATGTAGAACCCACTTAAAAGGAACACTCCCAGTCCATCACTAGGTCATGAGCATAAGTAAACAGAATCAGTCATAGAATTCAAGCTACTTATACAACATAACAGGAAGTCTCTTTAGGATCAATTTCGTAGGATTACTACATTGAAGGAGGGGTGAATAACTGATCAATGGGATGTGAACAGTAAAGTCACAGGCCAGACCACGATCAGAGATGAACTGGACTAGCTCTGATAAGCAGCCAAACTGATTTAGTCCAGGGTCTGTTTGTGGGCAGATCTTGGGGCTATTTTTTCTGCCCAGAATAAAGGCACTGTTCAACTCCCTACAAGGCCCGAGGTACAGTTCCAGTTGTCTGAAATACCATGGAAGCCGAATGAACTAAGCCTAATGCAAGGAATCTACATATAAAGCTACATTTGGTGACTCCTTCCAGAGGACATCAATCACATACTAGTTTCCATACACAGCACACATTATACAGCCACAAAGCATACTCCAGCGAAAACAGGAAATCCTCACTTGTGGTGGACTGGACTTGATTTTAACAAGTGGGCCAGGAGGTACATCTTCTAAGGGTACATATAAAAAGGCTTCTGCATTCCAGTCAGTTGCTATATACATTTGTTCTCTCCATAGCCTATGAAGTGGGCAGAAGCCATTCTTCGCTATTGATGACAGTATATTTTGGGATACCCCCAACCAAATAGTCTTGTGATCTGGTACTGAAGTAACAAAAGCAAGATGAAACATCTTCTGTGGACGTGAAGATGTAGAGAAAATTGGCACAGATGTCTGCACTCTGGTTGGGAATCTGCAAAGAATAGCCAAACTGGCTTGCATTGCCAATCATAAGACTCACATATTTCCCCCCAGTGCAGACAAGGCAGGCGTTTATGCACCAGCAGCAAACAGTCATTTATTGTGTTTTATGGCATACAAATGAATGCAATGTCTTTGTGATACTTAATTCTTCATAAGCTGTTCCAGCCTGGCGAAATATGTTGCTGCATAGTGCATTAAAAAGGATTATGCATGTTAAAGAAACATGCTTTTTTATTGCTCACGGAAAAGGTTAAACAAAAACCTTAGCTTGCTGCATTGCCCGAGAGGCTGACACTTCTCCAACTCTAGTGAGCAAACTTCTTCCCCTCATCTAGATCCAAGAGGTAAGGCTGTTGTCTTCCTTCTATCATAGAAGGGATGACTGTCCTATCTTGCGGGGTATGACCAACACTTCTTTCGGGGTGAAACTCTTTCCACTCTCGTCTGTATGAGACTGCCTAAGTTGTTAGTAGCAAGGCTGACTTAACCTTCTCACCGACAGTGCAAGGTCCGTTTCCTCTTCATCCACTCACTGGAACCAAACAGTAGCCGACTGAGGAGCCCATAACTAGGTCGAAACCGGTCATGGGTTGCTTGTTGTTCCGGTAGAGGAAGGACCTTGCCTGGCAGTTCGGGCTGGAGTGTTCCCATGAGGGGCAGGGTCAAGACTGATTTGCATATGGCTGGGTCAAAACTGAGGTGGCACTGTAAGCAAAAGAACAATGGGTTGGGATGTGACCCCGAGCAATTGCCAGTAGTTAGACAAATTGCAAGCATTCCTCCCATCACCTTTAATGTGTTTCATTGCACAATCACAACAGAATTTAAAGGTTACGTATAGCAGCCAAGTCATAAACTAGGGGCCTAATGTATTAAAGGGTTTCACCCATCCTGTGTCTATGGGGGCAATATGTTGATATATAAGAGTATAGGTCCTCTTTCTAACCCTGATATGGTCTAATAGGAAGTCTCCATTAAAAAAGGGAAAATATTTGCTATAATCTTTCACACAAAAAAATAAATTAAATTGAGTCAGTGGCTGGCAACCTGACTTATTACAAATGGTTTTTCAAAAGTAGTTTCAATGGTTCGTAACATTATGTCCGTAGTACAGTTAGTGCTGAAAATTAGGCTAGTAAGGGAAAGATATACATACACCTGCTCTATCGACTACAGAGCCGCCAGAGAGAGAAAAAAGAGAAAGGTGGGCATGGATTAAACTTTTAAAGTTGATCTTGATTAAGGGCAACTCAATATGATGATGAAATTACATGAAAACACCTGGGTTAGGATGAAATTGAACAGACGCCAGTTTATCTCCAAAAATCAGGTCCCGAATTCTTGATTTGCAACTATTTAATCTGCATATGGTAAATCTATCTCAAGTACTGGAAGAAACAGACTATGTTACTCTGAGCTTAATACGATTTAAATACCTATAAGGCACTAAGACTTCAGGGGAGGCTTAAACAGCCTTTAAAGCAAAGGTCTACATAATCTGCACGAGATGTAGCTTTTCTTGGAAAATGTAGTAATAAAAATGTTATGGAATGAGGATGCCGTCCCACATCCTGGGTACGTGGATGGAGAAGGCCTGTCTTCTAGTTTTATCACAGTTGCCAAGGTTTCAGATTGCTTAAGTGTGACATTTTTATAATGTCAGTGTAATTATAAGTGACATTCAATGACTATGCGTGACACTTTCTCGCAAGCAAAATCAAGCAATGAAGAAGTGAGAAACATAAATATCAGAAATTACACCCATTTGGGCAACGAGAAACTGTAAAAAGATCTTAAAACATCTGCAAAGCACCTGAAATAGAAGTACACTAACCAAGTGCCCTTGTAAGTTGATCATACAGTAAAACTGCTGTGTCTGGAGTATACCTCACTTTTAATTTTAGATTTTTATTAATTTGCCAGCATTCTGCTATATTTTTATTGTGACTACTGTTTTATTAAATTAATTGCACATTAGCATCGCTCACCTTAGAAGGAGTGCGAGTGCCGTGTCTCCGGCAGGCAGGAAGGCAGGCAGGTGCTATAGAGCGCAGTGGAGAGGTATTGTTCCTCTCCACCATAGAGCACATGGAGCGTCAGAGGTCAGCGCTCTAGTCTCCTCACCTCTGACACCTTAAAAAGGCAGAAGCAAAGCGGGCGCACCGCTGGCGCGCCCGTCTGCGCCCGAACGGGGCCAGGAACCCTGCCCAAAACAAGAGATTACGGACCCTTTACACCCTGAATCAGCTACCCAGACTCAGGCCCCCCCTTGATCCATGCTGCAACACAGGGTGGCAATTTGATAGAAGACCAAAGGGTGCACAGGTATGTAAGCACTGAAAGCTCGAGGTAAAGCCACAAGATATCCTCACACCTGATGTCCGTTGTACTAAGGACAAAAACATGACTTGGAAATTGGGCCCAATTAACAGGCGTTCCATCCCTAAACACAGAACTGAAACGTGTGTGATGATGGAGGACGCAGATTTTGATGTATCATTTATCACGGAAAGCTGGATTAAGGACAGGTGCACCCCAGACATTTTAATGGCTCTACCCCCGGGGTTTCACATTTTTAAACATGACCGCATAGAAAAGGGGGGAGGAGGACTGGCCATCCTACTAAGAGAGGAATATAAATGTGTCATCACCCCCCTTCCCATCCCCGATTGTGAAAGTTGCCATTTCTCTATCACCCTCTCACCTACACTCTCAGGGGTATTCATTTATCGGCCACCAGGTCCCTACGGGGAGATTTTAGACAACCTACCAGACACTCTGGCCAGCCTGCTGGTGAAGAAAGCATATATAACGATCCTAGGAGACCGTAATTTTCATCTCGAGGACCAGAATCTCCCGAATGTCAAGAGGCTGTTGTATGATCTTGAGGGGTTACAACTAACCCAATTGATATCATCCGCCACACATATTAAGAGGCACATATTGGATACATTAATCTCTAACGACCCCAAAATCACAGCATCCCCTCCAGTACCCATGCTGTGGTCAGACCACTTCCTCATTCCTTCACTCTTAGCATGAGGGAAGCTGGAAAGAAAAATCCACAACACTCAGGGACTACCCAGATGAGGAACTGGGCGAAGCTTATCCCAGAGGCTTGGAGGGAATGCTTAATCGCCTTTGCCCCCAGGATACAAGGAAAGGTTGAAGAAGCATACTCCTGCTGGGAAAGCTGGGTTACTCGCTCATTGGATAGGGTGGCCCCAAAAACCTGGGGTGTGGAATTTAATAAAATATCTACTTATCCATGGGGCAGGTTGCTTCATAAATCTACTGGTCCTGTAACAAAATCCACTTGTCCCTTTGGTGCCATGTAGTGCGGCGACAAATTATGGCAGCAATTTCATTATATAAGAGCTCCGATACAGCCTCTCTGATTATGCCAGGGCTCATACCATAGTAGTGTTTGAATACTTGCAATCCCCTTATGTTGCCTCGTTTCCGCAGATCTACATACTGTGGCTGAAGGTACTGGTAAGCAATAGCTCCAGGGTTAGAATGCCCTTTTGAGTCTGTGCAAACCTACTAACTTGCATGCTTTAAGGGTTTTCAACAACTCTTCTCTAATCTGTTCCCATACTGAGAAACATTGGCAATTTACTCCCGACAATGGCAGACGTAAACCTTCTTCCAGAGTTGGGAAAAAAGTGGTTGGAGGGAAAGTGAACTTGTAAACACTCAGATTTTCGCATGAGCAAATCTACACATGCATATTTGCTCATGCTCAAATGCAGTTCACAAATATTTTCTACTATTTCTTGTCCTACTTCTGTAAATTCTTGGGAATTCACTAAAGCTGTATAGCTGCACTTAAAGCAAGGACATATACCATGGGTGCACTTTTGAGACTTTCTTTAATAATTGGGCCCCTAATTTGGTCTGGCGTTGACCGTGACATTTTGAGTTTATTAAAATTCTGCCTCTCTCTCTGTATCGTCTGGCTTCACTGTGAGTGACATCATTCTGCTCTTTCACAAGGAGTATATCGGCACACAAAGTAGTTTTGTTCAGTGCCAGTAACTACTTTGGCTGTGTGTGCTTTTGAGACCAAAAACAACTTTTGCTTTTGCCAATGTTTGTTATAATGGTGAGGGCCCAGCAGCTCCCACACCAATAAGGTTTTACAAAAACCATGACAAAACAAGTTAAACAGTGACAAAACTAAAAAGCTGACCACCAATTTTAGACCTACTGGCTTTGCCAATGCTTGTTTATTCTTGTTTCCCATAATCTTATTGAAACTAATTACACTGATTTTCCATTATGAATATTTTTGGGAAATACTAGAATGCATCAACATGTTACTAAATTATGCTACAAAGAAATGGTACCTAAAGTTTTACAGTGGTTTAGCAAAATGTTTTTTTTCCTGCTTTCGTTTTTTTATGAACATTTTATTTTGAAAGCAAAGAATCATCAATCTTGCTTTCAAGCTACTGCGAATATTTGCATCAAATCAGAGAGCATTCTGGGAGCATTATACATAGACTCATATTGCTAAACTTTGAAAACGTGTGTACACATATTTATACTGGAGCCGCTGTCAGTAGTGCAGTCAGAGCTTACAACATTTACTTAGAGTGCTCACCCTAATAATAAAGGCTTTCAATTAATGAACCATAAATACAAGTTTGAACAGCATTAACATATGGACAAAAATATTACCTTAACTGCAGACAGTGCCCTTCCCTGATCCATAATGTGGTACTGCAAACTGGCAGCCCAAGGGTTTGTGCTGCAGGGGGTTGGGCCTACTTGTCCCAAGGACAAAATACATATGAAAACTTGTTGCCCTTGACCCCAAACAATATGTCCTGGGCGTTGGGCTATAAGAATTCCACATCCCTGAAAAACGACTCGCAAACCAAAAACATCAGCTAATAAGGCTGCTTGGTTTAATGCACAATTGGCATCATTAAAGAAAAACTGCAAAAAATTGGAAAGGGAGTGGAGGAAGAACTACGACGCCAAACTCAAAGCTTCCTATAAGGCAGCCATTAGGCTTTACCATAATAATGTAAAAGAGGCCCAGGCTAAATTTTTCGAGCTAAAGATCAGTCAAGCACAGAACTCATCTAAGGAACTCTTCAAGGTGGTGAAATCTCTAACCTCCCTAACAGACAATAATCATTCCCCGAAATCCTCGGAAGAGAAATGTAATGACCTAGCGTCTTTCTTTCCAAAAAAGTTATGGATATTTATAGTTCCTTTCAGAATGGGAACAGTACAACCACATGCCAGGCTGAGAATGGAACTACCACGTGCCAGGGAGGTAATCGGGGTGGAGCCCCACCCAGCCGGCCCTAACCTGCTTCCCACCCACCAACATAAATGGTGTAAGATCGCTGATGGAGAAGACAAAATCAGGCTCCCCATTGGACCCAGCCCCTCCACACGTGCTTGGGAAGGCCATGGAGGCCTTGCTCCCCTCTTTGGTCGAAATCATTAATCTCTCGTTAGAGGCAGGCGAAGTGCCAAAAGCCTGGAAACATGCAATAATTAGACCCCTATTAAATAAAGACAATCTGGACCCAGTTAGGGAACTATCGGCCTATCTCACTTCTACCACTAATCGGTAAATGAACAGAGAAACATGTTAACGGAGCACTAACAGAGTTCCTGGAAAGTAGTTGCTGTTTCCACCCCACCCAGATGGGCTTTTGGGCGCAACACAGCACGGAATCAGCTCTGCTGGTTGCGGTGGAAGAACCCAAAATGACCCTGGATAAAGGGAGCTCAGCCGCCATATTGCTCCTCGATCTTAGTGCGGCATTCGATACAGTGGACCACTCAATCCTACGAAAGAGGCTGTGGAATAGTGGCATCCAAGACAAAGCGCTGGAGTGCCTGTCCTCCTTTTTGGAGGGCAGAACCTTTCAAGTCATGGAAGCTAACTTTTTCTCTAACTCCATGCAATTGGCTTGTGGAGTGCCACAGGACTCCTCGATCAGCCCCACATTGTTTAATGTCTACTTGGGGCCACTGGTACGGATCGTCCAGGATTTCGGTATCTCTATGATATCGTATGCAGATGACACACAATTGGTGGTCTCTCTCGACCCCAACACCAAGGGCAATACGGACTGCATAGCGCCATGCCTGGAAAGAGTGGTGGAATGGATGACAAATAGCTGCCTGAAGCTGAACGGGGATAAAACCGAGCTTATGGTGCTTGGAGACAAGGTGGTCCCGAGGCCTATGATCAGCTGGCCGATGTGCCTAGGTAGTCCACCAATCCCCAACACGACTATCAGAAATCTCTGCTTCTGGCTCGATAAGGAGCTAACTATGTAAACCCAGGCGAAAAAACTCACAGGAACCTGTTTTGGGCTGCTAAGAATGCTCCGTAAAATTCTGGAGCGCATTCCTCCGCAGCTCAGAAAGACAGTAATCCATGCGTTGGTTACATCACGCCTGGACTATGGGAATTCCCTCTATCTGGGGGCACCAAAATGT
The DNA here is from genome assembly GCA_963921515.1 of Calotriton arnoldi. Taxonomy (NCBI): domain Eukaryota; kingdom Metazoa; phylum Chordata; class Amphibia; order Caudata; family Salamandridae; genus Calotriton; species Calotriton arnoldi. The sequence goes on from CAWUFW010009826.1 coordinate 245,770, forward strand.
GTCATAAAAAAGCTTCAGGTTGTACAGAATGCCACAGTTAGACTGCTGTGTAAAGCCCCCATACAGGAATCCGTGGGGAAGCACTTAAAAGCACTACACTGGTTGCCGATTGAGGCAAGAGTCAAATTCAAGACACTCTGACTTACGCACAAGGCCATACACGGCAAGGGCTATGGCAAAATCAGAGATCTGGTAAGCCTATATGCCCTGAACAGAAGCCTTCGCTCTGGCACCGAACGGCTACTAAAAACAACCAGAATCAAAAGAGCCAGATGGGGCAGCAGATCTTTTTCTCACATGGCACCCAAGCAATGGAACTCTATACCAAGGGAGTGTAGATTCGTGGAAGCTGAATCTACTTTCAGAAAAAAGGTTAAGACCTGGCTCTTTACTCAATACCATTGACTTCCCTTAGCCTCAGTATCGGATTGCTCAGCTAGCGCTGGGAAGCCTTTGGGCAGCCATGGGCTCTAAAATCCCCTAAACATAAACATAACCGTGATATTAAACAATAAGCATGTATTGTAGAGGCAGTACTTTATTAACGTTTTTTGCACATATGCAAACACGCACAGTTAAATACAAAAAAAATACTTACTGGATGCCACAAATTGTCACTTGCATTATAAAATAAGCAATGTACTATTAAAGTCCATACATACAGTCAAGACTGATTACAACATCTTCCCAACTGGACAAAACTATCAATCTCAAACAGCACAGTGACAGATTACTGACTTCCTCTCTCAGGGCCGGCAGATGGCACCCAGTACAACAATCTTCTTTGGCGCCCCATGACCTCCTTTCCCACAGACTCCCTCACAACCACTGTCCAACAGTGCCACTCATCTCTCCATAGTCCCTCTCTCACAAACATTTCATTTGTTTTATAGCGCTGTTCATACCAGTGCATAGCTGGCAAGTTTTCAGTCTGCATGTCTGATATTTCCATATTTTAAGGGAGTTTATGTGTGACATTTCAATGCCTTAGGAGTGACCCATTGAGTGGCCACATAATCACAAGTAGAACAAAATATTTATCTACGTTTAATGAGAAAGTTTACAGAAATTACTCCGTTTTCCAATATAATGGTCTAGAAACTGTCATTACTCTCCTTTGTGCAGTGCTGGTTTACAAATTGCCTTTAAAAGGCTTACATCACGAAGTATGCATGATTGAAAAGCGAAGATGGATGGAGAGACACACACACTACTGCACTACCTTCTTATAATTAGGTCATATGACAGCACACCGCTCAATGAGTGTACAAACACCACAAACATCACTCAAGTGGTTAGCATTACAAATTTTCCTGAAGCAGATTTACATTTTGAGAAGAAACACATACAGGGTTGAACTAAATTTAGTTTGCGTACCTGTCCTGTGTGATCTGAAGCCTCATTTAAAATTTGCGCAGTCTGTTTTTAAAGAAATGTAAAATAACTGCTTTTCATGATGTGCTGCTACTAGGTCATGTGTAACACCTACCTGTCCTGACTGTTTTGGCGGTGGAGATTAGCATTATGGGACACGTAGTTTTACTTTTACATTAACGGTATATTGTGCCACGTGCTAGCATGGGAATTGTTATTGGACTAAAAGGCAGCTATAACGATGGGTGTCACGCTTTCAAACATAAAAATGGTTTTATTGACAAAAAGCATGCTGCTTTTTTTTTTTTTTTTTTTAAAGAGAGAGACGTCAGACACTGACCATGTTACAGAAAATAATTTGAAGATCTGTAACTGGAGACAAACATATTTTTGCAAGGTAAAAAATATAAATTGATCCATTACTGAATGCATTGACCTCTGTGCTGCTCTTGTGTGTGGACCTCCTAGCTCTGCATTTCACTGCTACTGCACTTACTAGCTAACGTAGGAAGGAGTGCCATTGCTCTGATGTGCTGCAGTCAGGAATACGCTGCACTCTGACACTGCAAGGATGGCCTTGCTGCTGAGCAGTGACTCACACACCACATCTCTGTGCTCCTCTCAGGCCAGCTCTAATCACTGAAGTTTTTGCATGGCTGCTTGATGGTGCTGGTGCCGTCATGTGACATGCAGCCTTTTTGCAGTGGTGTTTCTCCCACGGGTCACGTTAGGGATGTAGTCATGGCCTCTCCTCCAAACAGGGACAAACGCACATGACTGTAGGGCTTCACTGGTGATGGTAAAGGTCAAATTCGTCTGAGCTGCCGGGTCTTGGAGTTGTTGCATTGTGGCTCCGCTACAGAGTCCGACGCTGCAATATTGCGGCCTTGATCAGTGTTGTTGTGTGCAGCGCAAATGAATGGACGCTGACATGAGAATTATGGCTCGCAACCGTCACCGTGCGCGACTGTTGTATCCTAGCAACATGTGCATTGTATCCTAGTGATGCTGAACATTCCAATGCTATTGGAAAGTAAGCAGAACTGGAACTGCTGTTGCCTGAAGAGGAGTCTTCAGGGGTTGTTCTCCTGTACTTAATAAACCTTCTTCAATTTAAATCCTGCGTGTACCTCTACTTAAAAATGGCGATGAGGATGGGATGAGAAGCCTGTGAAGAAGGAGAGGAGTAAAGAAGAATCCTGGGAAGAAGAAATCTACTGGAACCGTTTTTTTTTCCCTACTGCAAGTCAACCCCTGGGCTCAAATCGCCTGCGTTGGACTGGTCTACCTCGCAGTGCTGCCTGTTTACTTGCTGTACCTGTTGGCCTGGCTGTTTCTGTGACAAAGAAACATTAAAGGTACTGTGTATTGTGACTTGATGCCACAAATTGGTTTGATTGGATGCGCATTGACTGTTTTGGCTAGCATTCTAACTTATTGAAGTGCCCTGCGTCAAACAACGTTTAGTGCCCAGGAGACGTAAGCAGCAGTTTGGGGCCGTGTTGTGTTTGAATTGTTGCACTCAGCTGTGTTGGGCAGCGTTTGAATTAAGTGCTCAGCAGTGAATGGCACCGGCGTGGATGTACCCAGCAGCCTATGAATTAAAGTGGATGTACTCGGCAGTGTTTGAATTAATGTGCTCAGCAGTGAAGGGCAACGGCATAGAGCAACATTAATCTGCAACGTTGAAAAGTTCCGGAGGGATTGAGAGCCAAAGTTATTCATGCGTGCTTCGCATCGTTCATTTTATGATTTAGACAAGGACAGAAATTGAAGGAGGCGGTTGAGTTTAATTCCACAAGCATTGAGTTTATTCCACAAACACTGATGTAAAGTGGGTATCACAAGCAATAACAGAACTTGTTACAGCTGTTCATGCCACAAGCATTAACAGGACTTACTACCGCAAGGAGATATCACCTTTATCCTCAAGTGTCAACGGTGACTACTTCATTAATTTTATTATTTTAGTGTACTTCATCTATTTTTAACCTACCGTTGTGTGATCTGTTCCGTATTATTTATTGCATTTCTATTCTGTAAGGGTTAACTGGTCTTGGTATATCACTAGTCATACCATAACATGGATATGTCAACCATCTTAGCTCCAACTAAGTTCTTGCAAAATCCTGGGGAACCTACATTACTTTGGGAAGATTGGCTGGAGTCCTTTGAAACTTACCTTGAGGCAATAGGTGGAGAAGATTCTGTAGCTTCTCGCAAGGTCGCTTTATTGAAGCATAATTTAGGGATTGAAGGTAGGAAAGTACTTAAAACCTTACCTATACCATCTACCATTTCCACCAACACTGAGAGTGGAGAAGGAGATGCTGTTGATGACACTCGTGTAGTCAATGTAGATAAATACTTAGTAATTATTAAGGCGTTAGAAGAGAACTTTGGAAAAAAAGTCAGCATAGTTGTCGAAACACACATTTTTTTCCAGAGCTCAACAACCAAGTGAATCTGTTGAGCTATATATTTCTGTACTTAGGACCCTTGCATCTACTTGTAGATTTAAGGATTTACACGAAGAAATAATTAGAGACCAGTTTATCAACAGAACTAATAATGTTAAAATTCAAGAAAGATTATTAGAATTAAAGGACCCTTCTTTACGCAGAACGATAGAAATTGCCAGACGCATAGAAAACACGTCTAGGTACGTCAAAGAGTTGAAATCAGACCATAATTCAGATAAGAGTAGTAAAGATGATTCTACCAAGGTTTGTGCTGTAGAGAAAAGTAGTGCTAAAAAAAGTGATTAAAAAAGTGATAAAAGTGTGAAAAACTATTCCAAACATAGTCGCATGTGTTTCAGATGTGGCAGTACCAGACATTCTGCTGATTATGACAAATGTTTTGCGCTTAAGGAAAAATGTCACAACTGCAAGAGAATAGGTCATTATGCACGCATGTGTAAAGCCAGTACTTCCAACAGTTGGAAATCATCCGTTCATGCTGTAACTGAACACTATGATGACAGCTCATCTGATGAAGTAGAAATTCTAGTGATAGGTGTTGACTATCAATGAGATTCAGGAAGGTTATAATCCTCCTAAATGTACATTAGGATTAAATGGTGCTAAGGTTGCTGTTTGGGCTGATTCGTGCTCACACTATACTATAATCAGCAAGGATATCTGGGAAAAGATTGGAAAATTTGAATCGAGTACCCCTGATGTACATCCTGTAGGTTATAGTGGCGTTAAGTTACCACCGTTAGGTTATTTCATGTGTAAATTGTCACATAAGACCAAAGAAGTCACATGCAAGGTCTATGTAGTAGAAAAGGGCAGATCATTACTGGGCTGGTGTGAGCAGAAAATGTTGGGAATAGTGTTAGACCCTAACCACCCTCAACAGGTTTTAGTAACTGAAAATGATGAAAAAGTCAAGTGGAGTGTCAAGTTTCCTCAACTTTTCAGACAAGAGCTTGGTTGTTTGAATAAATTCGAACATCGTATCGTATTGAAGAACAATTATGTACCGTGTGTACATAAAGCTAGAAACGTACCTTTTGCTCTTAAGGAACAATTAAAAAAAGAGCTGCAAAGACTTTGTGAAGCACAGGTAATTGAACCAATCGAATCTTCAGAATGGCTAAGTCCCATTGTTTTGGCGCGCAAATCGGACAGGAATTTGCGCATGTGCATAGACTTGAGAGACCTTAACCGAAACATTTTAGTTGACCGTTTTCCACTTCCGCATATCAATAAAATGGTTTCCTCAGTGATTGATGCTAAATTTTTCTCCTTAATTGATTTATCCAGTGCTTACCATCAAATTCGTTTACATCCTTCCTCAAAGCATCTTACCTCTTTTATCACTCCAGAAGGTGCCTTTCGCTTTGTGCGAATGCCGTTTGGACTGGCATCCGCTTCTGCAGTATTCCAGAGAGTAATGTGCAAAATTCTCAAGGGGTTATCCAAAGTCATGGTTTTTCAAGATGATGTTCTAGTGTGGGGTTCAAACCGTGAGGAACATGATAAGTTCTTAGATGTTACTTTGAGCAAGCTGGAACAAGCTGGTCTGACGGTAGGTATGCACAAATGCAAGTTTGGCGTGGAACAAATAGATTATCTAGGGCACACTTTATCTAAAGAGGGTGTTAAACCAAAAAAATAAATTGTTGAATGCCATTTCTGACGCACCTGCTCCCAAAGACAAAAAGCAACTACGGTCTTTCCTGGGATTAGCAAAATTTTATTCCAAATTTGTTCAACATTTTGCGGATGAAGTGCATTGCTTAAGGGTATTAATGAAGAAAGGGAATACGTTTGTGTGGTGTGGAGAATGTCAAAATGCATTTGATGACATTAAGAAACAGATTGCAAAGGCTGTTGCCCTCAAACCATTTAATCCAAGTGATCAAACCATAATAACAGTTGATGCCAGTGCCTATGGCCTAGGCGCTGTTCTTATGCAGAAGCATTTAGGGCATGAACGAGTCGTTGCTTTTGCCTCACTTACTTTGAAGGGGGCTGAACCTACGTATTCTGTAATAGAGAAGGAGGCTTTAGCCTGCTGGTGGGGAGTTGACCATTTCAAAACATATGTATGGGGCACGCATTTTGAAGTCAGGTCAGACCACAGACCCTTAATAGATCTATTCACCACCAAGGGTGCAGGCAAAGCTACCCCTAGACTTGCGAAGTGGTTGTTCAGACTTCAAGGTTATGATTTTACACAAAATTATGTTCCTGGCATCCGCAATATCAATGCAGATTGAATTCTGTGACAAGGTTTTCCGTAGAGAGGGTTGCCCAAGTTCCTTGGTGACCGACAATGGTCCCCAATTTGTGGCTGAAGAGTTTAAAAATTATTTATCTAAAATGCGAGTGGCACATCACACCACTGCTGTTTATAATCCCAGAGAGAATGGTCTCGTTGAGAGATTTAACAGAGTTCTGAAGGAGTGTGTGCAGTTAAATGAGAGCAGTGGTTGTGATTGTAAGGAAGCTGTCAAAGAAATGCTGTGGAGTTACCGCACTACTCCACATTCTGTTACATTAGAAACTCCATTTATGCTTTTGAAGGGCAGACAGGCAAGTACCAAGGTATCTCCTGCTTGGATGCTCAAGGGACACAATCGTATATTGGACAAAGCAAAGTTACAGGAAAGAGTCCATGAACATCAAACTAAGTATGCAAGCAGGCATAATGATAAAATAAGGAAGGGTAAAAGAACCTTCAGAGTGGGTGATTGGGTCAGAACTAACAGTCTGGGCACTCAGAAAACATCTAAATGGTCTATACCCAAAAGAATCACTAAAGTGGTTTACAATAATGTGTGGTTGTCTGATGGAAAGAAATGGAATGTGCGCAGTTACTTTATGTAATGATCTGGAGCGAGAACTGTGGGAAAAGAAAATTTGCAGTGATCCCAGGAAGGCTAAAGTTGATGATGCAGGGGTGGGGAATTCCTATCTCCCGACGCCCGAGACATCTAGATTTCTTACAAGGGCAAGAGGTTTTAATTTCTAACTTGTCCAAAGGACAAGTAGACAGTTTTACGGTAATCCGATACACAGCTGTTCAACCCTTTTGGTCACAGCCAGTTAATAAGGAGCTCTGAGCAGTTTATTGGCAGTGAAAGGGTCAATGCAAAAGCTGGGGCGTACACTTTAATTTCCCCAGAGCAGAACAACAACATGATGGAGCTGAGCTCAAAGTTGCAGCTCCATATAAAACATCCACAGCACTGTCAGGTAAGAGTCTTTTTGCTTTCTCCCGAGGCTCTTGTGTGGCTTTCAGGCACTCCTCTGGTCCTTTCATTTTCTTCGAGCACGAGACGCAGCTCCAGAACACTCAAATCACTGGAATGTAAGAGGCTGCCTTAAGGGCCTCTTGGCTCCTGCTCTGACTTTAACCTTGTGACCCACTGCCTTTTATTCTGTGCTTCACCCATGCGCCTCAAATCGGCCCCAAGATCCCTCCTCACCCTCGCCTCCGGGGGCCTACAGTAAAGCCCATGCTTTCCCTTCTCATGCAGCCCCTGCACAACCCTCCTTTGCACTTTGCTTTGCCTGTACACCTTATGTTTCACCCGGTGCCTGTACTTGCTAACCCCATCCCACCCCCTCTGCTGCCCCCTCTGACTGCCCTGACCCGATCCCCTTGGCCTCTCATGTCTTACCTCATCCAGGGCTTACATTAAAGTTCATTAGTTTCCCCATGGGGAATTCATGCAATCCTCAGGGGCACCCTCATTTCTCTCCTTGCACTGGACCTCTCCTCTCACTTTGTGCATGCACCAGGGGCATCTGAACACGCCACTGTAGCAGCTACACCAGCTGGGGAGTTCTTAATGGGCACCTTCCTTCTGCAGGTCCAGACAAAGGTTCATAATCGACATGAAAGGGTGGATGGATATATACATGGATGAATGAGTGAAAGGATGGATGTAAGGATGGATGAGTGAAAGAATGGATGGATGAGTGAAAGAATGGATGGATGAGTGCAAGGGTGAATAAATTGATGGATGGGGTGAAAGTGGATGGATGAGTGAAAGGATGGATGTAAGGATGGATGAGTGAAAGAATGGATGGATGAGTGAAAGGGTGAATGAATGGATGGGGTGAAAGTGGATGGATGAGTGAAAGGATGGATGGTTGAATAAAAGGGTGGATTGATGGATGAGAGAAAGAGTGGATGAATGGCTGATAGAGTGGGTGGATGGGTGGCTGGGTGGAAGGATGGATGGATAGATGGGTGGAAGGATGGATGGATAGATTGATGGGTGGAAGGATGGATAGATTGATGGGTGGATAGTTGAGTGAAACGGTGGATGGAGGGATGAGTGAAAGGGTGGATGGATATGAGTGGAAAGGAGGATGGAGGGGTGAAAGATGGAAGAGCAAAAGGATGGCTGGATGGAGGGATGAGGGAAAGAGTGGATGGATATGAGTGAAAGGGTGGATGGAGGGGGTGAAAGTGGATGGATGGATGAGCGAATGGATGGATGGATGGATGAGTGGAAGGAAGGAGGGATGGATGAGTTTGAATGATCGATTTGGAGCTGGAAGGATAGGTTTGGCCTCAAGGGCGTCGTGAACCACTCGCTTTAGCAGCTACAGCGGGGGTGGAGCTCTTGATGAGCCTCTTCTGTCTGCGGCTAAGCAGACAAAGGCCCATAATTAACGTGTAAGGGTGAGTGAGTGAAAGGATGGATGTGTGGGTGAAAGGGTGGATAGATGAGTGAGTATATGAGTGTAAGTGTGGCTTGCTAGATGGATGAATGAGTGAAAGTATGGATGAGTGACAGGGATGGTGGATGGACGATAGATGTGTTGATGAAGGAAAGGGTGAAAAGATAGATGGTTTGCAGGGTGGATCGATCAGTAAGCGAAAGGATGGATGAGTGAAAGGGTAAATTGATGGATGAGTGGAAGGGTGGAAGAGTGAAAGGGTAAATTGATGGATGAGCGGAAGAATGGGTGTGCGAAAGGATGGACAGATGGCTGAGATGGATGGATGGATATGTTTGGGGATGGATGGGTAGATTTGGATATGGATGGGCGGATGGATGGATTGACAAACAGAATGGTGAAAGGCTGATGAAAGAATGAATGGAAGCCAATGTAAAGGTGAAATGCTAGATATCAGTGGGTGGATGAAAGGATGAATGGGTAGATCTGCAGAAAAGAGGCAAAATAAGGAAATCACTAGTATTCAAATCCTTCTATACTATGAGCCTGACATAACCAGAGAGGCTATTATTCGAGCTCTTCTATAATGAGTGCTGCCATTATTTGACGGTGCACTACATGATGGCACCAAAGGGACAAGTGGATTTTGTACGGGACAAGTAGATTTATGAAGCTACCTGTCCCATGGACAAGTAGATATTTTATTAAATTCCACACCCCTGTGATGAGTCAGCGACAACGTGCTCTCCAGGATGCCTTGGTGGAGGGTTCGGACGGGGGTGCCCGCCGCAATCTGCTTCAGGTTCAACAGCAGCTGCACCAGTTGCTTACGAACACGGCCAAGGACGCCTGGCTGGAGACTCAATACCGGATATATCAATGGGGCGATAAGTCCAGCCAGATGCTTCATAGACTCTGCCAAGCGAGGTCCTCCCCGACTCAAGTCCCGGTACTCCGGTCCTCTACGGGCGCCTTGTGCTCCTCCCCGGAGGCAGTTGTACAGGTTTTCGCGGAGTTCTACGCCGCGCTCTACAGTGCCCGTGGGGAACTCGCCGACTCGCCCATCGATGCCTTTCTCGTAGATATCCCTCCGAAGCGCCTTTCCGATGAGCAGCGAGACGCCCTAGACAAACCTATCTCGCTGGATGAACTACAGGCTGCACTCACCAATATTCACCCAGGCCGCGCACCTGGCCCGAACGGGTTCCCCAGCGACTTCCTACGTCCCCACATGGGGACCGCTGGGCCTCATCTTCTCGGCGCATTACACCAGGCGCTTGAGCAAGAGATCTTACCCCGGACTGGCGTCACGCCGAAATTGTTGTTTTTCTCAAGCCGGGCCGACCGCCGGAAGACCCGGGCTCTTATCGCCCCATATCCTTGCTGAATTTTGAGCCGAAGCTGCTGGGGAAGGTGTTGGCTGATCGCCTTCGTACATGTATCCTTGACCTTGTCCACCCGGACCAGTCCGGCTTCATGCCGCACCGCTCCACTAGGCATAACATACGACGCGTACATAATGCCATCGCCGGGGCCCATCGTCTGGGACGCCCAGCGGCGGTCCTACTGGCCGACATCGACAAGGCCTTCGATTCTCTAGGTTGGACGTACCTTTTCAAATTTTTGGAGGTGGTCAATTTGGGGCCTCGCTTCCGAGCTTATGTTAAACTTTTATACACGGACCTAACGGCTTCTGTTCGGGTGGCCGGGTTTTGCTCGGACCCCTTTAACATTCAGCGGGGTACGAGACAGGGATGTCCTCTCTCCCGCTTCTTTTCGCCTTGGCAATTGAACCTTTGGCAGCTTGGGTGCGTCTGGATGCGGTATACAGGGGCCTGGATTGGTCCCCGAATACTCGGACAAGATAGCATTATATGCGGATGACGCATTATTCCTTTTTCAGACCCCTGGGTCACCGGACCGAGGTGCTGCAAATTCTGCGGGTGTTTGGTGAAACTACAGGGCTCCACGCCAACCCGTCCAAATCGCCGCTTTTCTCGATTTGTGGTGATCAGGGAGTCTGGACTGGGCCTCGCAGCTGGTCAGGGCACAAGACGGATTTAAATATCTTGGTGTCCACGTTACCAGAGACCCCACCATGGCGTGGTCACTCAACATTGCCCCTCTGCTTCCTAGGGTTCGGGAGGAGACAACGGTATGGTCTCATCTCCCCCTGTCTTTATACGGCCGATCTGCTATTTTTAAAATGGTGTCCTTGCCCCGCTTGCTTTACCGACTACAGAACTACCCATACCCCATTCCGCCGTCCTGGTTTCGCCAGGTGAATGCTCTTCTGAACGGTTTTCTGTGGGATGGCGGGGCGGTTCGGATGGCCTTGGCGACCTGTGTCCAATCTACCTACTGCGGGGGCATCGCTGCGGCGGACGTGCGGTCCTATTACTGGGCGTCCCAGCTGCTGGTCATCAATGATTGGTGGTACAGCCAGCAAGACGATCCAGCTTACGCGGTGGAACGACTCTTCTTGGAGGTGTATCCGCTATTAGATCTCCTGTATAGTAATTCGGCCCTAGAGGCCCTCCTGCCGGCCAGTCGTACGGTGATCCAGATATGGAGACGCGTTTTGAGGTCCATGGGGTGGTGGGGCATGCTAACATGTGCGACGCCCCTCTGGCGGGGCACGTACCTCCGACCGGTCTCGGCTCTGCCCGGTTTCCGTCATTGGGACACTATAGGGATCTCGACATTGGGGGATGTGATGCGCGGACCCACACTCAAAACCTTTCAAATGCTACAGGAGGAGTTTGATTTACATAAGTCCCAATTCTATAAATATCTCCAGCTTCGCCACGCCTTGTCTCCCCAGATTAAAACCCTTACGACACTACCAGAATGTCACCCATTAGAGGGTAGACTATTGATGGGGGATCTGGGGGGACACAAAATCCGTCAGCTCTATCAGACACTGACCACACATGCCAAGACGAACCTGGGCCGGACGAGGGCGGCATGGGAGGCGGATATACCGACCCTTTCTGATGACGACTGGACTGAGGCCCTGGCCAGCCCCAGGGGCTCGGCTGTGTCCACCAGATACCGACTGATCAGTTTAAATATCTCCACCGTGTGTACTACACCCGCCTCTGTCTTTGGAGGATGGGGGCTATTTCATCCCCACCTGCCTCAGATGCCAGTCGGATGATGGCTCCTTCGTGCACACGGTCTGGGGCTGTACAGCGCTGCGGCATTTTTGGTCGGGTGTGTTGTCCTGCCTGGGGCTTGTTCTGGGTTGGGATCTCCCAGCAGACCCCCGTCTAATTCTTCTACATAGCACTGACGACATAGGGGGAACATATACAAAAGACACCTGCTCTTCTTAGGACTCACAGTGGCCAAGCGCGACATAGCCCAACAGTGGAAGTCCTCTTCTCCCCCTGGGGTAGCGGCTTGGAAGTCCGCATTAGACAAGTGTATGTCTGCTGAGGTGGCGGTGTTTCAGGCTCGAGGTTGCCAGCAGAAACATGGGAAGATCTGGGCTGTATGGGCTAAATACCGTGGCATTGACCTTTCTATCTTTCCCACGTCCACAAATCAGGATCTCATAGACAGGCTTACCATATAATGACTTTCAATTCCTACTGAGGTCTAGCTGGTGCGGAAATATGCCTATTTGTTTTTACATCTGTATAATGTTTCAAGCGGGAAGTGCGGTGCAGGGGAGGGGGGAGGTGGGTGGTGGGGGCTGTTGGTTTGAATGTTTTATATATCCTCAAGGGTTACCCTCCTCAGCGACTCATGTCTCATTGATCCGCGTTATGTATATATACTGCCTGTTGGGGGCTCACCCCGTTGGATGTAAAATTTCAATAAAATCTATTGTCAAAAAAAGTTGATGATGAGTCAACTATCAAGCAAAGTGATTGAACCTCGCTTGAGGAGGAGGCCTATCTGGCACAATGATTATTTATGCAAATTATCAATTGTTATTCTTTGCATCTATAGAATCTGTTCATTATTCAACTATCTTATAAAGTTAATTATTTTGTGTTATGTTCTTATGGTCAATTTCCAGTCATATTTTATTGTTTGCTTTCTGTTGTTATTGTATTAGTAATGGAGATGTGTTGTATCCTAGCAACATGTGCATTGTAGCCTAGTGATGCTGAACATTCCAATGCTATTGGAAAGTAAGCAGAACTGGAACTGCTGTTGCCTTAAGAGGAGTCTTCAGGGGTTGTTCTCCTGTACTTAATAAACCTTCTTCAATTTAAATCCTGCGTGTACCTCTACTTAAAAGTGACCAGTGGCGGCACGTCCGGCGGGCTGCCTTTTATTCCCCGGGTCACATGGGGCAGTGCGTACCACCATCCGGATAACAGAAAGGAGGGGGCGAGCAAGCCCACTAAGTTTCCCATCGACAGGAAGCCGAAGGGGTCACACAGGTCGCCCCTGTTACGTCACAGGGGCGACATTACATTCCTCCCAAAACAGATCCCAAAAACCACAACGCAAAACGCATAAGAATAACATACAGGCTATTCAGTGGACCACCACTTGCAGGGGGCCATGGCACTTCCCAGCAACAAGATCTACAAAATAGGCTTAGCCATGTAAAAACAAGGAAAAGTTATACAAGAAATGATCCCTCAGTTTGCGGGACGGCTCAGGATTCTGGCGAAGCCCATATCTGGTGCAGGAAAGAAGCCCCAATGGGTTGCTGGAAGGCGCCTCCGCAGAATCTCCCACTGCGGGAGTGGGGGCCTCCGGAGCCTCCGGCTCAAGGGTGGGCGTCACTGGTGAGTCACTCCCAGAGCAGTCCCTTTCACCAGGGTCCAGAGTGTCACTCGACACGGGTCGACTGACGCACTCGTCCGGGGAGGGCTCCCTTGGAGGGTGAAACCTTTTGAAGGACTGTTGGACATGGCCCTTTTTGCAGGGTCATCCCTGAACTTTTTGCCTTCCTCCTAGCCTTTTTTCTGACATGGTTTTGGTGGTTCTAGAACTCTGGGCACTTTAGCACTGCTGTCCAGTGTAAAGTGCGTGTGCTCTCTGTGGTAAACATGGTAAGATTGGTCTACAACTGTTTGGCATATTTAATTTACCTGTCAGTCCCTTGTAAAGTGGTATTTCAGATACCCAGGGCCAGTAAATTAAATGCTACTGGTGGGCTTGCAGCGCTGATTGCGCCACCCACCGAAGTCGCCTTTCAAACCTGTCTCAGGCCTCTGCCATTGCAGGGCCTGTGCACGCAGTGTTACTCCCACTGTGACGTGGCACCTAAAGTGTGTGCCATGTCTGTGACCCCGCTTTTACTGCATGTCAGTCACCCCTAAGGTAGGCCCTAGCTAGCCCTATGGGCAGGGTGCATTATAGGTAAAAGGTAGGACATGTACCTTAAGTGCGTGGCATGTCCTGGTAGTGACAAACAGCCATTTTGGTTTCTCACTGCTGTGAGGCTGCCCTCTCATAGGGATGCATTGGGGATTCCTGATAAGTGTTTCAGTGGTAATTCCTGATATGAGAGGAGCAGCGTGGTAAAATTTAGTATGCCTGAACTCAGAATCTAAAGATGCATCTTTTAGTGAAGGTGATTTTTACATTCTGTGTTTGAAAATACCACTTTTAGAAAGTAGGTATTTTCTTGCTCAGTCATCCCGGGTGCCTCTGCTGGAATGTGGATTGCCTGTCTGGGTTTTGGATGACAGAAGGCTGGGGAGCAGGAGTGGCTCCAGATAGTCTAGGTGGGTCAGGAAAGGGCTGAATAGACCTGGGCTGCAATTGGGGAAGGGGGAAGAGATTTCCTTGCACCTCAAAGGGCCTTGTCTGCCTCTGACCATGCCGTCTCCACCTCCTGCCAGGAAGTCACACAAGAGAAGGCAGAACTGGTTCTGGCTGGGCACAGACACTCTCTGCCTAGGAGATCAAAGGATTGGGAGTATAAGTACTGGGGCTGTGACCCCATGAAATGTGCTTCAATGTGCTTACTGGGACTTGCGGCCGGCAGGCTGCCAGCCTGCCAGGAGGGACAGCCGCTGGGGATTGACCTGCTGCCCTGCCTGGCAGCGGAGGGGTCTGCTGACCAAGGAGCCCCAGCGTGCTGGCCTGCCTGCTGTTACTTTGCCCAGCCTTGTGCCCCTGGAACTGTGCCTAAGCGCCTTGTGGGCTATATCTTTCTCTCCCAGGACGGGGAGAGTGCTGGGGCTCTGCAGTGCTGAGCTGCAACTTATTTAGAGGGAATCCCGACGTGGGGATTCCCCCACCTTGATGCCTGGGAAGCGGGAGCCCACCCTGCGTTTGTGCATCTGAAAGCGGGAGCCTACCCCGCTGTAATTGTGCTCCCGAGGAGCGGGAGCCCACCCCGCGTTTTGCCGAAGAAGCGGGAGCCCACCCCGCATGTGTGGTGGAGCGGGAGCCCACCACGCATTGGTACGCCGCTGAGGGGGCCGTCGCTTCGCGAGCAGCGTCCCGGAGAAGAGCGCGGCCGGCCCGGAAGTCAGGCATCCTGCCTGGTTGTGGGCGGGGCCGGAAAGGAGCTTGAGGGGAGGCCCGCGGGAAGCCCGGATCGACGGAGGCTTCGCTCCGTGAGGGGCTGAGGCACCCGGTTGGTGCCTTCCCACTGCCACGAGGTTGGCTAGAGGAGCCCAGGTGAGGGTGGCTCCACGAAGCCTTGCGGGTGCCGGGAGCGGCACCAGAGGAGTCCAGAAGGGGCCGGAGCGAATCCTGACTGTTGGCGGGAGCCTACCCCGCAGTAGTGAGCCTCCCGGAAGGGGACCGGAGCCGCGCGGACTGCGGGCCGAAGTCCTAGGTGGAGGCCACGGAGAAGGGGAGGCGCCAAGGAAGGTCCCAGTGAGTGGGGACCTACCGAGGCACATTGTCGGTGCCTGGAGTCGGCACCGGTCTGCCCCGGTGAGTGGGGCTGGTGTCGTGGACCGATATTGGTGCCGAGTGACTGCACCAGACAGAGCCCAGTGAACGGGGCTCTCAGGGCACAGATAGTGCCAGCGCTGATCTTGTCTTGGCCACATTACTGGTGCCGATCGGAGGCACCAGGAGAAGCCCCGGTGAGGGGGGGGCAAGCAGGGCACATGGTGGGTGCAGTTTTCGCACAGCTGACCCGCCTGTTGGAAGGCAGCTGCAACGTTGGGGCCATTTCGTTTTAGAAGTCCCGGAGTGGGGCTTCAGTGGCACAGTTAGTGCCAGGGCTAATCTTCTTTTTGCCGCATTGTGGCGCCGGATAACGGCACCAGACGAGCCCCCAGTAAAGGGGGGCTCCCCAGGCACAAGTGGTGCCCGTGCTTGATGCACTCAGCTGCACCGCAGGAGAGCGGGCAGCTGCCACGTGGGGCAAATTATTTTCAGAGTCCCAGTGGGGGCTCAGGAGGCACGGTAGTGCCAGAGTGATTCCTCAACTGCACCGCGAGAGTGCAGGCAGCTGCAACCCGGGGGCATTTTGCTTGTTGAAGAAGGGGTGAGACGCACCCCACGCCCCCAGCGCATTGCGCACAGTGTCTTGCTGCATTGGCAGCCAGAGGGCCACTTGGAAGGCCCTAGAGTTACGCCTTGACATTTTGGACAAAGGGCATTGGGCCCCAGAGAAAGGCCAGTTGGCCTGGGGTCATGGTGGGTGCCACAGTGTTGGTAGGGCGCAAGGCCCTAATGTGATGCCTACCGAGATGGCATAATGTGTTTATGCTTATGAGGTTGCATAATGTGTTATGCTGATGATGATGCCAAATGTTATGCATAATGTGTTTGTGCTTGTGACTTATGCACGATGTGTTCTATGCCTATTGCGTAAGGTGTTTATGCTTATGAGGTTTACGCATAATGTGTTTATGTCTAATGTGATGCAGACATAATGCGGTTATGTTGCTAATACTAATGCTAAGTACAGTATTTTACCAGTAGTAACTGGTTGTGTTTTATTTCTACTACTTGTTCTTGTGATGGTTCTGACAGTGGCCAGATTGGCCCTGTCATGTATATAATCCCCTGTGAATATTGCCTAGTGCCAGTTGGCACAGTGTATATGTGTGATTATGATTCTAATGTGTTTTGGATAATACAAAGGCTATTTTATATATAACCTTGTGTGGAGTTTCTTTTGTGGTGTGCCTAGTGTGTTGCTGCTGTGTGTGTTGCGCAAACGCTTTACACATTGCCTCTGGGATAAGCCTGACTGCTCGTGCCAAGCTACCAAGGGGGGTGAGCAGGGGTTATCTTCAGCGTGTAACTCCCTTGCCCTGACTAGAGTGGTGGTTTCTGCCTGGCTTGGGTGCAAGCCCTAGCCAACCAGAAATCCCATTTCTAACATTGGTTGTCAGCGGTGAGGATAGGACTAGCGTTTGCGCAGTACCACAGCGACAACTGGTTGCACTACAAACTCTGCATTTAGATAATCACAGGTTTGGGGATTATTTTCCTGATTTTTATTTCTCCTCAAAAGTGTCATTTTTGAATTGTGTATTCCTGTAGCGGCTCTGACACCTAGGTCTCCCGTGTTGCACTTGTGTCTTAGTGCCTTGCCAAAAATGGAGTCTACCTTTAATGTAAGGAAGTTGCTCAAATACAGTATGTTGGAGTTGAGGGGGTTCTGTGAGGAGAGAGAGGCATAGCAGTGGATGGGTGGGAAACCCAGCTAGACCTCCATTAAACCCTACTCCGGTGGCAAGAGAAAAAATGGGCATTGGAGGACCAGGAGAGGGAGGGTTCCCAGTCCGCATACCAAGAGGGTAGTGGGTCTGGGGGAGGCCCTGAAGAGTCCGCGCAGGAAGAAGAAAATGACAGGGCAGGGACGCCAGTAGAGAGTGAGGACCCCGTAGATAGGGAGTCCCTTGCTGGGTCCAGTGCCAGGGGCGGTGCCCCATCCCTTTCCCCGTCCCCAGAGGAGTGGGTAGATAGGAGGGAAGAAAGGGAGCATCAGCTGGCTTTGGAGAAGCTCAGCTTAGAGCATGCCAAGAAGATAGCGCAGCTGGGCGTGGAGGAGAAAAAGCGAGAGACTGAGAGGGTCTTAGCGCAGGAAAGGATGGCGGAGGCAGAGAGGGCCTTCGCCAGGGAGAAACTAGCTCTTGAGGAAAGGTTGTCCCCTGAGAGTAGTTTCAGTTGTCTGGATTCACCAGTGAGGGTGGGGTCCAGTGGTGGCAGCAATATGGAGTCCAGTGCAGGAAGTCCCGCTCCCAGATCTCAGAGTATGGTGCCTGGTTCCCAGAAAGAGGGGTACAGGTTGAGGTTCAGGGGCAGTAGGAAACTGTCACCAGTCTTGGGGGGAGTTTGTGGATGATTGTTGTGATGCACTGAAAGGTTGGGTGATGGGTAGCACGGCAAATGATTTTGAAGGGCTGTTCAATCTGGTTGTCAGAGATCACATGTTCAGTAATTGTTTTCCGGGGTTACGCCAACACCTGTTGGAGTGTGAGTTCTCTGATCCCAGGGAACTTGCACCAGAGGCAGACCTCTGGGTCAGTGCCAGAGGGTCTGAAGAGGCATTGGGGAGTGACCCTAACAGGAGTGGCTCAGGTGTCTTCCAGCCCAGAGTGGTGGGAGAGGTTCAGAGTAGCCCAGCTAGGTCCCGGTGTAGTGGGAGGGGTGTAGGGCCTCACGTCTGTCTCCGCGGAGAAGGAGTGAGAATGGGATGCGTCCCGAGGTGCCCGAAACTCAGTCTCAGGGCCTGGATGGTTCCTTAAGGGAACACCAGGTGGGGCGTCTAGGCTGTACTAGTAGTCCATTTGAGGGGGATCTCCTAGTGTCAGGAGAACGTGGTGTGTCTGTAAACAGAGCTCCAGCGGTTCTGGTGCCTGGCGGTGCCGCTCCTCAGTGGGGGTGCAGAAGTCCAGATGGAGGGGTGAGAGGGGGATGCGCTCCCCAGTGGGAGAACCAGTGGGTCAGGGGCCAGCCAGAAGGGCTGAGCCTCCTAGGAGTGACCATGGTGACATCACTTCTGCCCTGGGGGATCTTCACGCACTGTCAGGTGGACAGGGGTCGGGAGATCTGCGCCAGGCAGACTGTCACACAACACATGAGTCATGTGTTACCCTCAGGGGGGCATGCGTGCTCCCAAGGAAGTCCTGGTGCGCCGGGCAGGTGCTCAGCCGCAGAGTTTAGTCCCTGGGTTGGGAAGCCAGGTTCAGGTCCTGCCTGACCTAGAGGGAAGGACGACTGTAAGCAGTGTCCTGACCGGTTTGTCTTCCAGGGGTACCACTCCAGGTGGGAGGGTGCAGAACTCTGGAAGGGGGTGCAGAGGGAGGGAGTCCTCGCCTCTGACCCCGGTTCAACCCGAGGGTTTAGATCCGAGGGTGGTGGATCAGTTGCAGGATCAAGGCCCTGAACTGGTGGAAGAATTGTGTAGGAGGTCTGGTTCCAGCATCCCAACAGTTTTTGGTTCTGGGGGTGCTTCTCCTGGGAGGAGAGTGCGGGACCCCAGAGGAGAGGTAAGGGAGGAGAGCCTCGCCCGAGACCTCTGGTCAGCCTGAGGGTGCGGACCCTAGGTTGGAGGATCAGTGGCAGTTTAGAACTGCACTGATGAGAGGAAGAGTGGAGAATGGTTACTATGTGCCAGGGGTCACTGCCCCCCACTCTGAGATGGCAAGGACCAGAGACATCTGGATGGCCTAGGGCAGTGGTTCCCAAACTGTGCGCCGTGGCGCCCTGGTGCGCCCTCCAAACTAGCCAGGGGCGCCGCGCTCCAAAGGTTTAAGATTTTCGGATTCAAGTCATAATAAATTGCCAGTAACATCTTAGAAATGTGAGTTATTTAGTAAAAGCATAAAACCTTTGTCCACCAGATGGCAGCAGAGAATTCTTTATTGAGAGTGCAGAACTGAATGCTACTAATGGAGATGGGTTACTCATATTTCCTGCTTAAGAAGCCAGCAACCAAGAGCTTCTGCATGGCAAGAGGTCACCTGTGGCCAACCCACAACCTCAGTGACAGTGGCCATGTTAGCAGGCTTCTATAGAACACAGGAAGGAAAAGCGATTTTTAATGCAGCTACCCTAGAACATACAGGGCCCATTTTAAAGGTGTGTAGCTGGAGCCTACCTATCAATGCACTGGATATAAGCAGCACCCTCCAGGCTCATACAGTTCCCAAAATACATTTGGAAGAGGAGGCAAAAAGTGTATTAGTTTTTCCTGGAGGATTAGGGAAGTACTCCAGAACTGAGGAAAACAGTGCTGTTTTTAAATTAAAAAGAGAAAGAAGAAACACTACCTGCCCCACCAAGGAGCGAATTTGCCTTGCTTCTGGAGAGCTGGAGTCTGGTGGTTCTGAGTGTCAGTAAAGGGAATCAACTGAGAGGGGCTGGAGGATAGTGACCACTGCTTAGCTTGACTAAGATCTGCTCTGAGGCGCCCTATATGCCCTTATTCCACCGCACCTTCTGCTGCACCTGCATTTCCCTGACAAGCAGCGCTGAGCCCATCAGGGCCTGCGTGCCTTCTCACCACCCACTCCAACAGTTTTCCTATGGTGAGGGGCCAGAGAGCAATTCATACCAGCTATGAACCTTTGTTCAATGACGAGCAGCAATAAACCTCTGTTTCTCCCTCATACCAGTGTAGCACTTTCGACCTCTCCATTGGCAGTTGTGACAGTGCCAGTTGCTTCTACCAGCTCTGCAGCACTGCAGAACACATCTGCTCATCAGGAGCACACACCCTGAGCTAAAACGAAACTGAGATAGGAAGAAAGCACAACCGACCCCCAGCATGGATGGTGCTCGAGCAGCGCAGTTCCACCAATGCTGCTCAACAAGAACAGTATTCCATCTGCAGAACCAAGTTAGATATAGCCTTGCAAAACTGTGCCCTGGCTTTGCGCCTTAACTACAAAGATAAACTTACCATTAAAGCTGTATTTCTGTCATAGATGGTCAGACAGCCCACAGCATAGTTTTAGCTACAAAGTAACCACAAACATTTACTCTGAGAACAGATATTTGGCTTCCTGAAGTTATAAAGTACTTCTTCCTAATGTAAATTAAGTCATATTTATGCTTATCAATTGACATGTATTGTGTGTGATAAATGTCCCAACTGAACTAGGCGTCCCATACCATTCTACACTACAGGAGTACCCCATGACTGTTCGGCATGTCATGGGGTACATGACCCAACTTTATCCCAATTATTTTAAATGAGAAAAGTGTAAGTACCTCCGCGGCTGGACTTACATCCATCCACCCGCAAAAAAATGTCACATAATAGGGAGCCGCGGCCAACGACCAATAAGCCAAGGGAGCCATGGGTTGAAAAAGTTTGGGAACCACTGGCCTAGGGCCTGGTCCTGGCCGCGGACAACTAGGGAGTGCCAGTGGGGTAGCTTAGTTGGTCCTGGGAGGTTTGACAGAGGGAAACACATGGGTTCAGAATGGCGTAGAACTGGAGTGTGCCCCTGCAGTTGCAGGCCCGCGTCCGTGTTCTATCGCCCAAAGCAGGGAAACCCATCAAGGTAGTGATTGGTCTACCCTGCGTTTTGGCTGGAAGGGGCTTGTGTTGGACTTGGCCCTTTTTGCAGGGTCATCCCTGAACTTTTTGCCTTCCTCCTAGCCTTTTTTCTGACATGGTTTTGGTGGTTCTAGAACTCTGGGCACTTTAGCACTGCTGTCCAGTGTAAAGTGCGTGTGCTCTCTGTGGTAAACATGGTAAGATTGGTCTACACCTGTTTGGCATATTTAATTTACCTGTCAGTCCCTTGTAAAGTGGTATTTCAGATACCCAGGGCCAGTAAATTAAATGCTACTGGTGGGCTTGCAGCGCTGATTGCGCCACCCACCGACGTCGCCTTTCAAACCTGTCTCAGGCCTCTGCCATTGCAGGGCCTATGCGCGCAATGTTACTGCCACTGTGACGTGGCACCTAAAGTGTGTGCCATGTCTGTGACCCCCCTTTTACTGCATGTCAGTCACCCCTAAGGTAGGCCCTAGCTAGCCCTATGGGCAGGGTGCATTTTAGGTAAAAGGTAGGACATGTACCTTAAGTGCGTGACATGTCCTGGTAGTGACAAACAGCCATTTTGGTTTCTCACTGCTGTGAGGCTGCCCTCTCATAGGGATGCATTGGGGATTCCCTGATAAGTGTTCCAGTGGTAATTCCTGATATGAGAGGAGCAGCGTGGTAAAATTTAGTATGCCTGAACTCAGAATCTAAAGATGCATCTTTTAGTGAAGGTGATTTTTACATTCTGTGTTTGAAAATACCACTTTTAGAAAGTAGGTATTTTCTTGCTCAGTCATCCCGGGTGCCTCTGCTGGAATGTGGATTGCCTGTCTGGGTTTTGGATGACAGAAGGCTGGGGAGCAGGAGTGGCTCCAGATAGCCTAGATGGGTCAGGAAAGGGCTGAATAGACCTGGGCTGCAATTGGGGAAGGGGGAAGAGATTTCCTTGCACCTCAAAGGGCCTTGTCTGCCTCTGACCATGCCGTCTCCACCTCCTGCCAGGAAGTCACACAAGAGAAGGCAGAACTGGTTCTGGCTGGGCACAGACACTCTCTGCCTAGGAGATCAAAGGATTGGGAGTATAAGTACTGGGGCTGTGACCCCATGAAATGTGCTTCAATGTGCTTACTGGGACTTGCGGCCGGCAGGCTGCCAGCCTGCCAGGAGGGACAGCCGCTGGGGATTGACCTGCTGCCCTGCCTGGCAGCGGAGGGGTCTGCTGACCAAGGAGCCCCAGCGTGCTGGCCTGCCTGCTGTTACTTTGCCCAGCCTTGTGCCCCTGGAACTGTGCCTAAGCGCCTTGTGGGCTATCTCTTTCTCTCCCAGGACGGGGAAAGTGCTGGGGCTCTGCAGCGCTGAGCTGCGACTTATTTAGAGGGAATCCCGACGTGGGGATTCCCCCACCTTGATGCCTGGGAAGCGGGAGCCCACCCCGCGTTTGTGCATCTGAAAGCTGGAGCCTACCCCACTGTAATTGTGCTCCTGAAGAGCGGGAGCCTACCCCGCGTTTTGCCGAAGAAGCGGGAGCCCACCCCGCAAGTGTGGTGGAGCGGGAGCCCACCCCGCATTGGTACGCCGCTTCGCGAGCAGCGTCCCGGAGAAGAGCGCGGCCGGCCCAGAAGTCAGGCATCCTGCCTGGTTGTGGGCGGGGCCGGAAAGGAGCGTGAGGGGAGGCCCGTGGGAAGCCCGGATCGACGGAGGCTTCGCTCCGTGAGGTGAGGGGCTGAGGCACCCGGTTGGTGCCTTCCCACTGCCACGAGGTTGACCAGAGGAGCCCCGGTGAGGGGGGTTCCACGAAGCCTTGCAGGTGCCGGGAGCGGCACCAGAGGAGTCCAGAAGGGGCCGGAGCGAATCCTGACTGTTGGCGGGAGCCTACCCCGCAGTAGTGAGCCTCCCGGAAGGGGACCGGAGCCTCCGGACTGCGGGCCGAAGTCCTAGGTGGAGGCCACGGAGAAGGGGAGGCGCCAAGGAAGGTACCGGTGAGTGGGGACCTACCGAGGCACATTGTCGGTGCCTGGAGTCAGCGCCGGTCTGCCCCGGTGAGTGGGGCTGGTGTCGTGGACCGATATTGGTGCAGAGTGACTGCACCAGACAGAGCCCAGTGAACGGGGCTCTCAGGGCACAGATAGTGCCAGCGCTGATCTTGTCTTGGCCACATTAATGGTGCCGATCGGAGGCACCAGGAGAAGCCCCGGTGAGGGGGGGCAAGCAGGGCACACAGTGGGTGCCGTTTTCACACAGCTGACCCGCCTGTTGGAGGGCAGCTGCAACGTTGGGGCCATTTCGTTTTAGAAGTCCCGGAGTGGGGCTTCAGTGGCACAGTTAGTGCCAGGGCTAATCTTCTTTTTGCCGCATTGTGGCGCCAGATAACAGCACCAGACGAGCCCCCAGTAAAGGGGGGCTCCCCAGGCACAAGTGGTGCCCGTGCTTGATGCACTCAGCTGCACCGCAGGAGAGTGGGCAGCTGCCACGTGGGGCAAATTATTTTCAGAGTCCCAGTGGGGGCTCAGGAGGCACGGTAGTGCCAGAGTGATTCCTCAGCTGCACCGCGAGAGCGCGGGCAGCTGCAACCCGGGGGGCATTTTGCTTGTTGCTTGATGAAGAAGGGGTGAGATGCACCCCACGCCCCCAGCGCATTGCGCACAGTGTCTTGCTGCATTGGCAGCCAGAGTGCCACTTGGAAGGCCCTAGAGTTACGCCTTGACATTTTGGACAAAGGGCATTGGGCCCCAGAGAAAGGCCAGTTGGCCTGGGGTCATGGTGGGTGCCACAGTGTTGGTAGGACGCAAGGCCCTAATGTGATGCCTACCGAGATGGCATAATGTGTTTATGCTTATGAGGTTGCATAATGTGTTATGCTGATGATGATGCCAAATGTTATGCATAATGTGTTTGTACTTGTGACTTATGCACAATGTGTTCTATGCCTATTGCGTAAGGTGTTTATGCTTATGAGGTTTACGCATAATGTGTTTATGTCTAATGTGATGCAGACATAATGCGGTTATGTTGCTAATACTAATGCTAAGTACAGTATTTTACCAGTAGTAACTGGTTGTGTTTTATTTCTACTACTTGTTCTTGTGATGGTTCTGACAGTGGCCCAATTGGCCCGGTCATGTATATAATCCCCTGTGAATATTGCCTAGTGCCAGTTGGCACAGTGTATATGTGTGATTATGATTCTAATGTGTTTTGGATAATACAAAGGCTATTTTTTATATAACCTTGTGTGGATTTTCTTTTGTGGTGTGCCTAGTGTGTTGCTGCTGTGTGTGTTGCGCAAACGCTTTACACATTGCCTCTGGGATAAGCCGGACTGCTCGTGCCAAGCTACCAAGGGGGGTGACGCGACAAGTAGTCTGCAGAATTCTGCAACCCAGGATGGTACTCCACTCAACAGTTGTACTCTTGCAACTGGAGCATCCATTTTTAAATCCTCGGGGGCGGTTTAGTGGCGGTGCCGGCAAACAGTGGGAGAAGGGGCTTGTGGTCAGTTGCTACGACAAAAGGGTGTCCATACCCATACAGGTGGTAGTGTCGACAACCCCAATGAATGGCAAGGGCCTCTTTTTCAATCTGGGAGTACCTCTGCTCCGTGTCAGTTAGAGAGCGGCTGGCGAAGGCCACCGGGGTCCAGTCTTCCTCTCCTTCTCATCTCTGTAGTAGGACAGCACCCAATCCCTTCGAGCCAGCATCCACAGCAATCATGGTGGTCTTCCGGGGATCAAAATAGGCCAAAATGGTGTTGGAGGATAGGGCGTCCTTGATCGCCTGAAACGCTGCTTCTTGTTCGGGGCCCTAGGACCAAGGGACTGACCCCTTGGTGAGCTCTCGTTACGGCTGGGTGAGCGGGGTGAGGTCTCTGATAAACCGGCCACAGTAGTTGACCATTCCTAAGAAACTTCGGACCTCCGTCACAGTGGTAGGAGCGGGCGCTCCCTTTATGTCTCGCACCTTCTCAGGGTTGGGAGGTCACACCTGATGCCGAGAAGACATATCCGAAGAACTATAGCTTCTGTTTGAGGAACTCGCATTTGTTTCAGTGCGAGTCCGGCCTCTTGAATCCTTTGGATCACCTTGGTCTGTCGAGCATTATGCTCGGCGATGGTCTTTGCATGAATCAGGATGTCGTCACGGACGTTCACGACTCCGGGTAGGTCGGTTAATAGTTCCTGAATGGTGTTTTGGAACACCTCTGCGGTGCTCGATACACCGAAACCGAGACGGGTGCATCTCCGCAGGCCCACATGGGTGGAGAAAGTTGTGATGTATCTCGACTCGTCATCGAGCACTAGCTGGTATCCCGACCGGAGGTCAAGTTTCGAGAACCAACACGCTCCACTCAGCTCCCCCATAAGATCATCTATCGTGGGCGTTAGATGTCTTTCTCTCTTTATGGCGGCGTTGGGCAGCCGCATATCGACACAGATTCTCACCTCTCCTGGTTGCTTCGGTTTCCAGGTGACGACAATGGGGAAGACCCACGGTGTTGGTCCCGATTATTCCGGCTGCCTCCAGCTTGGCCAGTTCCTTCTCCACCAAAGGCCTCAGGTGGAAGGCGATCCGCCTGTGTCGTAAGGCTACTGGTTGCACCGTGGGGTCAATGTGCAGGTGTATTGCCTTCCCTTTCAACTTTCCGTTGCCCTCAAAGACCGTCGGGAATTCAGCCAGGAGGTGCTGCACAGTTTTTTGGTGTATTCCGAAGGCGACGCTCCCGAAGTCTTCCGCTGCTCGACATCCCAGCAGCATGCCGTGCCCTTCCTCCGTGATGTAGATCTGGGACACTATGGAGTTTGAACCATATGAGAGGTTTGTTTTAAATTTTCCTCGCATTGCTAACATCTGATCCTGGTCGTATGCAAATACCTTGATGGTTGCGGCGTTCAGGGGTGGAGCCGGCTTCAAGCTTTCATAGGCCTCTGCTGACATGATGTTAATGGTTGCTCCAGTGTCCAAGACAGCGGTGGTATCTTGTTCCCCCACGCGCACCTGGCATTGTGGGAGGCGACACGCTGATTGGGCGGCTGTGCCTATGGTGAAGGCCGAATAGACGTGTGCTCTTCTGCTTCATCGTCGTCCATGTCACTGTTTCCGCTCCTGACTTCTGGGATCATGTTGACTGTGGGCCGGGGGCCCCGACTTCTCCTGGATTGGCATACTCGCACTAAGTGGTTTATCTTGCCACATCCTGTGCACTTCTTCCCGCGCGTCGGGCATTCCGCTGGGCCATGGGGGCTTCCTCCACAATATCCGGACGTTCGCGTTGTCCTTCCTGTGGGGGGTTTGGTCCCAGGATAGGTCGTAACAGCGTTGCCCGGCTCCGTCTTTACCGGGACGTGTAAGGCGGCTTCCATGTGGGCCGCTCGGGCATGCGATAGCTCCTTAGTTCGACCTCAGAATGCGAGGGGCTTTCCGGACTCTTCTAGAATGCTCTCCCGGAACTTGGCAGAGGCACACCCTTGTATGATCAGCCCACGTATCTCCTCGCTTTCATCATGAAACCCGCAGGTGCTTGCGAGGTCCTTGAGGTGAGCATGAAACGCATCTATTTACTCCTCCGCTTGTTGGCGTGCTTGGCAAAATACGAAGCGTTCGTAGTCTTGGTTCGCCGTGGGCTCAAAGTGTGCAGAGAGAGCCGCAATTAAGGTAAGATGGGTCTTGGGGGCTGCTTCCGTGATGGATTTTGAAATCTTATAGATGTCTTTTCCCCCTAGTTGTAGGAGCATTGCTCTCTTCTGGTCATTGGCTACCTTGGTGGCTTCGAAGAACAGAATGAGTCTCTCTACCCATTCCTTCCATCTGGGCGCTTGCGCTGAGGGGGCCCCTCCACTATGAATGGTTCAATGGGCCGTATGGTGGCCATGCTTTACCCTCTGTTCACACCACAGGTGCCTTCGGTATCTGACTGTTCTGTTCGCGTTATTCTCCTGTGCCCCAGGTGTTTGGGTCCCAGCCGTGTGCTTGCTCTGTGGTGGTGTAGTAGCTGTGGTGGTGTCTTCTTGTCCTCCCGCGTGTCCACTGGTGGCCACCTTTGTCAGGCTGCAGGCACCTCCCTCCAGTGCAGCAGTTAGATCTGTGGCTCTGGTATCTCTCCCCGGGGTGTGAGGTGCCCTAGGTTCAGTAAGGCGTAGCACGTTTGGGGCTGGCACTCACCTCTGCACACTGTTGCACTATGCCTTTCGTGGTGTCATATGGGTGGCCCACCTGCAGCAGCTACTCAGCGTGTTGGCTTTTGGTCTCCTGGGGGCGTCAGCACTTTCACAGTCTCCGTGGCACGAGCACCGCGTGCATTGGATGCGCACCTGCGGCCGCCACGGAGCAGACGCAGTGGTTTCTCGCGACTACCCTCGTCGCCAATGTTGTGTTGCGGCTCCGCTACGGAGTCCGACGCTGCGATATTGAGGCCTTGGTCAGCGTTGTTACGCGCAGCGCTAATAAATGGACACTGACACGAGAATTATGGCTCGCAACTGTCGCCGTGCGTGACCAGTGGCGTCACATCCGGCGGGCTGCCTTTTATTCCCCTGGTCACATGGGGCAGTTCGTACCACCCTCCGGATAACAGAAAGGAGGGGGCGAGCACGCCCACTAAGTTTCCCATCGACGGGAAGCCTAAGGTGTCACACAGGTCGCCCCGGTTACGTCACAGGGGCGACATTACAGGAGTCTGTCACTCTTCTTGGCTGCAGACAGCTGCTGGGAATTGGCATAAATTCCCAAATAGTGACGACTGTGACAGGAGCTGCTAAGTGGCATGGCACTGTTGTCTTGAGAGCTGTACCTGTGCCTTTTAAAGACATTCAGCATTTGCTCTCAGACACATGCCGTGACCAGACAACTCCCGGAAACCCCCCCACGACAGAGGCTGGGCAGGCAGCAAGTGTTGAGGTCAGGAGGTGCAGGCCGAACACTGGCGTCCTCCTGTAATTTTTACTTGGCGCGGGGGCAGCAGCAATTAATTCCTGGGGGCCAGGCTGGGCGGGCAGAAAATTAGGATTAAAAACATCACTCAGATTTTTTTTTTTGTAGTGCCTCCCTGGGCCTTGACTTTATGTTTTCTTTTTTGAACTGTACTAGTCAGTACCACAAGTGAGCTAGCAGCACAGTCTGCACACACAGCAGTGAGACTGACAAAGTTAGTCTGTGCAGTGGCAGTGGAGTGGACAGGCTGTAAAGCGCGCCTGTTTCTTCAGAATGAAACCGTCCTCACCCCCGGCCCCGTCAGCTCCTCTGATTTAGTTATCCTGGTGTATGGGGGGAGGAGGGGGGAAGAGAGGGGAGGTTGTGTGACCAGGTGTCCCAGATTTGCCGGGACCGTCCTGGTTTTTCAACAGTTGTCCCGGCTGGCAGCTTTCGGTAAAATTGGCTCATATCCCGTTTTTTTGAGAGGGTAAAATGAAAAACAGTGAGAGGCACTTTTTAGGTGTTCCAAAGCAGGGCTAGTTAGCAGATGTTACGAGTAAGCAATTTAATTAACAGGTATGATGCTGGTTTTAAAAATTACATGTTATTAATTTTCGTAGTGTCTTTTCTGTGTTTCTATGAGGATGTGTTTCTTCCTCTATTTTTGCGAAATGTCCCGGTTTTTCGCTTGCATGATCTGGTCACTCTAGGGGAGTGGGGTAGAGCGTTGGATGGCTGGTAGTGCCAGACTCCGTAGAGACCATGATGAGAGAGCAGGCATTAGGCCGTGGCTTTGGGGGCCAACTCCAGGGCTCTGCTTCTGCCATCCCAGACCAGTCCTGCTGCAGGAGCCGGCTGTGCGACCGGTCACTGCTGCCCCAGCCCTTACGGACCACTCGGACGCCACACTTCTGTAAATGCAGCTCCGAAGGTCGTGTTTACTTCTCTGCTTCACCCTCAGCGCGCAGGTGTTCATGGCGGCGCAAAAAAATGCATGATTTATGCATTTTAACGCAGTGCCGTGGACCGCCACATTAAAATGCATTAGTCTAACGCCTGATGCGTGGTCTTGGCAGGCCTTTTTTATCCTTCTTCCATCTTTTGTTCTCCGTGCTGGCAATGTCATGGGTCTGGTGTGGCGTTGTCTGCCTCAGAGGGTTAGTTTTTTGGCCAGACAATAAGCAAACCTCGCCAGATTGCCAGTGCTGTTTTTACAGAGAGGAAAATTTACTGCAAATGATGTTTAACAAAGTGGGTATAAGAATGCCATATGCGTCTGTGTAAACGAATTATAAACGTATCTCTAATAAAACAATGAGCTATGTTTTGAGACCCGTTAGTAATTAGCCGTCTATATTTGGAAAACACTAAGGTTTTAAACAATCTCATGGGGTGAGGGGGAATGCCTTTACTCGAGTAGGGGGGGTCTTGGATAATAACATGCAGCTCTTTTATTCTCATTGACACTGCAAGAGTTCAGCTGTGTGTGCTTGCTCTTAATAAACATCACCTGTGTATAGAGTGGCGTGGCTAGACCTTTCTCTTCTGATCTTTATATACGAGGTGACTGACTCTCCCACGTACACGTGAGTAGCTGATTCATGAACCACTTTCTATTTTCGTGTGTCCCCCATACCTGTAAACTCACCTTCATTTGGTGGGTGTCACCCTATTTTCCTATAAAACCTTAGAATCCTGGAGAAACATTGGAGAAAATCTCCTTCCACCTCCAATCTCTCTCTTTTACGTTCAGCAAGATCCAAATATCACAACCACATCTTCCTTGAAAAAGCATCACATTTCAGATCCCTACTTGACTCAGCCAAAAACAGACCCAAAAAACGTTTTGACCTCATCAAAAACCCAAACTGTTCTCCCCTAACCATTAAGCCTGACGATTCCACAAAGAAAGCAGCATATTTCGCTATATTCTTTGATGAAAAGGTCAAAGCACTGGTGGATCAGGTCGCCCACTCCACCCCCATTGAGGAGCGGAAATCCTTAGTTACCTGGCAGAACTTTGACGTCATCTCGGAAGATGACCTCCTCAAATGCATCCTCGAAACTAAACCCTCCAACCATTCTTCTGACCCCATCCCTAGCGACATCGCCATCGATTTCTACACCTATACTCTCTCTTACTGGACCAGGCTAGTCAATCTCTTCCTCAGTCAAGGCTCCCTCCCGGATGCCCTCAAATCAGGTCAGGTCACCCCTCTTCTAAAAAAACCTCCGCCCGATGCTGAACGACCTCAACAACTTCCGCCCTATCACCAACCTCCCTTTTCTTTCGAAAATCACCGAAAAATGTGTTGCGAAACAACTTTCCTTACATATTATGGACAATAACCTCCTCGACGTCTTCCAGTCTGGCTTCATCCAAAGTTGCAGTACTGAAACAGCCCTGCTGCAAGTGATTGATGATGCGCTGAAAATACTCGACTCTGGGGAATCGTGTCTTCTGATTCTTCTAGACCTCTCTGCAGCCTTTGACACTGTTAATCATAGCACCCTCCTCAACACTCTTCAACAGAGAATGGGATTGGATGGCACAGTGCTCAAATGGTTTGCCTCTTTCCTCTCGCACAGATCCCAAATGATCAAGATAGCGAACAGTCTTTCATCTCCATTGGCTGTAGGTCAAGGCGTCCCTCAAGGTTCTATCCTGGCACCCACTTTGTTTAATCTCTACCTGGAACCATTAGGGAACCTTCTAAGCAAATCTGGGATCCATTACCATCTTTATGCGGACGACACTCAAATCTACCTTAAGGTGTCTTCCGCACACGATCTCTCACTACTCAACTCTACTCTCAACTCTAATCACAACTGGATTTTAGCTCACCAACTCATTCTTAATCCCGCCAAAACTGAATTCCTCCTCCTCTCTACCTCCCTCTCACCTCCTCCTGTTCAATCTTGGATGGATCAGCTGAACCTACTCAACAACAAACCCATCATTGTCGACAGCGCTAAATCCCTAGGTGTCATTCTTGACAAAAGACTCAACCTAATCTCCCACATCAACGCTATTGCTAAGAACGCACGTTACCAGTTGCGCCTTCTATGGGGGATCCGTCGGTTCTTCCCGGAGAAAGACTTAAAAACCTTGGTACAATCTCTGGTTCTCTCAAGACTGGATTATTGCAATTCTCTTCTGACGGGCCTACCCAAATCCCACCTCTCCCTCTCAAATCCATCCTCCAATCAGCAGCTCGCTTCATTTCAGGGTCTAAACGAAGCGACCACATCACTCCTATCCTGTCCTCTCTTCGATGGCTTTCGATCGAGGCAAGATCTATTTACAAAACTGCCTGCATCACACACAAAGCCTTACACACGTCCTCCCTCGTTACCTGGCGAATAAATTGAAATTGTCCGGTGGCTCTCGCCCTTCTCGCAATGCGGAAAAGCTTCTGCTTGAGACCCCCGTCTTCAAAAGGGAAAGATTGATGGCGCAATCCTTCTCAGGCAACGCGGTGAGAATCTGGAACTCGCTTCCCCCATTGCTCCGTGCCACCTCCTCTACCCGGATCTTCAAAGCTGACCTCAAATCTCTTCTCTTCCAAAGACACTTTCAGAACTAATACTTTCATTCTCAGGCCCCTCTAGGAAGTTCGCTCTTCATTGTAAATTTGTACTTTTTCCTGTACATTCCTCACCCTTGCGTGCTGTTTTGGATTTTATGTTTGTGTACCCTTCATTTTAAGTCTCCTGTTTAATTCACGCCCTCTCTACTCCCTCAAGGAAGTTCTTCCACTATAGGAAATTCTGTACTCCATGCCTATAGAAGTGCATGCCTGCCAAGTATCACGCACCAGGTGTGACGCTCACGCATTTCAGTGTGGTGTTCCGCATCACCGCACTGAAATGCATTGTCACGCATTTAATGCCACTCTGAAACTCTGGCTACCAGCCAGCGTGCGCCACCGGCGCCTGCACCTGTGCACCGGCTCTGCTGCTCCGAGACGTGCTGCGGCTGCCAGCAGCTGCTGGGCTCAATAAGTTAACAGTTAAAGATGATTGTCTGCTCTCAGCTCTGGAGTGGCTGAGAGTGCTACAATGTTACAAATCTGCCCAGCCTGTCGTGCCTGGCTGCATATTTCCTGCGGCGCCGCGCGGCTTGACACTGCTGCCAATGCACGCGACGGGGGGGGCTGCCCTCAGCAGTGGTTGCTACTGGCTGTGGCACACCATGGGGGCCCGGGACTTGTTGGCGCCACTTGTTACGGGTCGGGCGGCTAGAGTTAGAATAAAGCGGCAGGCACTGATCTTATCATTGTGGACGGCGTTAAAATTGCTCCTCTGGTAAGCCTGTAGTGCGCTTGTGTGATTTCTAAAGCGCAGCACTTCCAAGTAGTGGAAAGTGCAGCGTATTGGTTTTTATAATATAAGTCTATGCAAGGGCGGCTCATTCACACATTTCCCGTTTTTCCCCCAAAGGCTGGTGTGACAGCTTCTCTCTCTCTCTACGGGAGGGGAGGGGAGGGTCGGTGCACGGACAAAGGATCGAGGACTCACTTATACTCTGCACGTGAGGGTCGGTGCCCGGACAATGGGTTCGAAGAGACGCTTGCTGCTCGTCTCGAATTCCACTCTGCAGAGGCACCGGCTACCTTCTTAACAAATGTATTAATTATCCGGTCTGAGACTGATTTTATAGGCGGCTTTCTTTGTTATGCCAAATAAAGCTCTTTAAACTAGCGCCAAACTTGCTTCATGTAGATGTTCCCCAGGTCCCACATGGACACACGGCGTTGAAGTTAAAGAGGAGCCGTGTCCGGTGGGCCCAGGCTGTGGCAGGATGTTCAATTTCCTGCCCGCGGCGCCAGTCGGGTCCCAAGGCACCCAGGAATTCATTGCTGTCCTGCTGCGCGCCCTGCTGCATGGCGCAGATTTAAAGAGGAAGCCGGTGTTTAAGAACCGATCACCTGCTCACTTCCTCCTGACCTCGCCATGTGCTGTTGCTGTGTCCTGCCCAGGGACACCGGACTCATCACGCCAGCATGAATCTCATAGTGGGAGCAGGTGGCACAGGCTGAGGCAGTGCAGCACGGCTCGGTCTGACTGAAGAAGAGACAGGCTAACGATGTCCGCGGTGCCACGCCAGCAGCTCCTCTTCATTGGAACATTCTATTAAGAGACTTAGTAAGTCACATATTAATATAATAATTTACTGCTGCTGACATTTAAAATGTTTATTTTACAAGAAATGGGAGGGGCTCCAGCACAGAATAGCGCCTTGCAAATGTGCACACTAAAGTTGCCTGTCTGTGCTGTAATTGCAGGGCCCCATCTAATTTTGTCTAATTGAACTAGCAGTTTTGCTGATTTATTTTTGCAAACGGTTAAATACCCTTTCTTGACAGTATGAAGCAGCAGCCTTTATTTTCCCAGCACTATGAGACTTGCTAAATCACAGATTAGTCGGGTGATTAATGTTCCCGCTGGAGAGAGGTCACAGTGTTCTCTACTGGCAGTTTTCACTCTCACCATAAAGTAGTGCAGAGAGTTAATATGCCTCCTATAAAGAAAGTCTAACAGCATATTACAGAACTGTATTGTATGTGGATAGCTCAGTGGGTTGCTGCTTTTGTCACAGAAATCCCTTTTTACTTGTGGTTCAGCCGCACCTGGAGCTGAGATTGGGGTAGAGGGTGCTGATTATTTAGAAATTAAATACTAGCTTTAAAAGCACCCGCTGCAGAGTTCGACTTTCTTGTTGCACAAATTAGTGTGATTTCTGATATTTGTCTGTTTCCATGGACTTCATTGCATGATTTTGGTTGCAAGAAAGTGTCACTTTAAGTGTCACTCAGTTAGTCGCTGACTGTCTCTCATAAATCCACTGAATCTATGAAAATGTCACACATAAGCAATCTAAAACATTAGCAGCTTTGCTCAAATAGGTGTAATTTCTGATATTTATATGTTTCCCTTGTCTTCATTGCTTGATTTGCTTGCAGAAAGCGTCACTCATATTTGTGGAAATGTCACTCATAATTACACTGAAATTATGAAAATGTCACACATAGCAATCTGAAACCTTGGCAGCTATGGAAGTGCCTTCCCAGTGTGTTCTGAGTGACTGTCACTTATTGCAGTATTATACCTCTATTTGTATTTTGTATCTTATGTATCATGCACACCTGTCACTTTTTCCTCTTGTAACGTATACCTCTTTTTGTATCTTGTTTGTTTTTGTTATTTGCACAATTGTCACTTTTTCCTCATGTAATGTAACGCTTGCTTTTGTATTATGCTCCCTTGTAACCTTCTCCTCATGCAATGTTACTGTTCCTGTTGTGAAGCGCTCTGACACCTTCGGGTAAAGTCCGCGCTATATAAAAACGCATAAATAAATAAATATTTTCAACTATTCGCTTTAATGGGGCTTCTTCTTGAACATCGAGTCTCACCCTCATTACAGCCATCAGGTTGACAGATACGGTCCCTCCTATCCTCCCGCCTTCCCATTTTAGCAGTCCGCTTCTACTCACAGAGACTAAACACGATCTGCGTGACTGTGCCTGGTCCCACGGCCGCCCCCTTCGCCATGGTCCGGCGCGCCGCTTGGTAGACGTACCCTGCTGCCGCGTACAGCCCTGCGGTTCCCAACAATCGACAGCTCCAACATTTACTAAGGGACGACCTGCGAGGCTCGCCTTCTGTCGCAACCGGGCTAGCCATGGCGACCTTCATATAATGCCGACTTTTCACTCTTGACACATGAACGCGTCCATGTTGGAACAGTGGACGTTGTATTCATTATCGATGATGGCAGCCATTTCAGAACGGGAACCTAAAATTTACTAACAAACTTGCGCCATGATGGAGGGGTTTGCCATTCAATGCACGTGTGGCGAACACCTTAAAATGGCGAATACATACATCGCACGAGCCAACTCAATTTTAGAAAAACAATTTGACAAATTACAATTGCCTCTTTATTTGGATCGTTGCCGTTTTACTGAGTCTTTGAGCTTCACTTTTCTCTTTTTCTCATCCCTTGTCCTTCTTCTCGTCCGTCTGTATTTAAGTCACAAACCATGGCTGGGTAGTGTTCTCTATCTCAAACTAAGTCTTATATAACAACCCATTCATTTATCGTTAACAAATGTTCGTGATCATGTGGGGTTGCATCTTTTATGGGCTGTGCTTGTTTTGAGTTTTTGTTTAAGGTAAGGGGGATTGTGGGTGTTTTGTAAGCGTTTCAGACTTGGCGGGAATCCGCCTGCTGTCGCTGTGGCGACTCCGGCAGTAGTAGAGATGCGACAGATGCGGCTTTTCCGTGCGGGCTTCGGGTAAAAGCCTCAAAACTAGATGTACAAATTTTTCTTGTTCTGTTTTCCAGTTTAACTTGCTTTCGTCCTCAGAGCATACATGCCAACGTTTTAGAATAGGAAAGCGGTAGATTAAAAAAAAACAATCCGTAGAATGTATTTCTCTCATTGACTTCTATGGAGGGCGAGGCCTTAATCGGGTCTATTGCCATGTATGGGACTTGCAAGTGTGCTGCTGCAAGGTCGAATATCAGAAAAGAAAAAGACATGTTTTTCTTACCTGTTTTCTTGCCTGCTACAGCAGGCCGAGAGAGTGTGACAAAAATGTTGTGCACTGGCGTGCGGAGCAGGTTGGGGTGCATACTCCGAGTCACACAAGACCAGTTCCTGTGGGCAGAAGCCTTTTGAAGAATCGGGTTTTAATGTAACTTCAAAAAATATCTTGGGCAAGAACTATTACATTTGAGTTGCGGGCATATAGCTGCACAATAGTGACTAAATCCTAACTAGTAAATGATAAATTTAATACAAACATAAGCGAAAACTCATGTTTTTTTTAATTCAAAATAGAAAAAAAATATATTTAATATGCAATTAATAAGAAAGCTAAAATATCATTAGAAGGCTATCCATAAAGTTGTTCACAATCGTCTTTTATGATAATTCGAACTGAATTTCATTTCATAAACATTCAATTGAGCAGTATGATATAGGTACAATCAGCTAAACATATTCTCAGGTGAACATGATGTTCTCTGTGACTGATAATGTTAATTAATCATAGACAGTAGGTGATGATGCATATCATATTATGGAAGGCTTGAAGCTGTAATTACAGAAGTGGGTTTTTGCATGTGGTAATTGGGAGGCCGGAGACTAGCCTTGAAATCTGTTGTCTCCCACCTGAATCGGGAGGGTTGGCAGTCGAGGCTGCACCCGTGAATTAGTAGGGGGGAGAAAATACAAAAAGAAAACCCTTACCTGCAGGCTGCCACCTCTCTTCTGTCCTCATCCTGGCATCTGTTGGAGTAGGAAGCAGGCTAAGGTCTCCTAGGCCAATCACAATGCTGCACTGCAGCGTTGTGATTGGTAAGCACCCAGGCTCCCCAGAGCCAATCACAACGCTGCAATGCAGCATTGTGATTGGTCTGAGCTCTGTGGTTCGGCGCTCAGATTGGGAATTGAAGCCTGGGCATGTTCTCCACCCAGGCTGTAATGCAGCCTGGGTGGAGAACGTGCAAAATGCGCATGAATGTTTGACTGGCCCCAGAGGACCTGCCAAACATTCATGCACACTTAGGAGGGTGCCACCAGTCCTTCCCCCTGCGCAGCCTAGCCCCGTCCCACAAAACTGCCCCAGCACAGAAAAATAAAATGATAATAACATCTCGTTATTATCATTTTATTTTTCCTTTTTTGCTGTGCCTTAAGGCAGTGGGGCGACGCTCCTCCGCCTTAGCCGAGGAGCCAAGCTTGAGGGTTGGCATGTATGCTAGAGAATATTTCCTACTATTGTTCTAGTTCAGGTTGTTTCTACTGGTGGGGCCTATACATCAATACCAACATTTTAGTCCAGGAAAGTGGAAGATTTTCAAAAATAATCGTGGTATGTATTTCCCCCATTGACTTCTATTGAAGCAGAGGCACTTTTAGGTTGGGAGGCAGGTAAATAAAGACATATTGACTTCATAAATTAGGAATTTCCGATTTGAATCTGGTTTGTTGGCGTGTATGCTTGTTTATGCATTTTTTAAAAATAACACAGACATTTCTCAAAGGTGCCAGCGTACTTTACAATAGAAATAGATTACTGCATAAAATATAAGGGTACATAATCCAAGATGTTGCTAACATCACACGAGGCACTAGATTATACAAACGTGCCAACTTTTCAAGACAGGAAAAAGGAGATTTTGAAAAAAATCAGGGAAATGTATTTTCGCCATTGAAATGTATTGAAGCAGAGGCAATTTTAGGTGGAAGGCTGAAAATAAAGTCGTTATTGGCTTCAAAAATCATGAGTCTCCTGCCTAAATCAGGTCTGTTGGCAAGTTTGGATTACATCATGTGAAGAAGATGGTACATTTAAATAAGCTGAAAACATTAAAGCATGATCTAGGTTATAAAAATGCAGCATCAATAGCAATTGAGTAATAGGATGTGGACTGCTGCCAAGTACAACATGGGGTCTAGTAAATTGAGGTAGTGAGGTGTCCCTCAAGGCACCTATCAGTGCAGAGACTTAACTCAAGAGTTAAGAAACAGGGAGGTGAAGTAACCTAAAAGGATTCTGAAAGAGGTCTCTCAGCTTCCATTTAAAGATAACCTTTGAGGTATTTGTGTTCCATTCCTAATCTCCCTCTCTGCCACCCCCTGCCTTATCCGATCTTAGCGCCAGATGTACGTCCGTTTTTTGCGGTTGCAAACGGGAGATCGGCCCGTTTGCGACCGCAAAAAAGGGTCCTGGCATGTACAAACGCTATTTTGCGAGTCACTGATTAGCAAACTAGCGTTTGCGAATCCCGCCATTAGGAAGGGGCGTCCCTTCCTAATAGCGAGTCTCCATGCAATGTACTATTGTTTTCGACCGCATTTGCGGCCGCAAAACACTCGCAGTTTACCACCTACTTCAAGTAGGTGATAAACCACTCTCAAACGGGAAGGGGTTCCCAGGGGACTCCTTCCCCTTTGTGAGTGTGTGTGAAAATATTTTTTAAGAGAAGGCAGTGGTCCCAGGGACCACTGCCTGCCCATAAAAAATTAAACTGAAAAGTTAAATTTTTCTTTTTTATGGTTTAAATCTCTTTATTGAAATTTCAAACAAACACAATTATAAACATGTAAGTTTGGCTATCATGTCGTCAATATTGCATAGCATGGTGCTCAAACAGTCTAGATCAGGTCTGCACGCCTAATATGGAGCTCGTTCTAAAACAGGAAGACCTTACATGTAATGAAGTGAAACAGGGAAAGGGAAAAAGAGGAAAAAGGCAGTGTAAACCCCCACCACCCCCGCCCTCCCTCACCACCCCCCACCCGTGTTCCATATCCACTAACTAACCCACCTAATACTGTATCTGGTCCTAATCACTTCTCTGGCTGTCGTGTATCTGAGAGGCGCAATAGGCGGAGGTATCGGGGCAGGTGACCTCGCTGAACTCAGAGGCCAAGAGGGACAAAAAGGGTTGCCACAGCTCAGTATATTTGGACCCCTCTCCTGCTATTGTTAATGTCAGCTTCTCCATACCGAGAACATGCCACAAGCGGTGTAGCCATCCTACAAGGGTTGGAATGTGGGAGGTATGCCAATGTGCGAGTATATTTTGTGTCGCCGACCCTAGCGCAATTGCCATCTGGCGTCCTCTCCGGGATCGTAATGGATATGTCAAAGGATTGGGAAGGCCTAGAAGGACATATGCTGGGAATCGGGGAATTTCTGTATTGAAGTGTTTATCTACTTCGTCTATTACTTGTTTCCAATAGGGCTGGATATGTTCGCACTCCCATAAGAGGTGTACCAAAGTTCCCACCTGTGCACAGCCCCGCCAACATGTTGCCTCCCGTGTGTGATCCATAGAGTGAAGACGCTCTGGGGTATAATACCAGTAGGTTGCTACCTTCGTGAGGGTTTCAGTCAACCCCATGTGATATGCGGAATGGCGAGCCCTGTAGTGTATCCCGTCCCATTCTTTATGGCTAAGTGTTCTGCCTAGTTCCCTCTCCCAGCGTGCCCGACCGGAGTTGTAAGTGTGTGTATAACTGGCCTGCAGCATCTTGTACAAGTCGGAGATTAGCTTTTTATCGGATGTGCGAGTTATAAGCCACCGTTTGTAAGTGGAGAGACGTCTATCGGCCGTCGAGCGGACCTGATCGTGGAGTGCCCAGTGTCGTGCTTGCATGTAGCGGAGTCTCTCCGTTTCAGGTAGCCCAAAGTCCTGTTTAAATTGATGGAATGGAATAACCCCTTCCGCGTCGTACATATGATACAGAAATCGGCAGCCCGAGGGCCTCCACTTTGCAAAAGCTATCGTGTCCCTACCCGGGCCGAAATCGGGGTTGTCCAGCAAGGGGGTGAGCGGGGACGGAAAGGTGGTGAGATCATGTTTGATATTAGTGTAGTCCCATACTTCTAGCGGGACTCGTGTAATATATGAGGCATAAATATTGGAGGGTCTATGACGCTTGCGGAGAAAGGGGACTTCCTGCAGAGGTCTGGCAGCTACTGCCTGGTCCTGAAACAAGCAATGTTTCTCTGATTCCCAGCGGCTCCATTTGACCAGATGGCGCAGCTGGGCCGCCTGGAAGTACAGCCGAAGGTCCGGACTCCCAAGACCACCTTTTTCTGGGGGGAGCGTTGCCAGCATCCGTTTGAGTCGTGGCTTCCGCCCGTTCCAAATGAACTGAGCAAGTTCTGATTGCGTCTGTTGTATCCAGCCCGTGGGCGGTCGGAGAGGGATAGTACGGAACAGATAGAGGATTTGTGGTAAAATGGTCATTTTGACCGCAGCTATTTTGCCTAGCCACGAGAGGGGGTAGTGTTTCCACTGACCGAGTTCTCGGCGAATCTTCTGTCGCAGGTGTGTGTAGTTGGTGTCAACTACTTTCGGGAGGGAAGAAGCCAGCTGGATTCCCAAATATGGGATCGTGTCCGTCGTCCATTGAATGGGCAACAGGCCTTGAAGATGTTCACGCGTGTGTTGCGTCAGGGAGAGACTAAGGCTATCGACTTGTCCATATTTACTTTAAACCCTGCAACCTGTGCAAAGATTTCCAAGTCTGTTAGGCACGCTGGCAACGCACGACTAGGGTTAGATAGTGATATCAACACATCATCGGCGTAAAGACTGATTGTATGGGTGTAGCCACCAAATTTGATCCCGGTGATCGCTGGGTTATGGCGCACCCTCTGGGCTAATGGCTCCATATAAAAGGCAAAAAGAAGAGGCGACAGAGGGCACCCCTGCCTTGTGCCTCTCTCAATGGGGAATCGGGAGGATGTATGTCCGTTCACTCGGACTGAGGCTGTCGGGAATTTGTAGCAATTTAGGATGTATGTGCGAAATTTCTCCCCTATCCCCACTCGTTCTAGAACCTGCTCTAAATAAGGCCAGTGGACTCTATCGAACGCTTTCTCGGCGTCGATAGCGAGCCTCATATATTCTCCCTGTGTACGCATGGCTTTCTCTATGAGGTGTAAAGCCCGTTTCGTGTTATCAGAGGTTTGCTGTTCCGGGATGAAGCCTGCTTGATCCGGGTCAATGAGGCTAGGCATATGGGGCGCTAGGCGGGCGGCTAGGATCCCCGTGTATAATTTGAGATCTATATTAAGAAGGGAAATGGGGCGATACGCTCCGCAGTTGGTCTTATCTTTCCCAGGTTTGGGAATCACCGCTATGGAGGCTTCCAGGAGATCTCCTGGCATCGCTCCGGGGGCAGCGAAGGAGTTAAAAAACTGGGTGAGGAGAGGGGCAATCAGGGCACAGAAGGTCTTATAGAAGACAGCCGAAAAGCCATCTGGCCCGGGGGCTTTTGCCAATTTAAGGCGACCGATGGCGGCAATTACCTCTTCTGTTTGGATGTCTCTGTCGAGGTAATCCGCCTGAGCTTTAGTCAGGGCTGGTAGGGTGACTGAGTCAAGGAAGGCAGTTCCATCCGAGTCCTCTAGTGGGGAGCAGGCGTAAAGGTTAGCATAAAAATCGTGGAACGCCTCTGCAATATCGCCACCTGTTTCTGTCGGGTCTCGCGGAGTTTGTGGGCAAGAAGGCGCCCGCATCTATCCCCCCCTGTATAATAGGCATGTCGCAGCCGTATTGCTGCAAACTCTGCCCTATCCTGGTCAAGCGCCGCGAGTTGGTGTCGCACAGCTTTCAGTTGACGCCATACCCGGGGGGGCTCCCGTCCTTTGGTGCATCTGTTCCAACTCTCTGGTTTGTTGAGTGAGTTCTTCCCGTTTGCGCCTGCGTTCTACATTGTCTGCTGCTGAAATGGCTATCAACTCCCCCCGTATGACCGCCTTTAGTGCTGCCCATTGTGTTGCAAGGGTTGTGTCTGTATTAGCATTGTGAGAGAGGTAGTCGGTGATGGAGCGCTGTATATGTTGAACCACCTCACCGCGATGTAATAGAGTGTCTCTAAGACGCCATACTCTGAAGGGCTGTTGAATGGGTGGGAGGGTGAGAGTGGCGATTACCGGTGCATGATCTGAAAGGGAGGCTACTCCTATTTTGACCCCAGTCGTTAGCGCGTATATGGGTGCGGATGCTAAGAGGTAGTCTAGCCTAGCGTATGTTTTGTGTGCATTGGAGTAGTAAGAATACTCCCGACTTTGGGGGTGAAAACTACGCCACAAGTCTCTGAGACCCAGGTTGTGCAACCGGACTAGTCCCTCTGTGGAGAGTGCGCCTGTTGTATGTGTGCGTTGGCAGGATCTGTCCATAGTATTATTGAAAACTAGATTCAAGTCTCCCCCCAGGAGGATGTTGCGGTCTGTCGTAGCTGTTGCTTCAGTGAGGGTGGAGTGCAAGAATTGTTCTTGGCCGTCATTCGGGGCGTATAGGGAGCCAATGGTGAATGTTTAGTTACCTTAAGCAAATCTATAAGCCAGTAGTCTGCCCTTTATTTCGGCCTCATTATGTAAGACCTCCCCTTTAAAATGTTGAGCCACCAAGATAGCCACCCCGGCTGATTTAGTTGGTCCTGAGGAAAAAAATTGGGTTGGGAATTTCCGGGACCGGAGGCGATGACAGTCCTTGGTTAAGAGGTGGGTCTCTTGCAATAGACATATATCTGCTTGGGCGTTTTCCAGACATAATAGAACCGCTTTGCGCTTCACCGGGTTATTAAGACCCCGTACATTTAAGGTAAGTATTTTAAGCGTGTTGGCAGGCATTTATAGTGACAAAGAAACCGAAAGCTTAAGTAAAGTGCCCCTGCTGGTACTACAGAATCGAAAAGCGATCATTTGTTTCAGAGCATCATTTTTGTATGGGTCTACGCTATCTCTAAAAGGAAAGTGGACACGGAACACCGAACCCCCAAAAATCCTGTTAGAATTGGGGGTCTCTAGTTGGCACAGGTAGGTACTTGTGACAAATAGGGACCTACGCCTCTAGTCAGGGTAAAGGGGTACACTCCTAAAATAACCCCTGCTCACCCCCTTGGTAGCTTAGCACGAGCAGACAGGCTTATCTCAGAGGCAGTGTGTAAAGCATTTGTGAACACATACAGTAATCTAGTGACACACTACAGATGGACACCACACAAGGTTTATATCAAAAATAAGTATTCTTTATATAGTTTTAACACAAGACCATAAACGACAAAAATCCACAATACTGTACTTAAAATGGTAGTTTTAGCTTAGTTCAGTTCAGTTCTTAAGATGCGACACTTTAAGTCAATGTACCTTACGATGCGGGACGCTTCCACAACAAGCAATGTTGCAGCGATGGAAATGCGACAAAGTTCTGGTGCAAAGAAATAAAAGCGTCAAGTTCTTCCTGATGCGGCACGCTTCTCCGAGGTTGCGAGAAGTCTCGACTCGATGCGTCAGCTACAGCGGCGACACCCTTGTTCCGTGATGCGACGGCAGCGGCTTTGGCGGCGACCCTCTTCTCCGGCGTTGCGAGGCGCTTCCGCTCGATGCGACAACTGCAGCGGCGACACCCTTGTTTCGTGATGCGGCGGCAGCAGCTCCGGCGGCACGCTTCTCCGTGGATGCGAGGCGCTTCTCTTGATGCGGTGCAATGCGACAGCTACAGCGGCGACACCCTCCTTCGGAGTTGCGACGGCAGCGGCTGCGACACGCTTCTTCCTCGATGCGAGACTCTTCTCTTGATGTGGTGCAATGCGACAGCTACAGCGGCGACACCCTCCTTCGGAGTTGCGACGGCAGCAGCAGCGACGGCGACACGCTTCCTCTTCGTTGCGGGACGCTTCTCTCGATGCGGTGCAATACGACAGCTACAGCGGCGACACCCTCCTTCGGAGTTGCGGCGGCAGCAGCAGCGACGGCGACACGCTTCTTCCTCTTGAGTCGCGCTTCCAGCTCCTTGCGACACGCAGTCCCTTCAGAAGGCCCAAAACAGCAGCAGGCACTTCCAAAGGATTCTTGGGGAGCTGGTGGTTGAAGTCTGTTGTCCCTGAGACTTCAGCAGGAGGCAAGCTCTTTTCTCAAGCCCTTGGAGATACTTTACAAGTTGAATAAAAGTGCACACAAAGTCCTTTCTCCTTCCTTTGGCAGTCAGGCAACCACTGCAGGCAGATCCCTCTAGCTTAGGGATAGTCTTCTCCTCAGTTCCTTCTTGGTTCCGCTCCTCAGCAAAGGTTTCTTCTTGTTTTCCCAAAGTGATCTAATTTCCTAGGGGTCTGGGTCCCCTTTTTATACACAGTTTTCCTTTGTTCTCTGAAGGCAGAGAGGCCTCTGCCTAGTCCAAAACCAGTTCTGGTCAGTCCTGGAGCACTTTGTTTTTCTGACTCCTTCTTTCCTTTGTGAGTGAGGGGCAGAGCCATCAGACGCCCGGCAGGAGGTGGAGCCAGCATTGTGGAAGGCAGGCACAGCCCTATTCAGACCCAGGTGCAACTCCTCCCTCCACTCTGGATGCAGATCTTTCTATTCAGCCCTGTGCTGACTCACCCTGTCTCCTGTAGCCACCCCCAGCCCCTGTCACTCAATCTCCAGACAAGGAATACACAACCTAGCAGAGGCAGGCTTGGAAGTTTAGGCAAGAAAATACCCACTTTCTAAAAGTGGTATTTTCAAACACAGAATGTTAAAACCAACTTCACTAAAAGATGTATTTTATCATTCTGAGTTCAGGCATACTAAATTCGTTTTTCTACCATGTTCCCTGGGTCAGTTCTGACTATAAGGTGTAATAGTCAGTCTGCCCATTCTGGCCTATGGGGAGCAGGTAGCCTTGCAATAGTGAAAAACGAAAATGGCTGTAATTCACTATTAGGACATGCCACACACACCAGGGCATGTCCTACCTTATACTTACAATGCACCCTGCCCTAGGGCCTACTTTAGGGGTGACCAA
Source organism: Calotriton arnoldi (assembly GCA_963921515.1). Lineage (NCBI taxonomy): Eukaryota > Metazoa > Chordata > Amphibia > Caudata > Salamandridae > Calotriton > Calotriton arnoldi. The sequence goes on from CAWUFW010009826.1 coordinate 289,919, forward strand.
CATGCAGTAAAGGGAAGGTTTAGGGACTGGTAAGTGGGTGTACTCACCAAGTCGACATGGCAGCCCTAGGCTGCACACAGGCTCTGCAATGGCAGGCCTGAGGCACATTTACAAGCCGCTTCTGTGGGTGGCACAACCAGTGCTGCAAGCCCACCAGCGGCATTGGAGTTACAAGCCCTGGGCACACTCAGTGCACTGTACTAGGGACTGACAAGTAAACCAACCATCCAATCATGGAGTCACTAATCCATCACGCAATTTATCATAGGGAGCACTCGCACTGTGGCACTGAATAGCAGTGGCACAGTGCCCAAAGCATCTAACGCCAGCAAAACGGATCGGTAACATAGGAGGCATCATAAAAATGGAAGGGAGACCCACGCCAAGGATGCCAGGTCTAACACGTGTCCCCTCCAGCTGAAATGTGGGGAGAACTACCCTACCTCAGGGAGTTCTCTTCACTAAGGCGGAAAAATCTGGACAGACCATCAGCATTGGCGTGTTCTGTACCAGGGCGGTGTTCCACCGTGAAATCCATCCCCTGTAGGGAAATGGACCACCTCAACAGCTTTGGATTCTCACCCCTCATCTGCATCAACCATCTGAGGGGCCTGTGGTCTGTCTGAACCCGGAAGTGAGTCCCAAACAGGTATGGTCTCAGCTTCTTCAGTGCCCAGACCACAGCAAATGCCTCACGCTCAATAGCACTCCACCTCTGTTCCCGTGGTAGTAACCTCCTACTGATGAAGGCTACGGGTTGATCTAGGCCCTCCTCATTCATCTGTGACAGAACAGCCCCCACACCATGCTCTGAAGCGTCTGTTTGTACTACGAACTCTTTGGAGAAGTTGGGTGCCAGGAGCACGGGCGCCGTGCACATGGCAGTTTTCAGGGCCTCAAAAGCTTTCTGACAGGTGTCAGTCCAAATCACTTTCCTGGGCTGCTTCTTGGAAGTCAGCTCTGTCAGGGGCGCAACAATGCTGCCATACCCCTTGACAAACCTCCTGTAGTAACCCGTGAGTCCTAAGAAGGCCCTCACCTCTGTCTGGGTTTTGGGGGTTCCCAATTCAGGATGGTTTCAATTTTGGGTTGTAGGGCGCCACCTGGCCGCTCCCCACTTGGTGTCCCAAGTACACCACGGAACCCTGCCCGATCTGGCACTTACTCGCCTTGATCGTGAGGCCTGCCCTCCGCAGCGCCATCAACACTTCCCAGAGGTGGCGCAGGTGTTCTTCCCAACTGGCGCTGAACACCGCTATGTCGTCCAGGTAGGCGGCACTGAACGAGTCCAGTCCAGCCAACACCTGGTTGACCAACCTCTGGAAGGTGGCAGGGGCATTCTTCATCCCAAAGGGCATCACCCGGAACTGGTAGTGCCCATCTGGGGTGGAGAATGCTGACCTCTCTCTTGCCCCATCAGTCAAGGCGATCTGCCAGTACCCAGACGTTAAGTCAAACGTGCTGAGGTACCGTGCAGCCCCTAGCCGATCTATGAGCTCATCAGCTCTGGGGATGGGGTGCGCGTCAGTCCTGGTGACTGAATTGAGTCCTCGGTAGTCCACACAGAACCGGAGTTCTGGTGTGGCACCCGGTGCGGCAGCCTTTGGGACCAAGACCACTGGGCTGGCCCAAGGACTGTTAGAGGACTCAATCACCCCTAACGCAAGCATTTTGGAGACCTCCTCCTTGATGCAAGCTCTCACCCTGTCAGTCACCCGGTAAGATTTGTGCTTCACAGGCGTACTGTCCCCAGTGTCCACATCATGGATGCACCAATCTGTGACACCGGGAACCAGGGAGAACAGATCAGAAAACTGTTCCAGCAACTGGCGGCAGTCATTCTGTTGCTCAGGGGTCAGGGTGGAAGAGAGGCTGACACCATCCACTGACCCATCTTGCTCTGTTGCTGACAGGAGGTCAGGAAGAGGCTCCGTCTCCTCCTCCATCCCAGCATCTGTCGCTAAGAGCATGCCCACTTGGGACCTCTCCAAGTGGGGCTTCAGGCGGTTGACATGCAGGACCCTCAAAGGGTTCCTGGGAGACCGCAAGTCCACCAAGTAGGTAACCGGACTTTTGTGCTCTACAACCTCAAAGGGTCCGGTCCACTTATCCTGGAGCGCGCAGGGCTCCACTGGGGCCATGACCCACACTTTCTGACCAGGCTGAAGCTCTACCAGAGTGGCATTCTGGTCGTACCACCGCTTCATCTCCTCCTGGCTGGCTTCCAGATTCGCCTCAGCGAGTTGCCTGAAACGCCTAGTTTGGTTCCTAAAGGCCAGCATGTAACTGTATACATCCTGGGGAGGTTTCCTGGGAGATTGCTCCCAGCCTTCTTTGACCAAACTTAGAGGTCCTCTTACTGGGTGTCCATAGAGAAGCTCAAAGGGACTGAACCCTAGAGATTTCTGTGGCACCTCACGGTAAGCAAAGAGCAGGCATGGTAAGAGGACGTCCCACTTACGCCTCATAGGTTCCTCAAGACCCATAATCATGCCTTTGAGGGTTCGGTTGAACCTTTCAACCAACCCATTTCCTTGGGGGTGGTAAGGAGTGGTAAACTTGTAGGTTACCCCACACTCCTGCCACAGGGACTTCATATACTTGGAAATGAAGTTGGTCCCCGGTCAGACACTACCTCGCTAGGGAATCCCACTCGGGAGAAAATTCCCATCAGTGCTCGTCCCACCACGGGGGCCGTCACTGTCCTCAGAGGTATGGCTTCCGGGTACCGGGTGGCATGGTCCACCAAGACCAGGATGAACCTGTTGCCCATGGCTGTCTTGGGGTCCAGTGGCCCCACAATGTCAATACCCACCCGTTCAAAGGGGGTGCTGACTACAGGAATGGCTGGAGAGGAGCCTTGCGCTTCCTCCCACTCTTTCCACTTGCCTGGCAAGTCTGACATGTCCTGCAGTGAGTGTCTGAACTCCTGCGCATTTGGGGCCAATAAAAGTGGGTGACAAGCCTCTCAAAGGTCTTGTCCTGCCCCAAATGTCCTGCCAATGGAACATCATGAGCCAGCCCCAGTAGGAAGGCTCTGAGGCACTGGGGTACCACCAGCACACGGGCTGACCCAGGCTCAGCAACCTTAGGCTCAGTATACAGGAGATCATTCTCCCAATAGACCCAATGTGACCCAGACTGATCACCTGTTGCCTGGTCTGCAGCCTGTTGCCGCAGACCCACCAGAGAAGGGCATTCTTTCTGCTCCTTGCAGAATTCTTCCCTGGAGGGTCCTCCTTCTTGCTGCCAATGGGTCAGCTCAGGCAGGTCCCCCAGTTCAGCTACCTGTTCCCCTGTAGGCTCCAGGGCATCCCCCTCAAGGTCTGCCTCCTCCTGGACCGTGGGAACTTCGGGGGCCGGTTTCCGCGCCCCCTGCCTCTTCTCGTGACGGCAGGTACCTGGGCCTCCCTCTCAGGCTCCAGGTCCTCTTGAGCACCTTTACTTGCTGCCATGGACCGGGTGGTCACACACGCCCAGTCAGGCAAACCCAACATCTCTAAATGAGCACTTCGCTCCACCTTCGCCCAAGGTGAGCTCTCCAAGTCGTTCCCTAACAAACAGTCAACAGGCATGGCGGGCCTCACAGCTACCTGAAGAGTACCAGAGACCCCCCACTCCAAAGGGAACCTGAGCCACTTTGCAGTGACTCTCTGTGTTGTCAGCGGCAACAACTGGATAGAATGCATGGGGGACAACCTGCTCTTGAGACACCAGGTGACACTTGACAGCTGTCACACTGGCTCCTGTATCTCTAAGAGCCTCCACCCTATGGCCATTGATGGTCACCCACTGCCTGTATTTCTTAGTGTTATCAGGCAGCTGGGTCTTGGGGACCATCTCACAGTCTCCTAATGAGACAAGGGACATCTGTGCGGGACCCCACCCCTCTGGGGCATCCATCTCCTCCCCCAGGGCTACACTAGCCATCTGCCGGGGGGCTGCACCAGGGGTGCGGTCTTTCCAAACTGGCGGCACCTGGGATCACTCGCTATATGACCCAGGTCCCCACATTTGTAGCATCTCAGGGGTCCCCTTTGAACAGGTGGACCTGTCGGGGCCCCTGCGGGTTTCGGGGGAGGCTGGGAACCTTTCCCTTGGTTCCCTTGGGGACTACTTTGGGGCCTTCTTTGGAACTCCCTCTGTTTACCCTTGTCCCCCCACTCTTCTGCTGGGGACCCTGCCCACCCTTGGCTGAGTCTCCCACGTGACCCTTGTGGACCCTGGTACTGACCCAGCGGTCCGCCTCCTCAGCAAGCTTCCTAGGGATAGTCAGCTTGCTATCTATCCAGGTGCTGGCGTAGCTCTGGAAAACAGTTACTTGACAAGTGCTCCCATGCAATCAAATCAAGGAGCCCCTGAAAATCATCAACTTTGCTACCCTTCACCCAACCATCCAATGCTCTGCAGAAAAAAGTGACATATTCAACCCAGGTACTGTTCTCTATCTTCGTGCAACCCCTGAACCTCTGCCTATACAATTCAGGAGTTAAACCATACCTAGACATTAAAGCATCCTTCATGTGGCGATATGAATTATGGACATCAGAAGGCAAATCTAGCAGTGTGTCCCGCCCCTCACTAAGGAACCGTCCCCACAACCCCGCTCCCCAATCCTTCTCAGGGACCCGGTGGGAAGACATGGCAACCTCATAGGCCTTGAACCACTGCCCAATGTCATCATTTTAAAAAACTCTCTGACCACATCTTTAGGAATATATACTCTAGATTCCACAGGCATTGACGGTGTGCTGCCACCAGAGGGAGTAATTTCTAAGCTCCTAGCTTTCAAATCCAACTCCCTCAAACTTCTATCATGCTCAAGCTGCATCTTCTTTTCTTCTAGGGCCAGTTTCCTAATTTCCAATTGCCCACTCATTTTGGCCAGCTCCAACTCATGCATCCTATTTCTCTCCCTGTCCTCCAGCTCTTCTGTGGACAGACCTTTGGCAGAAACACTGCTACCTGCTGGTGAAGGTGCCTTCCTTTCCCCTGGACCCAATGGCCCTTCCAGCTGCACATCTGCATTATTATCCCCTTCCTCAATCTCAGGGGTTTTCCTAGCCTCTACCCAGGCCCTCAGCGCCTTATAGAACTCATCCCTCTTGGTGAGCCCGGTAATTACAACATTAAACTTTTTGCAGAAGTGCTTCAGCTGCTTCACTTTGTAGCATTCCAGTTTCTCCTCTTCCCACTCAAAATCAATAGATGCTATGGATGCTGTGTCTTCCATGAGGGTTAAACTTGGCAAAAATGGAACGTCCTAGAAAAACAAATCTACCAACAGTATGTGGTCGCGTTTTGGTCTGCACTCACTAGTAGTGTTCACCAATCACTGTACATGAGTCACAAATGCAAGTCCAGAATCCCACCGCTGCCACCAATGTTAGAATTGGGGGTCTCTAGTTGGCACAGGTAGGTACTTGTGACAAATAGGGACCCTCGCCTCTAGTCAGGGTAAAGGGGTACACTCCTAAAATAACCCCTGCTCACCCCCTTGGTAGCTTGGCACGAGCAGACAGGCTTATCTCAGAGGCAGTGTGTAAAGCATTTGTGAACACATACAGTAATCTAGTGACACACTACAGATGGACACCACACAAGGTTTATATCAAAAATAAGTGTTCTTTATATAGTTTTAACACAAGACCATAAACGACAAAAATCCACAATACTGTACTTAAAATGGTAGTTTTAGCTTAGTTCAGTTCAGTTCTTAAGATGCGACACTTTAAGTCAATGTACCTTACGATGCGGGACGCTTCCACAACAAGCAATGTTGCAGCGATGGAAATGCGACAAAGTTCTGGTGCAAAGAAATAAAGACGTCAAGTTCTTCCTGATGCGGCACGCTTCTCCGAGGTTGCGAGAAGTCTCGACTCGATGCGTCAGCTACAGCGGCGACACCCTTGTTCCGTGATGCGACGGCAGCGGCTTTGGCGGCGACCCTCTTCTCCGACGTTGCGAGGCGCTTCCGCTCGATGCGACAACTGCAGCGGCGACACCCTTGTTTCGTGATGCGACGGCAGCAGCTTCGACGGCGGCACGCTTCTCCGTGGATGCGGCGCTTCTCTTGATGCGGTGCAATGCGACAGCTACAGCGGCGACACCCTCCTTCGGAGTTGCGACGGCAGCGGCTGCGACGGCGACACGCTTCTTCCTCGATGCGAGACTCTTCTCTTGATGCGGTGCAATGCGACAGCTACAGCGGCGACACCCTCCTTCAGAGTTGCGACGGCAGCAGCAGCGACGGCGACACGCTTCCTCTTCGTTGCGGGACGCTTCTCTCGATGCGGTGCAATACGACAGCTACAGCGGCGACACCCTCCTTCGGAGTTGCGACGGCAGCAGCAGCGACGGCGACACGCTTCTTCCTCTTGAGTCGCGCTTCCAGCTCCTTGCGACACGCAGTCCCTTCAGAAGGCCCAAAACAGCAGCAGGCACTTCCAAAGGATTCTTGGGGAGCTGGTGGTTGAAGTCTGTTGTCCCTGAGACTTCAGCAGGAGGCAAGCTCTTTTCTCAAACCCTTGGAGATACTTTACAAGTTGAATAAAAGTGCACACAAAGTCCTTTCTCCTTCCTTTGGCAGTCAGGCAACCACTGCAGGCAGATCCCTCTAGCTTAGGGATAGTCTTCTCCTCAGTTCCTTCTTGGTTCCGCTCCTCAGCAAAGGTTTCTTCTTGTTTTCCCAAAGTGATCTAATTTCCTAGGGGTCTGGGTCCCCTTTTTATACACAGTTTTCCTTTGTTCTCTGAAGGCAGAGAGGCCTCTGCCTAGTCCAAAACCAGTTCTGGTCAGTCCTGGAGCACTTTGTTTTTCTGACTCCTTCTTTCCTTTGTGAGTGAGGGGCAGAGCCATCAGACGCCCGGCAGGAGGTGGAGCCAGCATTGTGGAAGGCAGGCACAGCCCTATTCAGACCCAGGTGCAACTCCTCCCTCCACTCTGGATGCAGATCTTTCTATTCAGCCCTGTGCTGACTCACCCTGTCTCCTGTAGCCACCCCCAGCCCCTGTCACTCAATCTCCAGACAAGGAATACACAACCTAGCAGAGGCAGGCTTGGAAGTTTAGGCAAGAAAATACCCACTTTCTAAAAGTTGTATTTTCAAACACAGAATGTTAAAACCAACTTCACTAAAAGATGTATTTTATCATTCTGAGTTCAGGCATACTAAATTCGTTTTTCTACCATGTTCCCTGGGTCAGTTCTGACTATAAGGTGTAATAGTCAGTCTGCCCATTCTGGCCTATGGGGAGCAGGTAGCCTTGGAATAGTGAAAAACGAAAATGGCTGTAATTCACTATTAGGACATGCCACACACACCAGGGCATGTCCTACCTTGTACTTACAATGCACCCTGCCCTAGGGCCTACTTTAGGGGTGACCAACATGCAGTAAAGGGAAGGTTTAGGGACTGGTAAGTGGGTGTACTCACCAAGTCGACATGGCAGCCCTAGGCTGCACACAGGCTCTGCAATGGCAGGCCTGAGGCACATTTACAAGCCGCTTCTGTGGGTGGCACAACCAGTGCTGCAAGCCCACCAGCGGCATTGGAGTTACAAGCCCTGGGCACACTCAGTGCACTGTACTAGGGACTGACAAGTAAACCAACCATCCAATCATGGAGTCACTAATCCATCACGCAATTTATCATAGGGAGCACTCGCACTGTGGCACTGAATAGCAGTGGCACAGTGCCCAAAGCATCTAACGCCAGCAAAACGGATCGGTAACATAGGAGGCATCATAAAAAATGGAAGGGAGACCCACGCCAAGGATGCCAGGTCTAACAAATCCCAAACAGAATAACAATTAAGATAGAAAAAGAGCAACATATTGTCCATCATCTGTTGGTGAATGGAAATGAGGCAGTTTAGGGTAGTCTTATAGGGAATCGAAAAGCTCCCCTCCCGCCAACGGCCCAGAACACAAAAAAAAACACTGTTAGCTGGCCATTCGTAGTTACAACATTCAGTCTGGTTGGGATTTGGACAGTTCCGTGGAGACAGTCTCGAGAGCCGACTGCTGTCCCTTTATTATCTCTGCAGGAGGAGGCCTCTTGGTGCGACGTCTCCAGCCCTGTTGGCGCCATCGGGGCCTAGAATCAGCTGCCTCCATCTTAGGACTCTCTGCGCCGCTCTCTTCTGTGGGTGGGTCCACACCTAGCAGTCGACAAGCTTCCGACAAGGGGCGTAACTAGTATAGCTTATTGTCCATGCGGAACACAAGGCGAAATGGATGGCCCCAGCTGTAAGGGATGTTGCGTTGCCGAAGATGTGCAGTGATAGGTTTGAATGTCCTCCGTTTCTGCAAAGTGAGTGCAGACAGGTCTTGGTATAGGACCGGTGCCTGATCGCGAAACATCAAGGGGTGCATCTGGCGTGCTTTTTGGAGGATATCCTCTTTGGTGCGGTAGTCTTGAACGCAGACCAGGATGTCCGACGGTGGAGCCGCCGGAGCCCGCGGAGGGCCTACTCTGTGCGCTCGATCCAGGCATAATTCTGTCTCGAGGGGTCTACCCAAGATGTGATTGAAGAGTTCCTTCATATACCTAAAAAGATCTTTCATATCGTCACCCATCTTCACACCTCGAATCCGGATGTTGTGCCGCCGAGAGCGGTTTTCCAGGTCCTCAAGGTGCGTCTGGAGGTCTACTTGCTGGTCGTGAATCCTGAGGACCTCCTGTTGCAATGCCGCGAGTTCTGTGTCTCTCCCGTCGCTTTTGTCCTCCAATTCGGCGACTCTCTCACCGATCCCATCCATGTCTCTGCGGACGTCTTTAATCTCCGCGGTAAATTCTCGTTTAAGTGTGTGGATATCCTCCCTCAGTGCGACAAACATGGATTCTAAAAATGCCTTGGTGATCGGTTCCATACCTTCATTTCGCTCGGACGCGGGGTGGTCAGCGCCCGTTGCCATGTCGGTTGTCTGTTGACCAGCCTGAGCTTTCGCGAACAAGTCCTTCAGGGTCTTGTCCTTGCGCCCCGAGACGTGGCTGTTGGCTCTGGCGTGGTGATGTTCCCCTAGGCCCTCAGGGCCCTTACTCGACGTCGGGCTCGTCTATCCCACTCCGTCGTGCTCCCCGAGAGTCGGCGGATGATGCGCCCTCTGTGTCCCCTACGGGGTCCCCAACATCACTCCCCGTGACGGGCTCGCCGACTAGGTCTGTTCTTCACCGGACAAGGAGGCCCGGACCGGGCCGCTGGGCTGTCAGTAGGCCGCTACCCCTCCCCCACGCGCTGTAAAATGGCGGCCGCCTCCTTTCTTGGGGAGCTATTGAGGGGGTGTCAGGTCTTCACTCCCGACACCGTAGGGAGACTTCTGCCGTCTAGTGTATCGCGGGCCGGGACCTCTGGGGTGCGCTCAGATCGGGCCTACCTTCGCCTCTCAGTGTCTCGGTATCTTCGCACCAGCAGTCGGCGGTCGCCCGGACCCACTGCTGACTTCACTCCGCGTTGGATCGTGGGTAGTGTCACCGGCTTCCCCCTGGTGGCGCCGCAACCGGAGGGCAGCGGTATCGTCCCATGGGAGGGTGGGCTCTGCGGGTCACTCCCCTGCAAAATGGCGGGTGGAACTCCCGGTCCCTCTCTCGTCCATCACGGCGTCTCGGCCGACGCGCTACTCCTGCTCCGCCTTCCGCGCTCTCTTCCACCACGGCCCAGGACCCTCCACGTCGGCCGCTGCTCTGGCCAGGTCTCTCGGAGCTCGTTTCTCCGGCGTCCGGGCAAACCGCCTTGCCGCCGATTGTCTCAGAGCCTCGCTTCTTGGCTCCGCGGGCAGGATACACCTTCAGCTGCCCGTCTCGTGGCTTGAGGGCTTCTGTCTCATGGGCTCGCCAGACTCATGCCCCGCAAGCCCCGCAGCCAGGACAGCCCCGGTGCTGGAGCCAGCAACCGCTTAAACGGCCAAAAACCGGTGCTTTAGCGGGCCGTCGGCGGGAGCTCCAGAGCAACACGTCTGCTCACGCCGCCATCTTGGCCACGCCCCAAATTTTTCTTTTTTAAATGCATCCCGTTTTCCTTTAAGGAAAACGGGCTGCATTTAAAAAAAAAAAAAAACCTGCTTTAATAAAAAAGCAGTCACAGACATGGTGGTCTGCTGACCCCAGCAGGCCACCATCCCTGTGAGTGCTGGCCGTTCCTAATGGGGTTGCAAATTGCGGATGCCTGATGAATATTAATGAGGCATGCAATTTACGACCCCATTAGGAATCGCAGTGTCTGAGACACTGTTGTACATTCCATTTTGCGAGTCGCAATTCGATGCAATTTGCGACTTGCAAAATGGAATGGTTGTACATCTGGCCCTTAGTGCGTTCTTCCTTTTTTCCGTTGCAGTATTTGCCTTCTTCCCCTTCCACCCTACCCTCGTAACCTGTCCCTAATTTAAATAAGTACAGGGCCCAAAATTATTTTTTGGACTCCGCTGTCCAATTCTATCCCTGGCTTTGCCCATTTCAGGCACTGGCACCACCCTCTTCTCCTACTGGTACTGCCCATTTCCACCACTTACTCTGCCTGTTGCCTGCACGGACACCAACCAAAGCAGGATGTAACATCTGATATGAATTGCAGCAAGCAAAGTTAATGTGATTGTCTCAAAAGAGTCTTGAGTCCCGGGTTTGCTTCTCCCGAAAAAAATGGGACAAATAGTGTTTTCTTATTGTATGCCTTTCACTTAAATATGATTTTTAAAAGCATATTTCTAACGCCTTTGTTTAAAAGATATTTAGAGTCAGTGGTCCCACAGACGTAAACGCATAGTCATTCTCTGCCCATTGAGACTGGTCATAAGCCTTTCTGTTTCAACAGATAAGTGGTTTGCTACTTCTTCCGATTTGCTATGGATTTGTACTACTCGAATGTAAGGTATTTATCTTTTTCTGGGAATGTTTTTGAGGGCTTTCACACAAGGGATGATTGAGACCAGTGCTATGCGTGCATGCTTGGCATGCACTTGTGTGAAGAAGTACAATAACACTATACATAAAGGCAATTTAGAGTAATACTACCTCTGAAACTGCTGCATTAAACGTTACAACCTCAAAGCATGTTAACTGTTATGGAGCTACTTGTTAGCACTTCCCTTGAATCATTAACTATTGACAGGCCTTGGGCAGGATCAACCCTTGCGACACATCGTTTTCTTTATTGGCGTTCAGTCCACTGAGCTATGATACCAGTTTCTGTACATATAAATGCACAGTGTGCCTAGCCTGCATATCTTCAGGGTATGTATTGGCATTTATATAGCACAAACTTGGAACACACTACAATAATGGGGAGGGAGGAGCTGGGAGACAATACAAGATTGTTTATATCATGGGTACTCTCAAACATTTTCCCAGGGGCCACAAAATATGCTCTGTGGTGCGACCGAGTGCTACATTGATGCCAGAAGAGTGGCGGTCGGGTGATATGGGGTTTGTAAGGATGGTGTAGGGGAAGCTATACACGTACATATAGTGGCTGAATTGCACAATGCGAGACCAGAAAACCTGTGATCAATCCCAGCTTCTCCACGTGACCAAACTGTGTGATCTTAGGCAATAGTTTTTTTTTCACCTTGCCTCCTTTTCTTTCTCTTGTGTTTAATTTAATAATCTATGATGATGTCCATTTATAAGAGCAGCCCAGGCTACCCAGAGGGTGCACATTACAACTCACTTGCCTCTTAGTTCACTATTGGCATTGTTGTCATGGTCGGTGGAAGCATGAATGTTTCTAAATGCATGCTTGAAAACTATCCTATAAAAAAAACCTCTCAATACAGTGATATCATCAGCTATACTAAGGAGAAAAGGTTCTACATGTTAATGAAATACACGTTTTTTGAATTGTGAAGAGACTTTATCATATTTTTACACGTTTGCTGTAAGATGTCTTTAAAAATGAAGATGTTTCTAAAGTTAAGTGGTGCAGATCATCTTAGTTACTACCATCCTGAATGTAAGTGCTGAGTCAAGTAAACAGCAGACTAGAGCTGCTGTTGAGTATCACTGGTTTATATCAAGGGTGAATACACAACTTGAACAAAAAGTTCCTAGTGACCGTGTAGGAAAGTTTCAGTTCTATTAAGCACACACGTGAAAATTATGCTTCAACTTTCTTAGCTGAAACCCCCAACAGCCAAGTAAAACAATACAGTACCCAACAGCCTGCACAAAAGCAGCACAAATGTTTTAAAATGGCCAATACAGTCCATTATGAATGTGCATTAGCCTCAAGTAGTCATCTTTGTTTGCCTAGAGAGAAGCTGCTCACTGCTTCCAAGCCTTCCATCGGCCACTATGACTACTGTTTCTCCTCTGATACTGCAGACTTAAAAGAAATAATCAGTCACCTTCATCCACCACTTACGAAAGTGTGTAACCATCCCACAAGACAATGTCATCAAAAGGAATCTACAAGTACAATTTCATGAATACAACATGCTGTACCTGTGAATGTAACATAGAGCAACCAAATCAGAACATATCATTGCCTGCTTTTTGCTGAAAAAGTTTCTAAGTGTTGATTTTTGAAACATACAAATATTCCTCTAAAATCTGCCGAACTACGAATTCTGATTTACTCACCTGTTATCAGGAGAGACCTCAGTGCTGCATCTTTCAGCCCAGTACTAATCCTGAAAAGTAATTTTAACCGTACTTACCAGTAACTTGAATTTCCTTCCATAGGATATCATTGCCTGCTTTTTGCTGAAAAAGTTTCTAAGTGTTGATTTTTGAAACATACAAATATTCCTCTAAAATCAGCCGAAATCCGAATTCCGATTTACTCACCTGTTATCAGGAGAGACCTCAGTGCTGCATCTTTCAGCCCAGTACTGGTCCTGAAAAGTAATTTTAACCGTACTTACCAGTAACTTGAATTTCCTTCATAGGCTAACATTGACTGGTTTCACTTGGAAATTCTTCTAAGTGTGGAGTTTTGAAACTTTAAAATATTCCTCTAAAATCAGCCGAAATACGAATTCCGATTTACTCACCTGTTATCAGGAGAGACCTCAGTGCTGCATCTTTCAGCCCAGTACTGATCCTCAAAAGTAATTTTAACCGTACTTACCAGTAACTTGAATTTCCTTCATAGGCTAACATTGACTGGTTTCACTTGGAAATTCTTCTAAGTGTGGAGTTTTGGAACTTTATAATATTCCTCTAAAATCAACCAAAGTACGAATTCCAATTTACTCACCTGTTATCAGGAGAGAACCCAGTGCTGCATCTTTTAGCCCAGCACTGACCCTGAAAAGTAATTCTAACCGTACTTACCAGTAACTTGTATTTCCTTCCATAGGAATCCATTGTCTGGTTTTCAGCAGAAAAGTTTCAAAGTGTCGATTTTCACAAACTACAAATATTCCTTAAAAATCGCCTGTATGACTTAAACGCATTCTTTCAACTGTTTACAGGAGATGCACCAGTGCTGGATCCAGGATCCAACACTGAGTAAGAAAAAGTAACGATAACAGTTTTTACCTGCTAAGTGAATTTCCTTCCATAGGATAACATTGGTGATTCTATGAGAAAAAGTTTCTAAGTGTCAACTTTTAAAATACAATAATATTCCTTAAAAATCACTACTGTAACCAAAACGCTTTTACTCAACTGTTTACAGGAGATGTCCCAGGACTGAATCTAGGATCCAGTCCTGTGGTTAGAAAAAGTAATCCATAAAGTAACTAATTGCATTTAACTAGAAATTCACATTGAGCTGAATGTTGCATTGTGTTTGAAAATGTGTTGCCCATTGCAACAACTGTAACTACTGTACTTAAAAGTCTATTGCCTATGTGCAAAGTATTTAAACTAAAGTAATTCATTCTGAGAAAGTATTTTTGTAATGTATAATGTAATTACAATGTAATTTAAAAAATAAAATATGTAAAAAAAATTGTTTCTAAAAATGTAGTAAATCAGTATGAAAAAAATAAATATAACAATTAATGCATTTAAAAATTGTCATTTACAAAACCTTTGAAATTCACTGAAAAAACCGTAGGTTTCAAACATGTTATAGTTAGGAATTAGCATTTAAAAAACCTTTGAAATTCACTGAAAAAACCATAGGTTTCAGACACGTTATAGTTAGAAATTAGCATTTAAAAAACCTTTGAAATTCACTGAAAAAACCATAGGTTTCAGGCACGTTATAGTTAGAAATTAGCATTTAAAAAACCTTAGAAATTCACTGAAAAAACCATAAGGTTTTAGGGACAGTTATAGTTAGTTGGACATTGCACTCGTACAAAACCCGTGAAATTCCCCCGTTATAGTTAGTTCAGGTAACTATAACTCGCGCCCCACAATGCACTGCTGATGACGTCACATATTACATCACTCATGACATGGTCAGTGACATCACTGATGACATCACTGATGACATCTCAAATGACATCACTGATGACATCATCCATGTGAGAATTTAATGCATCTTCTCACACCCTAATATAAGTTTTGATACACCCACTCTACATTACAGACTGCCATTCTCAAAACCATACACACTCCAATACCAATAAGTACATACCCACTCACTGATTCTTAGGTCTACACACACACATCTACTCACTCACCCGTACAGTCACTCATACTTACAGTCACTCAGTACAGGACTATCATATGCACTCATACACCTATATAAACACTCACACAACGCAACTCATCCATAGAGGTACTCACACACCTAGTCAGTCATGCAAATAATTAATCACACTCCAATTTACTCACCTATACAGTTATACACACCAGCTCACTTACTCATAAAAATACTAGCACATTCTTACGCTCCTATGCAATCACTGATGCAAGTACACACTCATCCATATAGCCACTCTCACAATCACACACTCTCACTTATAGCCATTTATATACTCCAACACACATATATACTGCCTTTCACATATGTAGTTACTCACACATGTACCACTGAGATATACATTCAATCACTAACACACCCATACACACACTCACCCACCCATACAGTCCATCACAGACGCACTCTTGAAACCATGCACCCAGTGAATCACCCACTCACACATCTATGCACAGAGTCACACACACCCCACCCACACAAACACTGAGGCACCCATACAGATACTCAGAGAACCAATCCATAACCCATATAGACACTCATTTAGCTAGTCAGAAACCCATGCAGTTGCTTACACAACAACAGACAGACGGATACAGACATTCACACAGTTTAGTCACTCACCCATGCATCCAGTAAGATACGTTTAATCACTCACTTATAGACTCAGTCACGCACCTACTAAATCATCCATTCAGGCGCTTCTACACCCACTCATTCTTCAATACGCCTTTCCCTATATATATTAAACATATTTAAACTTTACAGAAACACACAGTCACTGGATGATGTCATCAGTGATGTCATCAGTGATGTCATTTGAGATGTCATCAGTGATGTCATCAGTGATGTCACTGACCATGTCATGAGTGATGTAATATGTGACGTCATCAGCAGTGCATTGCGGGGCGCGAGTTATAGTTACCTGAACTAACTATAACGGGGGAATTTCACGGGTTTTGTACGAGTGCAATGTCCAACTAACTATAACTGTCCCTAAAACCTTATGGTTTTTTCAGTGAATTTCTAAGGTTTTTAAATGCTAATTTCTAACTATAACGTGCCTGAAACCTATGGTTTTTCAGTGAAATATATATATATATATATATATATATATTCCTGGAATGTGTAATCAGGCCCAACCACTGTGCTTAGTTAAAAAACTTCTTTAATGTGGCAGGAGTAGTAGCATTACGCGTTTCGACTCCACTGAGTCTTAGTCATATGCAAATGTCGTATAGCCACCACCTGATCTATTTTATCTCCGGTATTCATAGAAAGTGACGAGGGACAAAGTACACACTTTCAAACGGCAATTCAAAAGGCGCAAGGTGTGACTGCAATTCATATGTAAGTTCACATTAAGCATTGCAAACATAAACAGTCATTATTATTTCTTGATGTTAGATGTAAGGATAAATCCATGATAGTTCTTATTTCGCATCATTATTAATTTGTGCAATGCTTATAATTCCTCATGTGTATTACTGAACCACAGTTCCCACAATGCCTTATTTTGGCAAAACGAGTACACGTGTCCCAGTCGTCTCTGAGTTTTCATACCTTCAATCCTTTGTCTGTAAGTATGGTTCTGTAGTCTCTTTTGTGCCTTTAAAGGAGTAATTCCATGTATGGCAGAGATTAAAGCACAACACTTCAACACAAAGTCGTGGCATACGCTGGCAAACCTTTAAAAAAAAGCTTGTCTGCCTTCCTTTCTTCCACGTAGGCACAGAGTATAGGGATCCAATTCCCTGTAAATCCTAGCCGAGTACACAAAGTTTTCCGAAATTCTTGTGCGGGCCTTACAGCAGAGGCCCTGCTCCATTCATTCCGTCTCCCTTCTTTGTCACCCGGCGGGCAGCCCATCTGTAATGTATCCAAATGAACTGTGACACACAAGGCCGCCCAGCCTCACGGATCGGGGCCTGTTGAGGAGGGTCAATCCTCTATATAATCCAAACGAAAAACGCACTCCACCTCATGAGGCTGAAGTTAGCTTCATATTCGGCCAGCTTCTTATTCGCAGGCTGACGTTAGCTTCTTATTCGGCCAGCATCTTATTCGCTGGTTGAAGTTAGCATCTTATTCAGCCAGCATCTTATTCAGCCAGCATTTTATTTGCAGGAAACATTCTATATAAAATGCAATCATAAATAATTCAATTAACTCCATTTTATGGGACTGTGCATTGCCATACAGTTAATATGTTGTTTTTGAAATACAACACATACCACTATTACGTCTATTAGGATTCAGTCTGACACTAGCAACCTTTCCACCAAAATATGGGACAACTTTGCCACCATCACAATTTAAGCAATGGAGTACCTGTTTGTAAGTTGTCTTAGCTGATCATAATTTGTGGCACCATATGGGTTGCCTTGACCTCAAAGCATCCCCGGGCAGTGATATTCTAATAAGTAATCATACTTTCCCTATGAGAAATTCACATTGGATCACAATCATTTTAAAAACAATCCATCCTCCTACAAGATCCATAAGGACTTACACTGAGCCAAGCAATGTTACCACCTGTGCCCACTGTGCCACCCTCAAGCCAATGCATTTATATGGAGTTATTGATGAATAATTAACCTACATTTCTCCCATCAAGATCAACTTGGCTCATCAATTTTCATATTGATCCTAATAAAGGAAGTTCCCCTCTACACTTCTGATATGTAAATTGCCTGAGCCGAGCAAAATTTCTCACAACAGGTGGCACCAAACTGGTTGCCCTCACCTCAATGCATTGCTACATAGTTACGTGCAAATAATTATTTGTGGTTCTCTTATAGGAAAAACACATTGGCTCACAAATATCTATTTTGTTTTTCAACCATACCACTTCCCTCTACAAGCTCCATAAGGATTTAGCCTGAGCCAAGCAACGGTTCCACTTGTGCCCACTGTGCCACTTTCAAGCCAATGCATTCCTATGGAGTTATAAACGAATAAGTAACCATCCTTTCTCACATGAAGATCAACTTGGCTCACCCATTTTCATTCTGATCGTAATAAAGGTAGTTCCCCTCTACACTTCTGATATGTAAAATGCCTGAGCCGAGCAAAATTTGCCACAACAGGTGGCACCAAACTGGTTGCCCTCACCTCAATGCATTCCTATATAGTAACATGCAAATAAGTAATTGTGGTTCTCTTATAGGAAAAACACATTGGCTCACAGACATGTATTTTGTTTTTCAACCGTACCACATCCCCCTACAAGCTCCATAAGTATTTAGCTTGAGCCAAGCAACGGTTCCACTTGTGCCCACTGTGCCACTTTCAAGCCAATGCGTTCTTATGGAGTTATAAACGAATAAGTAACCATCCTTTCTCCCATGAAGATCAACTTGGCTCACCCGCCCTAATAAAGGTAGTTTCCCTCTACACTTCTGATATGTAAACTGCCTGAGCCGAGTAAAATTTGCCACAGCAGGTGGCACCAAACTGTTGGCCTTCACCTCAATGCATTCCTATATAGGTACATGCAAATAAGTAATTGTGGTTCTCTATTAGGAAAAACAGATTGGCTCACAAACATGTATTTTGTTTTTCAACCATACCACATCCCCCTACAAGCTCCATAAGGATTTAGCCTGAGCCAAGCAACGGTTGAACTTGTGCCCACTGTGCCACTTTCAAGCCAATGGGTTCCTATGGAGTTATAAACGAATAAGTAACCATCCTTTCTCCCATGAAGATCAACTTGGCTCACACATTTTCATACTGATCCTAATGAAGGAAGCTCCCCACTACACGTCTGATATGTAAATTGCCTGAGCCGAGCAAACTTTGCCACAACAGGTGGCACCAAACTGGTTGCACTCACCTCAATGCATTCCTATATAGTTACGTGCAAATAATTATTTGTGGTTCTCTTATAGGAAAAACACATTGGCTCACAAATATATATTTTGTTTTTCAACCATACCACATCCCCCTACAAGCTCCATAAGGATTTAGCCTGAGTCAAGCAACGGTTCAACTTGTGCCCACTGTGCCACTTCAAGCCAATGCGTTCCTATAGAGTTATAAACGAATAAGTAACCATCCTTTCTCCCATGAAGATCAACTTGGCTCACCCATTTTCATACTGATCGTAATAAATGTAGTTCCCCTCTACACTTCTGATATGTAAATTGCCTGAGCCGAGCAAACTTTGCCACAACAGGTGGCACCAAACTGGTTGCCCACACCTCAATGCATTCCTATATAGTTACATGCAAATAAGTAATTGTGGTTCTCTTATAGGAAAAACACATTGGCTCACAGACATGTATTTTGTTTTTCAACCATACCACACCCCCCTACAAGCTCCATAAGTATTTAGCCTGAGCCAAGCAACGGTTCAACTTGTGCCCACTGTGCCACTTTCAAGCCAATGCGTTCCTATGGAGTTATAATCGAATAAGTAACCATCCTTTCTCCCATGAAGATTAACTTGGCTCACCCATTTTCATACTGATCGTAATAAAGGAAGTTCCCCTCTACACTTCTGATATGTAAACTGCCTGAGACGAACAAAATTTGCCACAAAAGGTGGCACCAAACTGGTGGCCCTCACCTCAATGCATTCCTATATAGTTACATGCTAATAAGTAATTGTGGTTCTCTTATAGGAAAAACATATTGGCTCACAGACATGTATTTTGTTTTTCAACCATACCACATCCCCCTACAAGCTCCATAAGGATTTAGCCTGAGCCAAGCAACGGTTCCACTTGTGCCCACTGTGCCACTTTCAAGCCAATGCGTTCCTATGGAGTTATAAACGAATAAGTAACCATCCTTTCTCCCATGAAGATCAACATGGCTCACCCATTTTCATACTGATCCTAATAAAGGAAGTTCCCCTCTACACTTCTGATATGTAAACTGCCTGAGCCGAGCACAATTTGCCACAGCAGGTGGCACCAAACTGTTGGCCCTCACCTCAATGCATTCCTATATAGGTACATGCAAAAAGTAATTGTGGTTCTCTATTAGGAAAAACACATTGGCTCACAAACATGTATTTTGTTTTTCAACCATACCACATCCCCCTACAAGCTCCATAAGGATTTAGCCTGAGCCAAGCAACGGTTGAACTTGTGCCCACTGTGCCACTTTCAAGCCAATGCGTTCCTATGGAGTTATAAACGAATAAGTAACCATCCTTTCTCCCATGAAGATCAACTTGGCTCACACATTTTCATACTGATCTTAATGAAGGAAGCTCCCCACTACACGTCTGATATGTAAATTGCCTGAGCCGAGCAAACTTTGCCACAACAGGTGGCACCAAACTGGTTGCACTCACCTCAATGCATTCCTATATAGTTACGTGCAAATAATTATTTGTGGTTCTCTTATAGGAAAAACACATTGGCTCACAAATATCTATTCTGTTTTTCAACCATACCACATCCCCCTACAAGCTCCATAAGGATTTAGCCTGAGCCAAGCAACGGTTGAACTTGTGCCCACTGTGCCACTTTCAAGCCAATGCGTTCCTATGGAGTTATAAACGAATAAGTAACCATCCTTTCTCCCATGAAGATCAACTTGGCTCACCCATTTTTATACTGATCGTAATAAAGGTAGTTCCCCTCTACACTTCTGATATGTAAATTGCCTGAGCCGAGCAAAATTTGCCACAACAGGTGGCACCAAACTGGTGGCCCTCACCTCAATGCATTCGTATATAGTTACATGCAAATAAGTAATTGCAGTTCTCTTATAGGAAAAACACATTGGCTCACAAAGAAGTATTTTGTTTTTCACCCATACCACATCCCTCTACAAGCTCCATAAGGATTTAGCCTGAGCCAAGCAACGGTTCAACTTGTGCCCACTGTGCCACTTTCAAGCCAATGCGTTCCTATGTAGTTATAAACGAATAAGTAACCATCCTTTCTCCCATGAAGATCAACTTGGCTCACCCATTTTCATACTGATCGTAATAAATGTAGTTCCCCTCTACACTTCTGATATGTAAACTGCCTGAGCCGAGCAAAATTTGCCACAGCAGGTGGCACCAAACTGTTGGCCCTCACCTCAATGCATTCCTATATAGTTACATGCAAATAAGTAATTGTGGTTCTCTTATAGGGAAAACAGATTGGCTCACAAACATGTATTTTGTTTTTCATCCATACCACATCCCCCTACAAGCTCCATAAGGATTTAGCCTGAGCTAAGCAACGGTTCCACTTGTGCCCACTGTGCCACTTTCAACCCAATGCGTTCCTATGGAGTTATAAACGAATAAGTAACCATCCTTTCTCCCATGAAGATCAACTTGGCTCACCCATTTTCATACTGCTCGTAATAAAGGTAGTTCCCCACTATACTTCTGATATGTAAACTGCATGAGCCAAGCAAAATTTGCCACAACAGGTAGCACCAAACTGGTTGCCCTCACCTCAATGCATTCCTATATAGTTACATGCTAATAAGTAATTCTTGTTCTCTTATAGAAAAACACATTGGCTCAATAATATGTATTTTGTTTTTCACCCATACCACATCCCTCTACAAGCTCCATAAGGATTTAGCCTGAGCCAAGCAACGGTTCCACTTGTGCCCACTGTGCCACTTCAAGCCAATGCGTTCCTATAGAGTTATAAACGAATAAGTAACCATCATTTCTCCCATGAAGATCAACTTGGCTCACCCATTTTCATAATGATCGTAATAAAGGTAGTTCCCCTCTACACTTCTGATATGTAAACTGCCTGAGCCGAGCAAAATTTGCCACAGCAGGTGGCACCAAACTGTTGGCCCTCACCTCAAAGCATTCATATATAGTTACATGCAAATAAGTAATTGTGGTTCTCTTATAGAAAAAACACATTGGCTCATAAACATGTATTTCGTTTTTTCACCCATACCACATCCCCCTACAAGCTCCATAAGGATTTAGTCTGAGCCAAGCAACGGTTCCACTTGTGCCCACTGTGCCACTTTCAAGCCAATGCGTTCCTATGGAGTTATAAAAAGTAACCATCCTTTCTCCCATGAAGATCAACTTGGCTCACCCATTTTTATACTGATCGTAATAAAGGAAGTTCCCCTCTACACTTCTGATATGTAAACTGCCTGAGCCGAGCAAAATTTGCCACAACTGGTGGCACCAAACAGGTGGCCCTCACCTCAATGCATGCCTATATCGTTACATGCAAATAAGTAATTGTGGTTCTCTTATAGGAAAAACACATTGGCTCACAAATATGTATTTTGTTTTTTAAACATACCACATCCCCCTACAAGCTCTATAAGGATTTAGCCTGAGCCAAGCAATGGTTGAACTTGTGCCCACTGTGCCACTTTCAAGCCAATGCGTTCCTATGGAGTTGTAAACGAATAAGTAACCATCCTTTCTCCCATGAAGATCAACTTGGCTCACACATTTTCATACTGATCTTGATGAAGGAAGCTCCCCACTACACGTCTGATATGTAAATTGCCTGAGCCGAGCAAACTTTGCCACAGCAGGTGGCACCAAACTGGTTGCACTCACCTCAATGCATTCCTATATAGTTATGTGCAAATAATTATTTGTGGTTCTCTTATAGGAAAAACACATTGGTTCACAAATATCTATTTTGTTTTGCAACCATACCACATCCCCCTACAAGCTCCATAAGGATTGAGCCTGAGCCAAGCAACGGTTCCACTTGTGCCCACTGTGCCACTTCAAGCCAATGCGTTCTTATGGAGTTATAAACAAATAAGTAACCATCCTTTCTCCCATGAAGATCAACTTGGCTCACCCATTTTCATACTGATCCTAATAAAGGTGGTTCCCCTCTACACTTCTGATATGTAAACTGCCTGAGCCGAGCAAAATTTGCCACAGCAGGTGGCACCAAACTGTTGGCCCTCACCTCAATGCATTCCTATATAGGTACATGCAAATAAGTAATTGTGGTTCTCTTATAGGAAAAACACATTGGCTCACAAACATGTATTTTGTTTTTCAACCATACCACATCCCCCTACAAGCTCCATAAGTATTTAGCCTGAGCCAAGCAACGGTTCAACTTGTGCCCACTGTGCCACTTTCAAGCCAATGCGTTCCTATGGAGTTATAAACGAATAAGTAACCATCCTTTCTCCCATGAAGATCAACTTGGCTCACCCATTTTCATACTGATCCTAATAAAGGAAGTTCCCCTCTACACTTCTGATATGTAAACTGCCTGAACGGAGCAAAATTTGCTACAGAAGGTGGCACCAAACTGTTGGCACTCACCTCAATGCATTTCTATATAGTTACATGCAAATAAGTAATTGTGGTTCTCTTATAGGAAAAACACATTGGCTCACAAACAAGTATTTTGTTTTTCAAACATACCACATCCCCTACAAGCTCCATAAGGATTTAGCCTGAGCCAAGCAACGGTTGAACTTGTGCCCACTGTGCCACTTTCAAGCCAATGCGTTCCTATGGAGTTATAAACGAATAAGTAACCATCCTTTCTCCCATGAAGATCAACTTGGCTCACCCATTTTCATACTGATCCTAATAAAGGAAGTTCCCCTCTACACTTCTGATATGTAAACTGCCTGAACGGAGCAAAATTTGCTACAGAAGGTGGCACCAAACTGTTGGCACTCACCTCAATGCATTTCTATATAGTTACATGCAAATAAGTAATTGTGGTTCTCTTATAGGAAAAACACATTGGCTCACAAACAAGTATTTTGTTTTTCAAACATACCACATCCCCTACAAGCTCCATAAGGATTTAGCCTGAGCCAAGCAACGGTTGAACTTGTGCCCACTGTGCCACTTTCAAGCCAATGCGTTCCTATGGAGTTATAAACGAATAAGTAACCATCCTTTCTCCCATGAAGATCAACTTGGCTCACCCATTTTCATACTGATCCTAATAAAGGAAGTTCCCCTCTACACTTCTGATATGTAAACTGCCTGAACCGAGCAAAATTTGCTACAGAAGGTGGCACCAAACTGTTGGCTCTCACCTCAATGCATTTCTATATAGTTACATGCAAATAAGTAATTGTGGTTCTCTTATAGGAAAAACACATTGGCTCACAAACAAGTATTTTGTTTTTCAAACATACCACATCCCCTACAAGCTCCATAAGGATTTAGCCTGAGCCAAGCAACGGTCCCACTTGTGCCCACTGTGTCACTTTCAAGCCAATGCCTTCCTATGGAGTTATAGACGAATAAGTAAACATCCTTTCTCCCATGAGGATCAGCTTTGGCTCAACAATTTTCATATGGATCCTAATAAAGGAAGCTCCCCTCTACACTTCTGATATGTAAATTGCCTGAGCCGAGCTAAATTTGTCACAACAGGTGGCACCAAACTGGTAGCCCACACCTCAATGCATTCCTATATAGTTGCATGCAAATAAGTAATTGGGGTTCTATTATAGGAAAAACACATTGGCTCACAAATATTTATTTTGTTTTTCAAGAATACCACATCCCCCTACAAGCTCCATAACGATTTAGTCTGAGCCAAGCATTGTCTCAGACCCGTGGTAGTGCAGTCAGCTGCACCTCCTCGCTGCTACCGAATTTTTGCTTCTTTGCACATTGGTTTTAAGCCTGCTGCTGCTATACTTTTACTTATCTTGTGCCTTGAATTAATTTAAAAATACCGTGTTGCACTTGATTTTTACCTGACTTTGAATTTGAATATGTGGTGGGCGGTGGGGATCGAACCCTGAGAGGGAGGAATCGGGGGAAATTGAAGCACCCGCCATTTTGGGGCAAGGCGCGGTCTAGTTGTTGAATCTGGAGCCTTCAAAACAGGACGCTGCGCGAGCGCGCCGCTGGCGCGCCGAAGGCAAGCCCGTCCGCGTCCCGGAGGCGTCCGGCGCCGGAAATGCTGCCGCTTTCATTCCAGGGAACTTGCACCCAAGGGTCTCTCGGATATGTTATAGCAGAGACAGCCTGTTGGCAATAGGTAAGTGTGTGCATTGCCGCTCCCACTTTTCTCTTGCTGCCGATATGGAGGGCCTTAAATGTAGCGATTGTAACTGAGTGGCTTTCCTCTACACAGACGTAGGAGGTGCCGCGAGACCAGGATCCTCAGTCATACCTGCCCCCTCGTCTCAGAATGCTTGGACCAAAGATAATGTAAAGGGTATGCTCTTGAATACACGCTCTATGAAAAAGCATGAGTTCCATATTTTTGACGTTCTTAATGAGCTTAAACCGGATGTTATGTTTCTGACAGAGACATGGCTAAACAAAGGCTCCAACCCCACCATCGCGAATGCCATCCCCCCCGGCTATCTGATAATAAGGAAGGATAGGCTGGGGAGTCGGGGTGGGGGAGTTGCTGTTATTTATAAAAACACTTTTTCCTGCACACTACTACCTACTCCAGAGCTGGAAGGTGCAGAGAGACTCGGTTTCCTGCTGATGGTATCTGCCCATCAGACAATTGCAGGCACTATAGTTTATCGTCCACCAGGACCGGCTGTCCGGTTCCTGGAGTCATTAGGCAATGTCATTGCACCTATTGTTGCAAAATATAAACAATGTTTGGTACTTGGAGATTTTAATATCCATATGGATCAACTCACTGACCCTGAGCCTGTGAAACTATATGACTCTCTCAGCATGTTAAATCTGACCCCTTATGTTCTTTCCCCTACACATGAAAGGGGCCATATTCTAGATCAAATTTTTTCAACGGATAAGATTGAAATGGATCCACCCTCCCCTATTATCTGGTCAGATCACTACTTACTCACTTTTAAACTATGCAAGAAATTTCCTCTGCCCCAAAATCATTATATGCCACGCACAATGAGTTTTAGGCCTTTTAATCAGATGACTCCGGAGGCATTAGCCAGAGCACTTATAACACACCCTATCTCTTATAGTGGCCACCTAACGAGTGATGTATGCGCGTTAGAAATTTGGCTTGAGTCTCGCGCAAATGAGCTTGCCCCTTCTAAAACCCGAGCAGCAAATGGTGGTAGAGCCTCTGCCCCTTGGTTCACTGAAGTCTTGAGGAAAAGTAGAAGTGCCTGCAAACGTCTGGAGAGAGTCTGGAGGAAGAATTTTAACTCCTCGGATAAATTGGCGTATAAAGTGGCACTAAAAGCCTACTACGCTCAAGTCCGTGAAGGAAAAAAGAACTATCTGTCCTCAAAAATTGAAAAAGCAGGGAACAGAAGCAAGGAACTGTTCAAAATTGTTAAAGCCCCCAAGCCTCCCCTTTGCCAGCAGTCACCTCCTTGGGCACGGGCGTGCCACCCCCCCACCGCTTTCAGTGGTCTGAATGTTGGTCCAGTCTTGGTCGGGTTGAAGCAAGGCACCAATATGGCTGTCTGGTGTGGTGAATGGAGAAACGAGCTCCGCCTCTACTGAGGCCTGAGACCTCCGACCAGCCGGGCTTGGTGATTGTTCCTGTGGGGCTGCCGCAGTTGTCAAAGGGCGAAGGAGGGTTGGAGTCCCAGCTACAGGCTTTTCCGGACTGCAAACACCAATGTTCTTTGCCGGTCCGGGAGCTCCCATCCCCCCGGCCGCCGCTCTCCTCACCTCCATCTCACGTCGCGGTGATACCGCCCGGGCCGCTCTGCTCCGTCGTCTCATTTCATGGTGGCTCTCTCACAGGTTCATTCGCTGTCTGGAGTGGCAGCACTGCTTATTCAAGGCCTACGCTTAGGTCCCAGTCAGCTTCAGTAATGTGGGTCGCGGTCCATGCAGCACTCTCCGCTCCAGGGCAGGCCGCAACACTGACCTGCCTGTGTCCGCAATACAAAGCCCTTCTCCACCACCTCGATATCCCGAAGGGGGGGTCCTGCTGTGACCGCGCTGCCGGCCTAGACTGCGGTTAGCGATGGGCTCTTTGTTGCCGCCCCACGCCAGCGATGTTCAGTCGGCCGCAATCGCCGCTCACAGCAGCTCAATGTTCTCTGCCAACGCAGCCTTCGGAGGTCGACCTACTAGCGTCCACTGCTCCCCCAGTGGTCAGACGCCATGCAGGTTCGCCGATGGCCCCTTGAGTTTACGGGCATTACTCAGGGCTGGCCTGTGCGCGAGTGGAGAGACACAGAGGCCCGTCTCAACCAGACGCCATCTTGGCCACGCCCCAGGCCCTCGATATTTTTGACACCATATTCTGTCCACATGATTCTTTTGTTTCTGATGTTCGGTCAGTGATCCCAAAACAAAGATCAGACGCCATAGAGGACTCTAAATAAAAAAGGTGACTGTGGGTACTGGGGAAAGAAGTGAAAGAAATGTGTAGAATATAGAACAAGGTTAAATAATATGCCATTGAAAAGATATAACACATAATAGCCATGGTTTAATCGATACACTAGTCCTAGTGAGACAAAGGATAACACAGAAAATACTATTTACCAATGTACAAAGTATTGAAGGCAAGTGACTTAGCTGTATAGAGAAACTGCATATGTTACGTCCCCACCAAACATCTAAGGAGGCCTCAAGCACCCCGATTAAATAGGCAAAACAAAGAGACTGATCACTCGGGTTACAGTGCACTACGTTATAGGACTTCTTTTACCCATAGCCAATATTACAACCCTTCTACATGCTCTTCAGAACTATAAGGCTCTTTTTGTTAGACAAGCATAAACTTTACTATGTCAGTGAATAAGCACAACTCATCCGTTCCAAAATGGACCAGGTACCACTACACAGTTGCTTTTGACACCCAAAAATATTTATTATCCTGCTTTTCACACCATAACATTATCCCTTCTCCCTGCTCCACTGAAGATGTCTGATTTGGTAAACACCACACATTCATTGAGGGCCTTGTTATCAGTGGTCTAAAATAAATCTTGGGTTACCTAAACCAACCATGCTCTGTAGTTGAAATAGCAGTCGTAAATGCCCATGATACCACAAGCTTTTGGTGTTCTGTAAAAACATATGACATGTTACTGAAATATTTATAACTTGCATGATGCTAAAGTGTATTTTGATTCTAAAGAAAACTAAACAATAACTATTTGAGATAATGAGCTAAATTCAGTAGTGGCAGAAGTCAGTGTTCATCAAAGAATTACCATTTTCAGGTCCAGTTATTGAACAAAGTAATGACCATAGCAAAACTTTAGAATGACAACTTTAGAATAAATCTGTTCACCTGAGTTAGGTGCTTTGCTAGGTAAGTGGTCAAAACCAGTGGAACTAGCATTTCTTTACTCTTATATTAACACATTTCTTTATTACCTCTGTAGCATCAGATGGTGCTTCATCCAGGCGAACTAAAACAATATGCCCCACTGTATGTTATAGATGTTATAGAGCCCCCTGAGGGAGTAAAAGGGCAAAAAACCCTGAGGAGTGAAGCGTGGGTTAGCCAATAGGTTGGAGATAAGGGGTACATGTGGGAATGGCAGGGGGGGTCTTACTTGGGAGAAACTGCTCAGCTATCTACATGTGCTGTGGGCATAGTTTTGTGCCTTTTATAAATGCACTGGTCCATTATATGATTTCAGCTCACAAGTTCCCATAATAAATTTAAAAGTTATAATGCTAGATCAAATTTAATTCATGACCCTGGTAGCAAGATGGCCGCCGAGTAGGAGCTCTTTCCTAGAGCTCCTGGTTAGGGATTACCTTATCGGTAGATATCCCTCTGATAACCAGCCATCCAAACGCAATTTTCACCTACTATCCGCATGCGACACTCAACACAGCGATACTGACTTTTGAAACCACTTACCTGCTGTGAAACTGCTCACCCAGGATCAGTAGAGCCTCGACGACTCATCTGCCCCGACGCTCTTGGCAAACTCTGCCCACCGGGATCGACGACTTGCGACCCTTCACTGATCTCAACAGAAAAGGGATCGATACCAAGTTTTGAAGCCACGTACCTGCTGTGAAACTGCTCGCCCAGGAGCGGTTTAGCCTCGACGACTCATCTGCCCCAATGCTCTTGGCAAACTCTGCCCACCGGGATCGACGACACGCTACCCTTCACTGATCTCGACAGCAGGGATCGTCCGGGACGGACCTGCCCTATTTTCACGACCCTCGCCGACGTTCGACACCCAAAGCCGTTGTGCCCTCCTTCCGCTCATCCACAAGCCATGGATTGAGAAGGGCCCAGTGGAGACTGATCCACGACTGAGACGACCCCAGCCGCCACGGAGCTGACGCACCCCCCAGGGATGGTATCGATCTATCCTGCCAGACCTTTGCCTCCGAACCGCTAACTTTGCCTGCCTGCCCGCTTTTGGCATTCCTCTCTGCCTCGCCCCTGGTGGCCTCCCGACGAGTTGGACTTGACTCCCGGAGACTGAGGTCCGCTGCCTTCTGGGCCATCATTGTCGATCTCGGGTCTGGATGTCGGTCTGTTGCCTACCTTGCTTCTCTTCTGACCTAGATGGTCATCTGGGACCGCTCCCTTTGGGACCGTCCCAGCGCTACTGTGACCGCCCCAGTGCCTACTGCTTACTGGAACGTCCCGGGGCGACTGGGACAGGGCAGCCATAAATCCGGCACTGCCTGCCTGCGTCGACTACTCCGTGCTTAGCCTGCTGACGGGTGGAGATGAGCTAGCACCTACTGTCTCCCCCTCTAGTCTTCGCAGCCCCGGAGTCAGCTGCACCCGTCTTCTGCTTCGACCCCTGCCCGCTGTCCTGGGGCTTGGTATGCTTCGGTTCTCCCGCCTGCCAGCTGACCCCCCTGCACACCACCTCGACTCTGCAGCTGACTATCTCCAGATGGCTGGGGATGACTGCCTCCGGCCCATCCTGCCTCACATCGGCTTCCACTTTTGATCTTTGCCGACGGGCTTGCTTTGACTTTGGCTCTTAGCCCCTGTCACTCCCACCACGAGCCGACTACTTTAAAGAACAGCTCCGTCATGAACAGAACTCTGACGTTCCCTATACCGAGGATGTAAATCGTCGCCCGGACCTTGCTTGCAGACCTCTGAGCCCCCCAACCTCCTTCTTTGCTTTGCTTGTTGTCCTCTGAGCCCCCCAACCTCCTATCGTGAACCGGCCACCACCACTGTGAGGGTCCTCGTAGCTCTCGGTCTCCGGCCCGGTAACTACTCTGCCCGCGGCCGCTCCCGCCTCAGACAGCTTAGGGAGCATATGAGAGCGCCCACCTCCGACGCAACGAGCTGCCTGGTCTCGCTCTCCTCAGGCGTGCTGATTTGAGGTTCACATATATCGCATTGCCACGCCACAAGGATGGGGTAAGTGCCAGCGCATTGCCTTCACAATAATATCTCAACCCTGATTTTCCTAAAATGGCAGCCCCCTGCCCAGCATTGAAATAACCGGATTAACGGTGCATTCCCATTTCCTCACCGGTGACCTCCTTCCCCCTCAGAGCTCCTGCCGAGCTCCAACACTATTATATCATGATTGCGGGAACCCGCGTTATCTCATTTTCCTGCATGGTCTAAAAATGGCCGCTCCCTGTTCATCGATGCCTCACAGGCTGTACGACTTCATGGAAGTCCTTCCTCTCCCGCTGAGCTCCCCCGGAGCTCCAACATCACGTTAACATGTTTGTAGCATGACCCCTGTCACCGCTTATGCCTTATTCCTCCATAAGGGCCGATCCATGATTGTAGCATGACCCCTGTTACCGCTTAAACCTTATTCCTCCAAAAGGGCCAAACCCTGATCAAAGGTACTTCCGCATGCACATAGAGCCTCTTGGAAACTCCTCTTGGCTCCCCCAGGCATCCATGGTAATGGCATTACCCAAACCCTCTCTCCCTCACTCAAAGCAGTTTTATCTAGGCTCCCGTTAGCCATAAAGGTCAATAGCTCACCCCTACTCCACCGGTTTGACCCGTTTGACCACAGATCTGTAGTTGAAGGTGTTGTGGAAGCTGATCATCATTGGCCCTCCATCATTGGCCCTCTTGGAATCCCACACCTCCTTTAACTATCTGCACCCTTTAGAGGCCCTATTACTGCGATTACTGTTTTCACTGCTACCATTATCTTGAACGCTACGGCCCTCTTCTGATCCCGCCTTTCCTTACTTGACACACCATCGGTGAGGATTACACTCATGAACCCTGTACACCATGACCTCTCATCTTAACCACATGACCTACTCTCTCTCCATAATGCCCTTCCTCGCTCAGTCCAGAATGGACCCCAGACTAGAGAAGTCAGGGACTAACAGCTACATAATTAAGTATCTGAATAACCTCTCCAAAAACGCGACTAAATCTTTGAAACATAGACTACTCAAAGCTAACCCAGAAACCCTTATCTCTGACCCTTATTTCTGCAAAAAAAAAGGTGCTATTACTAGCGACCTGATCTTCTATACTAAAAGAAGAGCTCAATGGAGATTGGCGCTTCATTCTTTCCTCAGAATCGCCTCGACTAAGAAGTTTCCTCACAGTCTTAGACTCTCAGCCGTGGCGTCACCCACATTTAGAGCAAACGCTACCATATCCATCTATAACAATGGGACTATACTAGTTCAGGCCACAGATCACAACCTGGGCACCTTTGATGACAGATTCGCCTTCATTAAAAAATCGATGGTCCAAAACGACACCCCTAATCGCTATAGAAACGTCCTTCCCCTAACTCCGACTCAGGCCCACCCTGATCCCCCCCCCTAGAGAATCACAACCACCCGATGATTGCCCCACCCACCTCGATCATCACTCACATGACCGCCTTGGCTCCGCCAAACCTAGTCGCCCCAGACTCACCCACCGTCCCCCGTCCTGATTGACCACTTGTCTGTTATGCCGGAGCTAACTCCGATCACCTCACTAACTCCTCCCCCACTCCCCCACTCCCTCGCTCACTAGCTCTAGCCTACATAACTCCCTCTCCACACAACTGACTCGACCACGCTCCACCAGGAATTCAGTTCCCCCTAACATCCCTCCCAGCGCCCACTCACCTTGCTCCCCCATACATCAGCATTGGAGTTCTTCCTATTCCTCAGATGATGTCCCCTCTCCCCTCAGTCCACATGCCTCGCACTCGCCTACGCCCTCGCTAGGGAACAACCCTCCCCATCCCCTCCACAAGACCCACAACCCACATTCGGATCCCGCCACTAAGCTCAAGGAAATAAATCAGGAACTTCTAAATCTCAAAACTATCATTCAAAATCTCATTAACTCCACTGAGGAGCTGGCCCTTGATCTCTCTTCCAACAAGTCCTCACAGGTGATCCAGCATAGGATCCAACACCATCATAATCTTCCACCTCCCTCCAGTACGGTACGGAATGAACCTGGGCCAAAACCACCATCCCAGACTTGGATTACCACTCCCTACCCTAATGCCCCTTCTAGACCCACCAGAGCCAAAAATCCTTTATCAGAACCAGATACTCTCTCCCTCCTCCAAGCCTACAACGCCCCTCTTACGCCCATCCCAGTCCCTCCTAGAACGTCAGGACTAGGAGGGACTGGGATGGGCGTAACTTGGCATTTGCCCCTGACTTGGCATTTCCCGCACATGGTAACTTGGAGGGTATCTAAAGCATCACATCCAACCCTCATAGAGTGCCCAGACTCAACGCCAATGCCTTAAACATTAATAACCTCTTGCAGATTCCCACTACGCAACCCTCGATTGCTGACAACAAATCACACCTGAAATGCATGTTACTCACCTGTAGATCAGCAGTGAAACACGCCACGGACCTAGCTGATCTCATTCCTGCTCATGAACTTGATCTCCTTATCCTCACCGAAAGTTGGCTCTCCGACTCCTCAGGCCCCATCCTTGACATTCTAGTCCCTCCCAGCCACAACATTATCAGACTCGATCGATCTTAGAAAACGGTTGGGGGCATAGCCTGTATCTACCACAATTCTCTCTCAGCAAAACAGTCCCCCTCAGCTAATCTCTTTTATCCATAGACATCACTATCACACACAGACCCCTATGTACCCTGCACATCTTTTATCATCCACCAGGAGACAACCTCCCTCTCATTGAACAAACTATGGAGACCATCTCCTCCAACCTTGGCCGACACTGCCACCAGATCTTCCTTGGTGACTTCAATCTCCATTGGAATGATCCACACGATCAGGCGGTTAACACTCTCAAAAACGTCCTAACTGACCTCTCCTTGACTCAATTCTGCGACAGCCCCATGCACAACTTAGGCTCGACCCTCAACCTAATTATCTCCAATCCCAACTCCATTCATCTCAAATCTATTCTCCCCTGTGACTGGTCAGACCATCACTTTATCAACTTCCGTATTCTTGAAAGCTGGAACTCCAAAAGATCACAACCACTAAAACAAAAACAGTGGAAAAGATCGCTCCATTATACTAACGTTAACAAGCTCATTTCTCGCAGTAATATCTCCCTACCGCCCCCCGCAAACATGGACGACATCCACGACCTCACTGAGCATTACAATAACGCCATGTTGTCTGCCCTGAATGCAACTGCCCCCCTCCAACTAAAAAAAGGATAACCCATCAAAGACTCCAAACCGTGGTTCAATGACAACCTAAATGCTGACAGACGCAGCTTGAGATTAGCAGAATGCGCCTGGAGATCCTCTCCATCCACTGCTCTTCTAAAATTGCTAAGACTAAAAAGAAGTAGATACAACAAACTCATCAGAACCGCAAAAGAAAACTTCTTCAAATCCGAACTGGACAAAGCCAAAAATCGCCCGAAACGGCTTTTTGAGCTAATTAAGTCACAATCCAATAACACCTCTATTCTATCTTCGCACATCGCCTGCCCTCAGCCAAACTGCGATGCTATTGCTGACTTCTTCCTAGGAAAGGCGAGCAAGATCGAATGTGATCTTAAGTTTGCTCTAATCGCACTCTCACCATCTCCTGACTCCTCCTTACCCACGGCCCCTTCCACACCTCCCTGTCTATCTCCCAAAAACAATGCCTCTTGGAGTCAATTCATACCTCTCAATGACACTGCCATCCTCAACATACTCTCGACCCTGAAACCTTCTAATCACTTCAATGACCCCCTGCCCCCAAACTTCTTCAAAGAAATGAGAGGATCACTAGTCCCGCTCTGGTCAAAGATCATCAATGCCTCTCTTCTTCAATGTGAGATCCCTGACTGCCTGAAGGCTGGCCTTGTGCTCCCTATTCTCAAAAAACCCACGGCGGACCCTGATGACCTACCGACCTATCACAAACATCCCTACCCTTGCAAAACTCCTGGAGAAATGTGTTCATGAACAACTGCACAAACACAATGAGCAATTCCAACTTCTCGACCAATTCCAATCGTGCTTCCGCACGGGCCACAGCACTGAAACGGCCATCACCCACATAGTGGACGATGCTCTCACGCTGCTTGACCAGAATGAAGCCTGCCTACTGATACTACTTGATCTCTCATCTGCATTTGACACTGTCAAACATGAACATCTACTTAACCTCTTGGAATGCAGGATGGGCGTCTCAAGCACAGTCCTTAAATGGTTTGCCTCTTTTCTCAACAACAGAACGCAAAGAGTCAAATCCAATCTAACTCTATCCAACTCCAGCCCCTGCACTCTGGGTGTCCCCCAAGGATCCTCACTCTCCCCCACTCTCTTTAACCTCTTCATTGAACCACTGACTGTAATCCTCAAAGCATCCAACATACAATATCACATGTATGCGGACGACTCCCAACTTTACATGAAAATATCCTCCCCCGAAGACATCAGTTCACTCAACGGAACCCTAATCAAAACCCTAAATTGGCTAACCACCAACCACCTCAAACTAAACGCCCACAAAACGGAATTTCTCCTCATCTCACCCAATAAGAAAACCCCCACTGTTGTGAAATACCTAAGTAACCTCACCGCTCTCAAC
Organism: Calotriton arnoldi; assembly: GCA_963921515.1. NCBI lineage: Eukaryota > Metazoa > Chordata > Amphibia > Caudata > Salamandridae > Calotriton > Calotriton arnoldi. Next base: position 324,297 of record CAWUFW010009826.1, read on the forward strand.
TGCATACCACACATCATTGACTCCACGAAATCACTGGGAATTGTGCTAGATAAGAACCTTAACATGCAAGATCAGATCAGAGCATCTACCAAAGGAGCAAACTTCCAACTGAGCATCCTAAGAAAACTCAAACCCTACCTTCCCCCTGATGACTTCAAATCGGCGGTGCAAGCACTAGTCATCTCTAGACTAGAAAACGGTAGTGCTACCCTTTGCGGACTACCAAAACTCAGCTTAGCCCCCCTCAGAGCTTCACTGAATGCTACGACCAGACTCATCACGGGTTCCAAGAAAACCAAGCACATCTCTCCAGACCTGAAATCGCTCAACTGGCTTCCTTTTGAGGCAAGGATCCACTTAAAAATTGCTTGTATGACCCATAGAGACCTACACTTAAATACCCCGCTCTACCTGAAAAATAAGCTCGAACTCTGCGGCGGCATTCGGTCCTCAAGGAGCACCAGCACACTGCTGCTTAAACCGAAGAAATTTAAAAAACGGAAAACCTACAATCGCACATTCTCTGGCATTGCCCCGAGAATCTGGAACTCCCTACCCGTGGAAACTAGACTGATTCCCTCAACATTTGCCTTCAAAAGGGAAGTTAGGGAAGTTAAGGTTCTACTAATGAACTATGTGCTGAACTAGCAGTTTTTCTCCTCTTGCCTACAATCTTGCTTTGCTGTTTTTGCTACTACCTGACATTTGCTAAAGCCCGTGTCGCCCGCCATTATGTCTTTTTGTTTGTGTTGTATATTGCTTTGCTTTTATTTCCCCCAACAGCTATCAACCTATGTATGCCACAACCCCTATGTAAAGCGCTCTGATACCCTCTTGGGTCATGTTCGCGCTATATAAAACTTTTAAAATAAAATAAATAAAATATACTACAACAACACCAATAAATTCATACCATGGGAGATTAATGGCAATTTTCAAACATTTTCATAAATAACTAAGTGAAACATTTTCAATAAAGCTAACAACTGGATCTAAACCTTAGTAAGACACTTAAAAGCATGGACCATGATGGCAATATGTTGGAAAAGGTCACACATTGTTTTTCCAAAGAGATTGCATTGAATAGTGAAACTTGCAAATCATTTTCATCTCTGTGGTTTGGGCAAGATCTTGTCCTAATACCACAAATGTACAAAAGAAGAGTGGCTAACAACTCTTTATTTAGTATTACAACCAAATTGACATAACCAGTAGACAACAAATCTGTCATTCTGGTCTATTGGAACACCTTGGTACCACAATGATTGACATTCCATTTTGCCATGTTTCAATTTCTAAGCTTCTTTCTTTAGAATCCAAACATGCCATCTGTCTCAGTTTTCACTGTGTACTGCCTTCCCAACAAAATTCATAATTAAGTCCATAATTGTGTGGCTCTCTCTCTGAACCACACTGTTCTGCCAAACCAAAGGACTTCTCAGCATTTACAATCAGCCAAAATCTTTAATCAACAATATAGTATGCCTCATGGGGCGTGGCCAACCGCCGAGCAAAATGGCCGCACCTTGAGGCGGCTCCGTACGAGCACACCCGTTCATGCTGACATCCGTCTAATTATCCGAGAATGCTGCTCATCTGAATGCTAATTCATGCACCGGAACCCAGCCAGAACAATTTGAGCAGTGAACCAGGCGGATTGAATGGGAAACAGCTGAGATCAGCAACGAGGCACGGCCGGCTCGGAGACGCAACTTCGACTGTGGGGGAGGGGCGCCCTGGCCTCGGCCCTCCTTGTATAGATCGGCATCCGGCGTCGAAGCAAGAAACCGACCGGCAACACGAAGGATCCTGAGTGCCCTGGAACGGGAGCGGAGAAAACGGGCGTCTGAGTGTGTCTGGCCCCCGGAGACGCGCTATACCCGGTGAGCGTGTGCCAGAGGGAGAGCGGCTCAGAGCTCGAGATACTAGGCCTGATACGCCGGATGTTTATCGGCGCCGTAAGACCCCTGCCGCCAGTGCTTGTGAAGGCTGTAAAGGGGCGGTGGAACGCTTGCAAATGCTCCATCGGAGTCAATGCGCACCAGCTGGTTGAGCTGCAACCACGGAGTGACATCCCAGTCACATACAGCACAGGCTCCCCCGATTGCAGCGAGGGGGCCCTTGCGTCTCCCAAAGGTCAGTGAAGCCACAACTATAAGAGCTTGCCCCCGAGGGTCGAGTGTGCGAGGCAGACAGTGGGGTTCGTGTGGTGGCCAATTTCAGTGGCTTGACTGACATCGCTCGCTCACAGGAAAACTCAGAGTTATACGGGCAGAAGAGGCTGGAGTAGACGGCCACAAGAAAGGGGCTGCTTTGCAAATCAGAGGACAGTCGGCCTCAACTGATGCAGCTCTAAGGAAGAGGAGGGGTGGTATTGACGGAAGGGCACTCTGGACCCGAAGGAATAGCAGCTGCCGGCGGGTATGGGAGAGGCCCTGCAGCTTTACCATAAGAGCCAAGTGATAGTAGGTGTCTCGGAGCTGTCCCTGCGGCCCGCTGCTTGAGGGATAGCCGGTCCAATACGAAAGGCTACCACAAGAAGAGTGGTTGTGGATAAGTTCATATGACCTACAACTAAAAGTAGTCACCAGCGCAACCGTCCGGGTCGTCCTGGTGGGAGGTTGTAATCTCACAGCACTACTCAGCCGGTTTTGTTCCCTTGACCTGGGATTGGCACGGATCTAGGATGGCCAGAGGTCAAAACACCAAGTCCTCCATGCAGGCCAAACTGGACAACTATGCCTGGAGTAAAGGGGCAGGCCCTAAGGACAGGGAATCAGATGACCCGCCTGAGAAACAACAGGAAGTTGCTGGTGCTCAGGAGCTGACCCTTCAAGATGTAATGTCGGCCATCACGACGGTGAGAACGTCGCTGGAGTCCAGGATTGACTCTGTGTCCTCAGAGATCTCCCTAATAAGAGCAGATACGCGTTCCATGAACACGAGACTCAAAGACGTCGAATCGAATGCATGGTCCCTACTCACGGACACGGCCGCCCTTCAACAGAGAGTGGACGAGCTTCAGGCCCGTGGTGAAAGGATGGAGGCCCAGTTGGACGAGTATGAAGGGCACTCGAGGCGCAACAACGTTCGAATACTGGGAGTTCCAGAACGCGCGGAGGGGCAGGCAACGGATTTGTTTGTGGAAGAGCTGGTCACGACCCACCTAAAGCCTACTAGAATGTAAAAATTCTTCACCGTCAAGAGGGCGCACAGAGTACCTGGAGCCAAGCCAAAACCCGGTGCCCCCCGAGACCCATAGTGGCGAAAATATTCAATTACAGTGACAGAGATGTCATACTTCAAACTGCCCGTGCAACACCCCAATTGAACTGGAAAACAGTAAGGTGACCTTCTTTCCAGACTTTACGCTCTGGGTGCAACGTCAGAGACACAGCTTTCTCGAAATCAAAAGAGCACTGCGGGAGAAAGACATTAAATAGGCTATGCTCTTCACAGCCAAGTTAAGAGTGGAGTCAGAGGGAAGGGCTTGGTTTTTTGCTACTCCTGAAGAAGCGTGGGACTGGCTGGATGGTTGGCGAGTGGCTGGGAAGAAGAGTCACCAAACTCAACGGGACAGACAAGGAAGACTTCGTGAGGAACAGGGTGCAAGATCCCCGCCGGGCGGAACTACGTTGACTGAGGGTGGCGAATGAGAACTGGTCCCGGTTCAAACTCTACCCTTCAGATAAGAAGCAGTGGGGGGTGAGGCATGAAGTATAAAGCCTCATTGAAGGTGCAAGACTGACTAATGTTATTTAAGCAGGATGTTGTTGGTAGCATCGTAATATTGAATCAGTAATTCTGTAAAGTAACTGTTCAATGGGGGTGGGGTTGGCAAGCAGCAAGTTTGGGATGGCGGGAGGTTCCGATACCACCATGCAGGGAGGCGGGGAGGGGAGTGAAGATCACTACAACCAGGGCTGGTGGGACTCCAGTCACCGAGACTCTCTGAAACACTCTATGGACACGTCACTACACAGCATGGGGACGTCTCTAGTGACAGGAAGGGGGGCTGGGAAGTTTAGTGTTGTTAAAGAATAGTTTGGACATGGTTGACACTAGATGGAAAACTGGGGAGAGCACACTGGGCGAAGCGGACAAGGTCACACTGACAGACGGCAGGGTTGGGAGGCTGTCGGTTGTTGCGAAGAATGTTGAGACACGCAGGGGTTTCCCCTTGAGAAAGCGAATTGATATTTTGAGCAGATATGGTGGCTGCATTTAGACAAAGACTTATGTTGCTGTCATGGAACGTAAATGGGCTAGGGGACAAGATAAAAAGGGGAGTAGTGCTCCAATTCATAAAACGGCACTCCCCAGATGTGATTTTGCTGCAAGAAACACACTTACTAGGAAATACATGCCCCGCACTGTCGAGATGGGGGTTTAAACTCGTGGCACACTCTGCATTTGGTTCCGGATCACGGGGCATGGGTATAATGACTCGGAAAACCCTACAGATGACGGTCGACCGCACATGGATAGATAATCTTGGTGGATTTGTGGCAACCTCCGGGACGTGGGAGGGAAGTACGATAAACCTGGTTTCCACCAACGTACCGCCGGGTTTTCAGGCCCCGGCATTTAGGGATCTCGGTGCCCTCCTTCTTGACCTACCAGAGGGAAGGCTAGTGACCGGGGGCGACTTTAACTCAATTGTCTCTGACTCTTTAGATCAGTGGCCCCCTAGAGATTTGCCACCTGGCCGAACACAAATCCATAACTTTTGGGGGGCAAAGGGCCTAGTGGATTCATGGAGGATGCTCCACCCAATAGAGCAGCAATATACATTCTACTTGGGGCTCATCGAAGCATGTCTAGAATAGACTACATTGTAATGCCGGCGGATCAGATGGTGAATATTAAAGAGGTAAAACATATTGCCCGGGGTATATTGTATCATTCGCCCATTTGGTGCCAGGTGGGGGAACCTAAAATAGGTAGGACGGTCCCTATCAACCCGTGGTATCTCAGGAGCCCCCAGATAAAAGAGAGAATAATACGTGACACAGAACTCTATTTTCAGGAGAACGAAGGTTCGGTGGACTCTGCCTTGACTCTATGGGCGGCGTACAAGGTGGTCATTCGAGGGACAGCTATAGCTCAGATCACAGGGTCTAAAAAAGAGAAACAGGCAGCATTAGTGCATTTAGAAACAGATATCCTACAGCTGGAAGGAAGCCTCCGGGAAGACAACACAGATGAGGCAAAGCATGTCTTACAGTTAAAAACAAAGGAGTACATCACCTTGGCCACAGACGCGACAAAGACACAACATAGGGCAACACTTAGTAGAATCTATGAAGTAGGGGACAAAGCCGGGAAATTACTAGCTTGGCTAGACCGGAGGGAGCAGGCAAGCAGAGTCGTAGCAGAACTGGTGGGGAAATCGGGTGAAAGACTCACCGAACCGCAGGCTATCGCAGATGCATTTGGTCATTATTATCAAAATACCTATGCGTCCCAGACGCCACACACAGAGGAAGAGGCGTACTCCTTTTTGAGGGACATCTCGCTACCAATACTTAATGACGAAGAATGGTCGGATTTGGAACTAGAATTAACAGGGGCTGAGGTAGAAAAGGCCATACATGACTTGGGAATGGGCAAAGCAGCAGGTCCAAATAGATTGCCCATCGAGCTATATAAACTTGCCCCGAGTAAAACTGCACCTCATTTAGATAAAATGTTCCATGAAAGTAAAAAAGTAGGCTTGCTCCCCATTGATCAAAGGCTGGCAACGATAGTGGTCATTCACAAGGCGGGGAACCTAAGAACGTGTGTCCATTATATAGACCAATATCGCTGCTTTATTGCGGAAGCCAAGATATTGACGAAAATACTCGCTTGCTGCGTGTAATAACAAAATTGGTACACCCGGATCAATCGGGCTTTATGCCAGCCAGAAATATGTCTCTCAATTTGCGGAGGCTCCACAGAGTGTTAGACCAAGCCAAGACGATCGAAGAAGACACGGTGGTGTTGTCCCTAGACGGGGCCATGGCGTTCGACACGATCGAATGGCCCTATATGTTTTCAGTGTTGACAAAATAGGAAATCTTGTACTTTCACACTCATCAGAGGCACTAGACAGGGCTGCCCCCTTTCCCCATTGCTTTTTGCCTTAACACTCGAACCATTAGCGATGTGGATACGGAAAGATCCAGTTATCAGAGGGCTCAGTTGGGCAGAGGACTGGGAGGACCGCATTTCATTATGTGCCGATGATATCTGATTGTACTTGGCTTCACCGGCGGCCTCCCTGAATAGGATATTACACATCTTCATACTGTTTGGTAGATTTGCCGGATATTGGATTAACTGGTCTACATCAGTCATCTATGTACTTAGTGGGGAGATGCCGACACTGCCTAGGGGCTTTACTATCAAAGAAGCGGCGATAGATTTCAAATATTTAGGAATACGAGTCTCCAAGACCCGGCTCTCTTTTACGATAACAATCTGCTGCCCCCACTGCAGTGGCTTAGGAGTGATGTCCTGCACTGGAGGTCGCTCCCACTGTCCCTACGGGGGCGGGCAGCCCTTTTTAAAAAGATGTCCCTTCCTCTATTTCTGTATGTCATGCAGAACACACCACACCCAGTGGGATCAGATTACTTCAAATCCATTGATAGTGCATTGAGGGAGCTCTTGTGGGAGGGGAAGCCGCCCAGGATTACCACTCAGAAGTTAACATTAGGGTGGTATGATGGAGGAATAGCCCTGCCGGACATCAAAAAATATTATTGGGCGACACAACTCGCAGCAATAAATCAGTGTATATATAGGCCACGGGAGGATCCTGGATTTCTCATGGATAGATGGCTTCTTCCGGGGGGAGGTTTTGCAGGGGCACTATACACCAACCCAGCTAAGCTAAGCCTGTCAGGACCCACGTGACATGCGGTTCAAGTGTGGCAGACAGCCACGAGGAGTGTGGGTTGGGAGGGCAAGATCACACTGGCCACCCCACTCTGGGACACAGATCTACTTGGTAATTTGAGACACACCCTTGGATTCGATCGTTGGGACTTGATAGGTATCTCCAAGGTGGGAGACCTATGGAAAGGGGGTGGACTGATTCCCTTCGCCCAATTACAACTAGAGTATGACTTGGCTAACACAGAGTATTACAGGTACATACAGATCTGTCACGCTTTACTTGCGGTGATATGAAAGGGAGAGACACCACCAGAATTCTCCCCGCTGGAAGATAGGGTCTTAGATGGGAGTCTCTAAGAAAAAACGATATCACTAATATATAAAAAATGTATTAATAATATGGCTGACCCCCTACTTCGGCTTAGAATAAAATCGGAATACGACGTCGCTGGGTTGGATGACAAGGAGTGGCTCGAGGCTCTAGCCTCCCCTAGAGAGACTGCACTCTCCGCTAGGCTCAGACTTGTGCAGTTGAAGATACTCCACAGAATATACCTCGCGGGACCGATGTTGGTAAGGATGGGGTTCAGCAATGACACCGACTGCCTTAGGAGGTGTGGGCAAGAGGGCACTTTTATACATACATTCTGGGAATGCGCAGTTATCCAGAGATATTGGTCCGTGGTAACGAAATGTATGGAACGAGTAATGGGTTATAAAATTAACTGTAACATTAAATTAAGTCTCCTGAATATCTGGGACCCGACGGATCTGAGAACTAAAGAGAGAATATGGGTGACACTCGGAATGATGATAGCTAAAAGAAACATTGCACGAAAATGAAGGGCGCAGGAACCACCGACGTTGAATGAGTCGGGGAAAGACATGGATTAGTGCATGGTGTCAGAAAGGACGGTATATGAATCCAGGGGGTGTCCCACTAAATGGACGTATATCTGGGGAAAATGGAACAACTATAGGGGAGGACTCTGTGATCCCCTGCAGCCTGAGCCACATAACCTGCCATAAGAAAGTTTAATGCTAATGTGTATGAAAATATATGCGACCTCGGAATAGTCGTTCGCCTTTTGCCAAGTGTGTAACTCACCTGTACCTGATTGTATGATGTCCATCATGTCTAATTTTGTCCTCAATAAAAAGTTATGTTAAAAAAACTAAAATAACAAAAACAATATAGTATGCCTGTCGCACCTTAAACCTGATCTAAAGGTTCGACAATGGAATCTCCACACTAACAGTCTCACCTATACTATGCCCTATTCATTGTCACCTCTAATTGTGCTTACCCAATAACATTTGTATCGTGAGCAAGAATTAACAAGTCAGTTTCAAAATCATTACATTTGGGGAAAAGCTCAGGTAGAGACTCTACATTGTTTACAAAGTCAGAAATGATTCTCTTGTGTGCCTGCTATACCTGTTTGTCAAGATATCAATGCCCCTGGGACAGTTTTTTTTTAACCAATTTGAAATTCATATTGATTGATTAGATATGAGGCGCAGGAAGATGAAGTATATACCTAGAAACACTCTACCTCCCTGGTGACGAGGGGGACATGGGAGTGCCTGATTTTGGATGTAATTATACTGTAGGCATGGATATGTCAAGAGGCCTTCCTTGAACTGAAATAACTGCAGACAGACATATACTGGGCTTCTATGGTTGACTTTATTTACGGCCGATGAGACATGATGGGAAACCGAAGTAGATTATTGAGGATACCCAAGTACTGACGGAATAGACATAGGCAAAGATTGGGTGGTAGGGTGCCACACTTCCCACAGCCCCCAATTTGGTGTCCTTTGGAATCACTCAAATATTGACACAATTATAACAAAAGCTCCTAATATTTAGTTGAGCTTATACATAGAGGTCAGTTTTATGACTAAGGAGTATTCATCACACTTGAGGGCCTCAGGGACGAATATGGGCTACCCGAAGGCTAATTGTGCCTTTTGCTGTGTTGCATATGGTGGTGAAGATAACATGGAGTCGGCAAACAGTTAAACCCGCAACAAATCAGGTCTTGCATTCCATATTAACACACAGTAACGGTGTTGTATGAGGTTGCGAGGATGACACAAAGCAGGAAGCTTGAGGTTTTGTGACAAAAATGGGAAAGTGACCTAGAAATTGAATTGACAGGCAGCGAGTGAGTGGCAGCTGGCACTTCAACATACATTCAGGCTTTCTACAAATGTGAAATTCCAGTTTTTGCAACTTAGTTATATTCATCACACTTATCTTACACTTGCTTGCCTTACTATGGACATACCCCGGGCTCCACACTAATGCCCCAGCTGCCATAAGGCATATACATCTTTTTGTCATATGGTCCGAGACGTTCTAGTTGCAGGTAACAAATTAGGTAAGCAAATGGGCACGCAAAAGGAATCTGTGTAATTGGAAAGTATGTTTGCTGGGTCTGATAGTCAGGCCTAAAAATTGGCAGGTCCAACTGTAAGTTTGTTGATTCTGCCCTGTTGCTTGGCAAATAAGCAATATCACAAAACTGGAAGGCAGCACAGCTTCCTGCTCTCGAGAGTCAGAAAGCAGAACTTTAGAAGTGGGTGCAGGCTGAGGTTGCCACATTATGATGCCTGAGGCTCAGAGCAAGAGCAGATAAAATCATGGTCAGCTGGGATCCCTGACCTTGGAAAAAGAGCTCAAATCAGACAATAGACTGCCTTGAGTATCGTGGCCTCTGGAGTTCAACAAGATATGGGGAACACCGTCCAAAATGTAGAGCAGAAGTTCTTGCCTAAGCTTGGCTCTTCCCCGAGGGTCCTTATCTACTTGCCTACTCGTAATTGGAAAGACCCAGAGTGCCAGCTCCAAACTCAGAGCAAGATGTGTATATGTACGAGGTGCTTAGCCAGTACATTACCTCTTAATTTATGAAGTTATACTCTTATTTGAATATGTGGATGATCCCCGATTTCCTGGTTACTGTATTATAACTTTCAGGAACAAGTTGAGATAATGTTGGTGTTTGTTTTATTTTTTATTCTAATGAACATCCATGATTACTTTGTACTGCATCATTGTCTATTGTTTTGTTATGGATATTAAAAATCTATTAAAGATGTTAGTGTAGGGAACTGGGCTTTTGTTGCAGTCACCACCCCCACACACTTTTTCCCTCTTTTTAGCTACTAGATGCTGATTTTCATCTCAGACAGGGGACTGATGCCTGCAAACCAGACCTCAGTGCCAGTGCTCTTTCCCTAAAACAAGGTAAAGTCCAATTGTCTTACAATTGGCCAAGTACTTTAGCAGACCTGTAACTCCCTAGTAAATGGTACTCCAAGTACCTAGGGCAGAGGTACTAAATAGGGTCCCTAAGGGCTGCAGCATATATTATGCCACCCTAAGGGACCCACCTACAAATTCCACACAGACTGCCAATGCATGCTGCGTAACATGGTGCAAACCATGAGTGAAAACTTGGCATGACACACTTCTGTGTGTCATGCCAAAGTCACTACATATAATATATGTAAGTCACCCCTACAGCAGGACTTTGAGCCCTAAGGTAGGGTGCATTATATTTTATGTGAGGACATATCTGCATGACCAGAGATGCACCTGTGATGTCTAGTTATATTACTAGATATTGCAAGTGAGCAGGTAAGCCATCTTAAGGTATGTACTGGGAACTGCTCCAAATGAGTTCCCCAGCTACATAATGGTTTCACTGAAACATAGGGTGTTTGGTATCAAGCACCTCGTATTAATAAACCCACACTGATTACAGTGATGGATTTATTAATACATGCACCCAGAGGGTACCTTAGAGGTACCTCCTGAAACCTACTCTGGAGTTTTGGCTGACAAGTCCAGTCCAAACTGCCACCACAGATGTGTTTCTGACCCCCTAGTAGGTGATAGCGCTGCTCTCAGAGTACAGAAACAATGCCTGCTCTGGGGAGAGGTGTTATCACCTCCTCCTCTAAGAAATACTGGTAAATTAGCATTCCAAGGCAGGAAGCTTCAAAGAGCCTGTCGCTTTTGATATGCAAATGTAGCTTCCCTCAGAGGTGAGGGGCTGCCAGACCCCCCCTCGTCCGCAGCCCATTTGGCACCAGGGCATGCGAGAAAATTATCTATACGGGAGGCGTGTTGCACTGCCAGGCTGGACACACCTCTAGGGTGACCAAGCCTGAAGTGAACACCAAATTTAGAATTCCACCATCTTGAGTGCGGTGGAATTAGGAATTGTTTGACAGGGTAATGCCCTCTCCCTGAAGGAAGTCCTCATCTAGGAGGTGTAGTGACCCCAGAGGTAAGAAGCACATTGGCTACTACCCCTCGCTCCCCTTAATGCCCCTAAATTGAGTATTTAGGGGACCCCCTGATACCAAGACTACAGACTTTTGATGGATCAAGAGTAGGATTGGACAAAGAAGAGTCCTGTCACCAGAACCAAGGAGCAAAAACGGACTTGGCACCAACCCTGCAACTTGACTGCTGCCCCCAACAATCGTGGAAGAAACAGATTCATCCTTCCGCTGTGCAGACTCCAAGAAACCAGGAGGGCTGCCAGTGTTCCAAAAATTGCATGAGAAAACTCCCTTGGAGTAGAGGAGCTACTCCCTACAGCAGCAGGCACCAAAGACGCAAGGTGCAGTCCAGAAAGTTGCCACTCACCGGACAGCCCCACACAGCAGCTTCCCACAAAGAGGACCCGGTGCTACTGAAGGTCATATCTGTCCCCCCACTTAGTGGGAGGACACTGGGACCAACAAAATCCGCACAGGACCAATACCTGGGGTACTGGACCCCTTGCAGAAAACAAGGCTTGTTGTGTCCAGTACGGACACCAACGTTGAAGAAGACTAACCTGCACATCAAGGGACTTTAGGGATACTGAGACCCCCAACATGAGTGGCCCAGCTATCCTGTTTGTATCTTTTCTGCAAAACAAAGAACAAGACATGAGATTGCAACCGCTACCACACGACGCCTCAAAGCAACAATGCACCTGCACTCCAAAGGAGATGATGGTGACAACAGGGTCCCCAGACCCACAAGAGCTAAGCCCACACTTGGGTTTGCGCAGACTGGACTTCTATTCGCCGCCTGCTGCCTCTGTCTGTAGGCCCCTTCCAACGCGAGTGGCTCCTTCACCAGAACTTGACATCAAAAGACACCACTGCACCCAAGCCCTACAGCCCATGGAGAAGTAGACCAATGGTGCCCATACGTGCCCGAGCATCTCATTTGTCGAGCCCCACTGTGGGTTCCCCAGACTGTTCTACAAGACCCAGCTTGCAGCCTCTTTGTAACCAAACCGTTCCCCATTTAAGTGAATGGGACACCCAACACTGTAACACACCTCTACACCCAGTCGCCCCTGAGCTTTCTAAGGTGACCTGTTAGTGTGGCCTTGGACCCTGCACCATACTCACCGTAAGTCCTCAAGAACAGTCCTGTAACTCGTTGTCAAATGCCCAAACGCAATACATGGTTTTCCTCCATAGGATAACATTACCGCTTGAGAAATTGCACTGTGCCCATTTCTGAAAACTGTAAAAATTCATAACTCGAAAAGTACTTACCCAATTCCAAGTTCATTTAGTGACTTTTGTGATTGACCCTGACAAGGACTGTGGCTGTTGCCTTTTAAGTAAAATAGAATGTGACATATCCACTGTTGTTTGTTTACCCACTTGCTAGAACCGGTATGTAGACTAGTGTCTATTACACACAGAAGACAATTTCTAAAAAATGTGATCTTGACAAGATTTTCCATAGTAATGTATTGGAGGAAATGAAATGTACGTTTTAGGATTGGCACAGAAGAAACGTTTTACTTTTTATATAGAGAACTGTGAGCAGAATGAATGTCGGAGACTAGAGTCAACAATCTCTTGTAGTACCTTTTCATATGAACATAAAATATTAACATTTGAACTACTCAATAAAAGAGGTTTAGGATGAGTGTGTAATTTGAGGGACACTCTTTACAGCAGCAAACATTTAGCAAGTATATGTGGTCAGAATGTTAGGCAGTCCTCTTTACATATTGCAAAGAGTACTGGTCATAATGTTGGTTTTTCTCATTTGCCTCTTGTGTGCATCAACCAGTCAAGTTCATACAATATATAAATTGTTAATGGAAATGTTACTCTGAAATCTTCCTTTTACATTCAGAAGTATGTCCTGATAGCCAATTGTCCATCACCTCCTGAATTTTTGTGAGATCATCACAACTAGAATACATAAAAAAAATATTACTCTAGTTTTCACATTGTTAGTTATTAATTACTATCAAAATTGATCAAATTTTACATATTTTCAGTAGTTAAACCTACAATTATCAGTAGGTTTGATGTTGTCTTCCAAAACAGGAAACATTATCACATTGCAATGTAAATGTTGCCTGTTTTACTGAAAAGCTAAGGGCAGAGTTTTGTGGTTTGAACCACCTTGCTGTAAAAAGACCCCAGATTAAAGAGAAAAATGTTCCAGATTCTGTCCTATAACTTGAAAGTGCCTATTTCCATGTGGAACCTTGGAACATATATAGTCATCGGTGTCAAACAGTGAATGACAGGAATTCTTTCATCAAGGGGTTCTGAGTTTTCTCAAATAGACAAGAGTGAAGTTCAACTGTCCTATGATGTCAGTCAGAACCCCAAAGCGAAAAGCATCCCCATAATTCACATTTTACGCATCTATAATTTTATGCTATGTATGCCCCCAATCTCATCTAGCCCTTTTTTCAAATTCTTCACAGTTATTGGGGAGACATACATACTTGGCCTCTACTGACTATGCCAAATGTATAGAAAAATACCTTGCCTCCTGCAACCCACCCCCACTGCCATGAGAGTCGTCTACCTCCTTCCCGTCCCTGGCCTCTTAAAGAGGTACCCTCTGCTATCCATTGAGGGAAAGAGCTACTCTGCACTGACAGGCTCTCAGAAAGTGCTCTCACAACAGCCTGGAATTCTTTAATGGCGCAGCAACGGTGAGAAACAAGTTTTATTTCCCACTGTTTCTGAATTATAGCAGTGCATAGCCACATTTAGAATCTGGTATTCACGAAAAGGTGCACAGAGGAAGCCATGCATAACAATCCACTTTATTGCTTGACCAGGATGTTTTTTTAGGGCAGACATTGGATACTTGGTGATACACTTTTCATAGTTGTATTTCGTGGAACCGGTTAGTGATTAGACCTGTTTACACACTCACTGCAATTGACAGTATGAGATGACATGACATGCAGACTTCTCTATCACACCAATTTATTGGCCAATCTGTAGATTATTAAGGCCATTTTAGCATTGCTTAAATCTATACCCCATACTACATCTGAAATGTTCTTTCCTTAAAAATGTTACTAAAAAAGTCAAAGATACATGCGGTCAAGGAGGCTTTCGGAAGAACTAATAGGCACACATCTTTGGTCAGACATTATCATTCAGAAAAGCTTTGCCTACTGCCTTGATTTTTCTTATACATCCACGACTATATGAAATGGACATTGGAGATGCCCTAACTCTAGCTAATGCACCACAATGATCTGTGGTGGGAACAAGTAAAGAAGGCATATATGTCCCACTGACGTAATTAACATAATATCAGGCTATGAATAATGAATAATTTCTTACCAGACTTCAATCAAGTTTGTTTGTCTCATGATCAATGGTTCCAGGCAAAAGGGGGCATTGCATCTTGCTTTAACAGTAGTGATTAGAAGATAGTCAAGATGGCAGACAACTAGGTCGTTTTCAGTGCCAAATGTATCCCAAACACTTTTGCCTTGAAAGCGGGCAAATTGTTTTAACCACTGAATTTTTCATTTCACCCACTGTCCTTTAGTAAAATGTGCATGCACTGTCATAAGTGCTTGAATCCATGGCTCTTTTTGTGCTATAGCCATCAACTCATGAAAAACCTGAGGATATTTCTGTAGTGCCAAGTGAATAACAAAAAGCAAGTTGTCAATTGTACAAGTGTTACGTAATTTAATGCTTCTTCTTCCCAACTTTCCTGTGCCTGACCACGGTGGGCAGTTGCTTGCAACTTTCTTTAATACTGATTTAGGTGTTGGTGAGCTAGTACTTAGCCTGCTTTATTTTCCTTTTTGGCCTCTTTTTCCATTGTTCTTCATGGGTTAACATATGTCCTTCTTCTTCTGAACCATGGATTAGGCTTACACCTATCTCATCTCCCCATGCAATGTGCTCTGTAGTAGATTCACTTGCATGTGTGTATGTTATGTTGTGTTGTTGTTTTCTTTTACACTTCTCACCTGTGGCACATTTTATGTTTACTATTGCAATCTCACGCATTTTCCTCTCAACAAACTCTTTTATTATTTGCAAAAAGCCACCTAATCTCCGATGTAACCTATCATTTAAAACATCTTTCTTTACAGTCCTGAACCAGTTTTCCACTGTTGCATTAGTGTCTCTATGTTGTCCTTCACCTAACATTAGTCCACTCCAAAGTGGTAAGGTTGTGACATATTTGCCTAGCAAATTAACAAAGTGCGGACAGCAATTCATGTTTTGCCTCAGATTTTTATTTTCATTTTCAGACTTCAGTGCTTTTTTCTCAGTTTCAGATAAAATGTCTTGAAATATTTCTGAAAATGGAGAAGGCTCTTTTAAGGTGGATTCTTTCAAAAGGTCATCTGTAGTGTCTGCGTACCGTGTGCCTTCTAACTCATCACTACAGAGCTTAATTTTTTGTTTGTTGATTGATGCTCTCATTTCTGTCATATATTCAAAATGTGTATTTGTCTCAGTTTTCACTGTTAGAACATAGAGTACTCTCCTGAGGTGTACTTTAATCTCATTCAATTTACTTGCATTTTGCAAAAGGGCAAAGGAGTACATAAACAACTCTTTGGCTTCTTTTCTGGCTTCCGCTTTGCTCACTTTATTGGCCACGAGTCTAATCATGTGAGCTGCACAGATATGGACCACAGTCAACATATTTGTCTCTCCACCACTGCACATGTTCAAACAGTGTTTTAGGTACTGAACAAGCGTAATCTGACTGAAAGCCTGCATTACTGCATGAATCATTGCCCAACTGAAGTCTTCCTCAACTTTTTGTGGGATGAGTCTGCGGTTTGACAGCTTGAGGAAATCACGACATACACAGTTTAACCAGTGCAAAATGGTTGGTGTGCTTTGGTCTGAAGATAACATTTCTGCAACTGGGACTGTATGATTGGTAGGTGTCTTTGTTTGAAGACACAAAGCATAATACAAGACTCTGTGGTGGGTCTCTTTGGGGTTTGCAATGACTGACCCTGTTGCATCAAGATACAGATAACAATTACCAAACGCCTGAAGGTCCTTCAGCATGTGTAGCTGTACATCGTTGTACACATGAATTACAAGAGGGCTCATGCAAATATATTGAATGAAAGCATGAGCAGTCACAATTGGATTATGTTCTTTCTGATCTTGTCTTTGTTGCAGTTCAAGGCAGTCTAGAAATACATTTTTATTCATTCGGTTACTAAGATTCTTTTCACTGGAAATTTTCTGTAAGACTGTAGTTGTTTTGACGGTATTCAGGTTACCAGCTAAAAGTTGTTGTGGATCTGCATTAGCTATGGATTTTATATACAGATGAGAAGGTTGTGTCTCTCCTAAACAGGATTTCAGTTTCTCTCTTTCTAGACCACGAGTATGCCTCTTGTGAAAATGTTGAATGGTATGGTTGATTGCACCAGTCATCTCCACTTGAATAATGACATTGCTATGCTTTGTGGGTTTTTTGGCAATTGTGAAATCATATTTGGTGCAGCCACTAAATTTACAATGTCCTTTGCCACGCCAGAAAACAGATACTTTTTTTCGCGACCCTTTGGGTCTGACTCTATTGTATTTGAAAGAAATCACACAGAATTTATTAATTTCATTAAGCTTGCTGCAAATTAAGTCAGACCAGCCATTCAATAACAGACGATACCCCTGCCTGCTCTCTGGCTTTATCTGTTTCCATTCTTCTTTAGTTAGTTTTATTTTAAATCTTGATGGTAGATTGTATTCCTGTTTTATACTAGCCATAGATGTATCTGTTAGCATCATTTTTTGTAACGTTGTACGGCTAAAGTATTTGCTTTTTTTAGCATCTATTGCTTTTTCAGAAGAGTCCCCTGTTTTTTTATTTACTGTTGCATATTCATTTTGGTATTTAGAAGCCATAACAAGCTTTAGCACAGTTGGCTGAGAGACATCTTTATCATTCCCACTTTCAATAGGCAAGATTTGACTTAATTCTTTTGAATTCGTACAAGACTTAAGTTGTGATGTGAATAATCTTTTAGGAGATGCAAATGAAACAAAGTCTGTGAATCTTAATTTCTTGGCACTGTTCTTTTTTGCTTTACATTTAGGGCAAAACCATGGTGAAATAGATGCTATATCCATAATGCTTTTATAGCCAATGCAAGTTGGATGAAACCATTCTTTACATGAATCACACTGGGCATATGGTTGTAGGGGGTCATTTCTTTGCCTGCATACACAATATAGATGTTCATCTTCTTCTTGAGAAAATGAGGGTTGATCCTTGACAAGCAGGTCTGTTTTTTTACTATTTTGATACATTAGTGTTTTTGTCTTAATTGCCCTTCTGTCTTCTCTCCAAACATGATAAAGCCATAACCTTGTGCATAGCTTGTTCTGTCCAAGTTCCAATCCAATTTTTACCCAAACAGAGTTAGACTTACGGTAACCCTCATTGTTTAGAGATGCAATATTTTCATGGAATAACTTTATAAGTTTAATTTCCGAGTTTTTATCAGAAACAAGCATCCAGGACATTTTCAACAATTTACAATTCTTGCATACATTTCTGATTGAAAATAATATTTGATATGAAAGTTGCCACCAAACGTTTTAATCACAGACCTGTTTAAAGTTAAGATTAAGACGTGAGGTGCTTTCTTGGCAATAAGAGCAAGAAGAATGAGGAAAACTGAAAACAAGAAAGCAACTTTGTAAAATAAATAACAATGATTCCAAACATGAATGTTTGCTGTGGAAATATCCTTTTGCTCTTCTTAGGCTTATAGTAGGAAACAGCCCACTGATGGTGAAATGAAGCCCTCAAACCTTTGGAGACCAATAGTAATGTTACAAAATGAACAACAAAAGTTCCATACAGTGCATATTGATATGTGAAAAGCTCATGATTTTGCTATGTTTCTATAAACTGCAAGACTTATCTTTATAGCACATCTCCTTCTGGTGTTTAAGTGAAATTCTGAGGTCTTTAGTAAAGAACAGACTCAGAAATTGCAGACAAAGAACTGTGTTGCAACCAAACCAGCACTCAAATACTTTGATGCCCTCCGCAGGCTTAAAGAATAATGCATTAGTATGGTAGCCTCAAAAGGTCATTTTGTATCAGAAAGCAAACCTTCAAGACATAGAACAGTAGAACAACAAGCATTTGCAATGCAATCGGTCTCGCCTTTGGGACCTTATATGTATTTAGCTATGCAGCACATTAGTCTAGGTGCTGAAACATCTACTGTTCTTTAACATGGAGGGAAAATAAGCACCAAACTGCGTGACACAGCAGGTATGGGAATACATGGAGAGAAATATTGCCTTTCAGCGGGAAATGGTATAGTACAAAGCTCTGTTTTTAATATAAAATCAGGGCCTTCGGTGGTCATATCACTGAAAATACAAGATTTGAAAAAAATATTATTGTCTACGGGTGCTTATGGAAGAATTTCAATGAACTGGAATCTAGAGAATGTTAGAGTGATTATGGTATTTTACTGACCTCTGCTGGTCGTTTTCTATCAAGAAGGTTAAATAGAGGCAGTTGCCAGAAAAATAAAAAAAAATAAAGTCCCTAAGCAGAAAGCAAATCTGGTATTTTACTGACCTGCTGGTCGTTTTCTATTACGACAGTTAAATAGAGGCAGTTGAACAGAAAAAAAAGTCCCTAAGCGGAAGCAGACAAGTCCTTGTGCTGATCTCCAGAGCCCACAAAGTACATACTAATATAAGTATATACTAAAGTATATACGAGATGTCTTGAATGCTCGACCTAAAAATTAGTCGCTAGGGGTAAAGTAGGACAGCACTCCTGATCCGAAATTAACATTATTACACAACTTGCATGGCGTGGTACTTCTATAAACATAATGCATGGCCACTAAAGCTTGAAGATGTCATACATAAACTTAGGGGGTCATTACGATGGCGGAAGGCCCACCACCGCCAGCCGTGCGCTGGCTAGCCCTCCGCCATCGAACGTGGATTCACCGCCCGCCATATTAGGATGGCGGGCGGATCCAGACCGCGACCGTGGCGGGCGCATAGACCGCCCTCCACGGAACCGCCATAGGCAATCGTTCCAATTGCCTGGCGGAGCGGTCTGCATCCCTAAAATGGTGGCGGTGCCTGACAGGCACCATCCGCCAAATTAGAATTCTGGCTACAGCCAGCCCTTCCATGGCGGCAAAACCTCCATGGAAAGGCTGGTGGGGATTGGTTTCAGGGGCCCGTTGTGGGCCCCCCTTGTGTTGGGAGGAGGTGTTGGTGCACTGGGGGGGGGGGTAGCACATTTCACTGCACTAATTGGCAGGCACCAAGTGGTGCCTGCCACTTAGTGCAGTGAAATGCAACACATGCATTTTTAACATCGCGGGGGATACTGCAGTCAGCAGCACCCGCATCAATGTTAAATTGCATGATGTGACCGCCATGGTGGCGGTCACATCCTAATTTATAGTGCGGGACTGCCGCATGCATGGCGGGCAGTCCCGATCCCCACTAGGATGGCGGGCGAACTCGAGCCCGTCCGCCATCGTAATGACCCCCTTAATTTTTATTTGGCAGTTCTTTAAGTGCAGAATACTGCCATGAAGGCAATACTTTTGGATAGAATTACTTCACTATTCACATTGGTGTTATTTGAAATTAGGCTTCATTACAGAAATACTTGCTTTGAAAATACTGAGGGCAGATTTGAAATTTTTGAATTAGTAAAGTTTGAGATGAACAAACAATGGCTAAGCTGGTGTTGATATTAAGAAGTCAGTGTCCTGATGAAAGGTGGCATTTAATGAAGGAATGCATACAGTAACATAACTAAACTGTGGAATCTGTGGACTGCTTCTCACACAGAGTATTGGACTGTGATCATACCCCTGCCTTTGGTTGCTGCTGCATCATGACATCTGGATTACTTTCCCCCACCTAAGACTGGGCAGACAAGAACTGATGAGCCCGGCATCTGCACTGGAGAGAGAGATATGCACTCCAGTATTTCTCCTAGCCTGAGGAGGAACCCTTTGCTGGGATTTTCTCTCAGCGCATAATAATAATTTGAATCCATACTTGTAAAGCGCGAACATATCACCCCTTAAGGTTGCAAGGCGCTGGGAGCCATCGGGGAGATTAAGTGAGCTATTGCTCAGTCACATGATGCTGAGCTGAGCTGAGCTGCCAGCGGTGATTGAACCATGACCCCCGCGCTCTGGAGTCAGCCACTCTGGCCGCTGCACTACACCTCTCCCTCCTATGGCGCATGGGCTACATTTAAGTAACTTTTGTGTCTGGGACTGTCATAGTTCACATGTTAGACTCGGACAGAAAGGAGTCCTGCCAGAATGGTGTAGGAAGGAAAGCTGGCGAAAGATGGAGCATGCTGAGTAAGGTAGCCATAATGCCCCCTTGGAATTTCCCAGACAGTTCAGAAGCTGAAGGATTAAAAAAGGTAATGTGGAAAATGTGTGTTCGACCTGACAGCCTTTGAGTGTTCTTCCCCAAACGTTTTGCCTGCTTTCTTCATCTTTTTGCTGATTTCCTTATGTTAGCTTTAGGACTCTGAGCACTTTGCCACTGCCAACCAGTGCTAAAGTATATGTGCTTTTCCACTCAAACATGGTTTGATTGACCTATCCATAATTAGCATATTTAATTTACTTATAAGCCTCTAGTAAAATGCACTACATTAAATGCTACTAGTGGGCCTGCAGCACAGATTGCGCCACCCACACAAGTAGCACTTTAAACATGTCTCGGGCCTGCCACTGAAAAGCCTGTGTGTGCAGTTTATACTGCCATGTAGACTTGCCATTGAGAACCTCTTGCCAAGCCTTAAACTTCACTTTTATTACATATAAGTCACCTCTAAGGCAGGCCCAATATATCCCATAGGCCAGGGTGCAGTGTAATTAAAAGGTAGGATAGTTTTACTTGTCCTGGTAGTGAAAAACTCCCAAATTCATTTTTCACTACTGTGAGGCCTACCCCTCTTCTAGATTAACATTGAGAGTTTCTTATTTCCTGATTGAGAAGGAGTAGGTCTATCATGTTTCATATCATTGGAATGGTAATGATAAACCCTCTTTATTCATAAAGGTGAATTTATCATTACCCTATTAAAAATGCAACTTTTAGAAAGATGCCATTTTTCTGCTCTTAGCACTTTGTGCCTGCAGCCTGTCTTCAATACACATCTGGAGTGGGTCACATATGGACTTTGTGCCTTCCCTCTAGACAGCCACACACAAAGGAAGCTTAGATGTGGCTGATGAGCCATCCGCATCCTGATGGGTCACCCTGGACCGGATGAGGGAGGAGCTGACATGCCTGAATAGGCTGCATCCTACCCCCACATAAAGGGCTGCATACCACCCTGTGGTGAGTCTAGAGCCAGGGTATGAAGAAAAGACCTCTGTGCACTCCAAAGACCATTCTTTGAAGTCACCCCCCACTTCAAATGCACAAGTTGTTATAACTACTGGGTCCCTACCACTTGAGTACACATTCTGGACCAGTGAAGAACTCTGCCTGGGGGAAGGACTGCTGTGCTGCTACAAGGACTGCCACTCTGCTGGACTGCTGCTCTGGAAGAACAGCCTTTATGCTGTGCTGCCCTGCTGCCTACCACCCTCTGCCCTGCTGAGGAAGGACTGGGCCAATTTCACTTGAAGTGACTCAGAGGGCATGCTGGCTTGTACCCTGTTCTAAGTCTCAGGGACATCAAAGACTTCTCATCTAACTGCAACATCACCTGAACTTTGCTTGCTGCATGTCTTGACCTGCCAAGTGGTACCAATCCAGTCCTGGGCCCTTGGAAGTGCGTATAAAGTACTGCAACTGCTAGAATCCACACAACAATGCTGTTGCACCGATCTGAACCGGTGCATCTCACACCATGCCGATGCATCATTGCTGCCACCAGGAAAGAAGCCATCGCATTGCCGACTGTGCGGCGCATCGCCTCCAATTCCCAATGCATCGCCTACATCTTACGGTTTGAGCACAGTGAATTATTGATTTGAACATCTCAACGACGACGTATTACCGACAATCCTGTGCTTTGGCGCCGAAGCATCGGCTGTTGCTTTCCACATCTCGTCTCTGTCGACAACACAACTAAGGTATTTTTCAGTGGGCCAAAGCTGGTCCTTGTATGCGACCCATGCTCCATAGCAGTGCTCTCTTTATTAGGCTCAGTATGAAAATGGGTGAGCCAAGTTGATCTTCATGGGCGAAAAGATGGTTACTTATTCGTCTATAACTCCAATGGAACGCATAGGCTTAAAGTGGCACAGTGGGCACAGCCATAAACGTTGCTTGGCACAGGCTGATTCCTTATGGAGCTTGTAGAGGAGTGTGGTGTATTTCAAAAACAAAACACATATTTATGAGCTATGTGTTTTCCCTAAAAGAGAAACACAATGACTATATAGGAATGCATTGAGGTGAGGGCACTCTTTTTGGTGCCACCTGTTGTGACACATTTTGCTCGGCTCAGGCAATGTACATATCAGAAGTGAAGAGGGGTGCTTCCTTTATTAGGATCCATATGAAAATTGTTGAGTCAAGCTGATCTTCATGGGAGAAAGGATGGTTACTTATTCGATTATAACTCCATAGGAACGCATTGGCTTGAAAGTGGCACAGTGGGCACAAGTGGAACCGTTGCTTGGCTCAGGCTAAATCCTTATGGAGCTTGTAGGGGGATGTGGTATGGTTGAAAAACAAAATAGATATTTGTGAGCCAATGTGTTTTTCCTATAAGAGAACCACAAATAATTATTTGCACGTAACTATATAGGAATACATTGAGGTGAGTGCAACAATTTTGGTGCCACCTGTTGTGACAAAGTTTGCTCGGCTCAGGCAATTTACATATCAGAAGTGTAGAGGGGAGCTTCCTTCATTAAGATCAGTTTGAAAATGGTGAGCCAAGTTGATCTTCATGGGAGAAAGGATGGTTACTTATTCGTTTATAACTCCATAGGACCGCATTGGCTTGAAGTGGCACAGTGGTCACAAGTTGAACCGTTGCTTGGCTCAGGCTAAATCCTTATGGAGCTTGTAGGGGGATGTGGTATGGTTGAAAAACAAAATAGATATTTGTGAGCCAATGTGTTTTTCCTATAAGTAAACCACAATTACTTATTTGCATGTAACGATATAGGAATGCATTGAGGTGAGGGCCACCTGTTTGGTGCCACCTGTTGTGGCAAATTTTGCTTGGCTCAGGCAGTTTACATATCAGAAGTGTAGAGGGGAACTTCCTTTATTACGATCAGTATGAAAATGGGTGAGCCAAGTTGATCTTCATGGGAGAAAGGATGGTTACTTATTCGTTTATAACTCCATATGAACGCATTGGCTTGAAAGCGGCACAGTGGGCACAAGTTGAACCGTTGCTTGGCTCAGGCTAAATCCTTATGGAGCTTGTAGGGGGATGTGGTATGGGTGAAAAACGAAATACATGTTTGTGAGCCAATGTGTTTTTCCTATAAGAGAACCACAATTACTTATTTGGATGTAACTATATATGAATGCATTGAGGAGAGGGCCAACAGTTTGGTGCCACCTGCTGTGGCAAATTTTGCTCGGCTCAGGCAGTTTACATATCAGAAGTGTAGAGGGGAACTTCCTTTATTAGGATCAGTATGAAAATGGGTGAGCCAAGTTGATCTTCATGGGAGAAAGGATGGTTACTTATTCGTTTATAACTCCATAGGAACGCATTGGCTTGAAAGTGGCACAGTGGGCACAAGTGGAACCGTTGCTTGGCTCAGGCTAAATCCTTATGGAGCTCGTAGAGGGATGTGGTACGGGTGAAAAACAAAATACTTGTTTGTGAGCCAATGTGTTTTTCCTATAAGAGAACCACAATTACTTATTTGCATGTAACTATATATGAATGCATTGAGGTGAGGGCCAACAGTTTGGTGCCACCTGCTGTGGCAAATTTTGCTCGGCTCAGGCAATTTACATATCAGACGTGTAGTGGGGAACTTCCTTTATTAGGATCAGTATGAAAATGGGTGAGCCAAGTTGATCTTCATGGGAGAAAGGATGGTTACTTATTCGTTTATAACTCCATAGGAACGCATTGGCTTGAAAGTGGCACAGTGGGCACAAGTTGAACCGTTGCGTGGCTCAGGCTAAATCCTTATGGAGCTTGTAGGGGGATGTGGTATGGGTGAAAAACGAAATACATGTTTGTGAGCCAATGTGTTTTTCCTATGAGAGAACCACAATTACTTATTTGCATGTAACTATATATGAATGCATTGAGGTGAGGGCCAACAGTTTGGTGCCATCTGCTGTGACAAATTTTGCTCGGCTCAGGCAGTTTACATATCAGAAGTGTAGAGGGGAACTTCCTTTATTAGGATCAGTATGAAAATGGGTGAGCCAAGTTGATCTTCATGGGAGAAAGGATGGTTACTTATTCGTTTATAACTCCATAGGAACGCATTGGCTTGAAAGTGGCACAGTGGGCACAAGTGGAACCGTTGCTTGGCTCAGGCTAAATCCTTATGGAGCTCGTAGAGGGATGTGGTATGGGTGAAAAACAAAATACTTGTTTGTGAGCCAATGTGTTTTTCCTATAAGAGAACCACAATTACTTATTTGCATGTAACTATATAGGAATGCATTGAGGTGAGGGCCAACAGTTTGGTGCCACCTGCTGTGGAAAATTTTACTCGGCTCAGGCAGTTTACATATTAGAAGTGTAGAGGGGAACTACCTTTATTATGAACAGTATGAAAATGGGTGAGCCAAGTTGATCTTCTTGGGAGAAAGGATGGTTACTTATTCATTTATAACTCCATAAGAACGCATTGGCTTGAAAGTGGCACAGTGGGCACAAGTTGAACCGTTGCTTGGCTCAGGCTAAATACTTATGGAGCTTGTAGGGGGATGTGGTATGGTTGAAAAACAAAATACATGTCTGTGAGCCAATGTGTTTTTCCTATAAGAGAACCACAATTACTTATTTGCATGTAACTATATAGGAATGCATTGAAGTAAGGGCAACCAGTTTGGTGCCCCCTGTTGTGACAAATTTTGCTCGGCTCAGGCAGTTTACATATCAGAAGTGTAGAGGTGAACTTCCTTTATTAGGATCAGTATGAAAATGGGTGAGCCAAGTTGATCTTCATGGGAGAAAGGATGGTTACTTATTCGTTTATAACTCCATAGGAACGCATTGGCTTGAAAGTGGCACAGTGGGCACAAGTGGACCCGTTGCTTGGCTCAGGCTAAATCCTTATGGAGCTTGTAGAGGGATGTGGTATGGTTGAAAAACAAAATAGATATTTGTGAGCCAATGTGTTTTTCCTATAGGAGAACCACAAATAATTATTTGCACGTGACTATATAGCAATGCATTGAGGTGAGGGCAACCAGTTTGGTGCCACCTGTTGTGAGAAATTTTGCTTGGCTCAGGCAATTTACATATCAGAAGTGTAGAGGGGAACTTCCTTTATTAGGATCAATATGAAAATTGATGAGCCAAGTTGATCTTGATGGGAGAAATGTAGGTTAATTATTCATCAATAACTCCATATAAATGCATTGGCTTGAGGGTGGCACAGTGGGCACAGGTGGTAACATTGCTTGGCTCAGTGTAAGTCCTTATGGATCTTGTAGGAGGATGGATTGTTTTTAAAATGATTGTGATCCAATGTGAATTTCTCATAGGGAAAGTATGATTACTTATTAGAATATCACTGCCCGGGGATGCTTTGAGGTCAAGGCAACCCATATGGTGCCACAAATTATGATCAGCTAAGACAACTTACAAACAGGTACTCCATTGCTTAAATTGTGATGGTGGCAAAGTTGTCCCATATTTTGGTGGAAAGGTTGCTAGTGTCAGACTAAATCCTAATAGACGTAATAGTGGTATGTGTTGTATTTCAAAAACAACATATTAACTGTATGGCAATGCAGAGTCCCATAAAATGGAGTTAATTGAATTATTTATGATTGCATTTTATATAGAATGTTTCCTGCAAATAAAATGCTGGCTGAATAAGATGCTGGCTGAATAAGATGCTAACTTCAACCAGCGAATAAGATGCTGGCCGAATAAGAAGCTAACTTCAGCCTGCGAATAAGAAGCTGGCCGAATAAGAAGCTAACTTCAGCCTCGTCTCCACCTCCTGGAATGTGTAATCAGGCCCAACCACTGTGCTTAGTTAAAAAACTTCTTTAATGTGGCAGGATTAGTAGCATTACGCATTTAGACTCCACTGAGTCTTAGTCATATGCAAATGTCGTATAGCCACCACCTGATCTAATTTATCTCCGGTATTCATAGAAAGTGACGAGGGACAAAGTACACACTTTCAAACGGCAATTCAAAAGGCGCAAGGTGTGACTGCAATTCATATGTAAGTTCACATTAAGATTTGCAAAAATAAAGTCATTATTATTTCTTGATGTTAGATGTAAGGATAAATCCATGATAGTTCTTATTTCGCATCATTTGCGCAATGCTTATAATTCCTCATGTGTATTACTGAACCACAGTTCCCACAATGCCTTATTTTGGCAAAACGAGTACACGTGTCCCAGTCGTCTCACATGCAGTTTAGCAGATTCACGAGAGAGGACACGTCACCTTATTAGTTTCTTTTATCGCCCCCTGGTGGGCCTGCTCCGGTGCATTCTCTCGTGAATCTGCTAAACTGCATGTGCAAGCCCGTGAACAAGGAGCAGGCGCTCCGAAACGCGTAGGGCTTTTAAATTATTTTGGGAATGAATGCCGGTTTTTACTGAATTAAAGGACTCTGTTGGAAACTACGGGGTTCGCTTGTTATTGAGTGCGTCTTCAAGCGTGGACAACAGCAGTGCGAGATATATATATATGAGTGAAGATTTACATAACTTCCTCTAATGGATTTATTTGTACCTATGCTATATACTATTCTGCGACATTATTTTAGAGATCTAAGATTTTTAATCAACTTTTCCTATTCCATGCATTCTTAACTATGTGATCCCCGTACTGTAACGATTGGGCTTATCTCATAAGAATTTCTATTAAGCCTTACTTGGATTTTTTTAAGCTCTCCCCCGATTTCCATTAAATATTAAATATTAGATATTGATTTTAGAGGTTTTTTCTGGTAACTATATAAAATTATTGGCACTTGCACTTTACAATCATTAGGTATTAATGATTAGGTTGAGGCTGCTATGGATATTGTATTTTGCACAGCACTGTTTTGCACTTTTTTATCACTATTTTTAGCATTTTTAGATGAGGTTCCAGACTGGATTTTACACTTTGTTCAATTTATATAGATATTTGGGTTTATGTTATCAGCAGGATACTGTGACCATTTTTGTGTTACAATATTTTTGTCCATCATCCAATAAATAGTAGGATTAGCCAGGGCAATTGTCAGAAAACACTGGTTTCCTGCGTGTAATCCAAACATATTATTATATATTTATTGTGTTGCCTATTTTGCACATATGCTGATAAATTGACATGCTTATTTGCACAAAATGTGACGTCAAGAGACTCTAGAGCAGAGGTCTTCAAACTTTTTTACTCTGAGCCCCCCCTAAGCAAAATGTTTTGAGGTCGGGCCCCCCTCCAAAACTTTATGGCAGGATTGGGGGAGTGGGAGGGACATGGCTGCGTGCAGGGAGCGGTGCTTATGAGAGGATTTCAGGAATACGTTTTCTATAGCTTATGAACCGCACTAAATATGAGACTTATAAAACAGAAAATGCATCAAACAAAAACAGATATCCCAAACAAACTGCTCCCCATAATTGGGGTGTTGTGAGCCCCTCACACTCTTTGACCCCAATGCAACTATACCTGCTGCACTAATGATAACTGCAGTCCTGAGTAGCAGGCTATCTCCTCTGCATCTTTTACCTCTTCCCCACCATGACGGATCTTCAACTCTGTCCTAATGCTTGAAAGGAAAATAAGCTTCAATGCCCCTTATTTAAAGGTAGACAGTCATAACTGTGATGCAGTGGGCCCCTCAAATCCCTGGGCCCCAGTCCTGCTGCACCTGCTCCTTAATGATAACCAGCAGTGGCCACTTACACACTTGGCAGCAGTACCAGCTTCACTAATGAATGCCCCTTTAAAAAAAAAGAAAACTTATATTGTCCCCTTCTTTGGGGTATCTCTCTGAAGAAGCTGCCTCTGGCCATTTGTAAACAAAAATGAGTCCGCATACAGTGCTCCCTATTCTGGGCCTACTCTTTGACAATATCTATGAATCTCGCTCCTTTCCTCTGTCTCTTGGACCATTACTGTGAGGCCCCAGGGATCGAGAGGATTAGGGCGCTGGATCTGAATGCAACCCTTCTGGCCTGCTACCTGCCACCCCATGGACTCAGCTTTCACAATGCCCCTGAATGGTTAATACTGATTTTGAGATGCCTCTGCCTGAAATCGAAGGGTGTGGTGGTAGTGCATAAAGTTAAAAAGAAACCAGCCTTCTTACCAGCCAATAATTGATTGAGTCACTAAAAGCCAGGGCCACTGGAATTATGAGTTTCTGCAGCAGCAGCGTTTTCCACATAATTATCAGTTTACTGCATTTGCTACATAATCTGCAGATTTTCAACAAAAGAAAACTAGATTCTAGCTCAAACGGAACAAAAGTTACTTAAAGCGTGACAAAGTGTTCCAGAGCAGTGGAAGGCCCTTTGCAAAGATTGACTGGTAATCTTGTAGTTGCTTACTGCTGTATTTGGGTGTTAAACTGGTACTAATGGGGTGAAATATTTCCCCTGACAGGGTTACCTTGAGTTAAAATGACAAAATAATGAAGTAATGCTAACCACAAAATGTGGCGCATTATGCCGCATAATTTACCTTTTCTTGCTGCATAATTTAGTCAAACCTGCCGCATAATGTTGTCCTCTTCTGCTGAATAATTCCAGTGGCTCTGCTTAAAGCTTCATGGTGGCAAAGATCTATTCTTTTTGAGATGTAATGTAAGGGTGTTATCAGCTGAGATCTGGAATAGTGGAGACACTTACAAAAATGTCTGCATTAGATACAGTTTGATTAATTATTACTAAAAAGTATATTTTGTAAGAACTTGTTTTATCTCAATCACTGCATCATTTTGCAGCAGCCTAGCTTAGAGTATGTAAATACTGTTTTAAAATAATGACTTACATATTCACAGTGCTTTCTGCCACAGGCTGGGACCTCATAGCACTATAAACAGTGCCATTGGAATTATGCGGCGGAGAAGGCCAGATTATGCAGCATGGTTGACTAAATTCAGCAGCAAGCAAAGGTGAATTATGCTGCATATTTTGTGATAGCATTGCTGCATTATTTTGCTATTTTTACACTTGTTAACACTGTCCTGGCCTTTATTGCCCCTCATAAGTATCACATTAACACCCACATATAGCAATAAGCAACAGAAAGGTGACCATTCAACCTTTAGAAAGGGCCTTCCACTGTGAGGTAACGTGTTGCTGCATTTTTTTTTATCTGCAAATTATGCAGCAGATGATGGATTATATGGCAAATGCGGTAAATCCATAACTATGCGCTGTGAGTGCAGGGTGAGCGTGAAAGTGAAGGGTGAGAATGAGTGAGTTGTCTGAATGCAGAGTGCATTCCCAGACATTTGAAGTAAATCAGCATGTTATTGACGGGGTGTAGGGTTTCAGATATAAGTTAAACTATTGCTATTATGGTATTAATCTGGGATCGAGGGTGGAGGAAATAAATAATGTGCTGATCGTGCAACAAACTTCCAGTTTTATGATTAGGATTGGCAGCTCATTATTTTGATGTCGCAGACGGTACAAAAATACACAGTCACCTAAAGCCCTATTTTCAGCACTTATCTGTGCGTACTTCGAAAAGCAAATATAAATAGAAAGCACTTTTAAATGTGTTCTAGGGCTGCCTGAATGATTCATGAATGAAAATAAAGGGAACAGACAAAGTCAGATTACAAATGAATACATACTTTTTTATTTAAAACCCTGTTTATTGTCAAAACAAGGTCTTTGCAGGCTCTTTAAACATACATGGTGGGCATTTTTCTATTGGCAACCCTTTTTTATATTCCTTTTCATGAAATGCATTTTCACACTACAGCAGTAAAATACAAATGTAAGTAATAGGCAGAGTCGGGGCCCAGGGGGTACTGGAAACAGAAATAAAAACTAAGCCTCGGTAACTAGTTTCTAAAGGTATGCAAATGGTCCTTAAAGACCTGTGAAAAACTCGGGCATGCTGGAGTCTTAATAAGACTCCAGACACTGCCCAGCGGAGCCCCCAGCAGCACACTCACTGACCTCCGGCCCCAGGGCACTCTGAGGGCTTCGGAGTAAATGAAGACAGCCTGGAAATGCAGCAAATAAACATCGCCGCACTTCCAGGCGTCTTCATTTACATGTGCTTACAGAGGCCTTTGCGCCCCCCTGGGAACCCATCCCGCCCCACACTTTGAAGACCTCTGCTCTAGAGTGACTTCACTTTTTATTCTTTTTATACCCTGCAGCAACTATCGTTATTAGATTTTTATGTATTTATCAAAAGCCATTATAACAATTTCAGCACTGTCTGTGACATATAGATGAATTTATTCAATTAGTTATATTTTTGATATTTACATTTTGCTAATTTTGCTATAGCATGGGTTTGAAAGTATTGAAATTCTGGTCCAATTGTGCATCTAAATTGTTTCTTTTATTTTGATTTTGTGTCATTCTCTAGTCTGCCTCCTATGTTTAATAACGATGGGTGTTGTTTTTATAGGCAATTGTGCACGTAAATGGTTTTTATGTGGTTCTCTAAATTGAGGCGCATCATGTGATCAAGCTCGCTTTGACGAGTGAAACGCGTCATGGCAGGCATTATGCCTGTGTTAATTTTGTGGTGTATTTCACAATAAAGTTTACTGCAAACTCCACGCAGAACTTTGATTCAAGCCTTTCTCTGAGTGTGGCTGAGGTCAGTGCCTACTGGGTCTGTCGACATTTGGCGGATAGGAAGCGTTACGATATATATATATCCATCCTACTGGCGGTCGCCAGTAGGTATAGTTAGGACCTAGTTTCCATAGGAAAAGCATTTTTTGACTTGCCTATAACTGTGGTGTCGTTTGACCAATCTTCATGAAATTGTCCCAATAAAGAGTCAAAGTAGGTTCTGTGTGTCATGGAAAGTTGAGGGGTGATCCGTGCAGTGGGGACCGAGGAATAGGGGCACGAAAAAAGGGTGCGTTTGTAATGTTAATTCCCATAGGAACGCGTTGTCGAACTTACAGCCCAAACCGCAGGAGGGAATTGCCCCAAATTTGGCAGAAAGGTAGATGTTGTTATGCAGATTGTGCTTTTTGTTATTTGGTGCAAATCCGTCCAGTAGTTTTTGAGAAATTTAAGCCGAAAATTCTAGCTATATCTCTGGCCACGGATATTTTGCAGTGGTTTTGCGATTAACCGCGTATACACGCGCCATCGGGAATGCTGTGATTGGCTGGACGCAACCTGAACAGAAAGTTGCAGCTGCCATTTTATCGTTCGGGAATGGTTCCCGGGGCTGAAAATTTGTGTGAAAGCTAACATAAGGGGTCAGTGTGGAGATACTCTGACCCCATGTTTGGAAATGGGTATTAGTGACACAAGTTATGTGTCCAAAATGGATTTTTTTCATCGCGCCCGATATTTGCGATGACACTGCGACCACCAACGGGGCCCCTGTGTACTGTCGCAGGGACGTCGCGACTATCGCGTCGACACCGCAAATATTGGTGGAAATGTAAAAAAAATATCAGTGAATCATTAATACACATTGTATTACATTGAGATTCTGATGAATGTTTTTATAGAGTTATTTAGATAGTGATTTATCTAGTGTAATAATTAGAATTAATTATATAGTTCTAATTTTTTAATGTGGAGGTGGCTATCGAATGCCTGTTTTTTCTCTCAGCTTTCGCACTGTATCCGCGGGGATTGCGATCACCGATGTCCTTGCGATCTCCGGCCTCACCGCAAAAACAGAAAATAGGTTTTAGAGATGGTTGTTCTAGAAATATACTAGAAAAACATGAGTTTGAAGTGTACAGTAATAAACCCCTAGTGTGTAAAATACTGTTATATGTGTGCATATATGTGTTTTTCACTTTATGGAGAATGCGCGATCGTCGCGGTTAACGGCGTCGTCGCGACTTCCTGAATAACTGCGAAAACTGAAAATAGGTTTTAAGATGGATTTTAAAGAAACTTAGTACATAAACATGAGTTTAAACATGTTTTTAAAGACGCATGTATATGGTAATATGTGTGGTGCAATGTTTAGAATGGATTTTTTTTAGTTAAAACTTTTGGATGTGCTGGTGGCGGTTGAATGTCTGCTTTTGTTTTGCGATTTCGCTACTTATTTGCGACCATTGCGACATCATCACGAAGATTCCCAAAACCAAAAAAAAAGGATCTTTAGAAAAAAATGAACAATATTTCGGGCACTAGGGTGGCTCTGACAGCCTTTGTGTTGATTGTGTGTATATGACAGCTACACATAAGACCGGATGCAGAGTTTACTTAGAAACACCCTGTTTCCTTCGTCTGTAAAGTGCACTTCATCATTTCTATAAATTCCATGCATGTCAAAACGCAGATATTGTTATAGATACAGCCCATGCGATGGTCTCTGGGGAACACAGAAACAGTTTTATTAACATGTTTCCTGGCTTTGTCAATCTGTGGATAGAATTGATTTGACCACTTCCATTTCTGTCTTAGGCATATATTATAGTACACCAAGACAGTGTGAGGGAAAGCGTCATCAGTTCTGCAAAGGTATCTTTCATTAGGATTTCCAGCCCTACCCCAGTCAATGTGCCTAGGTCATTGCCACCAAAGTGCACAATCATGAGGTGAGGAGCTCGGCAATCCACAATGGATTTAACCAAAGCCAGCAACTGATGAAACTTTAACCCTCTCTAGCCAAACCAAGTAATCTCCACATTTGGCAAACCCAAGTCCCTGTCAATACCTCTGTTTTTTGCAGCCTCTTAGCCCAATAAACAGCTGTGGCCCACCATCCACACTTTAAGCATTTTGAAGTGAAGTAGCAATAGCAGCCAGGAGAAGGCTGGATCTAAATTAGGTAGTTTTCCGAATGAAAAGCAGTTAAAATGGTGGTGTTTAAAAAAATGATATATTTTATTGGATGCTGTCAGCATGAAAGTGAATAAAATTAGGTAGTGTTGGATGCCTTAGCAAAAAGTCCTATTATTGGCTGTTGTTTAAAAAAAGAAATATAATATAGGCATGGATATGCTTTCGAATCTGTGGAGTACCACACCTGCTGTTTCTCATTTGGAAGTAGCATGTTCCTTCTAGAATGTGCTGTGAACTTGTGATCTACTGGTTCCACTGGGTTACTAGGTACACTGAGCTAAGAGTGTATTGGGGGGGAAGCAGGGCTTTAAGTGGGATTAAAAAACTGGGGGTCTCTCAAAGGGGCGTGGCCAATGTAATTAAGGGCGTGGCTTAAAAACACGTAAGCTACAAATCTGTGCTTAGCATAGTGTGCCGCCCGACTGGTATTTTGCTGCGTCTGTCTCTATCCAGATATATAATACAACACGCAACATTACTCCTACAACAAGCCAGGACTATTGGCTTTGTCAATGGTTGTTAGTTGCATATGATAAATAAGCACCAACTACAGCTTCGTTGTATATAACATTGAAAATGCTTCAGTACTGACATGATGGGACTATGAAAGAACTATAACAAGTCTCTTTGAAGTTACATCTAAGGCAGTGCAGGGCAGTACCGCTGCAGAGTTGAGATTTTTTTTGTCTCCCTGATGGCAAAGGCAAAAATGGAGAGCCCGATAGGGACCCGTCTCAGCACCTGCTTTTTAGAACTGCTGATACTGAGCACCGGCAGGACCCGGCCCACTTAAAGCCCTGGGGGGAAGGGTGTCAAAGAGACAGATTTTTTTTTTTTTAAAGTTGAGTTATGATTCAATTTAAGTAATGGCAAACTTTAATTTCCAATTCAGGACTATGTAATAAACTGTTGTTCAGTATTTAACTAAAAAAAACTGAAGCTAAATATCGGTTTGGGCTCCCATTTTGTTTTGCGATTATTCCGCGATGATCGCAAAAACATTGCAAACACACGGAGAGAGGAACCTCGTTTTGAAACAGAGTGAAAGGGTTAACAGATGCTAACCATTCACAAGTGGAGATGCAGTAGTCTAAAATGAAAGACATGATTTCATTTGCTGCCTTTCTCATGATCATAGAGTGGAAAGTTGAAGAGGTTGCCATTTTATAGTTGCTTTCTATGAAAGTTGTTGTACCATTCTTGTGCTTAGTTTTTACAAATCTTAACAGTGTCAAACCTATCCAGAAAGAGCTAAAACAACAATATAATCTACGAACACAATTCACTGGTATGTATATAACTTTTTAATTATTTAAAAAATGTACATTAGAAATGAACATGTATATGGGAGTTTGATTAAAAAGAGTATCACAGTGATGTCGAAAAAAATATATCAGATGAACTGAATATGGCAGTGGGTATGTGTTTGAGATGTTAGTACTGTTGAAAATTGCCTTTAAAAATGACAATGTTTAAATGTCTAAATATTATGTGCAGAATAGATGCATCTATATTATTTGCATTCTGGGAGTTGTGGTAGTTTTAGTCACATTATTAAACAGGAGAAAATAAGAAAATGTGCTGCGTCTGTATATGAATTATAAAATAGGAATACTTGTTAGGTATGTATTAGGAAGTGTTTGTCAATGAAGTTTTAACTTATATGACCGGTTTGCATATACTTAGATGGTGAGATATGCTTTTGTGGTTGCAGATAGTTGTGTGTACGATGAGACTCTTGAGTTTACTTAAAGATTCAGAAAACTATATATTTTTGGAAAGATGGCCTGAAGGTGTATATCTATTATGAAATCACATATATCTTTACATGGTGATCTATGTTCTTTAAGGCTATTGAAAATGTCATGTATATGGTGAGGGTGATGTGTTTCTTTAAACATGCTATGTTGAAAACTGAGGAGGGTTAATAGTGCAGAATGTCCCTTGAGAGTTCTTGTGCTAGCTTCATTTGGCGTGTAACTTTTCTTTGAGAAATGCTGACTATTTGTTTTAAAGAGACAAGAAATATTTGCGAAATTATGTGGGTATGCCATTAAGAAAAGGTATTGTGCTTTGACAAAGTGATAATTGTTGTTTTCAGTTTTAAAAACTTACTGATGCATGTGCACCCTGAATAACAGAGCAATGTATACTCTTAGAGAGCCATGTATGCAATTATATATCAAGTGTGATATCTAGACTTACTAAATTATCCAGGTACTACACATGCACTCTTCCAATCACGCAGGCACTAATTATGTACTCATTGAGCTACACAGACAACACCCATGCATTCATCCAATCACCCAGATAGTAGCAATATAGTCATGCGAGCACACAGGTACTAACTATGCAGATATAGGACCACCGATATAGTTCCTACATACTCAGGGAATCATGCTACCTATATTCTGAGGGAAACACCTAAGCCCTATCTATGCACTCATCCAATCATCCAGGGAGTATTGTTGTACTCAACCAGAAACACATGTATTTACAAGTTTTAGTGAGGAATATGTACTCTTTTTAGAACCATCTGGTGAATTATATATGTAACCTGTCACCTACTGTTTGCATGTACTCAGAAGAATTAGTGAGCTATATGCTGTGATACAGATTAATGTGCAGATTTTTTTATGCAGTGTTTCTCAAAATTTTAATCTGACACATCTAAGTAGAAAAGTATTGAAACACTTAATGTACCAGTGACACAGTGGTAGAGAAGCACAGAAATAGCTCTTTTATGTTGTGTTTGGATTTACAGTATTGAGACACTGTATGTACTTTTACACTTTGGTTGATGTTTATTTAAAAATTGAGTACATAAGGGATAAAGTGGTCTTTTAGCGTGTATAAGTGAGAACTGAGATATGGTGCAGATGTGTGGTAGGAGAGGGTGCTATAATATTAAAAGGTCACTAATAAATTAAGTTTTGTGTTTTGGTTTGGTACATTGAAGAAAGTGCTTTCATTAGGTTCATTTGTAGATTTAAAACTGCAACATAACATAAAAACTGTTTTTGTATTATGTGTAAGCCAGTAGTAAAGTAATTGGTACATTGGCTCGAAAAGAAATTCAAATATAGTTATTTTTTATTACAGAACAATTTCTGCATAATTACAGACAGAATGCCTACAAAAGCTTGGAGGAAAAAGGAACAGAAGCAACTACAGTATCTATGCAGAACTAAGACTCAAAAGGGGCAAAATGAAGATAAAGTGGTGAGCAAAAAGAGAGCTATTGGTAAGAGGACAAAGTAATTTCTTAAAAATATATGTGAACATTTCCAAAGATTAATAAATAATGAAAATAAAATTCAAACTATGAGAAAGATTAACAATGGACAAAACATATATAACAAGAACACTAAAGAATGTAACAAAGATGGACACACTTTAACCAGGAGACAGAAGCAGTTTAAGGTAATGAGAGCCAGGATGTTTCGTAATAGATTTAGCTATAAATCTACTGAGAAATATGAAGAAGTATAGAAGAAGGAGACATGCACTGAAACAGAAAGAACAAGTTGAGAGATTAGTTGAAAAGGCCTTTGCTTTGAAGGTGAAGCTTTTTATTTTGATTATAAATAGAATGAAGACTCTTGACAAAAGGGGGTTGTGCTGAAGGAGATAAAATCAGAAAAAAGATTAGTGAATAGAAGTAGCTTTTGTACAGTTTTTAGTGGAGAATGCATACATACTCCTAGTACAGAGTATTTCTTTAATGAAGAAAGCTATCTCCAGGATAATGGATTAGTTCATGCTATTGATTACAGAGGACGATGTTATGAAATGAAGAATGGCACTCCTATAGCGAAAGAGGTGATGGTACCTACAAATGTAGAACAAGTTATTGGAGAACAAGAACAAGGAAGGCACTGTCAGGCGCCTGTTTAGAAATGGAATTGTAGTAGTGTTTGTAGTATTCGACAGCAATCCATTGATATATTAAGGAAATTTCAACATAACTTTCTATGGCGAAGTTTAAAACACAAAATAAGTACTTTACAAGGATTGGATCCTTGCAAGATTAAAAAGCATACGAATTTGCAGAGACACTCACTAGCTTGTTTATCAAACAAAGTGTGCCTAAGCACCTTTCATCATTTCAGGATGTTAGTTGTACACCACTCAACAATGCGAACTTTAGTTAGAAGCCTGTACTATGTGAAACCTCCTGCTTTATGTTTAGGAGAAATTAATAGAGCACTTATGCATGGTAATGTGGCAGACGTAGAAAAGGTTTGTGATGATGTGCAGTTTCGTTTCTTTGGTCCTGAGCAGGATTCTAGGGAAAATGAAGAGTTGTTAAGAGGAGGAGTTGCAGAACAGGTCACAGATATTACAGTTGATAGTTTTGAAAAAGAGATTACAAAATGTAACACAGTGTGGTCTCAAAAACTAGAGCATGTTTGTATATGTTGTCGACGCACTCAATAGAAGATTCAGACACAGACTGTTGACTTGTATTTAAAAAGTGAAAATGTAAATAATGATAACTGGCAAAAGTTAGCTGTGTATTTATTTGTAGAGGAACACTTTGACTTGTCCATACAGCAAGTTATATGTAAGTAGTGTTACAATAAATTAGAAGATAATAAAATGAACAGCACATAGATTTTAGATAAAATGCCTGCTAATGTAGAAAAACTATGAAGAGCCCAAAATTAAAAAAAATCAACATTTGATTCCTTACAGCATTGCGAAGGGCTGTTATGGACTTCTCTCCAGCACTCACTACAACTGCACAATCCATGCAGTATGATGCCATCCGGGAAAACTGTGGTGCCAAATTTTGAAGTTGAGATTGGACCTCTAAGGGACTCTCTGCCCCGGTGTTGTTGCGCCTGCTATTGAAGTTGAGGGTCCGCCAGCCTTGCGTTTCCTTCTTGCTGCTTTTACACTATTGCTATGGTATGTTTTAAGATGGTAAAGCATGGACGTAGTCCAGCAAGAATATTTTTTATTTGTACCCCTTGACAATGTCTTGTGACATATTGTGCATTGCTCTAATCTGCTCACTATGAACTCCTCTTAAAGAATGTTCAATATAAATAAATGGCGTGTTCTTCTTATTCTTTTAGTTGAAAAGTGTATTATGCAATGATATTCCTGTATTTCCCTAAAACATGATTTTCTGTTTTGTTTTGAATTTTCTTTTTTTTAGTGGTTTTGTAAAGTTGTAAAAAATGTTTGTTCTTTTTTTACGGTAACAAAAATGGCAACTGGGACAGGAGGAATTCGAAAAATATGCACTGAGAAATGTGCAAAAAATATAAAAGGGGAAAAAAATTAGCAAGCAGGATTTTTTGCAGCATTGTGAATAGCTGTAACACACTGTTCACCAGCACTTATAACAACACTACAGTCCATGCAATACGTGGCCATTCTTGAAAACTCTGGAGCCATATCTATTGAGGTACTCTGCACCTCTTATGGGACTTTCTGGCCGGGAATTGTTGCTGCTGCCACTGATGTAGATGGTTCCAGCTTCCCTCTGCCAGATCGCCAGTTGGAAATGTTTTCTATGATGGGTTTTAGATGATAGAACATGGACGTCGTCCCACATGAATATTTTTTGTTCTTACCTCTGGAGAGGGTCTTGTCACAGATTGTGCATTGCACTAGTTTTGCAGCCCGTGTGTAATTAGCCGTTCGTGTTTCAGCAGCAGCAGTGGGGACTCCACCGCCCACAGTTCCACGTGCCAGGGAGGCGCCGACGCTTTTTTCTCGCGCCAGGAGGTGCTTAAAGGGCGGCTGGGACTCCCGCAGTGCGGGAGCCCGTGTGTAATTAGCCGTTCGTGTTTCAGCAGCAGCAGTGGGGACTCCACCGCCCACAGTTCCACGCGCCAGGGAGGCGCCAACGCTTGTTTCTCGCGCCAGGAGGCGCTTAAAGGGCGGCTGGGACTCCCGCAGCGCGGGACGCGCGCAGGCGTGCCCGGGCCGTGCCCGGGCAAAGCCCGTGCCAAGGGCAGGCCCATCTGCGCCCGTCCGCGTTTGGGCGAGGCTGGGCTGGGCCATCTCTCTGACTCTGACATTAGCCGTTGAACACCCACTTGTCAGGTGAGTGCTGACTCCTCGCCTCTGTGCTGTACAGATTAGTTCTTCTTTCAGAGCGATCATGGGGAAAAAGAGCGGGATGCCTTGCACCTGCCCCACTACAAGCATAGATAGTATGCTAGAACGAGCTGTAAGCATCGTCGCCAACGAAATTGAACTCACGGAAAGGCGTTTATCACTGGGGATTGCATCAGGACAGCACGGGCTCTTGTCAACGGTGGCTGTACCGGACCTTAGGCTTAGCCCATCTGCTTCTATTTCGCAGCCTAACACCACGAGCCCCCAGCAATGCTTAACGGCTCAAAGTCCTCCATGTAACATCACCAATATTACCAACAATGACCTGTCTATTGTCTTAGGTAATGGCGACAGTATCGATAGTTCCCTGGGTATCTTGGGGTCCACGATTATTCCCGTCGCCCGGGCGCTAAAAGGAAAAGGAAGTCGGTTAAACCTGCATGTGCCAAAAGGAAACAACCACCACGCAATATTCCGTCGCGCACAGCCCTGAGCTCTTGGATTAAGGTTCCTTCTTCCTCTTACGTTGCCTTTTCCGTTGCCTCTTCCGTTGCCAACCCCATGTCTGCTGTCCCTGTCACTAACGTGAGTAGAACTATCCCAACACAGACTGATGGTTGCTTCTTTTGTCCATTGGACGGCTCATCTGGCAACAATCCCATTGACAATATCGTGAATACTGTTTCTGCCCTCATTAAAAAGACCTGATTGATAAACATTTTACCACCTTGTGGAAGCGCTTAGACCGACTGGACACTCTGTCTAATAAAATAAGCTCCCAAGTAAAGACAGTGAAACAGGCAACGACTGTGAGGGGAAGTAGTACTGCGACTAATTGTGAGACCTCCAGTACGAATTTTAAGCCACAGTTGTTATTGCCCGCCTCCCCTAAGGACATATGTGTTACTTGCAGCAAAATTAGGGGATGTTTTGCTTTGGGAACCACATCAACAGCAGTAGAACCGCAGCCTAGCCCAGGTATTCTTAGTAATGTTGCAGGCATAGCACCCTTAACAACTACTATTGCCCTCCCATCATCTAACCCCTGTGTAATGCCGCAGATCCATCAAAGCTCTGCTAACCGGAATACTGAGACACAGAGAGAGGGCTCCTCATCCCCGGTAGTCATAGATGCTCCTGAACTTTGTGGTGAGGTATTAAACTTACCCCCAGCTGCATGCCCATATGTATTGGTTTTAGTGGGGGTACCACCACTTAGAAGAAACCAGGGAGAATCCTGGGTCCAACTTCGTAATAAATGTGCCGACTGGCTCACAAAACACAGGGGTTTTCAGGAGTCACAAATTAACGAAATTATTATGGCCCGCAGGGTGGGTTGGGTAGGCTCTCTCACTAAAGACATCCAGGGTAACTGTATTGTTATTAACTTCCGCCACCCAAATATGGTAAGGACCCTGTTGTCGCCACACAGGACAAATACTATTAGTACAACCAATATCTGGCCACTGCAGCTAGGTTACTTCTACAAGCCCATTCCAGAGCACAGAATTAGAGTTCCATTTACCTTAAACACATATAACAGGTTTTCTCCCCTCTCTGATCTGGACCAACAAGACTGACTGGCTCCCCCTGTGACCCCTGAAAATAATCTGGCTGAGTACTGTTCCCCTAATGTGTCCATTTCCACACTATATTTGATAGAACCTGCGGACTGCCACATTGTAACGACCTCCTTAGTCATTTCAGCTAACGAAAGACAACCCGACCAATGCTTAAATATTTTAAGTTGGAACGTCGCAGGGCTGGCCTCTAAGGTGACAGACCATAATTGGGTTAAGATTGTTCAGAATTATGATATTCTGTTACTGCAGGAAACCTGGGCCACACAAGATCTTCACTTAGAAGGCTTCCATTGTTTTAACCTTGTGGTGCCTACCGCCAAGGTTGGTCGCCCGTCTGGCGGCCTCTCAGTCTGGGTTAGCATAAATGCAGGTGGGAACACAAAGGCCATTGTTACCAACAGTGAGAAATACCAGGCATTGTTTTATACAAGGGGGGGTAACAATTTGCTTAATCAATTTCTATAAGAATGATTTTCTGAGCACACCAAATGTAAATTTCACGAATTTGTTTAATTTCATTACTACTTTACAAAGTGAAAATGGATCACATAAACAAGTAAGCATTTGCCTGGCTGGTGACTTCAACGCCAGGATGCCTAGTGGGAATATTGAGGTTGTGAATCCCTTAAGCAATATACCATCTCTCACCAGGGGAATAGAACTTGCAGAGCATCTGTCCAAAACCAACTTAGTAAATGTAATGGAAATTGCGGAGGCAGCTTCTAATCACAATAATGCCGTACCAACCTATAGAGGTCGCGGCAGTGCTTCCACTATCGACTATGTTTTTATATCCCCTACGTTAAAGGATTGCTTATTTAAATCTGAAGTTATAGAAACTGCCTACAGTGACCACAACCCTATAACATTAAAGTTGCAAATTGCGACCAGGCCAAAATACACAAAGGAATGTGGGGCTACTAATCTAGTAACATCGACTGATAATTTAAGATTGGTCTGGAGAGGGGCTGATAATCGGGTATTGCTTTCAAAGCTGATTAATGGAAACCCGCAACTTATCGAAATCTGCCTGTCTTTTAACAGTTTTAACCCAGCTGTTATTGAAGCATTCATTAAATTATGCGGGAGTTTAAACTACTGACCTCCAGGCCCATGGTTGAATCTCACCGTGGCCCTAGGTGGTTCGATAAGGAATGTTCCCGAGCTAACAGGGAGCTCCGTAAAGCCCTTACAAAAAACCCTAGAGATCAGGAACGTGTAAAACTTTTAAGGTTACAATATAAAAATATTGTCAATTTACGGAAGGAGGAAGTTTTAAAAGATCAATGGGATAACCTTGCACGCGCCTCCAGGTTTAAAAACACGACCGGCTTCTGGGCCACAGTTAAAGAAATGAGATCCATGGACCACACACTAGTGCCCATAAGTTGCACCATAGCGAGTGAAGCATGGGAAGCTCATTTCGCTAAGATTTACCAGGCCCCCCCACAAACAGAGTTTGAATTTAACCACCCGATTGCATCATTAATTGTAATATCCCTGTCAGAGGTAGAGGATGCCATCAATCAAAGTATGGGTAACAAGGCTCCTGGTCCGGATGGGCTCCCTATTGACCAGATCAAACACAATCCTGAGTTCTGGGCTCCTCTTTTATTAAATGTGTTTAACAATTTAACTAATAATAAGATTCCAAGCACATGGTCGACCAGTATAATTATTCCGATTTTTAAAAAAGGCGATAGATCCAACCCAGGTTGTTACCGACCAATTTCATTGATTGACAACACCTTGAAAATTTTAGGGAGAATACCGTTTAACAAGATTAGATCATGGGCCGAGGGGGACCATATCTTACAATCATGCCAGCTAGGATTTAGAAGCAACATAGGCACTGTCGAACAGTGCCTAAATTTAAATCTCATTATTGGTAAATACACCATAGCTCACAAATCCCCTATTTATCTGGCTTTTATGGATCTCACCTCGGCCTTTGACTATGTTAACAGATCTCGCCTGTGGTCGATTCTTTTAAAATACGGGTTGGACGAGGTTTTAGTTCATTTTTTAGCGTATCTACACAGGGACTTGAAAGCCAGAGTAAGAATAAGTTCGTGCGGGAAGGTCTCGAAGGACATTGTCATAGGAGTTAGGCAGGGGTGCGTTCTGGCCCCCCTCCTTTTTATTTTATATATTAATGACCTTCACAACTCCCTGTGTGCACTTACCACTGACATCCCAAAAATTAAGGGTAATATATTCCCAGCATTATTGTATGCTGACGATGCGGTCCTGATGGGCCGCACTCCAAATGCTTTACGCATCCTAGTTAAAGGCTTTGTTGATTTTATGGCCGATCTGGACATGTGTACAAATTAAAAAAATAATTTTTAATGGCCTGTGGACCAAAAAAGCACTTTATTAACAGAATCACCATCGGATCTGATACTTTGTCATGCACCAGCACTTTTCCCTACCTTGGGTTGCAATTTGCATCCAATGGCTTATGGGCCAACCATGTGGCCTACAGTAGGAATACATTTTCAAGAGCCATCAATTCAATCCTTACCCTCCGACAACCTAAAAAGGCAGAGGTGGTCTTAGCAATTGTTAAAATCTTTAAGTCGCA
Source organism: Calotriton arnoldi (assembly GCA_963921515.1). Lineage (NCBI taxonomy): Eukaryota > Metazoa > Chordata > Amphibia > Caudata > Salamandridae > Calotriton > Calotriton arnoldi. The sequence goes on from CAWUFW010009826.1 coordinate 367,860, forward strand.
ATGCGTTCCTATTGCAACTTATGGAGCTGAAGTATGGGGCTTCACTAAATGCAGCAACATCCAGGGTGAGGAGAATAGATTTTGCCGCAAATTGCTAAGGGCATCTATCTCCTCTGCGCATTATATCTGTCATAATGAATTAAAATTGGCATATATCGAGGATTTTATAAGGGCTCGCCCAGCCATGTTCTGGATGTCAATCTGGAAGAACCCTGCAGCAACCCTTAGCCGAGATATAATAATTGATTGTCTCCACTGTGACAGGGGAATGGACATTCCTTGGCTGGCTGCTGTTCAGGAGAGTGTGAATAGCGTAAATTATGATCACATCTTCTTTAATCCAACCAATATAGAGCACATCAATCAAAAATCACTCCAGGAGGCTTTATATAATCACTATAGAAGAGAAAGATACAGGAAAGAGGTAATGAAAACATCTGTAGCCAGGTATATGTCCCTGGCGTCAGCAGTCTATATATCGCCCTCTTTACCATCTCGGTATCTCTTAAAACCCATAAGTCGCTGGGAGAGAGGGTTGCTTTTTCGCTTAAGGGCGGGAATATTAAAATACTCACTCTGCTTTCCTCTGGGATTTAATGCAAATCTTGATCAATTACCTTGTCCCTGTGATAACAATAGCAACCAAAGTATGTTACACTTTTTATTCTTTTGTAAATTTTATCAAGAATATACCAAATGGTTTTTAATCCCATTTTTTAAGAAATCAAATATCAGCAATCATAAAACAGCTTATATGGAAATCCTAGAATTGAAAGAGGATGAACTGATATTTCGTGTGGGATCATTTTTAAAGCTGGCAGTCCGCGCATGTACCTCTATGCCCATTATCTGAGCTTCTATTCAAACTCATTGATTGTTAGCATTGTTTTGAGGGCATTACGCTTGGACCATTGGGCTTGTCGGAATTTATCTTTTTAACTGACATGATCTGGAATTTGTATTTGATTTTGGCTACTGTTCGGAAATAAGGACGGCCCAATGCTTTTGTGCCTTTTAATTTGATTCCCACCCTATTTTACTTCCTACGCTGCTATCTGATTGATAATAACATTGTTTTATCTTATCAAAATGTTTCTTAAAAAAGTTTTAAATCTTATGTATTTAAATACTGTCAATGACTTGTGCTTTTATGGATACATTTGTATTCCGAATAAAGATAATTGAATTGAATTGAATTGACTAGTTTTGCAGCAGTTTTTGATTTCCCATGAGTTTGGGTAACAATGGGTTGTTTGGTAGTTATGTTCTATTTGTGAGTTCATATGTTGAAAGTTATTTTTTGAAACTTGTTTTTTACAAATGTGTCGTTAAAATAAAGTTAAACCAATATGTTACTAAACAGCTAGACTCAAGGTTTGTATAAAATATGTCTATATATCTGTTTTACACTTTGTCATTTGTATTCATGACTACTGATGTCATTGCAACCTCCGGTGTTGCTGTGAAGAAGGAAAATGCATTTTTGATGTAGTTATTTCAACAAATGAATACAAAGGGGAAAGTTCAATTAGTATCTTACTAAATACCTACACTGAAACTTTATGTAAAATATGTCTATATATGTGTTTTATACCTTGCCAAAAACACCTGGTATTCGCAGTGTGTCCTCCGTAATTGCACTCATAGAATCACACAGGCACTACCTATGCAATCATAGAATCACACAGGCACTACTCATGTACTTATGTAATTACCCAGACATTACACACTCACTCACAGACCCATACAGCCACTCACACATCCAGTCACCAACCTATACAGGGACTCACTTACCCACTCTCAAAGTTTACAGGTTACAGTTATGAAATAAAATTAAAAATACCTTTGAAATTCACTGAAAAAATCAAAGGTTACAGAGACATTATAGTTAGGCTCAAGTTTCACTTGTACAAAACCAGTGAAATTCAGCAGTTATAGTTAGCTGAGCTAACTATAACTCGCGCCCCTGCAATGCACATATTACATCACTCATGACATGGTCAGCGACATCACTCATGACATCTCAAATGACATCCCTGATGGCATCACTAATGACATCATCCACAGAATCTCTGATGCACCCACTCACACCCCAATATAACATTTCATACACCCACTCTAACTTCCACATTACCATTCTCAAAACCATTGACGCACCCATACCAGTACTTACACACCCACTCCCTGATTCATAGGTCTACACACACATCCACTGTTACCCATACAGCCACTCATACACCAACTCACTCACTAATACAGCCACTGATATGTCCACTCATACAGCCATACAGCCACTCACACACTGTCAGTCACTCATAGAGCTACTCATACACCTACTCACCTATAGAGTCAATCAAACAGCCATTTCCCCACCTATACAGATATATACATACCCACTCACTTATTCATACGGATACTAACACATACTCACTCACCCATACAGCCCCTCACACACGCAATCACTAACCCATACAGCCACTATCACAATCCCTCACTCACACATACACTCATATACTCCAATACTCTATGCTGCCTTTCACATATCCACTTACTCACCCATATACCACTGACACATCCATTCACTCACGACACAGCCATACACACACTCAGTCACTTATACTGCCCTTTTCTTACACACTAACCCATTCACCCACTGACTTACCCACTCACTCATCCATGCAGGCACTCACACACCCTCTCACCCACCCACACAGACACTCATACACCCACTCATATACCCACTCACCTACCTGTACAGCCACTTAGACACCATCTGACAGACTGATACAGAAATTCAGACAACCTACTCAGTGACCCATACATTCACTGAAACACCTAATCACTCACTTATACAGTCAGTCACGCACCTGCTGAATCATCGATACAGGCACTTAAACACCCACTGACACATTAATACACCTTGGTATATATATTTAACACTCATAAACACATTTTAAAACCACTCACAGTCACTGGTTGATATCATCAGTGAAGTAATTTGAGATGTCATCAGTGATGTCACTGACCATGTCATGAGTGATGTAATATGTGAGGTCATAAGCAGTGCATCGCGGGGGCGCAAGCTATAGTTAACTCAGCTAACCTTTGGTTTTTTCAGTGAAAAAAAATGATATATACATATATATCTATATATATATATATATACATATATATCTCATGTGATCAAGGCCTCTCGAAGGCCGAAACGCGTTATGGCTGCAGTGCTGGGTGAAAAATAAATAATTTCTGCACTGACATTTGGGTCTGTTTCGTCTGTTCCCTGGAATGTGGAAGCTGGTGACGGAGTTTGCAGCATATATATATACATATATATATGGATTTCCTGTGTTTTCCTCGAACCATAGGCACCAAACGTTACAGAGGATCACAGAAAGGCAGCACTCTCATCAGCAAAGACGCAGGCAAGTTAAAGTTGTTCGGCGTTTACCATTTTTATTTTTTCAATTATTTTTCTCCATTTGATTTTTCTTTGCAACAGTGCCAAGTGCCTCAAGGAACAAACAAACGACCTACGCGTTTCGGCCAGAGGCCTTCGTCCGGGTCATGTGATTATGGGTGCAGGGTGTTTAAAAAGAGGTGGGTTTGACCCGCCCTCAATTACAAAAAAACGTCCCAAATAAAAAGCATCATTTAAAGGAACAGTAAAGCAAGCATTCAAACATAGCCACTAGCCAGAAGCACTAAAAAAAACAAGAAAAAATATGAAGAAAAAACACATGAGCCTACAAACATCTCTTAAAGCTCATGTAGATATTCAGCTTAATATGCTATTGCATAAACGGAGACTAGGAAGTTTGAAATCACATATGTAACTGGCTCATAAACAAGTTCCATCCAAAATGGACCTGCTAAACTGTTGATCTTATAACATCTTATAACATATCATTGTTAAGTCAGGAGTAACTAATTATTTAGTTAGTCGCTGAGAGAAAAGTGATATCACAAAGTGAATACCTCTGTTGGGCAAAAAATAAAATAGTATAGTAGTTTTTTTGGGGGGGTACACATTTGTCAAATATTGGTGAAGTACCAAATAAAGTAAGCAAGAGGCAAAAGTAACCCATTCTTGATCAAATGCCTCCAATATTCAATCTTACAGCCCATTTTATCATCATGAGGCCAACTAAGTAATATCTTATTTTCAAAAATTAAAAAGTATATGTAAAGTACTTTTTTCAATCAACAATAATAATCCAGATACTACAAAGATACCAATATCATTTCACTGGACAACATGCGGAGAATCAGCAGATCACGGTAAAGTACCTTGTGATATTAAAATTTCCATGCCCCAACCTATTTTCCTTCCTTAGTTAACCAATTCTTCATTCACTTTTGTTGACTAGGTTAATTTTCTACAGCTACAGTGTTTTAAACAAACCAACATGGGTCTAGCCTATGTCTCGGATATTGCATAGAGATATTGTGATGAAAATGAGATATTCAGGCTCATATATTCAAAACATTTCTTTCCATAAAGTGCTATTACTGGCTAAATAATATCTCTTACAAAAAATGAAACCAAGGTATATACAATAAACAGATTTGAATTTTAAATAAGAGTCATTGTTGTGAAAATAGGCCTTCTTCATGTTGTTAATCACAGGAAATTGTGTAGTTCTGCATCTGCATTCAGACCCCATGGTATTTCCGACCCTTTCATAATGATCCATTTCGACTCTGCTTGCCTTAACAGTAAGTCCCGATCTCCCCCTCTGATGTTAAAAGGGATATGTTCAACTCCATAGATTCTGAGATTATCAAAGTTGCCCTCATGTACATTCCAGATGTGTTTGGCGATTGCGTATGCAAAGTCTTTATTTTTGATTGCCCTTAGATGTTGTAAAATGCGAAGCTTCAGCTTATTCACAGTACTTCCTATGTACTCCTTTCCGCATTCGCATTTAAGGGCATAGACCACATGTGTAGTTTCACAGGTGATCCTCTGTCTAATGGTTTTTACCTAGCCCAGCAAGGTAGTTGTTTTCTGTTGGTTTATACCATATCTGCACACTTTGCATTTAGGACATTTAAAAAATCCTTCCGCTCTCAGCCATTGCATTTTGCTGCCACCTTGATCTGTTCTCTGACAGTGGCTATGTGTGAGGATGTCTCCCAGGGATGGCGCCTTTTTATAAGTTATGTTGAGATATACACACTATTTCTTCGCCATCTCAAAGAAACCTTGCACTCACGGTGGAGTTGAACTTTCAAAACATTATTGAGTGCCGCCTTTTAACAGAGATGCGTTTCGGCGTTGTCAGCCTTTTTCAATCTGTATCACCTAATTGATTGCATTCAATATGTAAATTCTCCATTCACTTCCACAGAAGAAATACTCCACCGTTCGTCTTTCGCAGCCCAGTTTGTCTTGATAAACGTAATACCTTACAATGTCCTGGGTTGCACAGTATGTATTTTAAATGTTCCAATAACTTCCAGCAATCAAAAAGGGAAGCTCTCAAATCTGGCACACTGTTATCACAAAGCTTTTCCGTTGTTAAAAACACAAGTCCATTTTTCCACCTCAATATGGGTCAATACCTATGTAGTGCCCTGCTCCGTAATCCCTGTAGTTTGTGTGGCAGAGACAGGCTTCACTACAGGAGTGCCTTCAACTCCGCTCTGAGTTTAATCTTCTCACTGCAGGGGCTGGCTGCTCTCGACTCGTCCTCCTCAGCTCACGTCCGTACTGGGTTCGGGGGCAGACCGGCTGCTACCACTGCTTCACTCCGTTTGCGGTTTGACCGGTCTGCACCTAATCACAATTGGTGCAAGGAGTGGCTCTACCGCACGCGCCTACATATACACACTACTTCTTCGCCATCTAAAAGAAACCTTGCACTCACGATGGAGTTGAACTTTCAAAACTTTATTGAGTGCCACCTTTTAACAGATACGCGTTTTGGCGTTGTCAGCCTTTTTCAATCTGTAGTACCTAATTGATTGCATTCAATATGTAAATTCTCCATTCACTTCCACATATATATCGGGGATATGGGGAATCATTGAACCTTGTCTATTACAGGTTGCCGAAAACAAATTTGTACGCAAATTCTTACGCTTACCTAGGTCTGTACCGGCATCCATTTGTCACAAAGAATTGGGTCTCGACCATGTAACATTAATGCTATGGATCTCAGTTTGGAATCGCCTGGAAGCTGCACTAACCAAGGCTGTAATCAATGATTGTTTGAAGCTAGACAAGGCAGGCAGCATTGATTGGTTGGTATATGTCAAATCACAATTGACAATGATAGGGTGGCAAGATCCTTTCAATAACCCCACGAGTATCTCTAGGCACATGAAAGCTTTGGTCAAGAAAGAATGGATGGACCATATGATGAGGAACAGAGAGGAGGGGGAGCTTAGCAACCGTTCAATCAAAATATATGGTATGTAACAACTAGGCTCATGGAACCATATCTGCTCACTATTCCTAGTTCCCATCATTATTACCTAGTTAGATTCTGACTTGGCATGCCACATCTTCTGGTTGCTTATCCTTCAACAGCTAGATGTGATCAGGACCTTACAGTGTGTCTCTACGATTCGGCCTCTGCTTAATCACAGTTGTATTTTTTCTTTTTCTGTGGGCTATATAACAGGATCAGGAAGGCCCTGCTTGTCCCCTTGTTGAGGACCCTGAAGATTAAACACTGCAGACCTGCACTGGTATATTTATATTTACAGTTACTACAAACAGACATGGTCTGCTACACAGTTTACAAGTATATTGCATCGTCTGTTAAGTTACGGAAGGTGGTGGGAAAATAACTAATCTCCACCTCTCTATACTTGTTCGCTATTCAAGAACTGCATAGCACGATTTGAATATAGCCTTTGGTATCCCCTAGACGCCTAGGCTTCACGTTAGCATCGTAATCAAGGAGTGAACGGATCTTTAGCACTTAGGACCAAGGCAGTGAGCTCCAAGCACAACAATTTCTCTTATGTACAGTACGCGCACTTTATTATGCACTTTACCAAAGTACGCACTATATACATTCATCTTGCAATGCTAGTTTATGGTTTTTCTTTATTATGTCATTTGTCAAATTTGTTGCATTTTAGAGAACCGGATCGTTTTTGTGAGCTCAGCCGCAAGTCAGCGAGTTTTAAGTATAATACACATGCACTTTATTAAGTATCTTATCTAAATACGTACTGCATTTACCACTACGAAATGCAAGAGCATAGTTTTTATGCTACGGTCTGAACCCAATTGTGTTTTATAGTTTTTCCTAATTTTAACTTGGATTTTATGGCAAATCCCACTGACTGGAACATTGTACATACCCCTAACATGCGCAAGTCTGTGGAGTGCATGCATACTTGAGTGATATGGGATAGGCGCAAACTGTATGAATTTGCATCTTTTATGGTATGTTTTTTAACCAAATCAAGATTATTACTACTACTAATATATACCACCAATGGGGAAGATGCACGTTGCATTTAAGAGAGGCTTGTAATGAGCACCAGCGCATTAAGTTTGGCATCTGAGGAAGGAATGAATCCGAAACGCGTCATGCCAAAGAGACCAAATAAACCTACCTGATTATGAGCCGCTGTGTTCCCTGTTGTTTCTTCATAGGAGGCGACTGTTGGTGGATGTTTGGCGCGCGGCCACAGCGCGCAAAGGGAACCCGTCCTAACGGTCCAGCACCTAGTGGCACCAACTGTGTGAGTGTTTCGAGGGATCGAATAGTGCATGGACCGCTGCGGCCATGGGAGGGCAAATATTTGGCCAAGATTGGACCGTGACTTCATGGTGAGGCACTGTGCATTGCCGCGTTGCTTCCTGAATTTGCCCGCAACGGAGGCTGCAGAAGACGTTGGACATAAAGGGAGGTTTGTTAAGTCCTCTGAGAAAAGACTCTGGGAGCTGGTAGCCATTTCCAACATCCTTCCAGAGGGATGCTGGGACTTGCAGTTCTTTGCTCTCCACCAATGGGGAAGATGCACGTTGCATTTAAGAGAGGCTTGTAATGAGCACCAGCGCATTAAGTTTGGCATCTGAGGAAGGAATGAATCCGAAACGCGTCATGCCAAAGAGACCCAATAAACCTACCTGATTATGAGCCGCTGTGCTCCCTGTTGTTTCTTCATAGGAGGCGACTGTTGGTGGAGATATATATATATATTTTTATATTTTTTTTCTTCTCTTTAATACAAGTCAAGGTGGTTAAATCATGTGACAGAAACCCAGGGCTTTAAGTGGGGGGGGGTCTGTGGGGGTCTGAGCACCCCCAGTTTTTTGGGGGGGGCCTCGAAACAGGTCTCTAGGGGGCTCTATTTTCGGGCCTCAAAGGTCAAAGGTAGGGTGACCAGACGTCCCGGTTTTTGTTGGTGTTTCGGGTGAGCATGCGCGCGCACTGCTTAAGGCGTGACGTCATTGTAGCAGGAAGGAAATCCTTTGAAGAGAGACACTTTCTCTCGGGATTTCCCTTCTCTTTGAACACGCAGCGCCACCTACGTCATCGTGCCAGCCATCGGCACAACAACAGCTGGTTAGAACCGGCACGACCCTGCTTTTACGGCCTGCAGCAAGATTTCTCCAGCAACCAGTGTGACCCTGCTCTGCCTTAAAGCAAGCGAGGGACGAGGGTCTACAACAGAATCCAGCAGCAGTGAAAAGGAAACTTACCTTCGTGACGCCTCCCCAGCCCTACCAGCACCGTCGGGACCCTGCCTCCGCATCAGAGCTGCCTCAGCCTTATGCAACTAACTATTGGGGTCTCCATTTTCGCCCTCAGGGTGAACAAAAAAAATCTCATCTCAGTAGCAGCATCATTGCTCAAAGATTTTGGTGTAATTTCAAATAGACTGGTTTTAGTTCTTTCACAGTCTCATCTTTTCAGAACTGAAGCATTTTCAATATTATAATTTATATACAACAAAGCCATAGTTGTTGCTTATTTATCTTATGCAACTAACAACTATTGGCAAAGCCAATAGTCCTGACTTGTTGCAGGTATAATGTTACTGGTTGTATCTGATATATCTGGATCCAATGACAAACAGCAACATACTAGTAGGGTGGCACACTATGCTAAGCACAGATTTTTGTTTACATGTTTTTAAGCCATGCCCTTAATTTTATTGGTCATGGCCCTTTGAGAGAACCCCCAGGTTTTTCATCCCACTAAAAGCCCTGTAACCAGGCGATCCATGTCAGTTATGTGTATATATCGCCGTAGTTAGATCTAAAAATCAATTTTTAGGTTCTGTTGCGTGTCTGTTTATAGTAGAGAAATACTGCTATTTAAAGAGAGAGACTGACTGACTATGAGAGAGACTGACAGAGAGAGTCTGACTGAGAGGGAGAGACTGACAGAGAGAGAGAGAGACTGACAGAGAGAGAGACTGACAGAGAGAGAGAGAGACTGACAGAGAGAGGGAGAGACTGACAGAGAGAGAGACTGACTGAGAGAGAGAGAGAGACTGACAGAGAGAGAGAGAGACTGACAGAGAGAGAGAGAGAGAGACTGACAGAGAGAGGGAGAGACTGACAGAGAGAGGGAGAGACTGACAGAGAGAGGGAGAGACTGACAGAGAGAGGGAGAGACTGACAGAGAGAGAGAGGGACTGACGGAGAGACTGACTGAGGGAGAGAGATTGACTGACTGACTCAGGGAGAGAGACTGACTGACAGACAAGGCCACAATGAGGGAAAGTGAGAAGTGCTGGCACATTAAAATATAGCAGCCTGCGAAGAACTGCTGGCAGTGCCCCCTTCTAAATATAACAACGGTGATGAGAAGGGCTGACAACTGTGTAGAAAACACTTAGAGGGCCTGTTTCCATTGGCTGTGTGTGCTTGGCTTGGGGGTTATTTTGCAAGCAGACCAGTTAGAGGATTGGGCACATTTTTGATATGTTTGTAATTTTTCTTCACACTTGTGCTTTAAAATGCTATATTTGGATCCCGCTTTTGCAACAATTTGCAGTAAATATGTGGTGTAAAAGCCACCATTTGAATCAATTTTTTGTCTGTATTTATCCATATTTATTTTTTGCTAATATTCTATGAAGCGAAGCAGAAGGATGGAAGTGCCCTGGGATAGTCATTATTTTATGCAGTTGTGGGAAGCAGAAGGGTGGGAGTGTAAAATAATATTTCTTTATTCGATGCAGTGATGAAGTAGGATGGCAGTGCCTCAGGATATTCTTTATTCCATGCAGTAGTCTATTCTTGTTCCACTGCACAATAAGAGCATAAGGTGAGCGCTGGTCACTTGGCAGCTGAAGACATTCTTACAGCTCAGCAGAAAAATTCATTGGTGGTGACAGTACACAAATGTAATGCAAAACAGCACATGCAGGGTATTTGACACTGCCTACTACTTGGCAAAAAAAGATCGCCCTTTCACTGACCACCCTGATCTAATTCTCCTTCAGGCAAAGAATGGCAGTGCAATGGGCCGTGTTTTGCACAGCAATGTGACTGCAACTGAAATAATAAAACACATTGCACTGGAAATGCAACAAAGATTGGTCTGTTATATCAGACAACACAAACCAAAGATCACAGTATTAATTGATGAAAGCACTTCTATTAGCAATGCTTCTACCTTAATCATCTACCTCCGTGGCATTTTTGGAAATGAAAGTACCCCAGTGACCATCTATTTCGGCCTTCTGGAGCTGGCAGAAACAAATGCCCTTGGCGTAAAGACAGTTTCTCCTAAGCTACTTCGAAAAAGTTGGACTCACAAAAAGTCTGCTACATGATATCTTGATTGCAGTATGTTCAGATGGAGCAGCAGTAATGTTTGGTAAAAAAGGAGGAGTAGTAGCATTGCTGAAATCAGAATTTCCAAATCTTGTACTGACATGGCACTGTTTGGCTCACAGACTAGAACTTGCTGTGGCAGATAGTTGATGAGGTTGCCGGGGTCAATCACTTCAAGATTTTCATGGACTCATTGTATGGCACATACAGCATGTCACCAAAAAACCAGAGAGAGCTAAATCTGGCCGCCAGCGAGCTATGTGTACAGCTTCAGAAGATAGGGAAAATGCTTGATACTAGATGGGTAGCATCCAGTTACAGATCTGTGAAAGCTGTTTGGAACTGCTTCCCTGCCTTGTGCAAACATTTTGAGAATGCTTCTAAAGACCCATCCAGACCCATAAGAGACCGGAGTAAGTATGAAGGTCTCTTGAAGAAGCTTACATCCTATTCTTTTATCAGAGATTTGGGGGTAATGTGTGATGCACTTCAAGAGCTCAAAGACTTATCACTCTCCTTACAGAGGAGGGACATTACAATTGTTAATGCCCACAGACTTTTGGTTAGTCAAGTACGTATATTTAGAGCAATGAAGGACTCACCAAGGGAGTTTGCTTCTGCGGCTCAGAGAGCAGTTGACGAGGGCAAATTCAAGAATGTTCCTCTTTTCCATGGTAGAAGTAACTCTGTTGCCCTTAATCAAAATCATTTTTTACCAAAGTCTGTCTGTAAATATCAATAAACGATGTGCCCCGGATTCTGAGAAAGAACTTATAGCCAGCTTCAGTGTGCTAGATGCAGGCAACTTGCCTTCTGGTGATGAATGCATTCTTTATGGTGAAACAGATATCCAGAAACTGTGTTTCGAGTTTCAGCTGCCAGAAAGAGATACTATCCAAGCTTTTAGACTTTTCAAAGATTTTGGTGGAAAGAAAACCCCTGAAGCATTAAAAAAGTTAGTAGTTTGCATGGAAACCCTGCCAGCAAGTAATGCGGATTGCGAGAGAGGTTTCAGCGCAATTAACTTAATTGCTTGTCCAACAAGGGCCTCTCTTCTTGTAGAGACCATTTCTTCATGCTTATGGGTAAAACTCAATGGTCCTCCATTTGAAACATTTGACGCAAAGCTGTATGTAAAGAGTTGGCTGGCAAAAGGTAGAAGGTCTGCTGAAGAAAATTGTTGTGAAAAACCCCAGCAAAATAGACACAGTGAATATCTTCAAGGGTTTTGGGAAATCCTGCAATAGATTTCTAAGTAATGTAAATATTTTTTACTTGTTTTTTAAAGTGTTTGGTATTTTATGGCTTATACTTAATAAATATACCTTTTTGCCTATTTTATTATCCTTTGCTGGATGCGACTTCATGATTTTCTTAAGCACACAATGCTAGTTATCTTGATTTAGACCACGCCCCTACTCGGATAGGCCACACCCCTTTAAGAAATTTGCCACGCCCCTTTTAGAGCACCCCCAGTTTTTTTTCCCCACTTAAAGCCCTGCAGAAACCTGTTAATCTCAGTAAAAACTTATCTAAGTAGTAGGTGAGAGGATCTTCCCCTCAGGGATGCACAAAATAGCACTGCGGACAAGATACCATTCATATAGATAATACTGCGCTTAGTGTTCTAACAAAATCCAACTTCCCTTGCCACGTTTTGAAAACGAGGTTATGCTGTTAGGAAATGTGTAAGGTACAACCCTGAGCCCTATGGCCTCTGGGACTACTAGCACCATGAAAGTTAGCAAACATATTCATTGTCACAAAAAACTTCAAGCTAATATAAAACTTCCATATTTGACTAAACTGTCAATACATTCTGGGTTACATATGTGTTTACTGATACTGCATTACATAGGGGAAAATGAACATGATGCAAGTAGATTATAAGTTTGTTTTCACAAATGTCTCTCTGTTGGGGAAGAAGGACTGGGAAATTGCACTCCGCCATCTCCATACTTTTTGTTAGGAGTTCTGCAATGTCCAGGAGTTTGCCCTGACAGGAGCGTCAGGATCTATTGGTGCCTCTTTTGAGGTCTTAGTAGTGGGGATTGTTCCACACTGTCGAGCACAGATAGGATGATGTTCAGCAAAGGATAGGCCATTGACAAACAATCTCCACTCAAGGCAAATTCACTGGTGTCGACATATGGCACTTGTGAAGTATGCAAACTCTGTGGCTATAAAGGATTGCACCTGCAACCTTTGCAGATGGCAGCGGCGTATCCCGTGCAGAACAGTACAGACAAGGCAAGTCTCCAGCACACACAAACCTAACACTATCCATTTGTTACCCCAGACTTCTTGGAGCCTTGACCGGAGAGGGAAGAACTTTCCAGTACCAGATGTGTGGGTAGGATAGGGTGGCTGGCACCAGATATAAATATTGGACCCTCAGACCAACTCTTTAGAACACTCCTAGATCTGTGTACTTCACAGAAGAACTACCCTGCTGCCAGAGGACTGCCCTGCGGCTTGTGGACTGCCTTACTGTATGAGAAGGAAGTCTGGACCTGCTTACCCTTATCCCAGGCTAACCTGAGTGACTCAAAGGACCAGATGGTTGACCTCTTGTTTGAGCTGCAGGGACATAACAAGCTCCAGAGGCTTCCCAGCTGACCTGCTGCAACCGGACCTGACTGGACTTGTAACTGACCTGCTGAGCTCTGCTGGAGCGAGTTCCTGATCCTTAACAGGTGCCTCCCAGGTCTTTGACACTTGGCTGACATCAGTCAGAGCTCCTCCCAAGAGGAGCGCCTTCGTGCAGAGACTCTGCCATCCGCAATGACCACCAACATCCGTCTGCAACATAAAGCTCCGGTTAAGACCAGTCTTCACGCTATAGCGACTGGCAACGCGAGAGCTGCGCTACAGCAATTACTGTCCGCGGTGCCCAACCGACTATTCATGATACAGCGACCGCAGTCTGCAATGCCTGGCCTACCCTTCACGCTACAGCGATGACCATCCCGACACTGTCTCTGCTGCTCATGGCCTCCTCCATCGCGAATGGAACTCTTTGCGCCGGACTTTGAGAAGGTAATTCTTTCAGTGTGACTAACTTGGTTCCTGTATGCGACCGGTGCTCCATTGCAGTTGGCCTGAAATTGTGACTTTCCCCCGGTCTAGCACGACCAGATGACCACGAGTGGCTTCTTTTGTTTTAGACACTATATTTACTTAAAATTTCTAAATTGAATAGGTCTAGTTCTACTGATTGGATTTTTGTTGTTGTGGTATTGTGTTATTTATTCAAATTTACCCTATTTTTCTAAATTGGTTTGGGATTTTTCTTCTGTTGTTTTTTCGCTTTGTTGCTGTTTGTGTGCTGCATAAATACTTTACACATTGCCTCTAAGTTAAGTCTCATTGCTTTGTGCCAAGCTACCATAGGGCTAAGCATAGGTTAATTTAGTGACTTTTGTGGTTCACCCTGACAATGATTGTGGTTGTTGCCTGAGTGGGGCTTCCACCCCCTCAACCAGTAAACACATTTCTTACGTTTATCAATTAGATCGTGTAGTATTTAGTTCTGCTATGAGATTAAAGAACTTTTCTTTTTCCATTAAAGATATGCATTGTGTTAGACAATATGTTTTTGTGTGTTCTGGTTGGGTTTTGATCTCTGAGCCCTTTTCTCGCCACATTACGTTCATGGAAAGCCTGTGGCTACTTGCTCTTGCTTCCTTGAGGGCCTAGTGCAGAAGGGGTCATACTAAGCATAATTTGCGGAGCCATAGGGGGACGGACCCCAGTGGCAAATTACCTCAATCACTACAGTTGGTGCCCAGGAGGCCCTACTTGTAGCCCCCTGAACAGGACCTGGCAGTATTCTATTTACCACACTGTGACAAAATTGTAGGGGTGGACGTAACTCGCAGAGTCTCACTCAGCAAAATTCCTCGGAGTTACGTAAAAACTCCGCAAGATTCCGTGGAGTCCCGCGGGCGGCATTTGGTATGTTGCGCTGCTCGCACTGATTTTTAGTGCCAGGAGCTTTTTCTGTGCTGTAAAATCACATAGAACGGCACCACGCAGCGCGCCAGAGGGCGCTGATTCTTTCTGCCGCTCGAGTGGTTTTTCTACTCGAGTGGCAGCTTTCTTAGCGCGAACAGTCGTGACCTGCTGCGACCACCTGCATTGAGAGATCTTGCCGGGAGGTGTTCTAGCGCCCAAAAATCGCGTTAGGGGATGCAAATTCTCGCTTGCGCTCGCCAACTTAACGCTGGCGAGTCATGCGCAAGAAAAAAAAACACAATGTGGCAGAGTTTTGCGGGAACTCTGCAGTCCAAGCGGAACGCGGCGTGCGCGAAACTCTGTGAATTCCGCTGGCGGAGTGCAATTTTTTACCCACCTCTCCAAAATAACTAGATTTTGATGTGCCTATTCTCAGCTCACCAGGCTTCAGCCATCTTCTCTGGATAAAGCGATACCAAAGGGGATGATGGACGGAGCGTTAGAGCAAATCAAACACTCACCCCCAGTCAACTGATCTGGGTTTAATCCATCATCATTCTTTAGCTCACTCCACCACCCCAGTTCAGACATGGCCATATGCAAATCAGTCTGACCCTGTGCCTCATGGGAACAGTCCAGCCCGAACTGCCAAGCCATGTCTTCCCTGGACCGGAAACAAGCATCCTGGGACCGGTTTCGGGTTCAAAACCCTCATCAGCCAGGCTATCTTGAATCCAGTGGCAAAGTGAGCAAGGGACCCACGTCTGGGCATACCCTGCCAACTTAGGGCGAACAAAGCGATACCAAAGGGGATGATGGACGGAGCGTTAGAGCAAATCAAACACTCACCCCCAGTCAACTGATCTGGGTTTAATCCATCATCATTCTTTAGCTCACTCCACCACCCCAGTTCAGACATGGCCATATGCAAATCAGTCTGACCCTGTGCCTCATGGGAACAGTCCAGCCCGAACTGCCAAGCCATGTCTTCCCTGGACCGGAAACAAGCATCCTGGGACCGGTTTCGGGTTCAAAACCCTCATCAGCCAGGCTATCTTGAATCCAGTGGCAAAGTGAGCAAGGGACCCACGTCTGGGCATACCCTGCCAACTTAGGGCGAACAAGCGATACCAAAGGGGATGATGGACGGAGCGTTAGAGCAAATCAAACACTCACCCCCAGTCAACTGATCTGGGTTTAATCCATCATCATTCTTTAGCTCACTCCACCACCCCAGTTCAGACTTGGCCATATGCAAATCAGTCTGACCCTGTGCCTCATGGGAACAGTCCAGCCCGAACTGCCAAGCCATGTCTTCCCTGGACCGGAAACAAGCATCCTGGGACCGGTTTCGGGTTCAAAACCCTCATCAGCCAGGCTATCTTGAATCCAGTGGCAAAGTGAACAAGGGACCCACGTCTGGGCATGTCTGAACTGGGGTGGTGGAGTGAGCTAAAGAATGATGATGGATTAAACCCAGATCAGTTGACTGGGGTGAGTGTTTGATTTGCTCTAACGCTCCGTCCATCATCCCCTTTGGTATCGCTTGTTCGCCCTAAGTTGGCAGTGTATGCCCAGACGTGGGTCCCTTGCTCACTTTGCCACTGGATTCAAGATAACCTGGCTGATGAGGGTTTTGAACCCGAAACCGGTCCCAGGATGCTTGTTTCCGGTCCAGAGAAGACATGGCTTGGCAGTTCGGGCTGGACTGTTCCCATGAGGCACAGGGTCAGACTGATTTGCATATGGCCATGTCTGAACTGGGGTGGTGGAGTGAGCTAAAGAATGATGATGGATTAAACCCAGATCAGTTGACTGGGGGTGAGTGTTTGATTTGCTCTAACGCTCCGTCCATCATCCCCTTTGGTATCTTCTCTGGATAGGCAAATCCTACAGGTTGATTAAAGCAACAAAGGAAAGGAGCACAATAAAGCGGCAAACCTCAAAAGGTCATGATGCCAAAGAAATAGAGGTATCCTAGGAGGATATGACATATGTTCCATACATGAAGTAACACAAAACGTCATATTAAGCCTCGGCTATTCCATTTTCCGACATATACCCCTCTCGTACTTTCCTTATTCTTTGTAAGAGAACCAGAGGTTCCATCGTGATAAAAGTTTCCAAAGTTTCATTGCCTTAGTAAGAGATAGCATCACTTGGAGGTGGAAAAGGTAAAAGGAATGCCCCTCTCCTTTATTCTCAAATTAACTCTATGGATGCCCAACAGATCCCAATGTAAATAATGATGGCAATTTAGCCTGTTCCACAAAACGTTTCCTGCTTTGTTTCCCATCGGTCCTGAAACCGTGGAAAGGAGCAGAAACGGTTTGACTGAGATTGCAATTGTGATCCATTTGTGAAGGTGAATTTGATTGCCATCTATCCCCTTGTGCAGATTTAATCTGCAAGAACTTCTAATTTAAACAAAACCGATGTCTTACACAAGGAAGGATAGGGGAGAAAACTGCAGAAGTAGTACCATCAATAAAGACAGCCTTGTATTTCCAGTAAACATGCAGTGAGCTGCTGTCTGCCTCGCTTTGGAATGGAAGTTATCCTTCATCCTTTCCCTGCTTGTGCGGTCATTTTCTTTGAATGACTTTGACCCTGAAGAGCGGCTATTGACACTGAAAAATCGCACTTGATCGATGGCTGGTTGGGACGGGGTTTAGAGAGGAGAGGGAAGTGGGATGGGGTGTTCATGTAAATATCAACTCAAGTTTATTGAAATATTGTTTTTGTTTTACATTCTGTTTTTTCCGATTGTGTGTTCTATTTTTTGATAGATATTAGTTTTAGTAATTTTTTTTTTTTTAATTGTTTAATAATTATACAGAATCCTTTACATTTTTACTATTGATTAATATATATATTATATTGTGTTATTTTATGTAATGTAAATTATTATTCCATTTTTATTTAATTATATTTAATAGTCACATTTGTTTTATATATTACTTTTAGAGTGTTTTTCTTTGTTTTAAATTACTTTAAAATTTACTTATTTTTAATATTTATTTGTTACTTTTGTTATATCCTGTCACACAACTGAGGATGGGGGTAGGCACATTCAAAATGGAATACACGCTCCGTTGCAACATTTAGATTTAAAAAGTGTACTACAAATATTTGCATGGTATTCCTTTAATAAGAACCCCATCATCTAGAGGTGAAATTTACATTGCCGCAAATGTAGACCGGGGTATAGCCATACTCTTGAAAATGTCAGTTAATAAAGAGTGCAGTAGAGCAGTGCTTTTAGTACCGCCACCAAAGTGATATTTTGCATTTGTTGATTATTTTCTTAAACAGAGTGCATAATGGAAATTCAAGGGTAACACATTTTTAAATTTTTAATTCCTAGAATCTCCCACTCACCCTCCTAGGAACAGGCTTGCTCCCATCAGGAGCTGCAGCAGTCATCCTGGATCATAGATATTAAGCAGCAACCTTTGTCCTCTATGCGCATTTGGCTCCTTATGACACAGGGGCGTAACACAGGCCTCCGCAGCCCCTGCGGTGCAGGGGGGCCCCCAAGTTCCAGGGGCTCCCCTCAGCATAGTACTCTGGCCGGAGAGCTCCAGACTGAGTCCAGAGGGGGCCCCTCCAGGTACCTTGCAGGGGGGCCCCCTCAAGTTTCGTTAGGCCAATGTTATGACACCTCCCCTCGCCCACTCAGATTGGCTGGACTGACCGGCCACGATCTTTGAGCACGTTGCCAAAAATGGAGTTTGAACAACAAAAACCCCCGAAAGACGTCCAAAGCCAGCTCGGCCTTTGGAAGTGAGTGACTAGAGTCAAACTGTGGGCGCCCCATTGGGACAGGCAGGTAAGGAAATTTTAGACCAGTCTCCCGGACCGCCACCCATGAGAGGGACCTTAAGAGTCCTGGTCCTCTAAATTGAGTGCTGGTGGTGCCCGCTGGCACAGATTATGTACTGCCTGCTCCATTTAAGCTTTGCTTTTACCCACATCCCAAATTGGCCTCCAGCTGCATTTCCAACACCGCAGTCCTCCCTCTTTCTGCCCACATTTAATTGCTTTTATAATATTTTAACATAAATACTCAATTACTCTGCATCCTACTCTTCCTTGTCACCGTCCTTGGTCATGAGGTTTTACCCTCCCTGAACAGACCTCAAAGAAGCATAAAGTAAAAAAGCAATTAACATACACATGGCTGCAAACGAATCACCCCTCGTTAGACGTGTGACTCTACACTAATTTTTCCTGAAAAAGAGCAAGCCTAGGACACTTACAAGGGTGGAGGACTGTAATGATAAAGAGCAGAATGCTTAGTGATCAGTGGCTTAACACAAAATGACGGGGTCCCCATGCAGAATGTGATGTAGGGCTCCGGAGTCTCCCAAACCGGACAGATATTCATTTGTCTTGGGCTTAATGGGGGCCCGAAGGGTTGAGGTTCTCTCTAAAGGGTGGGAGGGCTGCAGGGGCACACCCCCTAATTGACGTCGGCAGTTCTGGTGACCGTGTGATGGGAGTGGATATTGTGTGTCACACGGTGGCTCTGTGTGAGTTGGCAGGTATGCATGCCATTGCAAGTGTTCTGCCGCCATGCAATACCAAGGCTGAGGGGCGCCCTCTCCAAAACAAGGAACCTTAGCCTCCCGCACCACGGGGGCTGCGGGAACCTCCATTACACCCCTGTTAGTGATGAAGATTACTGGTAAGTAATCCTTGCCACAGTCCCTAATCAGGACGATGTAGCAAGCATCTAGGGAGTGCCCAACTGAACCCACCACACGTAAAGCAGATTTGTATCAACGTGACATTTTTAACTCTGTGTACAAAGTCTACACCAGGATAACATTTTTCACAACCAGCTTCACAGAGAAGTCCAACCAATAACGTGAAATAAACCTGAATTAATTTTATTGTGTATTTATGTAAGTGAAGCCCAAGTTGTAGCCCTGCTAGAGTCGGGCATAAGAATATTCCACCCAGAAAGCAGCCATCCTCCGGGTGGAACACCTCCATATAGAAACAAGCATTGGCATAGCCAATAGGTCTCGCCTTTGGGATCTTATAAGTGTTTAGCCAGAGATACTGGCTTTGTCAATGTCTTTTACTGTATTTTAGAGCAGTGTGGCTGTTGTGCAGCATGTTGAAAAGTTATATTAAAAATTGTGTTATAAGCATTTTTGTTACCTTATACATAACCAAGAAGACATTATGTACAACTGAACAACCCTATTAAAAAAATAATTAACATAAAGAATATCTTCTACTTTTTTTGTCCTTACAATGCTGGCAACTTCTTCTTGCCTGTTCTAATGCTTGTTTGTTATAGTTTTTTTTTCTTTTTTTGAGGGGGTGGGGGGCATAAATAACAAGAGGGTGGAGGTTGTGAAATAGTACCTGAATTACAACACTAGCAGCGGACAGAGACTAGGGGAGAATCAACAGATGCCAGATTATGAAGGGAGACTGAGGTGGTGGTGTGCTGGTGCGGAGGTGATGATGAGTGATGCGGAGGTGATGATGAGTGATACTGAGGAGGTGCTGAGTTATGCTGTGGTGCTGAGGTGGTGCTGCACTGGTGCTGAACTGCTGCTGAGGTGGGGCTGCATTTGCTGAGGTGGGGCTGCGGTGGTGATGGTGCACTAATGTGGAGGTGGTGCTGTACTGATGCCGAGATAGTGCTGTGCTGATGCTGAGGTGGTGCTGCGCTGGTGCTCAGGTGGTGGAGAGCTGGTGCTCAGGTGGTGCTGATGCTGAAGTGGTGCTATGTTGTGCTGAGTTGCTGCTGCGCTGGTGCTCAGGTGCTGCTGCGTGGGTGCTCAGGTGGTGCTGAGCTGGTGCTCAGGTGGTTCTGATGCTGAAGTGGTGCTGCGTTGTGCTGAGGAGGTGGAGCTGTGCTGGTCCTGAGGTGGAGCTGTGCTGGTCCTGAGGTGGGGCTGCGCTTGTAGCGGTGTGCTGATGCGGAGTTGTGCTGAGGGGGTGCTGCGCTGGTGTTGAGGTGGTGCTGAGATGGTGCTATGCTGGTGCTGCACTGGTGCTGAGTGATTCTGAGGTGATGCGCTGATGCAGAGGTGGTGCTGCACTGATGCTGAAGTGGTGCTGTGTTGGTGCTGAGGTGGGGCTATGCTGGTGGCGGTGCATGGAGGTGCTGCTGTGCTGATGTTGAGATGGTGCTGTGCTGATGTTGAGATCGTGCTGTGCTGGTGCTGAGGTGGTGCTGCACTAGTGGTGGTGCACTGATGAGTAGGTGGTGCTGTGCTGAGATGGTGCTGTGCTGATGCTGCACTGGTGCTACACCGGTGCTGCACTGGTGCTGCGCTGGTGCTGAGGTTGTGCTGCAGTGGTGCTGAGGTGGTGCACTGATGAGGAGGTGGTGCTGTGCTGATGCTGAGATGGTGCTGTGGTGGTGCTGTGCTGATGCTGAAGGCGGAGCTGAGCGATGCTGAGGCAGTGCTGATATATGCTGAGGTGGTGGTGCAGCGCTATTCTCCGGTGGTGCTGAGTGATGCTTTGGTGGTGCTGTTCAGCTGATGCTAAGTGATACTGAGGTGATGCTGAGTGATACTGAGGTGATGCTGAGTGATACTGAGGTGATGCTGAGTGATACTGAGGTAGTGGTAAGTGATGCTGGTAGTCACGCTCCCACCAACACTACTATTTTAACAAAATAGGAATAAACACAAGCATTTGCAATGCAATAGGTCTCGCATTTATGCGAGTTTGAGCTATTGACATTGCAAATAACAATGCCTTTTATTTTTGTTTTCGTTTTAAAAACATAAATAAAAGGCATTGTCATTTACAATGCCATTAGCTTAAACTTGGGTAACTGCGAGACCTATTGCATTGCAAATGCTTGTTTTTTCGGGCAGCATATTAGTTTTGTATAGAGTGTATTTTGAATTGAGCTGCCTATAGGTGGTCTGTGTGATTTGAGGTTGTATGTGGGTGTTTATTATACAAGGCCACAGCTGGGAGCTTTGGAGTTAAGGGTGAATGAAGTGCGAGTTTTTCCAAAGTGCCAGTCAATGGTTCATAAAGGTGTTCTGTATACCTGCTCATCCAATCCTTGGCCTCTTTGCAGATCGCAGAAAGCTATAATCACTTGTGCCAACTGTAATTGTTATTCTACTCAAAAGTGTGTGAGGGAGACACGCAGCTGTCGAAATATTGACGGGGGAAAACTACAAGAAAATGCAGTGGTTACAGGTGAATGAAAAGATGCACTGTGTGTGTAGGGGGAATGGTGAAGGAGATGCAAGAAATTGCATGCAGGAGAGAGTGAAAAGAAGGTGCTGAAGAAGAAAGAGTTGAGGCGCGAGTTATGCAAATAAAGGATTCCAGAAAGATGAGAAATGGCATAGGGACTGCAGAGGAAAGTGGTGTGAGTGGAAGTGCAGGAGTGACTGTCACGCTCCGAGGACTACTAACTCTTCCATGGACCTTATAATGTTTAATTCATAATCTCACATTTTCAAAATTGAAACATTTTCGTTTACAATTATTCACACAAAAAAAAATCAGTGTTATTTTGCTACTGTTAACAAGTACTTCAAAGCTAAAAGGTGTGGCTTGTTTTAGGTGCATGTGGATGCAGAGATCAGAGAGGAACCAAAATACTGGTCGAGTGGCACACTATAGAAAGCACAGAATTGTAGGTTACATGTTTTAAAGCCATTCTCCTAATCATACATGCCATGCTTCTTGGAAAGAATTCCTAGTTTGGCTATTAGACCACGCCCACTTTTATAGGTCCCTCCCTCTCCTTTTTTTCGCAGTTTTATATAGCAGAATGTTGTAGGGTGGTTTTTAGGGCGCACTACGGCACCTTAATTTGAGCAGGGGTGCTCTATCTAAAATAAGGAAACACGTGTGAAATACAGGAACTCGACCCAAAGGTATTGGAGCGCTTTACATGAGCACCAGTTACGTTACACAAGAACACATTCATTTTTGGTAGACGCAGAAAGTGATTTACCCAGGATCACAAGATGTTGAGCCCACGCCGAGGCTCGAACCTAGTTCCCCAGCTCCAAGGTCGGCAGCTCTGGACGTTACGCCACATCCCCGCCCCACTCCCCAATCGTCACACTTAAAGCCCTCCATGCAGAGGCTTCCTAGTGCTATAAATATCCCGAGTAACACTTCCCACACTCCCAAAGGAACTCATTTTACGTCCCTCGGAAGATACAGGTTGCACAGACACCTCTGTGGTGGAGCAGGTGCACCAACCCACTGAGCAGTTTCGCCGGCAAAATGTGTGTTTATCTTAAAATGATTTCACACTTGACAATTAAACTCAAACCATTTCCTATCAAGATCACGAATTGTTTGCGTTGTGTATACTACAGAGACTAATTTCATACCTCCCCGAGGCTTAGTTCAGTTTGTTTCACACAAAAACCCTTAACAGGAATACACAAATACTGACAAAAAATCATGAACATGGACATAACACTTCATTTTAAAAGTGTCACGTGATTCTGACAAACCATCTAGAAACTGTAGCACTTTCTTTTAAAAGCTCCGCAAGAGCTTGTGGTCGTTTATTACTAGATTTATAGAGCGCCACTTGAGGCCCTCTTCAAGGCGCCATTCTTAGACCCTTGTAAGTTCTTGCAAAACTGGTAATTGCTTAATTGGCTGGAGCAAGGATTCGCCGTTGAGGTCACACTTATTTTGCCATTCACGTTGTGGCTGTGTTTTCAAGGGAAGAGTGAGGGGGGGGGGTGGGGGCAGGGGCAGGGGGAGGCCGCTTTCACATCAAAGGGCAGGCCCCGCTAATTCCTTTTAATGAATCGCCATTTGCAGGAGGTGGCAACATGCGCTGTTCAGACACGGGTCATCGTAAGCAAACAATTTTGGTAGCCCACAGCCCCCTCTGCGCCCCCGTTTCCTAAAAGAAAAAAGAAAAAAAAATTCCCTGTGATCTGCTTGGAAAACTATTGTGGACCGACAGCCTTTCCTTGCGAGGTTTTTAAAAAAAAATTCTTTGAACTCACCATTCCCTGTAACTCCTTAATTTCATGCATGGGGGTCAAAAGACAAAGGTCAGCTCTGTACGCCGAAACCCACCCCTTCAAAATTGAAATAAACAAGCGCGCGCTGCATAGATGGGGGCTGCAGCGGGAGAGCGAGGCGGAGGGAGTTGTGTACGCGCGCGCTGCGCGCGAAAGCACTTAATGAGCCATGACGGCTCCTAACTGTAGCAGATGGCGGCTGCGCGCGTTCACGCGCACATGCACGCAAGCTTTAGGCCACAAGCAAAAGCTTGTGGTCGCATTTCTGAAACTCATTACTAAATGTCTCGCCAGATCAGCGCATGCGCTGGCTCAGGCGAGACCTAAAAAATGGAAGCGGTATCCCAGCAGCAGAAAAGGTCAAGGAAATGGCAGAACAACCTGCTAATGGTAGACACTGTAGGTTTACCACCCTTATCCTCAAGACCGAAGTACACAGACAGCGCATTAGATTTTCTGAAGGATTTGGTGTGAGTGACTTCCCAAAATCAAGATCATGAGATTCCAGCCCATGCTATCCACATGTAGGGACAAGATAGCAATGACAACAAGTTGAGAAAGCGGGACAGCACTTTAGACTTCAAGGCAGGAAAGGGACTCAATAATAAACCCTCTGGGATACATTTTAAATAGAGCATCCTACAAAGTAGAGCATCAGTCTCCTCCAACAGACTGTAAAAGTAATTGCAAGAAGAAAAACAAGTCTAACAGATACTTGAGCAAAGCCTCCTCCAAAGATTAAAAAGAAGCACCTCTACACCTCTGAAGGACCAAAAGTAGATCCCATGATGGAATTACCATCATAATTCTAAGATGTGCTAACTCAAAGTTCCTAAAGTAACAGAAGAGTGCTCCTCTGTTAATGATAGATGGTCTGGGGACCTATAAGCAATTGTATTGTAGCTAATTGAGCTCAATGGGGGAAGGAACCAGAACCAACTAGAACCCAGAGGAAACGCTGGAACAGCAAAGAAAGGTGGGGAATGTGTATCACACTGTGGACTAGACTAAGAAATTTGAATGTAATAAGTTCTTTCACAGGAAGCCTGTGCAACAAGGCCAAAGCTGGGAAAATATGACATTTTTGCTTTAAACCCAAACACCAGCCTAGCAGCATCATTTTTGACTACAAACATTTTTTTATTAAGGGTAAGGAGAGCAAACCACAGATACACAGCATGTCGCCTACAACCCATTGAGAGGCCGGCCGCAAAATAGGACAAGTGTAGATAAGGCAAAGGTGCGGCAGCAGGAGAATTATACATTCACATGAGGTTACACAGCAAGTCGCCTACAACCCATGCAGGGCCGGCCGCGAAGTGGATAGGGCATAAAAATCAGGCGTATGCTGAGAGGCATCTCCAAGTGGGCAGAATCACAGTAAGTAAACGAACTCGAACATAAACGTGAGACAGAGAGAGAGGAGAGAGAAAGACAGGAAGAACCAGCAAGAGAAGAGAAAGAAAAGCAAGAGAAGAGAAAAGAAAAAGGGAAGAAAGGGAGAAGAGAAGAAAAAGAGGAAGGAAAAGGAAAATAGAATGCGGGAGGAAGTCCTCATCGAGATGGTGGCTTGGTGGTCAGGTAGCAGCATGGTGGCGTCAGAGTCACGAGGGCACAGTGAAAGCGAAGGGAAGTAGCGCATCATCAAAAAGGCGCAACGCCCAAAGTTTCGGGGGCTGGAAACGGGCATGCTCTATCCTACAGAAGTGGTCAATCAGTGGTTGCCAGAGTTTGCTGAACTGGGTGTCTCGATGCTGCAAGCGCGCAGTGAGAAGCTCCATGGCCATGATGTGCCACAGGCGAGTGAACCAAAGAGTAACCGGTGGGGTCTCTGCTTTCTTCCAGTATAGCGCTATAAGTTGTTTCGCCGCACCCAGCATATAGAGACAAATATGCCAGTCACTACGAGTCAGCGCGCGCAAATTGGCAGGCTTGATGCCTAAGAGTATTGTAGCAGGAGATTCAGGCAGGGGGAAGCCAAGAACCAGTTTGATGTGGCTAAGTATCTCTTTCCAGTAGGTGGCCAGAAGTGAACAAGACCACCACACGTGAAGGAAGTCACCAGGTGAGGTCAAACATCGCCAGCAAAGGGGAGAGGTCGCAGGGAACATTTTATGCAGCCTTTGGGGTGTATAATACCACTGAGTCATTACCTTATAGGCAGTTTCTCGCTGCGAAATGCAACGGTATACCTTCGGGATGTCGCGCCACAGGCGCTCCCATTGTGCAGATGTGACGTCTGCGGCCAGATCAGATTGCCAGCGAGACTGGTAGGGGTGAGAGGGTAGCCGCGGGGAATGTTGGAGGATGTGATAAGTGCGTGAAACAAGACCCCTAGAGTTATCAAACGAGCGAACCAGCCGCTCGAAGGGCGTAAAGGTACGCGTGGCCGCCGGCGCCAGAGATCCAGCATATATCCAATGTCGAAGTTGCAAATACTGTATTCGAGCCCCGTCGGGGAGGTGGAACTCTCGCCTGTATTGGTCGAAAGTCTTGAAAGTGGCTCCCACGAAAAGATCCCGTATCGTTCTACACCCGCCGTCTAGCCATTCAGAAAAAGCGGTAGAGTGTAAGGCAGGTGGGAAGAGGGAATTACCAGCGATAGGAGTGTGAGGAGAGGGAAAGGTGGTAAGGCCTTTAGAGATAGCCACCTTATCCCAGATGTCGAGAACAGTCTTGGTAGGAACGGCTATGTACGCGCTTCGCGAGCGAGAAGCCCGAGAGTGCCAAGGCAGATCCCAGACGGAGCGCCCAGTTACCGCCCTATCCATATGGAACCACACCTTCTCACTCTCCCAAGCCATCCATTCAGAGATGAAGCGAAGATGCGCCGCCCAGTAATAGTCCAACAGGTTAGGACAGGCCAGGCCCCCCGTGTCCCGAGGCAGCATAAGGATTTTGCTGGAAAATCGCGGGCGTCCCCCCCCCCCAGACAAACCTGGTGAATTCGCGCTGCAGGCTTTGGATCTGATGGTGCGGGATAGGGGTGGGAAGAGATTGGAAAACATACAGGATTTTTGGGAGAATGGACATTTTAAGGGCATGAAGACGACCCAACCAGGAGAGAGAGAGGTTTCCAGTTTCGCAGGTCCTCTAGCACGGACCGCCTGCATTCTTGCCAGTTCGCTTGCGACCAGGTGGCAAGGGTGGGTGTCAGATTGAGGCCGAGGTATCGGATGGAATGTTGAGCCCACTTATAAGGAACCAGTGCCTGAAGCAGGGGAAGCTCCTCCACCGGGATAGTGAGGTTCAGAGCCCAGGATTTGTCATGGTTGATCTTAAGCCCCGACGCCTGTTCGAATTGACGCAATAGGAGGTAGAGGGCGGGAAGAGACGTGCGTGGTTGCGACAATGTAAGGAGCAGATTGTCCGCAAACAAGGCTACCTTATGCTGTTGGCCTCCAAGAGAGATGCCGTGGATATCTGGCGCCTGTCGAATCATAATAGCGAGAGGCTCCACCACAAGGGCAAACAGGAGGGGAGAGAGAGGGCAGCCCTGTCGCGTGCCTCTGTGTATGGCAATGGGATCAGAAAGGTGACCATTGACCCGAACCTGAGTCGCAGGGGAGAGATAAGAAGCCATGATACGAGACACCATCAAGGGACCGAGCCCAATTTTGCAGAGAACCGCGCGGAGAAAAGTCCAGTCCACGCGGTCAAATGCCTTCTCCGCATCAAGAGACAGCAAGCATGCGGGAATATTCCAGTGCTGAGCTTTCCCAACAAGATGGGCGACCCACCGCACATTGTCTGCCCCCTGTCGCTGCCGGATAAAACCGACCTGATCGGGATCGATCAGGCCCGGAAGATGGGGATCCAGGCGTTTAGCTAGAATTTGGGTATAGAGCTTGAGATCCGAGTTAAGAAGCGCAATAGGGCGAAAAGAAAAGCACAACGCGGGATCCTTGCCTGGTTTCGGAAGTAAAGCTATCTCGGCGAGACCCATGGAGGAAGAGGGACCCACCACATCCGTGAAGGAATTGAAAAGGCGAAGGAGATGGTGTTGGAGTTGCGGGAAAAAAACCCGAAAGAAAGCGGCAGTCCGTCCGGACCCGGTGATTTCCCAAGAGGGAGATCTTTAAGAGCTCCCGCAAGCTCGCTCTGGGAAAGTGGGTCCTCCAGCAACTGTGCGTGATATGAAGTGATCGGAGTCCAGGTGCAAATATCTAGTACAGCCCGAATCCGTTCCGGAGGGGGCGTCTCCGCGGCGTATAGAGAGGAGTAATATGCGTGGAACGCCGCAAGCTTATCCTTCTCAGCAGTGGCTCGAGAGCCATCAGGGCGTTTAACGTTGGCTATGTGGGCTTTGGCCGTCCGTGCCCGCAAGCGCTGGGCCAAGACCGTACCCACCCTATCCCCTCCCTCATAGTAGCGCTGTTTAAGAGCCAGAAGTGCCCGTTCGGCCTGATTGGTGCGGTGCGCGCGGAGTTGACCGTGCACTACGGCCAATCGCCGCTTGTGGGCGGCCAGTGGCTGCGCCTGATCAAGTCGCTCAAGCGCCTTTATGTCGCAAGAGAGGGTAGATTCAAACAAGCGCGACTCCCGGGCACACGCTATGGACGTGATATGACCACGGATTGTGGCCTTGAAGGCATCCCAAACCACCGAAAAAGGAGTTTCCGGCAAATCATTCGTCTCAAAATAAGAAGTAATGGCTTCCCTAAGTTCCGCGACATCAACTGGGTCACGAAGGATATGAGCGGGGAGTCGCCAACGCGGTGGGCGGCCAGGATGGGAAGACGGATCTCTGAGAAGAAGCTCCAGGTGCGCGTGATCGGAGATTGAGATATCCGATATGGAAGCCGAAAGCGTGTCCCCTATGAGAGAGTGGGAGACGAAGAGATAGTCGATGCGCGAGTAAGAGCGGTGTACGGGGGAGTAGTACGAGTAGTCTCGCGAGTCGGGAGAGTGATAGCGCCACGCATCTATGAGGCCAAGCTCAGTCAATTGCTTCTTGAGAGCGGAGGACATAGCCCCGGCACCATGAAAAGAGCAAGCGCTACGGTCATCATTGGCGTCCCATACCAGATTAAAATCACCCCCTATAATAAGGGAGGGATCCGTGCACAATATTCGGTCTCGCAACAGCTCCCAAAGGTAGTGATCCTGCGCCTGATTGGGAGCGTACAGGTTACAAAGAGTGATGGACCTGCGACCAATCCGAACCGCCACTTTGAGGAACCTACCATCCGGTGTGCGGGTTACTTTGGAGTCCCCCTGCTGAATGCCAGCGCGACACAGGATCGCTACACCAGCTACCTTGGTAGCAGCAGAAGCCCAGAATTGAAGCGGAAAGCGAGGGTGGGCCATGCGGACTACATCCGGCTTAAGCAAGTGGGTCTCCTGAAGGAAAATGATATCAGGGTTCAGCTGCAAGAGATAGCGCCATATTTGTCGCCGCTTGTTAGGGGAATTGAGTCCCTTCACATTAAGGGAGACAAGCTTTAGGCTGGGTGCGACGGCCATGACTGGAGGGAAGAGAGACCAAGTGCGCGCAGCAGCAGGAGGTAATGCAGGAGGTGGCGGAGTAAGGGGAAAAGTGTGAGAGGATGGGAGGGGAAGCCATGGTCTACAACCACTTCAGGAAGGGCCAGAAACCCCAGAGGAAGGGCATGCGTCCAAAACCCTACAGTGGGGAAGGAGAGGCGCTCCACCCAAGGCGCTAACAAAGGAGACAGGCGGGGCATAAAAAGCAAGGCCAGTTAGCCTCCCAACAGGACACAACAGCATCCCCGCACTCCCCCAAAGCCAAACCACACAGCAGAGGCAAGCAAGGACGCTCCCACAAAGAGCCCAAGACAGGGCGAGAAAAGAAAAAGCCATGAAAAGAAAGAGGAGAGGAGAAAATAAACAGGCCAACTGGGCCAAGGTGGTACAGAGTCATGTCGGAACAGCCCAAGCTCCCGAAGGTAGGGCGTCCCAGAGAAGTCACTCTCCTATAGGACTCTGCAAAAAAGGGGGGGGCCGGCACGCAGAAGGCTAGGAGCCCCCGCTACCAGCCCTCCGCAAGGCAATGAGAGGTACAGAGCATGAATCGACCTCCGGGCCCGGGCAAAGGTCCCCCAAAACTGAGTCCCCAACGAGCGCACCAGCAAGCACTACTCCGCGATGAATTGGGCTACAATGCGAGGGACGGAGAGGCGATCAGAGAGCGGACGTGATTGACGGCATCCTGTTTGGCCTGGGTGGAGTCTGGGCCCCCCGGACGACGTCCAGAGCGAGGAGGAAGAACAGTGGACCACTCCGGCCGGAGCGAATCCGCAGGGCGGGCACGAGAGGAAGGGGAGTCATCAATATCCGAGTCCAGAGGCAAGTGAAGGAGGCGCAACGCCTCTTGCAGAGACCGGAGGATCCGCCGCCGACCCTCCCAGAGGAACATCAGGGCGAAGGGGTGCCCCACTGATACTTAATGTCCATGGCCCGCAGTTTATCAGTGACAGGCTTGAAGGCTTTCCGCCGGCGAAGCGTGGAGGGCGCGAGGTCTTGGAAGATTTGAATGGAGAGCCCATTGTAGGAGAGCGCCCGGACCCCCTGCACTTTGCGAAGAATGGCTTCCTTGTCCGCAAAGAAGTGGACCCGTGTGATAATGTCAGGTACAAAGTTGGGACGGTTGCGGGGCCCGGAACACGATGAGCTCTATCCAGCATAGGTGGCGTGGTGCCCTCCCCTTCGCGGATGGCATGGAGGAGGTCTGCAGTGTACGACAATACATCAGTCCCCTCCGTTCCCAATGACACGCCTCGGATACGGAGGTTGTTCCGCCGCCCGCGGTTCTCCAAGTCTTCTTGCTTCAGCTGCACAGAGATATTCTGGTCTTCCAGCTCAGACACCTTCCTCCAGAGACTCTCAACGTCCTCCGTCCTGGCATCCATCGTCCTCTCGAGGCCATCCACCCTGTCGCCAATCTCCACGACATCCTTGCGAACATCCTGAAGCCCAACTTTAAAGTCCTGTCGGAGGGAGCTAATTTCAGACTTGATTTCCTGCAAGAAGGAGGACATGTAGGCTTGGGTGATCGACACCGCGAGGGCGGACGCGCCCGAGGAGGCAAGAGGATCATCCTGAGTGGACGGAGGCGCCTTGGCCCAAAGGGAGGCCACCGGATTGCCGCGGGAGGCAGCTGAGTCCATGTCCCTGGTGCCCCTATGCTTGGGCGGCATAGCGGCGGTGGCCCAGGGAACCCGAGGCCCAGTCAGGGAAGTAGTGCAGAGGGTGGACCAAGGGATGAGATAAAGAGGACCGGTGGGGGGGTAGTGGGCAACCCCGGTGATGTAGGTAGGTACCAAGCGCACAGTGCAGCCCCCGGGGGCCCCCGCCACCACACAAGGAACAGGCAGGGGAGGGCTCTCCCGCGATGATCAGGCCCCAAGAGTAGACCAGGCCGTGTCTACCAGAGCGCAAGTGCAAGAGGGCGCAGGCCGAGCTCCAACAAGGGGGCCACCAGGGAAGGACGCGACCCCGCGCTCCGCACCACAGAAGGCTGTGTCCAGGAGGGGGGGTCAGGATGGAGCCAAGACCAAGGGGCGGCAGACACAGACAGAGTCCCAATGCGGAGCCGAAAGCCCACGTAGAGCCAGAGAGGACCCCCCGTCCCGGTACCTGTACCTCCCTGGCGCGGTCTGCGGAGTCCACCAGGCGAATCCCCTCACATGGGCAGCAAGGAGCGTGGAACCACCAGGGGGCCCCTGCGATCACCGGGGGGCCCCACGCCAACAGCAATCCGCCGAAGCAGGGAGACAGCGGATGGTCAGCAGGTGAGGCCCACTCCACCCACTGCAGCGCCGGTCACCCCCCTCCAGGGAGGCGTCGCAGGCCCCAGCAGGAATGCGGCGTCGGTCTGGGCCCAAGATGGCGGTCCGCTGAGGTCGGGTCAGCTCCGGCCGAGGGAAAGACAGCTGCGGAGGCCCGGGTGGCAGCGCCCGGCCACGGCACGGCCGGGGGGGCTCCAGCCTTCGAAGATTTCACCGCCGGCAGCAAAGACGGGGCCCCCCCGAGATGAGGCCCCCAGCGCCTTCAGGATCACCGCCGGGGCAGCAATCCGCCGGGGCAGGGAGACAGCGAGTGGTCAGCAGGCCAGGACCACTCCGCCCACAGCAGCGCCGGTCACCCCCCTCCAGGGAGGCGTCGTAGGCCCCAGCAGGGATGCGGCGTCGGTCTGGGCCTAAGATGGCGGCCCGCCGGGGTCGGGGCCGCTCCAGCCGGGAGAAAACAGCTGCGGAGGTCCGGGTGACAGCACCCGGTCACAGCACGTCAGGGGGGGGGTCCAGCCCCCAAGGATGTCACCGCTGGCAGCAAGGACCGGTTCCGCCAAGATGAGGCCTCCAGCGCCGCCGGGATCGCCACCGCAGCCGGGGACCAAAATGGCAGGTGCGGCAAGCCGGGCCAGGACCGGCCCGTGAAGAGTGGAAAGGCTGATCCCCCAAAGGGCCTCCGCGACCCAGAGCGCTGCCCCGGAGGTCCCAGCCACAAGCGGAGCCCGCTCCAGGAAGATGCGGAGCCCGGAGGCGAAGAGTAAGGTAAAGGCGAGAGGCGCTGGAGCGGAGACTCGGTGAAACACGTCTCACTCCATGCGCGCTCAAGCCACGCCCCCAGCAGCATCATTTTTAATTAGCTAGTATTTGCGGATCAAATAACCAGGGAGTTCAAGATAGACTGCGGTACAGTAATCTAGACGGGCTGCACAGTGCAATTCAACGTACATAATTGAAAGAAACCAGTTGAACTCTTCAAGGTTTATTACAAGGGAGAGACCCTTGTCCTCCTTCTCCACCAGAAAGAGATTAATGCCAAAGCCCCTCAGATAAGGGTAGACATTTGGGATAGCTCTCTTTCGTTCCAGTTCCGTTACCTCCTGGTCTATTAGGTGGAAATATTCATCGAAGAAGGACAGGAGGCGTAGGGTGGTTGCCTTGTAAGGTAAACCATAGAACTGTATACTAAAACCCCTGACGGCTTTCACGACCCACGGGTCCGATGTCATCTGTTTTGGCACCCGTGAAGTATGCAAACTCCGTGGCTATAAAGGATTGCACCTGCAACCTTTGCTGATGGCAGTGGCATATCCCGTGCAGAACAGTACAGACAGGGCTAGTCTCCAGCACACACAAACCTAACACTATCCATTTGTTACCCCAGACTTCTTGGAGCCTTGATCGGGGAGGGAAGAACTTTTCAGTACCAGATGTGAGGGTAGGATAGGGTGGCTGGCACCAGATATAAATATTGGACCCTCAGACCAACTCTTTAGAACACGCCTAGATCTGTGTACTTTACAGATGAACTACCCAGCTGCTAGAGGACTGTCCTGCAGCTTGTGCACTGCCTTACTGTATGAGAAGGAAGTCTGGACCTGCTTGCCCTTATCCTAGGCTAACCTGAGTGACTCCAAGGATCAGATGGTTGACCTCTTGTTTGAGCTGCAGGGACATAACAAGCTCCAGAGGCTTCCCAGCTGACCTGCTGCAACCGGACATGACTGGACTTGTAACTGACCTGCTGAGCTCTGCTGGAGTGAGTTCCTGATCCCTATCCGGTGCCTCCCAGGTCTTTGACACTTGGCTGACATCAACGCCCAGACGTGGGTCCCTTGCTCACTGCGCCACTGGATTCAAGCTAGCCTGGCTGAAGAAGGGTGACATACCCTGAAACCGGTCCCAGGATGCTTGTTTCCGGTCCAGGGAGGACCTGGCCTGGCAGTTCGGTCTGGACTGTTCCCATGGGGCACAGGGTCAAGACTGATTTGCATATGGCTGGGTCCAAACTGGGGTGGCGTAGTGGGCAAAAGAACGATGGATTTAACCCAGATCTTTTGACTGGGGGAGAATGTTTGCATTGTCAGCATTCCGTCCATCATTTGTTTGCTGTAACACATTTGTTTGCTGTAACACTTGGCTGACATCAGTCAGAGCTCCTCCCAAGAGGGGCCCCTTCGTGCAGAGACTCTGCCATCCGCAATGACCACCAACATCCGTCTGCATCAAAAAGCTCCAGTTAAGGCCAGTCTTCACGCTATAGTGACTGGCAAAGCGAGAGCTGCACTTAGCGCTACAGCAATTACTGTCAGGGGTGCCCAACTGACTATTCATGATACAGCGACCGCAGTCTGCGATGCCTGGCCTACCCTTCGTGCTACAGCGATGGCCATCCCGACACAGTCTCTGCTCCTCATGGCCTCCTCCATCGCAAATGGAACTCTTTGCGCAGGACTTTGAGAAGGTGATTCTTTCAGTGCGACTAACTTGGTTCCTGTATGCGACCGGTGCTCCATTGCAGTCGGCCTGAAATTGTGACTTTCCCCCAGTCTAGCATAACCAGATGACCACGAGTGGCTTCTTTTGTTTTAGACACTCTATTTACTTAAAATTTCAAAATTGAATAGCTCTAGTTCTACTGATTGGATATTTGTTGTTGTGGTATTATGTTATTTATGAAAATGTACCCTATTTTTCTAAATTGGTTTGGGATTTTTCTTCTATTGTTTTTTCGCTTTGTTGCTGTTTGTGTGCTGCATAAATACTTTACACATTGCCTCCAAGTTAAGTCTCACTGCTTTGTGCCAAGCTACCAGAGGGCTAAGCATAGGTTAATTTAGTGACTTTTGTGGTTCACCCTGACAATGATTGTGGTTGTTGCCTGAGTGGGGCTTCCACCCCCTCAACCAGTAAACACATTTCTTACATTTATCAATTAGATAGTGTAGTATTTAGTTCTGCTGTAAGATTAAAGTACTTTTCTTTTTCCATTAAAGATATGCATTGTGTTAGACATTATGTTTTTGTATGTTCTGGTTGGGCTTTGATCTCTGAGCCCTTTCTCGCCACATTACGTTCATGGAAAGCCTGTGGCTACTTGCTCTTGCTTCCTTGAGAGCCTAGTGCGGAAGGGGTCATACTAAGCATAATTTGCAGAGCCATAGGAGGACAGACCCCAGGACACCAGTGGCAAATTACCTCAATCACTACAGTTGGTGCCCAGTAGGCCCTACTTGTAGCCCCCTGAACAAGACCTGGCAGTATTCTATTTACCACACTGTGACAAAATAGTTGGGGTGGACGTAACTCGCAGACTCTCACTCAGCGAAATTCCAGGAAGTTACGTAAAAACTCTGCAAGATTCTGTGGAGTTCCACGGGCGGAATTCGGCACGTTGCGCTGCTCGCACTGATTTTTAGTGGCAGGAGCTTTTTCTGTGCTGTAAAATCACAAAGAACGGCACCACGCAGCGCGCCAGAGGGCGCTGATTCTTTCTGCCACTCGAGTGGTTTTTCTATTTGAGTGGCAGCTTTCTCAGCACGAACAGTCGTGACCCGCTGCGACCACCTGCATTGAGAAATCTTGCCAAGAGGTGTTCTAGCACCCAAAAATCACGTTAGGGGATGCAAATTCTTGCTTGCGATTGCCAACTTACGCTGGCGAGTCACGCGCAAGAAAAAAACCACAACGTGTCAGAGTTTTGCGGGAACTCTGCACTCCAAGCGGAACGCGGAGTGCGCGAAACTCCGTGAATTCTGCTGGCGGAAGCGCAATTTTTCACCCACCTCTCCAAAATAACTAGATTTTGTTGTGCCTATTCTCAGCTCACCAGGCTTCAGCCATCTTCTCTGAATAGGCAAATCCTACAGGTCGATTAAAGCAACAAAGGAAAGGAGTACAACAAAGCGGCAAACCTCAAAAGGTCATGATGCCAAAGGAATAGAGGTACCGCTTTTCCACACAATTATTGGCCCTTACATAGGAGGATATGACATATGTTCCAGACAGGAAGTGACACAAAACTTCGTATTAAGCCTCGGCTATCCCATTTTCCGACATATACCCCTCTCTTACTTTACTTATTCTTTGTAAGAGAACCAGAGGTTCCATCGTGATAAAAGTTTCCAAAGTTTCATTGCCTTAGTAAGAGATAGCATCACTTGGAGGTAGAAAAGGTAGAAGGAATGCCCCTCCCCTTTCTTTCTCAAATTAACTCTATGGATGCAATGTAAACAATGATGGCAATTTAGCCTGTTCCAAAAAACTCTTCCTGCTTTGTTTCCCATCGGTCCTGAAACCGTGGAAAGGAGCAGAAACGGTTTGACTGGGATTGCAATTGTGATCCATTTGTGAAGGTGAATTTAATTGCCCGGCTATCCCCTTGTGCAGATTTAATCTGCAAGAACTTCTAATTTTAACAAAATAAATGTCTTACACAAGGAAGGATAGGGGAGAAAACTGCAGAAGTAGTGCCATAAATAAAAACAGCCTTGTATTTCCAGTAAACATGCAGTGAGCTGCTGTCTGCCTCGCTTTGGGATGGAGGTTATCCTTCATCCTTTCCCTGCTTGTGCGGGCATTTTCTTTGAATGACTTTGACCCTGAAGAGCGGCTATTGACACTGAAAAATCGCACTTGATCGACAGTTGGTTGGGACGGGGTTTAGAGAGGAGAGGGAAGAGGGATGGGGTGTTCATCTAAATATCAACTCAAGTTTATTGAAATGTTGTTTATTTGTTTTACATTCTGTTTTTTCAGATTGTGTTTTGTATTTTTTGAGAGATAGTCATTTATGTTTAATATTTTTTTATTGTTTAATAATTATACAGAATCCTTTTACATTTTTACTATTGATTAATATATATATTATATTGTGTTATTTTATGTAATGTAAATTATTATTCCATTTTTATTTAATTAGATTTAATAGTCACACTTGTTTTATATATTACTTTGAGTGTTTTTCTTTGTTTTAAATTACTTTAAAATGTACATATTTTTAATATTTATTTGTTACTTTTGTTATATCCTGTCACACAACTGAGGATGGGGGTAGGCACATTCAAAATGGAATACACGCTCTGTTGCAACATTTAGATTTAAAAACTGTACTACAAATATTTGCATGGTATTCCTTTTAATAAGAACCCCAGCATCTAGAGGTGAAATTCACATTGCTGCAAATGTAGACAGGCGTATAGCCATACTCTTGAAAATGTCAGTTAATAAAGAGTGCAGTGGAGCAGTGCTTTTAGTCCTGGCACCAAAGTGATATTTTGCATTTGTTGATTATTTTCTTAAACCGAGTGCATAATGGAAATTCAAGGGTAACACATTTTAAAAAATGTTCATTCCTAGAATCTCCCAGTCACTCTCCTGGGAACAGGCTTGATCAGGGCCTGCAGCAGTCATCCTGGATCACAGATATTAAGCAACAACCTCTGTCCTCTATGCGCAGTTGGCTCCTTATGACACCTCCCCTCACCCACTCAGATTGGCCAGACTGACGGGTCACGATCTTCTTTTTTTTAATTTATTTTTTTAAACGACTTTATTGAGAAATTGACAAGAGGTTACAGGGCACCAGCAAAATTTTACAATAAAGTAAGACTCTTCAAAACGAGCGAGTGGCAGTCCAGTGCATCTTATAGGTCCATTGTTGGCAGGTCACGATCTTTGAGCACGTTGCCAAAAATGAAGTTTGAAAAACAAAACCCCTGAAAGATGTCCAAAACCAGCTCTGCCTATGGTAGTGAGTGACTAGAGTCAAACTGTGGGCGCCCCATTGGGACAGGCAGGTAAGGAAATTTTAGATCAGTCTCCCGGACCGCCACCCGTGAGAGGGACCTAAAGAGTCCTGGCCCTCTAAAGTGAGTGCTGGTGGTACCCGCTGGCACGGGTTAAGTACTGCCTGATACATTTAATCTTTGCTTTTACCCACATCCCAAATTGGCCTCCATCTACCAGCTGCATTTCCAACACAGCAGTCCTTCCCCTTTCTGCCCACATTTAATTGCTTTTATAATGTATTAACATAAATACTCAATTACTCTGCATCCTACTCTTCCATGTCACCGTCCTTAGTCAGGAGGTGTTACCCTCCCTGAACAGACCTCGAAGAAGCATAAAGTAAAAAAGCTATTAACATACACATGGCTGCAAACGAATCACCTCTCATTAGACGTGTGACTCCACACTAATTTTTCCTGAAAAAGAGCAAGCCTAGGACACTCACAAGGGTGAAGGACTGTAATGATAAAGAGCAGAATGCTTAGTGATCAGTGGCTTAACACAAAATGACGGGGTCCCCATGCAGAATGTGATGTAGGGCTCCGGAGTCCCCCAAACCGGACAGATATTCATTTGTCTTGGGCTTAATGGGGGCCCGAAGGGTTGAGGTTCTCTCTAAAGGGTTGGAGGGCTGCAGGGGCACACCCCCTAATTGACGTCGGCAGTTCGGGTGACCGTGTGATCGGAGTGGATATCGTCTGTCACACAGTGGCTCTGTGTGAGTTGGCAGGTATGCATGCCATTGCAAGTGTTCTGCCGCCATGCAATACCAAGGCTTCAGGGCTGAGGGGGGCCCTCTCCATAACAAGGAACCTTAGCCCCCCCGCACCAAGGGGGCTGCGGGAACCTCCATTACACCCCTGTTAGTCATGAAGATTACTGGTAAGTAATCCTCGCCACAGTCCCTAATCAGGAAGATATAGCAAGCATCTAGGGAGTGCCCAACTGAACCCACCACACGTAAAGCAGACGTGTATCAACGTGACATTTTTAACACTGTGTACAAAGTCTACACCAGGATAACATTTTTCACAACCAGCTTCACAGAGACGTCCAACCAATAACGTGAAATAAACCTGAAT
Organism: Calotriton arnoldi; assembly: GCA_963921515.1. Lineage (NCBI taxonomy): Eukaryota > Metazoa > Chordata > Amphibia > Caudata > Salamandridae > Calotriton > Calotriton arnoldi. The sequence goes on from CAWUFW010009826.1 coordinate 406,204, forward strand.
TAATTTTATTGTGTATTTATGTAACTGAAGCCCAAGTTGTAGCCCTGCTAGAGTCGGGCATAAGAATATTCCAACCAGAAAGCAGCCATCCTCCGGGTGGAACACCTCCATATAGAAAAAAAGGGAAGCGGTATCCCAGCAGCAGAAAAGGTCAAGGAAATGGCAGAACAACCTGCTAATGGTAGACACTGTAGGTTTACCACCCTTATCCTCAAGACCGAAGTACACAGACAGCGCATTAGATTTTCTGAAGGATTTGGTGTGAGTGACTTCCCAAGAGCATGAGATTCCAGCCCATGCTAACCACATGTAGGGATAAGATGGCAATGACAACAAGTTGAGTAAGCGGGACATCACTTTAGACTTCAAGGCAGGAAAGGGACTCAATAATAAACCCTCTGGGATACATTTTAAATAGAGCATCCTACAAAGTAGAGCATCAGTCTCCTCCAACAGACTGCAAAAGTAATTGCAAGAAGAAAAACAAGTCTAACAGATACTTGAGCAAAGCCTCCTCCAAAGATTGAAAAGAAGCACCTCTACACCTCTGAAGGACCAAAAGTAGATCCCATGATGGAACTACCATCATAATTCTAAGATGTGCTAACTCAAAGTTCCTAAAGTAACAGAAGAGTGCTCCTCTGTTAATGATAGATGGTCTGATGTCCTGTAAGCAATTGTATTGTAGCTAATTGAGCTCAATGGGGGAAGGAACCAGACCCAACTCGAACCCAGAGGAAACGCTGGAACAGCAAAGAAAGGTGGGGAATCTGTATCACACTGTGGACTAGACTAAGAAATTTGAATGTAATAAGTTCTTTCACAGGGAGCCTGTGCAATGAGGCCAAAGCTGGGAAAATATGAAATTTTTGCTTTAAACCCAAACACCAGCCTAGCAGCATCATTTTTAATTAGCTAGTATTTGCGGATCAAATAACCAGGGAGTTCAAGATAGACTGCGGTACAGTAATCTAGACGGGCTGCACAGTGCATTTCAACGTACATAATTGAAAGAAATCAGTTAAACTCCTCAAGGTTTATTACCAGGGAGAGACCCTTGTCATCCTTCTCCACCAGAAAGAGATTAATGCCAAAGCCCCTCAGATCAGGGAAGACTTTTGTGATAGCTCTCTTTCGTTCCAGTTCCGTACCTCCTGGTCTATTAGGTGGAAATATTCATCGGAGAAGAACAGGAGGCGTGGGGTGGTTGCCTTGTAAGGTAAACCATAGAACTGTATACTAAAACCCCTGACGGCTTTCACGACCCACGGGTCCGATGTCATCTGTTTTCAATTGTGGAAGATCTTTGCTAATCTGCCACCTACTTGCGGGATAGGTGAGAAAGAAGGACATTCCAGAATAACTTCCTGTGTCTCTTGCTCTGACTGCTGGTCTGGAGGGGAATAGAGAGGCAAAAACAACTTACTTCTGAGGGATAAATAAAACGTTTTTTGTGTCAACAATAATACCTCAATTAATATTGGATTATCATAACATTTTCCAACACTTGTGTTTCATCATATTAGTAATTTCAAGCATTTCCAGGAAATGGCTGTATCTCCATTATTTTAATGATTATATTAATTCCTTTGGTATACATTCCATACGTTATACAAATGTCATACACTGTCCATATATAGACAGATAATTATCAAAATCAAGCTGCCTAAATTTACGCTTTCTGCTTTGGGTCGGTCTACATGGTAGTCCACTCCAACAAACCAGTAAACCAGTTGCCTAATATACAGAAGTCCCATGCTGAATGTGGTTAGGCTGGTGATCCTTGTCTTGATTATACTTTTCAACTTGTGGTGGACTCCCTTTTTCGAAGAAAGCCAACGCGTTTACGTCTGTGAGCAATTACGACGGATTCTCAGAAATTGCCCACAATTATAATAAGGGTTATTTCTCCAATGGAGCAGCATTATGTACAAAGCTGACAAAAAAGGGTTTGTGCGTGTGTAGAAAAGAGTCCAATATTCCTTAGGTTTGAAGTAGATTTATTTTCAGTTTCAGCTCAGCAATGTAAGTCCATCCATTAACAGCTCCAGATGCAACTGGGCAACAGACAAGATTCCAGTATAAAACAAACCATGCAGAATCTGGAATGTGAATGGAAAGTAAACATAGTGCATGCCAGGGCTGGCAAGGAACCAGGTGATGTAACAAAGGAGGGAGGATGGGGAAGGAGGGAAAAGGAAGAGGAAGCAAGATGTAACACATCCCCCTTATTAATAATAACAAAATATAAATATGACACAATTAAATAAAATCATTAAATCTTTTGGCATTTGTCTCATTCGATCAGATAATTTGACTCTTGAGGCAACTGTCTCATTGTTTACTCCATCACATGTCTTGGTATTAAACTGATTGGTTGTCCTAGAGTTGTTGTGCTTGATAATGTCATTACTAGGACACTTAGCTATTTTTCTTACATTCCAAACCTTACCGTCTTGAGTAATTACACTATTACTGAAAACCTTTTTGATCTGAATAGGTTTTCCAAATTTATTTGTACTTTTATTCATTATACCAGGTCTAAGAATCCTAACCCAGTCTCCAACTTGGAAGCTGTGAACTTTGGTTTTCCACTTATCATTGTACCATCTCATAGTTTTGCCTTGTTTTATTTCAACTCTTTTTGCAGTATCATGCACACATTCCTTATCATTAAATTTAGTTTGACATTTGTTTCTAAACCACCATGGACATACACAAGACGCAGGATCTCTTCCTTTGAGTAACTTGAACGGGCTGACTTCTGTCGTAGAATGAGGTGTAATACGATAAACCCATAATTTTTCTCGTAAGGAGTTCATCCAATTTCCACCCAATTTTAACGAATCAGTAACAAAAGTTTTTAGAACTCTATTAAAGCGTTCCACTTGCCCATTTTCGTGTGGTTCATACAAAGATGTACATTTATGTTCAATACCACATTCCTTAAGAAAACTTTCCATTTCCCCAGATGTTAACTGTACCCCATTGTCAGTGACTAAAATGGAGGGGCATCCTTCGCGTGCAAAAATTTCTTTAAAAAAAACAATTACTGCATTAGTTGTGGCTTTGGAAACAAATTTCACCTCTGGCCATTTGGAATGATAGTCAACCATGACCAATGCAAAACGAGAATATTCAGGTAAATCATTAAAAGGACCTGATATATCAAAAGCCACTTTTTGCCATGGCACTTCAGGCCACTTAACCACCTTCAATGGTGGCACATGTAATTTCAGCATTTTTTCACTTGATACACACTCATGACATTCCCTGACTACACGATCTATAAACTTATCCAATCCTGGCCACCAAAAAAACTTCTAACTAAGCGCTTCATGGATGATATTCCAGGATGTGTTTTGTGGGCTAAATTAAGTATGATGTCTTGCATGCCTCTTGGCGGTACACATTTTCCTGATTTAAATAGTAAATTACCCTCAAAATCTAATTCTCCAGATACATTAAAAAATGGTACTAGATCTGATCTCACCAGATTCTTTTGGGCCATCCACTTAAAACATATTTTTAGCTCACTCCACCTATCATCATTTTGTTCACAATAATTCCACTTGTCTTCTGTGATTTCTTGGAATTGATTTGAAACAATATCACCAATGCTAACAACAAAATCGCATTCTTTGATGGTATTTACCTTATCTTGGTCACAGGGTAAACGAGAAAGGAAATCTGCAGTGACATTTTTCTTACCAGGAACATACTCTGTATTGAAATTATATTCTTGCAATTTAGACGTTAACCTTGCAATCCTGGCTGTGGAGTTCCAACCCCCACCCGTAGATAAGATGTTGACTAACGGTTTATGGTCCGTTCTAAGGGTAAACTTGCTGCCCCACACATACAACCTGTAATGTTCAACTGCCCATACACATGCAAGGAGTTCTCTTTCAATCACGGCATATTTCCGCTCACATTCATTTAATGTGCGCGAAGCAAAAGCGACATTCCATTCTTCCTTCCCTTCTTTTTGTGAAAGAACTCCGCCTAAACCATAAAGACTTGCATCAACTGTAATAATGCATTCCTTCTTCATGCGAAAAGGTTTTAATGTGGGTGCATTCACAATGTCTTTTTTTATACGCTCAAAAGCTTCCTGTTGTTCTTTTGTCCAATCAAATTTTACATTCTGCCTTAACAAAACTCTTAGAGGCTCCATTTTGGTTGCAAATCCCTCTACAAATTTACTATAGTACTCGCACATCCCTGCGAATGATAAGAGTTGTTCCTTGTTTGCTGGTGACGGAGCTTTAACTATGGCATCAACATTAGTTTTTTTGGAATTACTCCGTCTCCGGACAACGTATGTCCCAGATACTCAACAGATCGTTTAAACAACTTGCATTTGTGTGCCTTTAGAGTGAGACCATGGTTCTCTAATCTCTTACAAACCTCATTTAAATGTATTAGATGCTCAGATTCATCCCTTGAAAAGATTAAAATATCATCCTGGAAGCATTTAACATATTCATCTATATCCCTGAAAATGTGAAACATTACCCTCTGAAAAACTGACGCTGCTGACGCCAACCCAAAGGGCATTCTTGTGTATTGATACAAACCAAACGGTGTGATGAAAGCTGTATATTTTTTAGACTCTTCCATTAATTCTATCTGACAATAAGCTGAACGTAAATCCAGCGTGGAAAAAATTTGGGCCCCCTCAAACATAGAAACTACTTCGTTGATATTTGGTAGTGGGTGACAATCAACCACAATGTTTGAATTTAGAGCTCTCAAGTCCACACAGACCCTCAATTTTTGGCCAGGTTTGCGGACAAGAACAATCGGTGAAACCCATTAAGAAGATTCAATAGCTTCAATAATGCCTTCATCAGATAATTCTTTCAACATTTCTCTGAGTTCTTCCCTGATGTTAATCGGTACTCCTCTTATTTTCTGTTTAATTGGCACAACATTTTCTTTCAATACAATTTTATGAGTAAAATTCTTCAATTTTCCTAATTCATTGCAAAAGACTTTGTCATATTTACTAATTAGTTTTCCTTCCCTGCAGTTCAATTCAACTTCTGTATTGACAACTGCAATTTTGTTAAATAATCTTTCATCACATAATGACACTGGTTCGTTAGACCTTGGATTTAGTGTTAAACCCAATTTATATTGATCGCGCCATCCTAATACATTAACACCTTTTTGTGGAATATATAATTTCACAACTGCACATCTACCTTTGAAATATAACTCTACCTGAAAAAAAACCTCAATTTCAATTTTTGTGCCATCAAAACTCTCAGCTATAATATCAGATGGTTGTAAACTGTCATACTGTATCACGTGACCTAATTGTTCATGGAAGTATTCCTGTGTGATGATTGTCCACGGAGAACCAGAATCAACCATAAGCATGAGTTTTTCCCCCAAAATTTGGAATTCACAATTAGGAGATTTCATTATGTTATCCGGAACACCATCAATAATTGAAACAACAAATCCCTTGTTCATTTCTGAGATTTGATCACAAGGTTGTGTAAAATCCTTACTGTCTACAACATAGGATACTGTACCACGTGCTTGTGTAATGTTGCGTCTATGATCCCTACATACACTACTGAAATGTCCTATTCTGCCACAGTTTTTGCATTCTTTACTTATTGCAGGACATCCTGGAAAAGAAGCAATGTGAGACCTGTTGCCACACCTATAGCATACACTATGATTAACGGCAGTGTCGTTTCTTTTGTGAAATTGTGTGTAATTTGATTTGTTTCCATTGAATTTCATGTTAGGCATGCAACGTGTTTGGTGCTGTTCATTTTTGGGTTTAATGGCACATATTTCTTCTTCCTTAGTAGTTTTGTTAGCATTTTGTTTGACAACCTCCATCCACTTTTCAGATTGTTCTAATGCTTTAGCTTCAGTTATGGCTTCAGCCAAACTGGGATCTCCCATGACCCATAATTTTTCTTGAATTTTCTTATTTTTTACATGTACAATTATTTGATCTCTTATCATTTCATCAGTTATAAGGCCAAAATTACAATGTATGGATAATGCTCTTAAAGCTGTCAAAAAATCATCAAACGATTCTTCTTCTTTCTGTGTTCTGGTATAAAATTTAAATCTGTTTAAAGCAATGCTTGTAACAGGCTTAAATCTTTTTTCCATTCTCATTAAGGCCTCAGTGTAAACATTGAAATTATCTCCACTTCCGTTATTGGGTGCAACCATTGGTGGCAAAGTTCTAAAAATTACCTGTCCCTCAGAGCCTAAACAATGTAAAAATATACTTTTTTTCCTTTCTGCTCCCATTCGTTCCCCATCTATGGCCTTCATATACGTAATGAATTCTTCCTTCCACCTTGACCATGGTATGGGTGGGTCCCCTTTTAATTGTAAAAACTTAGCTGGGGGATCGAACTGCATTCTGAATTGTATAAGTACAATAAACTGATATATAGTAAAATAGATAATCAATGGATTGTACTTATGGCGTGTGAAAGTTAATATACAATAAATACTAAGTGTATATATCTGTCCTTAACACATAGTAAAACATTTAACATGTGTATTTTAAGAAAAAGGAAAGTAGGTACTTTTAAGCAGTCTAACAAGCATAAATATTTTGCTTTTTTAGAGTATTGTTCAACAATAGAAATATAACAGGTTAAAACAACCATGACACAATAAAGTGAGTAATCTATAACATGTTGTGAAACTGACTCACTTATTGTGTGAATTCGTATTGTTTATCCATTTGTAAGCTTCCTTAAAAACAGATATTCCCAATATGCGTCTTGAACTTAAGTTTTGGTTACCGCGGTAACCAAAATGGCCGCTGATGACGTTGCACGTTTTGGGCGTCTTAACGTGAGCGTAGACCGTAGAGACAGCCGGGTTAGAGATCAGAGCGCACACAAGGCAGTGACGTGTATGGAAACGGAGCGCGTGTAAGAAGTTCAAAAGATGCCGATGGAAGCTACTGACTGAACAGAACTTCGGTGAAAGATGCGGTATGACAGAATTCGTTTCTGAAATTTTACAGGTTATTTTAAAGCTGTACGTGAAAAGCAGGATATAGCGATGACCGCTGTAAATGAGCCGCAGGATGTAGCGATGATCACATAGAAGGAAGTATGCGACACAAAATCAGCATAAAGCGCAGTTGACACGTTTGAAGGAAATAGACATTTTCTCTGCCGCGGGTGCAATCAAAGCACAACAAGTGTAATGAAAAACAGCCGCAGGTGCAATCAAGTCACTACAGTACAAATTCCGGATATAATATCACTATCACAAAATTCTCCCGCTGGTGCAATCAAAACACAACAAGTAATACCATACAGCCGCAGGTGCTATCAGATCACTTGCAGAATGAATTAAAATTGAGCAGTAATATAGCTAGTAGGTGGCATAAATGTGCGCTTTTAAGTTCCAATAAAGTTGATTCATCAGCTTTAAGTTCCAATAAAGTTGATTCATAAATGAAGTATATAAAGTAGGACTGAAATTATGTAGTATCCTCAGGTTTATATATATGTTTCTTTACACCTCTCTGTAACTAGCTGCTCAGCCAGTGTGAGTGTTCCGTGTAGAATGTTAGTGTGAGTGGAATGCTTGGGTGCCTGGTGTGTGTGAGTCAGTTGGAAGATGGGCTGAGCAACTAGGAGGCTGCTCCTGGTGGGGCTTGCTGTAGCTTAATATCTACTATACTTAATAAACCTACTATTTAACTCAGCTACGCCTACTTTGACTACCTTCATGATCTGAACGTGTGGGCTAGCATACTACACATTTATGGCGACGAGGATGGGATACGAACCCAGGCACACCTATGACTTATGATAAACAACATGCATGTTTTTAGATTACTGTATTTACCTAATGATTGTGATTGAATTCATGTAAGAAATGTGTGTAAATCAGACATGTCATTTACGCAGGTATGATATTTCTAGTTCTGGGTGTACTCACCCTCAGGTCTGTATTTATGGTGATGTTTTTAGCCCTTCGTCTTCATTACAGTTGTTGTTTAACTACATAAGGGTTGGGAGTGGGTTTCAGTCCCATGTCCCCTCGTTTCGTATGCTTATCCCTACCTAGGGATAGGAGTGGGTTTAAGTCCCATGTCCAGTTTCTGATGGGTTTCAGCCCCATTTCATGGTCATTTTACCATTCTTCTTTGCTGTTAACCCTCATACTTGGGTTATGGGGTGTTTTCCTCATTTACGTATGTTGGACACTTCTTTGTGATTTCGGTGTGTTATGGGTGTCAGTCCCACCAGTTCGTTGTGTTTCATATTGTGTGTAAGTCGCCCCGCGCCTCACCTTACCGTGTCCAGTGTGTAAGCCGCCCTGCGCCTCACCTTGCCTTGTTGTGTGTAAGCCGCCCTTCGCCTCACCTTGCGTTGTCGTGTGTAAGTCGCCCTGTGCATCACGTTCTCTTTTGTGTGTAGTCGTCTAGCTACTCACTTTGTCTTGTGTGTGTAAGCCGCCCGCGCATCACCTTGTACTATTACGTCGTCTTGTGTGTGTAAGTCACCCTGTGCTTCACCTTGACTTTATGTGTGCGTTCGCCACATTGTGCTGCATCATCTCGTGCTGCGTGTGTTCTTGGGTTTTGCCTCATGTTACACCTACTCTTATTCGTATGGGTTATCCCCATATTCACACTGTCCCTCACATGAGGGGTGGCGCGTAGGGTCTTCTTTTCCCTTTGCCACAGTCTCCTTTCGTGAGGGACTCCTCTTCACGTTAGGTCATGCTCACTTGTTCTTTGTGAGTTATTTCTTCACTTCTTATTTTTTTTTTCACTATTAAAGGAGGAGGATAGTGTTAGTGTTTTCCTATTCCTTTCTTCCTTCTTTGTTTGTTTGTCTGTTTTCCCTCCTGCGATGTGGTTTCACCTTCATCCCTGGGTTTACGGATCTATTGCTTCGATTGTATTATTACTGTGTATAGTTTTCTCGCATCATTGTAGTTTCTCTTTTGTTTTCCATTTCGAGAGGAAGAGGATAATGTAGTATCCTCAGGTTTATATATATGTTTCTTTACACCTCTCTGTAACTAGCTGCTCAGCCAGTGTGAGTGTTCCGTGTAGAATGTTAGTGTAATGCTTGGGTGCCTGGTGTGTGTGAGTCAGTTGGAAGATGGGCTGAGCAGCTAGGAGGCTGCTCCTGGTGGGGCTTGCTGTAGCTTAATATCTACTATACTTAATAAACCTACTATTTAACTCAGCTACGCCTACTTTGACTACCTTCATGATCTGAACGTGTGGGCTAGCATACTACAAATTAGTACATGAATTTTAAAATTTTCTTCATGGGTTCAAGAAACACTCTGTACCTGTGCTGAAGGATATGACAAGAGTGGTTCTTCAGCTCGTCGCCAAATGTAGAAAAGAGTCCAATATTCCTTAGGTTTTGAAGTAGATTTATTTTCAGTTTCAGCACAGCAATGTAAGTCCATCCATTAACAGCTCCAGATGCAACTGGGCAACAGACAAGATTCCAGTATAAAACAAACCATGCAGAATCTGGAATGTGAATGGAAAGTAAACATAGTGCATGCCAGGGCTGGCAAGGAACCAGGTGATGTAACAAAGGAGGGAGGATGGGGAAGGAGGGAAAAGGAAGAGGAAGCAAGATGTAACAGCGTGGTTCACCCCTAGAGAAAGTTTGTTATCACCCAGAGAGAGAGAAAAAGACATACAGTTGACGTGTTTACTCACCTCTCCCCCTATGGCTAATAAAATCAAAAAAATCATTAACTCCAACTTGAAAATACTTAACACCTTTAACATTCCAAAACCTTTGTTCTCCTTCAAAAAGGACAAGAATTTACGCAAACATTTGGTACATGCGGCTAGAAAAATAGAAGAAAAATCTTTACCGCAAATGCTTGGCCTACCACCTATTATGGGACACTATAAGTGTAATTATTGCACAGCTTGCAATTTCACAAAAAACAGCAAAAATGTCACAGTCAATGGACACACATGGCATCAAAACATATACTCCAACTGTAACACTAAAAATGAAGTGTACCATATTGTTTGCCCTTGCAACAAAATATACATTGGCCAAACAATTTAACCTCTAAAAAACACAATTCTGAAACATAGGTCGAGAGTAAGATGCAAGACCACGGGAAATCCACTGGTCCAACATTATGAGACAGCGGGACACACAGAAAATGATATAGAATGGTCCGTTCTATATGTAATACCCAAAAAGATTAGAACAGAACAAGTAGAAGCATGCTATTAAGAACAGAAGCCCGCCTGATTGAAAAAGTTCAGACAGTAACACAAGGACTAAATGAAAATGAGGAGATGTGGGCACTGCTTAATGTATAAGTCATCCAGTAAACACTCTGTTCTGACCTATGTTGTACAGGCAAATGATACTTATGCTGGAATATCCATGAATGTATAGTACAGGGTGCTCTGACAAACAAAGGAAAGGTTTACGGAGTACATATATACAATTAATGGGGTTAGACACAAAAGTTAACTACAGTTAAGGTGTCCTCCACACATGGGTCTCTGTGTCTGTATACACTGTTTTCGACATACTTTGGTGTCGCTTCATCTTTTTTTTTTTTGGTAATTCGTACAGATTTTGGCAAAATGATTAAGGCAAACCCATGATACTGTGCATCCCCAAATGCCGATCTTTTAAATACTACAACTTCTACTACCTTTAGAGGGCAGTACCTGCAGTCCCACACAGGGAGCTGACCTCCAGCTATGTACAGGGAGACACCGCCACTCAACGTTCTAGTCATTTGAGACGTGCCGGAATGACATAGAGCGTCACTTCCAAGTGCATGATTTTTAAATCCACGGTCTAGCCGTTTCGATCCCGAATGCTGGATAGGCGGCGAACACCATTTCCGGGTCGCTGAATCCCCAGTCCCAAGGTATGCACCAGGCACCGTAACACCATTGGGAGACGCCGCCATTCCGTATGGAAGGACTGACACCTGCTGTTGCGGACGATCATCTTAAGTGCGAGTACTCATCGCGCAATAACTACACTCCAAGCTGTTATTTGAAGTGTAAAAGGCCATTTTATTAGGACAAGGTTATCATAGCTCTACAACATTATAAACATAACATGCAAATATATAACTTTAATCAACAATAACTCGTAGTCACTCTTCCCCATTCTTGCTGTAAACTCCTCCATCCGTTTTCACCTTCACAGCCCTCTAAAACATCCTTTCTTGACTTTCTTCTGCTGCTCCTTGCACCCAGCGCTCCGTCATCAATCACCTGTACCTTTCCCCCTCCTCTCCCGAGGGGTGGCTCCGCCCGTATGTGACTCACCATCCCTCCAAAGTTTCACAAACCCCGGAGCCTTACAACCTGTCCTAAACTGGCACGCTTGACCTCACCGCTTTTCCCTTTTAACTGCAGGGTGGGTGTGTGGACAAATGTTTTAAAACCCTACCCCGGTGGCGTGAGGTGCCAGGAAAGAGGCCGGAACCTCCTCTCCTGACAACTTTATACCCCACCCTTGACCCGCCCCTGTGACCTCCCTTAGGACTCCCTCCCAGCCTTGTCCTTCCGGCCATGCGCGAATCCCCCGGGGGAAGACTGGTCTGCAACCCTTGCATTCCCCCGGGGGCCGGCCTCGCGCAATAACTACACTCCAAGCTGTTATTTGAAGTGTAAAAGGCCATTTTATTAGGACAAGGTTATCATAGCTCCACAACATTAAAAACATAACATGCAAATATATAACTTTATTCAACAATAACTCCTACTCCCCATCCATTCTCAAACCATCTCATCTGTTTCACTCTTCCCCATTCTTGCTGTAAACTCCTCCATCCATCTGTTTTCACCTTCACAGCCCTTTAAAACATCCTCTCTTGACTTTCTTCTGCTGCTCCTTGCACCCAGCGCTCCGTCATCTATCACCTGTACCTTTCCCCCTCCCCCCCGAGGGGTGGCTCCGCCCGTATGTGACTCACCACCCCTCCAAAGTTTCGCCAACCAGGGAACCCCCGTAGGGCGGTTACTTGCCCCAACCCCGATTCTTGCACCTTTCGAGCCTTCAAACGTCCCTGCGACACCATATGGACTCATTCTATAGCTTGCTGATCATATCTCTCATCTCCATCATGTAATACGCATTTCCCATCCTCGAAAGGTGCACCCCATCATCTCTGAATAAAACCGGCTTTTCCAGCCTCAAACCCCCGTGAGCAATCACTTTTATAGCTCTTGCCTGGCAAAAAACTCTCATTGCTCTATTCAGCTTCCTTCTAGCTTTTCAATGGCCGCATAACTGCCGGCCCCCCTCCAAACTCTCCGAGGAACCAGTTCAGTCCATATAATGCACATTCTTGCCAAATTCTTCTTCAAAACCTCCAAATCCCTTTGCATGTCCTGGAGCAATGCCAGACCTGACACTCTTACCAAAGCATTTTCCCCCAGGTGCAGCACGAGCATATCCGGGCAGCCCCGCTGAGATATCATCTTGGTTAACCAGGGCAGCAGAGCTGTGGAAGTTTGGCAGAGATCACTGTTCGCATGAGCTGAAGCCATTTTGTTTTTGGCAGCCATTTTAGTTGACCATGTGCTCGCCATGTGCTCCTTCCGTCTTCGCATTTGCCTACCCTTGTGCTTTACTAGAATAACTATCTATAGTTAGCTCCTGTAACACTGCACATGCTCAGAAAAGTCTGTAGCTGCTCATGCACCTGTCTTAGTCTGTAAATGTCAGGCTGCTCTAACTGATGTCAGCAACTTCATTCTCCTCCTACTTTGTTGACTGAGCATTTTCTGTATGTCCATACATGTGAATAGCTATTCTTGTGTGTGCTTGTACCGCCTCCTTTTGAGCTCTTGAGTGGGTATAAAAGACCCACAGTTTCTGTGCTCCTTGTGCTACCTCATACACTGCCTGAGGGTTTTGTATAGATGTAGTTCCACTCATGAGGTTTAATAAACTGTTGTTTTGATATTCCAGCTTCTGTGCCAATCTCTATTTATTGGTCTGAGGACTAGAGCGCAAAGAAGGGCGAACCCCTAGCACCGGTAGGCCTTGGTGAGGTCTACTTCTACAAATTGGCGCCCGTCACGTGTGGCTCATCGGCGACTCGGATGCCCGACGGAGTGGTCTTGACGGAGGATTGGAATCTCGCTACGGATGATCACTGCATGAGGAGACCCGTGTCTTAGCAAGCCGAGGTGCTTTTCCGATTTTCCCGATTTGACCCTCCAGGTGGTGCCGGTCCTCGACTGAGATCCTTTCTGGCGTTCGTCGCGCAGAGACCATTTGGTCGATTCAGAACTTGGCAGTTGGAGGCTGGAGACTTTTGCTTGGTAAGGTCGTTTGATGCGACACTTCTTGTTTGTTTGGCCAAAATCTTGGATTTGTTTGGATATATATAAATTGCAATTTATATAGGCAGGTAATGAGGAGATTTTTCTCTAAACTTTGAAAACTTGAACGGCACACATTGTGTTAAGTGTCACTTGGCGAATAATATTGTATATGCTACAATATTCTTGGCATGCCTGTTTCAAGCACACTTCGTAGAATGTGTTGCTTTCTTGGAGGTACCAATATGGATCTAGAACAGAATCAGCCGGCTCCCCCTGAGGGGACACCAAATAGGGATATGTACATTAAAAACGGTATTTCTTCTATAATGTATAGTGCACTATGGAATAAATATACCAGCAAGGATCCTGAGTTGCGATGGCCTATAAATGGGTCATTTGATCTTAGAAAAATTCAGTATGTGGAACAATGTATGTTTAAGCGCAAAAGTAGACAAGATATGTTTGACTGTGTACGAATGTGGGAGAAAGAAGTGCGTGAACGAGTGAGAAGAGAGCAAGCTTTAGCAGAAAAAGAACAGCGCAAAAATATCTATGCGAAAGCGCTGGAGCTGAAAAATAAAGAAATGAAGGAAATAAAGAGAGAGAGGATAGGGAGCGTCGTTTACAGGTAAATGGCCAATACCCTGTCCGGCGCCCCTTTATCCTCTACTTAATAAACCACAGGATGATTCAATTCTATTAGATCGCTCTCCGCCTCCTTATACTTTTCCCTCTGCCCCCAAGATTGATTCTGATGATGACATCTCTCTCTCAGCTCAGGAAAAGTCAGGATCGGACACTAAACGACAGACTCGCTCTTTTATGACGGCTGATCGTGCGGCCACTCTTAGATCTACTGCCCGAAAAGCAGCTCGTGGTGACACTTCTGCTCCAGATCTTATAGCGCAAGTTCAGCAATGGCCGGAGGCAGAGCAGTTATATTTTACAGAGTCGTTTACTGGAGAAGTAATTGAAAGATTCAGGAAACATTCCAAAGAATTAGAGCCTGTTGATATAAAAAATGATCATAAACAGTTGAGTGACGGTCTTTTTCTCCCTTCCCAGGTGGCTGACTTAATTAGACGCGTGGTTAAACTGCGAGCTGATGCATTCCGTTTGCGAGAGGAGAAAAAGGCAGCTACTACAGCTGAACAAACAGTTCGGACCCCCGTGCCACAGGATGACGATCCCGGGACAGATAAGGATATTGTAGTTCATGGGAAACCAATGCGTGAAGCTGCGCCTTTGTATGTCCCTCCTAGGGGTGCGGGCACGAATGACGATAAAGATTCAACTGATGCGAAGGGATATTTTATTTATAATTGGGTCTATACTCCTTGGAGTAGAGCGGATGTTATGGCTCTTAAAGCTGCTTTGCCTGATCCGCGGAAAAATCCGGCTGCTTTTTATGAAGAAGTTGAAGGAGCTATTAGTTCTTGCACTATGACTTTGTCTGATATTGATATGTTTTTTGGGCTTATCCTACCCCCTGATATGTGGAGGTCTATTCGTAAAGTAGATGATCATGCAGCTTTTGGACATCTTTGGAAGGAACTAGAGAGGATAGATGCAGAAAGGGAACCAGCACAGAAACCGCAACAAGAAATTTTAGACCTTCCAAAGGCTATAATAGTTAAATTGAAAACTCTCATTCCTCCTAAAAAGATAGACTGGACTATGTTAGCATCCTGTAAGCAAAAGGCAGATGAATCGGTCTCTGACTTCTTTACACGTTTTGAGGAGACATTCCACGACTTTAGTGGCCAGTCATTGACAGATGACACGGGCAGGCATCTGTTTGTCGATAAATTTGTCGCGAACATGTTGCCAGGAATAGCTAGTCGCCTAAAGGCCAGCGAGAGTTCATGGACTACGTCTTCCCCAGTCTCTCTTTTGACTATGGCTCAGTATTATGAACGTCAGGAATTGGAAGCTAAGGGCAACGAGGATAAAAAGGCTAAGGATTTAAAAACGAAGGTTATGTTAGCTCAGGTTTATGGTCCACCCTATAGAGGTGGTGGCAGAGGCGGACGTGCAATGTATCGCCCTGGCGCACCCTCTTTTCCCGAGCTACTTTATCTTCTGATCAGTGCGCTTATTGTAAGGAGATTGGACATTGGGCTGTTGAATGTCCACATTTGCGTACTCAGCAGTATCAGCGTGGTCGAGGACAAATGAGAAGCCGCCCGGGGAATTCAGGACATAGGGGAGGTATGGATGATCGCACTAGGTTTGAGGCAGTCAAGCATACTCAGAATTCTTCTAATACTTTTGATAGACGAAACCAATATCAAATGTCTGATTATTCACCTGCTGATTTGAAGGATTCTGCTTATGCATAGGAATGCCTAGGATGGGGTAAGGAATCAGTTGAAGTCCCAGTAGATCAGAAGGGTCCCTATGTTAACGCACATGTTTTGGGTTCCACTGATCGGTTTTTGGTTGACACAGGAGCTACTCGTAGCGCCCTGTCCAAACAATTGGTTCCAAGGGCTCCCCTGTCTGGCTTAACAATCACATCGATAGGATTCGATGGGACACCATCCCTTAGCCCACTGTCACAACCACTTGCATTTCACGTTGATAAATTCTCTGCTGCATGTCCATTTTTGCTTTCCCCTAACACGCCGGACAATATTGTGGGTCTTGATATGCTCAAGCATTTCCGAGCTACGATACGTTGTTCCCCAGAAGGCGTGCGTGTCATTTTGAATGATAACTATCCCATGGTTGAGAAGTCTTATCTCATTAGAGAAGATATTGCTTTGGCATCACTCCCTAGTACTTTGTGGGCTACGTCAGATACCGATGTAGGGCAAATGGTTATCCCACCAGTTCATATTCAAGTGAAGGAGGGTGCTTCATTGCCTCGACTGCCTCAATATAAAATTTCTCGAGAAGGTGAAGAGGCACTAATACGTATTGTTCAAGATTTGATTGAAGTAGGAGTAGTGGAAGAAGTCCCTTACAATATATGCAATAGTCCTATCCTTCCCATCTTGAAGAAAGACACTGATACTAAAATATACAGGTTTATCATTGATTTGCGAGAGGTTAATAAGATCGTAGTGCCCCAATACCCGGTAGTCTCTGACATCACGACACTCCTTACCATGGTTCCTCCTACTGCGACTACATTCTCTGTGATTGATTTGAAGAATGCTTTCTTTTCGATCCCTATTCATCCTGATAGCCGATATTTGTTCGGCTTCACTTTGAATAATCGATCCTTCAGATTTTGTAGAGCTCCACAGGGGTATACAGAGAGTCCTAGTATTTACAGCCAAGCGTTGAAAAGACAGCTTGATTCTTTCCCTGTGCCAACAGGGGTGGCTCTCATACAATATGTTGATGACATCTTGTTGGCAGCTGATACCTCTGAACAGTGTGAAGAAGGAACACTGTCATTGCTTTCATTTCTTGCATCACACCATCACAAGGTTTCTCGGAAGAAATTGCAATATTGTAGACAGCAGGTTACCTATTTAGGTCACCTCCTGTCTAAGGAGGGACGTGCACTCACACCAGATCGTATTCAAGTTATCTTAGACACGCCTGTGCCCAGTACTCAGAAAGATGTTTGTGCATTCATTGGTCTTACTTCTTTTTGTAGGCAATGGATTCCTAGCTTCTCATATATTGTTAAACCCTTGTTGGCCCTCCTGACTAAAGACACTCCAATGCCCCTTCCATGGACTACTGAATGTCAGAATGCTTTCCAACAGTTGCGTCAAGCTCTATGTTCTGCACCAGTATTAGGTACTCCAGATTACACTAAGGCTTTCACACTCTATGTACACGAGAGGGATGGTTGTGCACTCTCAGTTTTAGTACAGACACACGGTGATAAGCAGCGTCCTTGTGCATATTTTTCAGCTGTCCTCGATCCAGTCGCTCGTGCGTTGCCTGGGTGTTTTCGTTCTGTTGCAGCGGCAGCTGTGTCCATACGTCAGAGTGAAGGGATAGTCTTGTCACATAGATTGCTTGTGTTAGTACCCCATGCTGTTGATGCCCTTTTGAACCAAACCAAAACGCAGCATTTAACTAGTGCTCGTTTGACAGGATATGAATTGACACTTTTGGCCCCTCATATCACTTTGAAAAGATGTTCAACTCTTAATCCAGCTACTCTGTTGCCGTATCCAGCTACTCAATCCCAGTCACAAGAGTCTCATGACTGTATATTCCTTACTGAGGAACAGACAAAGGGTCGTGTTGACCTACAAGATACGCCCCTCTCAAATGTTGATGGAGAATTATGGGTTGATGGGTCTTGTTTGCGATTACCAGATGGCACGACATCAGCTGCATATGCAATCACAACGCTTCAGACGGTAGTTGAGACAGCTCGCATTCCACAGAAGTCAGCTCAGGCAGCTGAGCTGATAGCATTGACGAGGGCGTGTGAACTTAGTACTGACTTGTCTGTCAACATCTATACCGATAGCCGCTATGCCTTTGGAGTGGCTCACGATTTTGGGTTACTCTGGAAGGAAAGAGGCTTTCTTACATCACATGGGACGCAAATAGTGCATGGAGAATTGGTGCATAATCTCCTGACTGCCTTGACATATCCGAAGAAAATAGCGATTGTTAAGTGTAGCGCACACAAGAAAGTGACTGATAAAATAGGACAGGGTAATGCCTTCGCAGATCGCATAGCCCGCGAAACTGCAATGCTGCGAAGCACCACATCTATGTATGTGGTGAAGTCACAGGCTGAACGTTGGCATGATGCTAGGCAGGAAGTGCTTGATATGCAGCGATCTGCCTCTGCAGAAGAATTTGAGCAATGGTCTAGGGAGGGAACATTGGATGATGAGGGCTGTTGGAGGAATAAAGACATGACTAAATGGAGACTGCCCACAGCCTATTTACATCCTATGATTCATATGGCACATGGGCCGGCACATGTTGGAGCATCCTCAATAACGAAGTTGCTTACGCAAGTTTGGGAGCATCCAGAAATTGCCGGCACGGCTAAAAAGATAGTGCAGTCCTGCTTGATTTGTCTTCAGTACAATCCTGGAAAAGGGACACGAACTCCAACAGGAGGGTTTGCTACACCAACTGCACCTTTTGAGGTTCTGCAAATGGATTACATCCAGCTTGAACGCTGTAATAATCTAAAGTATGTTCTAGTGGTGGTATGTGCCTTCAGTAAGTGGATAGAGGCATACCCTACGAAAGATAATACAGCTCTTACTACAGCGAAGGTGCTTTTAAAGGAGTTCTTCCCTAGATTTGGTGTTTGCAAACTTTTGTGGAGTGACAACGGACCCCATTTCATTGGGCAAGTTGTTGAGTATGTCTTGAAAGGATTGTGAATTAAGCAGAAGTTTCATGCTGCCTTCCACCCACAATCAGCAGGGCTGATGGAACGATACAATTCTACCCTCAAACTTAAGTTGGCTAAAATCCAGGCTTCCACATCTCTAAAATGGCCTGATGCACTACCCTTGGCATTGCTGTCCATTAGATCAGTGCCACATACACGATCTGGCCTTACACCGTATGAGGTGGTATTTGGAAGGCCTATGAATATTTGGGGAATTCCTAAGCCACGCCCCATACATGATGTACCTTGTGTCTTGATGAGTGACTACCTGTCACAGTTGACTGACAGCTTGCTTTTTATTCATCAACAGGTTCGAGAAGCTCTTCCTGACAGGTCGCAGGGTGATGGTCATGATCTTCGGACCGGTGACCACGTCATGGTCAAGGTCTTCCAGAGGTCGAACAGCCTAGAGCCCAGATGGAGAGGTCCTGAGCAGGTGCTTTTGGCAACGAGAACTGCAGTCCGAGTGACCAATCGGAGGAATTGGGTCCATTCTACCCACTGCAAAAGAGTGCCGTCTGCCCTGGTGGAACCTGCTGCGCTCGTCGACTATCGACAGATTCTGGACACCGAGAGAGGCCAAACCACGTCACCTGAGGAAGTCTTCCCGGACCACACGATCCCTGGTACATCTCGATATCAGCTGCGACCCCGGAGAGAAACTGCATTGCTGAAAGAGACTGGTTGAGCAACCGTCCTGGGTTAGTGAGTGAGAGACTGAGCTAAAGAGGGGGGGATCTTTTGCTTAGTGACACCCATCTTAACCCTCAGTGAAGAAACCAACGGCTGCCCAGGACTTTAGAGCTCCATCTGCTTTGTTGTTTCAGCATCAAGATGACCATGCCTATGAAAGAGACATCGACTGCTGCGAGAATCTGCGATAAGAAAATTATGTGCATTGTTGGGTTTACTGTCAGTGTGATCATTATGGCAGTAATAACTTGGGTTGTAGAGGAAGTGGCTCCTGTTCGACGAATACTTACTGCTACTACTCCAGCACCTATTGAACACCACTACTTTACTCTCCCTTATCATGAGCAGAAGCATAGACAGTCCTATCTGAACAACACGTTCATCCAGATGTTGCACCACACACATAATGCTACGAACATTACCGACTGTTGGGTGTGTGGAATGATGCCTGCTCATCAGAAAAAGGGAGGAACACCTTTCATTCCTCTGCCATTTTCACACAATGGTTCTTGTAGGGCTTGGTTTGCGCTGCTCTGGGCTACCCATGTTGCTAATATTACTAAATATGATGTAGGAAGACTAAACTACCAGTTGAATAAAGTGTGTTACCCTGATGAGGAAGGAGATCCACAGGCCAAAGGAACTGTATGGGAAATGGAGGAGTATCGCCGAGGAAATTCCTCTACACACTATGTTTTCCCGAATACTCGAACTACTAAGGGTAATGGACCTTTTGTTATAGCTGTTACTAGAGCTCGTGCAGACTTGTGTGTGAACAGTGTTGGTAGTATTCCCATGGGAAAAAGCGACTGTACTCTGGTTTTAAATATTACCGGAGTAAATAACAGC
Source organism: Calotriton arnoldi (assembly GCA_963921515.1). NCBI lineage: Eukaryota > Metazoa > Chordata > Amphibia > Caudata > Salamandridae > Calotriton > Calotriton arnoldi. The sequence continues at coordinate 426,405 of CAWUFW010009826.1, forward strand.
AGTTTTACGTCATCGCATAATACCTACTTTATATGTGGGAATAAGGGATATTACAATTTACCCATTGGCTGGTCCGGTACTTGTTTTGTGTCCTTTTTGTTACCACCTGTGTTTCTGGCACCTGCATCATATCACAAGGACTATAAACTGTTTAATGACATTTCCAAAAACAGATTTAAGAGGACAACAAATCATGATGAGGTGGATCAGACTGATACTACACTGCAGCAATATGTTGATTTTAATTTGGGACTGTTCTTCTTTGTTGGTGCTGCCTTAAACAGCCGGAAGATCCGACGTTTAACACGTGTTGTAGAGGCTGTAACCAATCAAACAGCTATGGCACTTGGAAACATCACAGAAGAACTACAGATTGCGAGGATTGTGGCACTCCAAAACCGTATGGTCTTGGACGTAGTCCTGGCCGATCGAGGTGGTGCATGTCGCATCATCGGGAGCAGTTGCTGCGTCTATATTCCTGATCATGCCCCTTCAGTTTTTGATGCGATCTCTAAACTGCATAAAATCGCTGCTGAGATTCACCCCGATACCGGAACATGGACTTTAGCCGGTTGGCTATGGACACTATTTACTACCTGGGGCTGGAAACTGTTGACAATATTATGTATATTATTTGCAATCCTGCTGACATGCTGCCTATGTATACAATGTGGTCCAATGCTTTGTTCCCTCTGTATTACTGCTTGTATACCTGCCAGATGTAATGTTAAGAAAGTGAATGCCCAACGTGTATTAGATCAAGAAGTTAATGAAATGATGAAAATTGACATACAAGATGTTTTTATTGTTCCTTCTAGATTATAGATGTCTTCAGCTAATGCTAAAAGGGTCGTCTGTGGAAGTTTGGCAGAGATCACTGTTAGCATGAGCTGAAGCCATTTTGTTTTTGGCAGCCATTTTAGTTGACCATGTGCTCGCCATGTGCTCCTTCCGTCTTCGCTGTTGCCTACCCTTGTGCTTTACTAGAATAACTATCTATAGTTAGCTCCTGTAACACTGCACATGCTCAGAAAAGTCTGTAGCTGCTCATGCACCTGTCTTAGTCTGTAAATGTCAGGCTGCTCTAACTGATGTCAGCAACTTCATTCTCCTCCTACTTTGTTGACTGAGCATTTTCTGTATGTCCATACATGTGAATAGCTATTCTTGTGTGTGCTTGTACCGCCTCCTTTTGAGCTCTTGAGTGGGTATAAAAGACCCACAGTTTCTGTGCTCCTTGTGCTACCTCATACACTGCCTGAGGGTTTTGTATAGATGTAGTTCCACTCATGAGGTTTAATAAACTGTTGTTTTGATATTCCAGCTTCTGTGCCAATCTCTATTTATTGGTCTGAGGACTAGAGCGCAAAGAAGGGCGAACCCCTAGCACCGGTAGGCCTTGGTGTGGTCTACTTCTACAGAGCGCCCCATCTCATTCCCTCTTTTCCCCACCAAAAAACTTCATGGTGGCTGCTCCTCAAACCCAGATTCCGTCCGTACAACTGCTGGTCCGCATACTTGGCTGCCCAGTGCACGAACGAGTGTCCAACAATCCAGGTAACCGTCTTGGTTCTCGGTCCTCTCAAGCATCCTGCGATGTAAAGAAATTATGGTTAGCCTCCAGCAAACAACTTCTTCATTTACCGCCCCCCCCTTTTGCTCCCTTTCTGTTCTACCCTCAAACCCCCCTTTTTCACTTCCTTACATACTTCTCACAACATTGTGAGCGCCAACGTCCTACTTGCCGAATTTTCCCCCAAGACCAACCCAAACGCGCCGCCGATGTTGCTGCACCTATACGAAAGGAATGGGTCCCATAGTACGCTGGCTCCCTGCCTACCCTCCGGAGTGCTCTTCTTAATACTGCCAGCAACTGAAAAGCTGTCACTCTCACCCCAGAAGTACGGCAAAAAACCTCCCATCCTGAACGCCTCTTGCTTAACTCACCCTCCTGCCATTCCCGCACAGGGCAAGCCTCGTTGCTCCCACTCTCTCTCAACCACACCCATCTTCCCCTTCCTGCCTGATCTGTTTTCAATTGCCTCAACCATATTCCCAGGACCCCTTGATCCAGACGCACTTCGCCACACGACAGCCCAGCCCGCCGTGGCGATCCCAGCAATTCTGAAACCCAAAATGCCCCAAAAAACAACCATTGCAAAAGAAACAATTGATGGACGGAATGCTGGACAATGCAAACATTCACCCCCAGTCACAAGGATCTGGGTTAAATCCATCATTCTTTTGCTCACCACACCACCCCAGTTTGGACCCAGCCATATGCAAATCAGTCTTGACCCTGTTCCTTGTGGGAACAGTCCAGCCCGAACTGCCAAGCCAGGTCCTCCCTGGACCGGAAACAAGCATCCTAGGACCGGTTTCAGGGCATCACCCTTCTTCAGCCAGGCTAGCTTGAATCCAGTGGTGTAGTGAGCATATCATGCATAGTCTAAATATGGACACCTCAAATGTGTCGTAGCAACAAAACTTCCAACAACTCCCTCAACAAATCAAATGTAATGGCTTCCCTCAATGTCCCCCCCCCCCGTCCCCCGCTCCCTTCCTCAACCTTTCAGCATTCTGCTCAGCAATTCGTCTCTAGCAGGGTCAAAACCTAAATATAGTTTGCTGTAAAAAGATATACCCGCTAACTTCCCAGCTATAGTCGTTTGTGATAGACCTTTATCGATACAACATAACACAAAATTCAACACTCCCTGCTCTGCCGCTTGTCTTGTGATATTCCTTGTCGCCACCCCGGGACCCAAAAACTCTCCAAACTCTGACCATGCCAATCTGTAACTCCGTCAAGTGGATTCCGCCAGCGATCTCTCAACCAGGCCTACTACTCTCACTCCCCCCAGGCCCAGATGTCGTCCGGGAACTGCGTCTTGCACTGCTCCGCTCCAGGCGCCAGTCTCCGAAATCGTTGCCACTGGGAACGAGACAAAGCATCCGCTACATCATTGCTAGCTCCAGGCACGTGCTTCGCACGAAAAACCACATTCAGTTTTAGACATCTCAACATGAACCTGCGTAGCAGCCTCAACACCCTCAGATCCCTCGCCCTCTGTCTGTTCACCAGTTCCACCACCGTGGTGTTATCCACGTGAAAAAGCACCGTCCGATTCTGCAATTCACTTCCCCACACCACTAAGGCCACCAGCAGTGGGAAAAACTCCAGAAATGCAATGCTTTGCCGGCCAGTTCTCCGCACACCAACGCCCGTCCCAGAACAATCCAAAACCAGAAGTGCCTGCGGTGTCCGAAAATATCTGTACCTGCCAGACTGTGTTTTCCTCTACAAACTCCAGTGATACACCATTAAATTCAGCCAAAAAAGTCCGCCAGACACCCAAATCGGCCCTGAATCCCATTGAGATCCTGACTCTGTGATGTGGCAACACAGCACCCGACATGGCCATGCCAAGCCGCCTACAGAAAGTCCTCCCAGCTCTCACCACCCTGCACGCAAAATTCTAAATCCCAGTAACTTCTGTACAGTACTCAATTCGATCTTCTTCTTCTCCATCCCTGCAACAGAAAAGCCTGTATGTCCTCCACTTTTTCTATGGGCAATCGCGCCGTCCATTGCACAGAATCTAGTTCTATGCCCAAAAATGTCAACCTACAGCTGGGCCCAGCTGTCTTTTCTGGCGCTAAAGGCACCCCAAATGTTTGTGTCAAACCTTCAAAGTGTTGTAACACACTTGCACAAGCTCCCGTTCCACCTTTACCAACAAGCAACAAATCATCCAGGTAATGTGATATTCCTCTGTGCCCACTACTCTTAATGAACACCCACTGCAGGAAAGTACTGAACATTTCAAAAAGTGCGCAGGAGATCGCGCACCCCATGGGCAAGACTTTGCCAACATAGATGGCCCCCTCAAACTGCATTCCCAATAGCGTAAAATCCACCGGGTGTATGGGCAGTAGCCGAAAAGCAGACTTGACATCACACTTTGCCATTTCTGCTCCGTTTCCACACGCCCTCACCAAGCGGACCGCATCATCCACTGAGGCATACAGTACTCTGGAGTCCTCTTCAGCAATGAAGTCATTGACTGATTCACCCTCTGGCCATGATAGGTGATGAATCATCCTGAACTCCCCAGGGTCTTTCTTAGGGACCACCCCCAATGGTGACACGATCAGGTCCTCAAATGGCCAGTCCGTGAATGGGCCCGCCATCCTCCCTTCATCCACTTCTTTCCCCAACTTTGCTGCCACCACGGCCAGCAATTCTTTGGCTGATTTCAAGTTGCCAGCCCATCGCCGGGCCCTTGGCCCCTGGTAACCTAAACGGAAACCTTCGATAAACCCCCACTGCACCCGCAGTGCTGCCTCCCTGTCAGGCTAAATCGAGAGCCATGGGCCCATGGCCTCAATCTTAATTGGAGTAGGGGCCCTTCTGACCAGACTGTCTCCTCCCCTTCGTGGACCTCCACTGTTCGCTTGGGGTGGCCAAGGTAAAGCATTGAGTGAGTGGGTGTCTACCCCCGCATTTGGAACACTCATGCTTGAATTTACATGGATGCCTGGAACAGTAACCTTTGTCGAAGTTCCAGCAGGCCCCAGTTGTGGCTCCAGTTGTGGCTCCCACTGACTTAGGTGATCCACCCGCTCTACTTGCCCCAGTAACAGCTCCCCCCGCCCCTTGCTGGGCGGGACGTGCCTGAAAGGACCGATAGGTCACCGGCAGGCCGCTTGCTGTATGGGTGGATGCTGAAGAGTGCGTGGACGACATCCATTGCATCCGTAGCTCCTGATCCACCTCCCCCCAGGGCTTGTCTGGGTTGATGCTAACTCTGGCCCTAAACTCTTCATCATAGCTGAGCCAAGCGAACCCCCCGAAATGCATCTGAGCCTTCCTAATAATGTCTATATATTTCAGCAGTGCAATCGCTCTATCTAGGTACTTTTCACAGTATATACTAGCATATATCAGGAACGCCACGGTCCAATTTTCCATATTGATGGGTACCCTCGGTCTTCTGGTCAACTCCCATTCTTCTTCCTTCGACCCCTCTTTTGCCTGTATTTCCCTGTGTAACAATTGAAAAACGTCCACGTATTCGTGTTTCCAAATCCTGTTTTTTGTCCTCTCAGATAGATGCGAGCCTAATGGCATCGCCAAACCCATATATGGTAGTTTCTTGTGGTGCTTGTCGCTCGTTTTGTCCTCTTTCCCATCCTCCCCTTCGACTTTGTCCGTCTGGACTCCTGCGCCCACCAAATGTGACGCCCCCCCATTGCCCTTGGGCTCCGCAGTCGCCACCCCTGTGGCTGCTAGCCCCAAGTCTCTTACCTTCCCCTCGCCAACACCCACCGACCGGCAGGATTTTCTCTTTTTCCCCGCAGCCCCTTCCCCCAGGCTGTCCACCACTGCCCCGTACCTGAGGGTCCTTCTTGGGTCTCCTTGTCGCTGACCCGACAACTGGGCTTTTTCTGCGACACCGCCTTCGCCTTGTCTTTTCCCTTGCTGGTCTCCTGCAAAACACCAACTTGCTTGTTTGCCCTCTCTGGGACCCCAGGGGCCCCTTTCACTCCTTCGTCCTCATCACGCACTTCACCTTCCTCCCACTCGTCACTTTCTTCCCCATAGTCCAACACCAATTCAGCCTCAGGCACCACCATCTCTCTCACAGTCTCCTGTACCACTCTCTTCTGACCTCACACCACACCCCCACTCTTCCCTGCGCACTTCTTCGCCGCCGCCGTCGATGAGCGCTCCCTCATTGGCAGGTAGGCAGCCGCGAACCCCCCTGCTGCTTCTGCCCAGCGTCCCGGAGCCATTGTGCACCCCGCCGGTGCTACCCTCCCCTTCCCAGCCTCCACAGCCGGGTATGTTCCCCCCCCCCACCCTCCCAAGGCTGCTCCAACCTGGGGAGTCCCCAGCACCACCGGGCCTCACCGCCGTGCTGGCTGTCCCTGTCCTCTTACCTGGCTGCCGATCAGCAGGGACCCAAACCCACTTGCCCCCTGTCTTCTCCTGCTCAGGCTCCTCAAAACTGTCTACTTCCACTGCCCCCAAAGACTCCTCCCCCCACTCTGGGTCTCCCAAACCAGCCCTCTCCCTGGCCCCACACATGGCTGCCCATTTTGCCTCAGTCTCTTGTATAAGCTGCCTCTGCTCCTTTATCTTCTCTTCCAGTGAGAGTCCCTCCCATCTGGGCAAGGTTGAGGGGTAATATCCCCAGTCCAGCCCCCCCCGAAATACCAGTTGTGGCCCCCATCCCTTTACTTGCTGGGCCTGCCAACTGCAATTTTGCTTGTGGCCCGCCCTCTTGGCCTTCTTCACGCCCGGGCCCTGGCTCCCAGGTTCCTCATTTGAGGCTTTCCCAGGGGGGTGCCTACACGAGCGGTCCAGCGGGACACTCACTTCCCCCTGGGCCACAAGCACATCTCCCTTCATTCCGGCGCCCGATAGCAGCGGCGCTGGATCAATTACAAGCTGCTCCGTCCCAACCCCCCCCCGTCTCCTCACCTGACTCGACATCAGCGTCGTTCAGCCGCGCGGGTAGGCTCTGCCTCCTACCTCCGCGCTGCTGTGGCCTTTCCTTGGCCCCGCCCCAAGGGCCCAGTGGGTTTCTTAGCGGTTAGCAGCTCGTCGATACACGCCGCTACCGCTGCTGCCACTCCTGCTGACGCCGTGCGCGTGGGTCGGACCATGCCGACCCACGCCTCCTCCAGCACGCCCGGGCCGAGAAGGTCCGCCCGGCCCGCCATCCCTAGTACACGTAGTGCCTCCCGCACTGCGTCGTTGTCCGGGCCAGCCATCCACGTTCTCTGCAGGTAATCAGATGCCTGCTGCTACCCAACCAACTCTCCCTGCACCCTCCGCAACTCAGAAAGAAACAGCGCCCTTGGGCCTAACCCTGACTGCACTAATTTTTTAAAACCCTATCCCGGTGGCGTGAGGTGTCAGGAAAGAGGCCGGAACCTCCTCTCCTGACACCTTTATACCCCACCCTTGATCCGCCCCTGTGACCTCCCTTAGGGCCCCCTCCCAGCCTTGTCCTTTTGGCCAAGTGCGAATCCCCCGGGGGAAGACTGTTCTGCGACCCTTGCATTCCCCCGGGGGCCGGCCTTGCCGCACAATGTTTCTAGGGAAATTAGCCTAAAACTGGATAGGAGGTTCAGGAGGCATTGATTGATATCCCTGACCGAGATTTTTGCTAACCAAGTGTTTTCTCACAGGGACAGCTAAAGGCTTCAGCTGTGTACAGTAAAGCCGCTTCACCCGGGCAATTTGGGAACACATTTGGAGTTGCCCTTCTCTTCCATAGAAAGAGTGCAAGGTATAATGCATGTAAATGCACCTATAGGAGCCTCAGACCCATTCTATGCCAGTCATGTACCACAGGGGTTTTCTCTAAGTTTAAAATTTTACTCAGCACGACCACCTTACACACGATACGCCCCGTATCATTAGAAGTTTGTGTGGCACGCAGCTTTAACTCCGGCACAGCAGACATAGACCTTATTAGTAGACACAATAAAAGACATTTTCTCACCCTGCCCAGAATGTTTTCTAGCATTTAATTCCCTTGAGGCACGATATCAGTGGTTGCCCCCTGCCTTAAATGTATGCTGAAAGGTGTTAACTATGTGCACGAAGGTTCTCTATCTTTCGTTCCTTTCGTCTGGTCCCAGTTGGAGGGATACATGTACTGCACTGGCACTGAATATTCACACACAAAATGAGTTCCTGTTTGTGTAAATATATATGTGCAATTTTATTAAAACCTTGACTGGCATAGGGTGATTTTATTGTTCCTAAGATAAAGGATTCGCAGACCTTAGATGGTCCTGAGTAGGCCGGAAATTACCAGGCCGAAGTGCGTTGACTTTCTTCTGAAAAAGGAGTCCACCACAAGTTGAAAAGTATAATCAAGACATGGATCACCAGTCTGATCACATTCAGCGTGGGACTTTTGGATATTAGGCAATTGGTTTATTGGTTTGTTGGAGTGGATAACCTTGTGGACGGACTGTCGGAGGGATGGGTGGAAACAGAAGCTAGGAGGCCGGATACAGTTCTCAATTTTAGCTTATTTTGTTGGATTGTTGTAAGTCTGGACAGAATTATAATGCTGGAAATTTGGAATCCCCTTTTTTGCAGTGATGGAATCTTCTTCTTCTCCTACAGGATGGTCTTCAGGAGGTGGATGATTCCCCAGGAGGCTCAAAGAGAGGAGAAAATGGCGGTAAGTATTTGGACTTCCTTTCTCTTTTTTGTGTAGAGACATTCACCACACCCGGTGGAAAATGCGAAAAGAATTGTCTCACGGGATTAGTGCTCAAAGTATAGTTCGAGAGGGAAAATGAAAACATATAAGGATTTAATTGCAAGAGTAGACTCCGTCGGTCATTTTCTATTTAGCTACCCGTGTGGGAAAATAATAAAACAAAAGAGGGTAAAGAAAACAGAAAAATCCTTTATAGGCCCCCAAAGGACAGAACATGCATGAATCAATGATGGCTGTTTTATTTGACTCCTTTGATGGGCCTGACAGCCTTATTAAATTATCATAAGTTGCCTTTTCTGACATATACAGCATACATATAAAAAAAAAAAAAAAGTACAGAAAGAACCGATGTCTCACTTTTATCGGTTTGGCGAGAGTTTTCTTAGTCATCTCACCTTGTCCCTCCCCACTCCCTCATCAGAGGCCCTACCACGACTAGGGTTCCACCCCTTTTGCACTGTGGTCCCCGATATCCCCCCTTCCCCATCTTGCTCACTTACTGACGAAGCTGCAACTCTCCAGAGTTGTGGCGGCAAGCAGGCATCTCCTGGGGGCGTCCACCAATCTTCGCTCCAGTCCTCGGGAGCCTCCTCCACGGCGGCACCATTCTCGTCCTCGGACTCGTTCCTCGACTTCTCTGTTCCTCCCGTTTTCTTCAGCCATCGGGTTTCTTGTTGAGCCTCCATCTCGGCGTCTTCCAGCTTCCTGTGACTTCCTCTTTCTTCGCCGCAGCTCTCTCGTTCCTCTCGCGAGCTTCCCTCATTTCAGGCCTCCAGGACATCTGATTGGTTCCCTCTTTGGACGGGCCCACCATCGGCGTGCACGGGAGAGGTTGTGACAAAAGGTTTAACCCATTGGTTACCTTTCTCCTCCTCGCCATGCTATCGTCGTATTAGTGAGCCGGAGAGAGTGGCATGCGGTGTGTATTTGGGTTTGGGGCTGACCCTCCCTGACATGGACCCAAAGGAGAAAGCTTAAATTTGGGCCGTTTGATTTTAAAAATTATGTGTATATATAAGGACAGTGTATGACATTTGGATTAAGTATGGAATGTATACCAAAGGAATGAATATAATCATCAAAATAATGGAAATACAGCCATTTCCTTGAAGTGCTTGAAATTACTAATATGATGAAACAAAAGTGTTGGAAAACACTATGATAATCCAATAATAATTGAGGTCTAATTGTTGACACAAAAGAAACAATTTATCCCTCATAAGTCAGTTTGTTTTTGTCTCTCTAGTACATGTGCCCTAGACTTAAGAGGGTTCATTGGGCCACCCCCATACAGCTCTGAAGGGAATAAGCCTCCAAATCTTGATTGGTCCTGCCATTGGCCTCATCTTGAATAATATCCTCTATTGAGAGCTTGGTTGGCGGGGCGGCTTAACAAGCGCCCCTGCTTCATCCAGCCCTGGGAAAACCTTAGTGTGGCAATTTTTTTTTTTATAAAAGCAGGGCCTTGTCTAAGGAAGTAAATATTGAGACAAGTTTCCACAATTCCTTTATAAAGGAGTCTCCAAAGAGGCCTGAAGGGCTATGGATCCCGCTTCTGAAGACGCTCGATGATTTCGTTTGGGGTCCACCTTAATTAATAGCAGTGTTCCGTAGAAATCGCACAATTTGCGTTAACTAGGAAAATGATGGCATTTGGATAAAGTATCCTGTTGGGACCAGGGACCCAGAATTTTTGGGTTCCTTTGAAATAACTAATATTTTCATCAATAGCCCTGCGATGTTGAGTAGTTTGTCCTGGCAGGGGCACCAGTAGCAATCAATGCCTTTCCTGGGATCTTTGAAATATTTGGCCAGATAAAGTAGCCTTTTTGGCGTCAAACTCGAGTGAGTGATACTTTTCTTTCAAGGGAGATGGTGGGGGAATTCAGCTTGCAATTGGTTGTAGACCTCTTTATCCAGAGGTTTGTGGGAGCGACCAGTCACATAGGCCTACACGTTATCCGCCAGAGTCCATTCCGAGGAATGAAGATGATAAATGTCCCCGGGGTTTAACATATAAACGTGTCCACGATAACACAAGGAATTTGTTTGAAGGCCTTGTCAGGAGATGAATCATTAGGGAACTCTTTAGGACACCAAGGGTGGTTCACGTCTGACTCCTCATCTGAATTGGAGGGGGTATCTTCTGCAAGGTCAGAGCCCAGGGACGTAGGCTTCTCTGGTGTAGGAATAAGACTATCAGAAGGCACAGGATGAGGAGGTTATCCAATGAGGGGAAAACCTCGCAAGAAAGTCTTCCTCCGTAGAGTTAAACTCCTTGGGGCATTTATATTTATTAGTGACTGTTCGAGTGGCCGCAGAAGTTGTCAGTATCCAGATGGTCTTTTAGGAGTATTTTCCTCTCCAAAAGTGCTAGAGACTCAGAAGCAGTCTCCTGGACCAGGGCGTCGACTGCCTCTGCCAGGTGGTCATCCCGTGGGATGAGCTCCACCTACCTCCTCTTCCTCTGGAACAAAGAAGGTTCACCCTTTTGCATCATGTGGGGTGTTTGCAACAACAAGGTATTGGTGTGTGCAGACACAGATAAGGAGGGGCGTAGCCCTGTGTTTTGCTGCCCCAAGGGTCTGATGGGTAGCCGAAGGATGCTTAAGGATAGATCAGTGGTCCAAATGGGGTCAAAAGGGGGGAACTCATCCTCTTTTTCTTGCGGGCTAGTTCTTGGGCTGCCTCCCTCAAAAACAAGTGGTTATTTTTAATACAGACCCAGGTGAGGGACGTAATGCTCCATGCCTGGGGGTCAGGGCCCTGCTCCGATAATACAGTGATTGCGGAGCAATCTGCTTTTTTAAACTAAACATTTGTGAGAATTTATTCCTTTACCTGCCCGAGTGGCTTTGGACCCATGTTTACCGAAACTGTTATGGGAAGCTGTGCCAAGCGTGCAGGGTCAGGAGCAGAGACATGGCAAGCCAGTGTCACAAGAGCATCTTCTGGTGGTCAGAAGGCTGCGTTGCAGAAGCACGACCCGCCAATGAATAGAAGTCGAGCAGCGAGTCTGCAAGGCTGATCCCGTGGATAGTTTAATGTAAAGTTTGCAAAGGAGAGCAGTTACATAGGAAAATGACAGGCAATATTATAGAGGTACCAAAAGAACTACGAATACAAAATCAAGCACAATAATCCAAGCTAATACCAAAGACATAAAGAAAATCTGTATGATACTTATCTTGCTGCTGTAGCAGGGAAGAAAGAGGGGGAACATGACGGCCTCTGTCCTCTTCGAGGGAAAGAGCATAGCAGACTGGATGATTCAGATGTGGCTTTCCCACTGCCCATGCCCTGAATTAACTATAATTCGCTCCTCCAGCTTGCACATTGTTGTCTTCAATTATGTCATTTCAGATATCACAGATATTATCAGTGATGTCATGAAACATGTCATGAGTGATGTAATATGTGTGGTAATTAGAAGTGCATGGCGAGGAGGCGAGTTATAGTGAGTTTAGGGCACTAGTTATAGTTACTTGATATAACTGTAAGTGGTACATTTCGGTGATTTTGTTAATTTAAAACGGTATTTCTAAACTGACATTTTCACATTCACCTCTAACCTCTAAATTTCTACCTTTTTTATATGTAAAGTAAATTATTTTTCCAATTCCTAATTATAAGGTCACTTTAACCTTGGTTTTTTTCAGTGAATTTCTATGTTTTTTTAAACTAAAGTAAGATGTCCATCACCATGCTCATGACTGACTTTTTTGTAACAATATAAAGGGTGTCATTTTAAGTAAGGCAAACCTACTGGCTTTGTCAAAGGGTCAGCACAATAAAGTATAGAAAGCAAGGAGCCTATTGACTTTATTAAGGGTTCAGCACATAAACATATATAAAGCAGACCTATTGGCATTGTCAAAAGTCACAAATTGTCAAAAGTCACAAATAACTATAATCAAATGTATATTTGATAAATTTCCACATTGCAATGTTTAATAATAGTGATTATTACAAAATATTTTCAATAAAGCATTTTTTAAAACATTTTTCAGGCCACAAAGTGTAGTCGTGGAACCAACCACGAGGGGTCTCTGCGCTCCAGCTGAAGAGCATACAGCTCCGGTTCAGAGTGCTTTAAAAATATATGGTAAGCTCTCCTGGGGGGTAAACAGCCATTACAACGAGGCTGTTACCCCGCAAGTCATTACATCGCATGCGTTACAACGCATGCGATGTAACAACGCGTAGCCATTACTACGCATACCATTACATCGCATGCGCTTTTACAACGCATGCGATGTAATGGCTAGCCACATCGTTGTGAGGAAACTGAGGCTGTTCCGCTTCCTCACAACGACGTGCACCGCCCCTCAGACGACGCTGAAACCAGGAGAGAGGAAGCACGAGGAGAGAGAGGTAAGGGGGATTGTGCTTGGGGTGGGGGTTACTTTTTCAGGGTTTAGGGTAGTGTTGAAGTAGTGTTGTAATGTTTGTGTAGTGTAGGGTAGTGATTTAGGGTTTAGGGTAGTGTTGGGGGGTCGTGCAGGGTAGTGTTAGAGTGTAAGGACCGGACTGGGGGAAGGGGAGGGTCGTGCTGGGGGTAGTGTTTTAGGGTTTAGGGTAGTGTTGTGGTGTTTGTGTAGTGTAGGGTAGTGTTTTAGGATTTAGGGTAGTGTCGGGGGGTCGTGCAGGGTAGTGTAGTGTTATTGTAGGGAGAGGACTGGGGGTAGGGGAGGGTCGTGCTGGGGGTAGTGTTTTAGGGTTTAGTGTTGTGGTGTTTGTGTAGGGTAGTGTTTTGGGGTTTAGGGTATTGTATTGTATTGTAATTGCATTTGTATAGCGCTTACTACCCCTGACGAGGCGTCGAAGCGCTTTTTCGGCGAGTAGCACGCTACTCCGGGACCCATAGAGGATTAGTGTTGAATTAGTATAGTGAAACATGCAAGTAAATTTTAAGTGGTGGATATGTTAGTCAGTTATTTGGATTCAGAAGGATAGCGGAGGGATAGAAGAGGGAAAAAAGGTTTGCATATATATAGCGCTTCTAACCCCTGATGGGGTGTTGAATTGAGGGTAGTGTCGGGGGGAGTCGTGCAGGGTAGTGTTGTAGTGTAGGGGCCGTACTGGGGGTCGTGCGGGGGGGTAGTGTTTTAGGGTAGTGTTGTGGTGTTTGTGTAGTGTAGGGTAGTGTTTTAGAGTTTAGGGTAGTGTCGGGGGTCGTGCAGGGTAGTGTTAGAGTGTAGGGACCAGACTGGGGGAAGGGGGAGGGTCGTGCTGGGGGTAGTGTTTTAGGGTTTAGGGTAGTGTTGTGGTGTTTGTGTAGGGTAGTGTTTTTGGGTTTAGGGTAGTGTCGGGGGGTCGTGCAGGGTAGTGTTATAGTGTAGGGGCCATACTGGGGGTCGTGCGGGGGGTAGTGGTTTAGGGTAGTGTTGTGGTGTTTGTGTAGTGTAGGGTAGTGTTTTAGGTTTTAGGGTAGTGTCGGGGGGTCGTGCAGAGTAGTGTTTGAGTGTAGGGACCGGACTGGGGGTAGGGGGAGGGTCGTGCTGGGGGTAGTGTTTTAGGGTTTAGGGTAGTGTTGTGGTGTTTGTGTAGTGTAGGGTAGTGTTTTAGGATTTAGGGTAGTGTCGGGGGGTCGTGCAGGGTAGTGTAGTGTTATTGTAGGGAGAGGACTGGGGGTCGGGGTGGGTGGTGCAGTGGTACTACATTAGGGTTTAGGGTAGGGTGGAGTCACTTACCTTGCAAACGTTTACCATGAGTATGCCTTTACCACGCATGCCTTTGCGTTGAAATGGCATGCGTGGTAAAATTTTGCGTTGTAATGGTAGTCGTAATTGACATCGCGTAGTAATACCCGCGTTGTAATGGCATGCGTGGTATTGCTATGCGATGTAATGAGTCATATTCCTCCTGGGGTAATGAATTGAATGACCCTGGAGACTTACTATGGTTTTTTTTTTTAACATTGCTGGGGGGCTGCTGCACTCTTTGAAGCCCTCCACGATATTAATAAAAATGGTTAGTGGTGTTCCTGCCTCTTCTAGGAGCACCACCAGGAACAAAAAATATAACTCGTATGGCAATATGGGCCGCTTCTTTCCTGGAGCAGTGAATAATAAATGAGCGTCTCCTGCAGCTTATTTATTATTCTTTTTTTAATTTTATATTTTTTTATGGGTGCGTGGTAACATGCCAAATGTAGGGGGGCCGCGGGGGAGCCCCAAGGGCCCTGCCGGCTCCCCAGCCAGCGCCTATACTGGGTGCAGTCAGGAGACTGCGATTTGTTTATTACACTGGGTGTCCCGGTGCCCACAACATGCTGAAATGTTGGGGCAGCCCAATGTTCCCCGTGGCACATGCCGGTTCCCATGCCCATCACCGATACTGGCTGCTGGCAGGAACCTTCAATTTGTTTTTACAATGGGTGCCCCAGGGGCATCCACAACATAGCAAATTGTTGGAGGGAGCGGGGGGAGACCCAAGGCCCCTCGAACCCGCCGACTCCCCAGTCAGCACCCATCTTAGGTGCACTGGGAGCCAGCTGCATTCCATTGCTCCCTCCTGGCAGGAGCAGCTGTTTTCTGGGTTTCCACCGGGTGGGAGCAAAGTTGTATTCCCTGCCCAGGAGAGTGCGGGCAGAGACAGAGAATTAAATGTATATTCTCTGCCAGCACTCTCCAGGCAGGGAAATCCAGTAGGATGGGGTCCCCGGGACACTGCACTCATCAGGTCCCCTTCCCTAAAAAAAATGTAATCGCCCGGCAGATGGGATCCTCCGGGACTCTATCTATGAGGCTTGGGGAGGGGGGGCCGAGCACCCCTCGCCCCTAAATTTAAAACTCAGCCCTCAGGGATGGCGTCCCCCCTTAAAAATATTAATCGACCACAGGGGATGGGGTCTCCGGGCCTCTGTGAGGCTCACTGCACCGGCCTCGTGCCCTGGTCCAAACGGGGGGGGGGGGGCTTGTTTTTTTTATCAAAAAAAGGGCAGCCGTTATATACAATTTTCCAGTGGATCCTCCGCGAATTTGCGGTAAACTTTTTTTTAACATTAAGTTTTCAGGCTTGGGAGGTCCCTGCCCCGCCCCCCCAACCAGGCCTACGGATACAGGGTATCCCTACCCTGCCCTATATGTTATTTACATTTTTTTTCAGAACAGGGGACTGAGAGCCCAAGTTATGTTATGTTATTGACATTTATAAAGCGCAAACTGCTACCCGAGGGTGTCCTGGCGCTAACTGAAGTCATAGAGAGATCCCGAGTCAAGAGCAGAAAATTAAAGACCTAAGACTGTGCGGTAAAGAGCCAAGTTTTCAGAGCCTTTCTAAAAGCCAACAGGTTTGGCTGAGATCTCAACTGCAGCGGGAGGCCATTCCATGCCTTGGCTGCGCTAACCACAAAGCTTCTTCCACCCCAGTTGGTCTTTTTTGCAAAGGGCACCGATACAAGTTTAGCTTCCGAAGAGCGTAAACCTCTAGTTGGTGTGTACCATTGGAGTTGCGTAATGAGATGGTTGGGCCCAGTTTTGTGCAGGGCTTTATGTACTATACATAGGGCCTTAAATTGTACCCGTTTTCGCATCGGCAACCAGTGAAGTCTTTTAATCTCTGCTGAGATGGAGACATGTTTTGGGATGCCGGACAGTAGTCTAGCCGCTGCATTTTGTAAAAGTTGCAGTTTGTTCATCAGACCTTCCTGAATGTTGAGATATAAACTGTTACAATAATCTAGTCTGGACATTACTAGAGCGGTGATCACTAACTGACGGCTATCATTAGGCAAGACATGTATGATCTTCTTACAGGTTTTTAATATATAGGAGGTGGATGAGACTACTGCATTCACCTGATCCTTGAGGTTAAGCTTATTGTCTATCCAGACTCCTAAATTCTTTGCCTTTTTGGCAGGCGTGGGAAGAGGGCCTAGAGAGTCAGGCCACCAAGTCGAATTCCAAAAGTTAGCATCATTGCTGAACAGAACTACCTCTGTCTTACTGGAATTTAGTTTTAAGCAGTTTTGGGCCATCCAATTGCCCACTGCTATCATGCAGTCATGAAATCTGGCTGCCGTTCCCTGCAACTCTCCTGGCCTTAATGACACTACAATTTGGGTGTCATCTGCATATGAAGTTAAGTTGAACCCAAATGATTCAATCAAGGGAGCTAAGAGCGACACATAAATATTAAAAAGTGTTGGGCTCAGGGACGACCCCTGAGGAACCCCACAAGGCAGAGAAAGAGGTTTAGATGAGAATTCGCCAAGGGTGACTGTCTGTTGTCTGTCTGAAAGGAAGGATTTAAGTAGTTTCCATGCTAAGCCCTGTACTCCGATCTCTCGTAACCGGTCCAACAACAGGGCATGATGGACCGTATCGAAGGCCGCAGAAAGATCCAGCATAATCATAGCTGCTTTTCCTCCCCGGTCGAGTGTAGTCCTAATCTCCTCTGTGGTTTTAAGTAGCGCAGTTTCCGTGCTATGACCACTGCGAAAGCCATATTGAGTAGAGTCAAGTATCTGAGCTTCTTCCAAGAAGGCACCAAGTTGTTCATTCATAATTTTCTCTGCAATTTTCGCCGGTAGAGGGAGTCTGGATATGGGTCTGAAATTATTCACATCACCGGGATCCAGACTCGTTTTTTTTAGCAGTGGTAATATCAGTGCTTCTTTCCACAACCTGGGAAAGTATCCCTCAGTGAACATTGCATTTATAATGTGGGTCAAGGTAAGAGCCACAGATTCAGCTGCCAATTTTAAAAACGAGACTGGGCATGGATCTAAAGGTGATCCCGTTTTCATTTTCAAGAGTATATTTAAAGTGTCCAAGGTGGTTTTTGCAGTGAATTGGACAAGTTGTAACCTAGTACTTGTTTCTATTTCAGAGTCCGGATTTTTAATAGGGATCATATTCCCAGAGCCAGTAAAGGATGAAAAGATAACATCCACTTTGTCGAAAAAGAACTTTGCAATTTTGTCACATTGTTCCTGACTGGCCTGAATAGGTGGAGGGGCTGGATGCGCTAAGGCATTTACAGTACTAAAAAGTTCTTTAGTAGAGTTTTTTGCTAAGTTGATTTTTTTCACAAAAAACTCTTGCTTTGTTTCTTGCAGCATCTTTTTATATTGGACTAGTCCATTTTTATATTCATGTTTTTCTTTATCCTTATACTCCCTCCTCCATGATCTCTCAAGATGCTTACAGACCAGTTTCAGGTCTCTGAGTTCCTGGGTGTACCATGGAGCAGAGGGTCGTGCTCTATTGGAACGAATACGTTTTTCAGGGGCGAGTTTGTTACCGGCTGCGTTCAGCCAGTTGGTGTATTGCAACGCCGCCTCATCCAAATCTGTATGAGGATTAAAAAGTGTGGAGGTTAACACCTCCTGTAGTTCCTCTGCGTTTACCTTATTCCATGCCCTACTTATTAGTTGTTTAGTAGCAGATTTTATCACATGTCGCTCAGGCA
The DNA here is from genome assembly GCA_963921515.1 of Calotriton arnoldi. NCBI lineage: Eukaryota > Metazoa > Chordata > Amphibia > Caudata > Salamandridae > Calotriton > Calotriton arnoldi. The sequence goes on from CAWUFW010009826.1 coordinate 444,077, forward strand.
CAGCCATTGTGAACAGCACAACTTTGTGGTCTGACCAGATCACTGGGAGAAGATCTGAAACTGATATTTGCATGTTATTTGAGAATATGCCATCCAAAGTGTGTCCTGCTTTATGGGTAGGACCATTAACCAATTGTTTTAAATCAAGATTACTCATCATCTCTAACAAATTTGAGGTGTCTGAGTCTGTTTGTGCTTCCAAATGGAAGTTGAAATCTCCTAAAATAGTATAAGAGCTGGCACTTAACCCATTTTCAAACATACAGGCAGCTTTTATAATGAACGGGTTTCTCGGGCCCGGTGGTCTGTAAATGAGTGTGCCCTTAAAAGTATAGTGATTTGAAATATAAAAACTAAAATCCAGAGCTTCACATTCGTCATTTGATGAAGGCTTAAATGAGGCTGTAATTGATTTATGATAGATTACTGCCAGACCGCCCCCCTTCTTATGTGATCTATTTAAGGTAAAGGAGAGATAGTCTGGTGGTGTTGCTTTGATCAAATCCGGACCTGAAGCATCATCCGTCCAAGATTCAGTTATAAATGCAATACTAATGTTTTCATCTTCAATGAGGGAGGAGCATTCCAAACTATGTTTAACTAGGGACCTTGCATTAAACAGGGCGTACTTCCCAATTTTTACTTCCTCTTGTCGTTTTTTGTTTTTACCTGTACTTTGTCTCTCTTTAGTCTTTTCAAATACAAAAAACGGCAGTTTAATAAGACAGCCAGGACAGGTTAGTTGACTATGCGTGGGCCTATTGTCCATTGAAATGCATAAGCAGTCAGCTTTTAGAGGAGTATTGTTAAAATTATGCAGAGCCCTGCTGGAGTAATTAAGTGATTGGGCTTTACCTGTGCCGCATCCGGCATGAGGACTGGCGCTAGACGCGACCGGTGCGCGGACGGGCGCAGACGGGCTTGCCTTAGACGCGCCAGCGGCGCGCGTCCGCTGCGCGCTCGCGCCAGCCTCACTCTAAATATCCCCCGGGCTGTGAAAACTAACCCGCTAACCAGAGACTATTCCCAAAATGGCGGTCCCGCGTTAACAAAGCGGACCACCAAGTGAGATTCCCTCAGGACGTGCAAAAAACGCAAATTTCAATTTAAAAACTATCAGTATCGTTAAAATTGTGCAGCAGCAGTTTTAAAATTCAGTAATCAGTATTGTTAAAATTGTGCAAGCAGCAGTTTTAAAATTCAGTAATACAGCAAACAACAGTTTTAAAAATCGGCACGCTTCACAGAACACACAAATTCGTACTTCTCTCCCGGCTCAAGCCTCAGGAGGACTTCAGGGAGCGCGCTCGCGCCAGCCTCACTCTAAATATCCCCCGGGCTGTGAAAACTAGCCCGCTAACCAGAGACTATTCCCAAAATGGCGGTCCCGCGTTAACAAAGCGGACCACCAAGTGAGATTCCCTCAGGACGTGCAAAAAACGCAAATTTCAATTTAAAAACTATCAGTATCGTTAAAATTGTGCAGCAGCAGTTTTAAAATTCAGTAATCAGTATTGTTAAAATTGTGCAAGCAGCAGTTTTAAAATTCAGTAATACAGCAAACAACAGTTTTAAAAATCGGCACGCTTCACAGAACACACAAATTCGTACTTCTCTCCCGGCTCAAGCCTCAGGAGGACTTAAAATGGTTGCCTCCACATCTTTGTTGATGTGATGGCAGGCAAACCGATCTTATCTTTTGATCTGATGGATCCCCTGTGGCATGCAATATGCATTTCTCAAAAATTCATACATTTTAAACCTTAATTTCTCAAAAACTACTGAACAGATCTACACCAAATCACAAAAAAGCCTGCTTTCTGCACGAAAATGTAGCACTCTGCCAAATTTGGTGTAATTCAGTTTAGCCCTTTTGGCGGTATCGCTGTTCAATTTTGCTATGAAAAATTGCATGGGGAAAAAGCGTTTTGGCACCCCCCTTTTTCTCGCCACCTGCTTGACGGATCATGCCGACCTTTCCATGAAGGAGCTGAGGTGGATGAGACCTTCTGTGGGAAAGCATGTGAAGGTTCGTAAAACAGTACCAAAGATATTAGTAAACCCCAAAATTATTTTCCTATGGAAAATGTGGGCTTAACTTTAACTACCCAGTGGTTATCACCAAAGGTTAATGTTATATATTAATATATATATATATACATGTGATCAAGGCAGGGATCTGCCGAAACGCGTCATGGCGGACTAGTTCTTCGGTGTAATAAACTAAAATTACACAAAATCTGGGTCTACTCTCGTTTATATTCCTACGGAGAGGATTTGCTATACAAACGAGCAACTTACATATATATATATATATATATATATATATATATATATATATATATAGAGGGAATTGGCCACAACATTCCAAATTCACTTCTCAAGTCAAACTATTCTTAAACAGAAAAAACCTTCATCTCTCGTGAATTCTAAAAATAACAACACATTCTGATAGAGACTTCTAGCCTCACATTCCTAACTTTAAATATTTCACAAGTGTCAGACTGGAACCGGAATATTTTAAGCACTACCCCGCTCATAGGTGGCATTGATCGACTCCACTTTCATGTCAGAAGTAACATTGTGGTACCAATATATGCGCCACCCAGGAGCGCTGACATCAGTTCCTTTCTTTCTGTGCCAACCTCAGTAATTTTTTGACTAACTTTTTTTTACTCTTTTGTCAGCTATTTTTGATAATTTTTCCCAGTGTTCTAGGGACACGTCCCCTGCTAACCTTTAGGGTTTAAACACTGCGTGGATGTCACAGATAGATGTCTTTGTCTGATCCCCACTTGGTCTGTCTCTGGTGCCTGGGATCAGGGTACAATGCCAAGGACTGCATTGATTGAAAGTCGATGCACCCCAAGGTGATTCGTGTGCGGGTGAACAAGCTCCTGGCGGTGCAGCAGAAGAAGGCTCCATGCCATTCTCAATTCCGTTCCCAAAGTCGAGCTCAGGGCCTTTCTCAGAGCTGTTCCTGTAGATCATTATATTCCCACTCCAAGTAGGGTGACCAACAGGCATGGGTGCAAATTCAGGACAGTGAGTGTAAAAATTCAGGACAAAGGCTCAAAATTCAGGACAAAAATTCAGGACAGAGGGTCAAAATTCAGGACAAAAATTTTAGACAAAAGGTACGTTTTACAGACACAGAGGAGGTCGCGCAATAGTATATAAGTAAGTAAATAGACAACCAATGTAAGTGTAAGTCAAAATAAGTTTGTTAGGTTGAGACAATCGTGCACTTCACGTTTTTGGTATGCGTGCAGCTTTGAGCAACTGTGCAGGTCTTTTTGTGTTATTTCACATGATCACAGTCTATTTATGTGGTTACTGCACTGGGTTGTCCAGACTGATATTTTGTTTAGTTCATGGTTCTGAGCAGGCATGTTTGGTGACAAAAGTGGTCAGGAAGATCTGCTCAGAGGGACTTTGTTACCTGCATCTCATATATGAGTGCCATAAAGCGGCACGCATAGGATGTAGCTAATTGGGACCTGCAGTGCTGGACTAGAGACCAGTCCTCTGAGTGACCAGCTTTGTGTCAGATCACTTTAGGTATTCCATGACTGTTGAGCTGGTGATGACTGATTTAGGTGCTGGTACAGAACTGAGTGATGGATAAGACCCATAGCGGACAAGTCTTGTGTGAGGGTAAGAGCATTAAGCAGGAAAAGGGAGTTACTAACCAGCCTGCATGAGCTATAATTGGCTGCACACTGCTGAGTGTTATGGTATTATTGCAAGCCAGAACGGTTAGATAGAAGTTGACATTGCTATATAAAGCCTCGGTTAGCCATATTTCAGTCCTTACTTTACCCGTATATTGGAGATTGTATACTGCTTGGGCTGTTTCCTTTCTGTGAGCTCTAACTGCAGATTCTCAATGATGCACAGAAGTGTGCTACAGACTAGAAGTTGTTACGGCACTATTGTAGGTCAGAAGGAGGCACTATCTTTTACATACAGAACATTTTCCATTGAAATGGCAAAAAATACCAAGATGCAGTTTTACTGATAAAACTATATAGCGCACAAACAATAATGTGTGGAAAGGTGGTTTCAGCAAATATGTATCATTTGAACATCACCAAGTAAATTGTCTTGATTGCTTTGAACCTATTAAAACTCTGTTTCCAGCACACTTCTGAATTACAAACAAGTGGTCCATTTGTGGTTTCCTAACTGCTGATATGTTTTGAAACATTTGCACAGTTCATTTGCAGGTATTTAAAAGTTGTTCTGTGTTACAAAAAACTGACATCTTACAGCCTTTGGATTCACACGCTCTTTACGACCACAACAAGACTGTCAACTAGGCCACTTTACTATTCTGTCTTTGACCGCAAAGTTAGAGAGCGGTCACGTAGGCATTACAAGGGTGGTGCATGGGCATTCCCATGCATTGCGATATAAATCCATATTTATAAAGACTGGTTTATGCCAAAATGGTGTGCCTATCTGAGGTAGGTGTAACGAGAAAAAATATCTTTATTCTTCCTCGTTACTTCCTCTTTGCATGTGCGCTGTATTCTGCAGCACACAGGCAAAGAGGAAATAGCCGCAAAGGATAGCTTTCCCTTCCTGCACAAAAAACGTACTTGACGACAATGTTTTGGCACTAGGCAGCCACAAGGGCCCCAGTACTAGGAGAGAGCAGAACTGCACCATATATTTGAAAATAGGGTGCTGTTGTGCTCTGTCCATTCAGGCAACACAGCGCAGAACTTCACTTGCTGAGCTGTGTTGCATGAAAAGTTAGTAAATATACCCATCGTAAATTTGGCACAGGTTTTCAGACTTTAATTTTGTCTTGGGCATTGTACAGCGCTCCGCTGCCTTTTTGGCTAGGGTCACACTACAGAAATAACATATACGTACATACAGATAGAAAATCACAGCTTGTTAGGAAAAAAGGCTATTTTTCAAAGAATGATGGAGAAATGCATCCAAGGCTCCAGCTCGGAGCATTTGTCTGGCAGGTTACAGTGGGGCACTACAAGGTTTAGGGATTAGTGCACACCGGTTTTGTTATGTTAGACATTTCTAATTGTGCTCTTTGTTCTTCATTAACGGTATATGGTGAAATAAAAACTGTACAGAAACATAGGTTGTAATAAAATAAAATCCCTTCGTTCATAGGTTCCGCCTTCCTACTAGTTCGTCCTACATTCAACTCCTGAAGTGCTTTTACCTCATGGCCTGGGGCACAGCCCAGGCTGCAGAAATGATAGCTACGACCCTGGCAGGGCCGGCTATAGTGCTTGTGGCAACCTGTGCGACAATCTTTGTTGGCGCACCCTCCTGTGAAAGTAGTGGCATAACGCAAAACTATAGGGGGGCTGCAGAATTAAATGAGGGCCCACTGAGTATCCCATATCTCACATATGAACATTGGCTTTAGGCTGTATGAGGCCTCCTGAAGGTTTGGGGTTCCCTGGAAGGGTTGCCACCTCCCCGCACTGCAGGGGATGCAGAGGCCTTCAGCCTTCATCACACCGCTTCACCAAGGACCTCACTGCACAGAGTCCCTCACTATCAACCTCCAATGGTGCCCCTCATCTCCATATAGACCATATCTCGTGTGTATTTCATTTCTTTTATAGTGCTAGTCAGCCCAGTGTAGGGTGTTGAGCACTTTAGCTCACACACATTGTTCAGAGACAATGACTCATATATGTGTGTAAATCAATGTATAGGAAATGTTAATTAAGACAATGGGGGCTGCAAGGTGTAGGAGTCACATGTCATCCATACTGGTAGGTACTATATGCAGGGCCACTGGAATTATGCAGCAGGGGAGGGCCAAATTATGCTGCAGGCTTGACTAAATTATTTGGCAAGAAAAGGAAAATTCTGCAGCTGCAAATTTTGTGATGGTATAACTACATTATTTTCTTATGTTTACACTTTTAAACACTTTCTGGGCATAGTTTGGACCTCATTGGTACCCGTATAACACCCAAATATAGCAATATGCACAAGAAAGGTGACCAGTCAACCTTTGCAAAGGGCCTTTGCAACCATGCACGTCGTCATGTTTTAAAAATCTCACAGAGAAGATAGGCAATCCCTGTACAATTACTAACCACCAATCTTCGTTTTTAACTTTGCAATCACCATTTTGGGTAGAGAACAATAAAAACAACTCACAACATTTTGCGCATCACTTTAGCTGCATGTTTTTTGTTGGGTAAAGTGGGGAAAAAACATGCGCTGGTGGCTAGCCTTTTGGCTTTGTCAATGCATGTTATTTTGTTGTGATTTTTGTACAACTAGATTGTTGGTAAAATTGGTGGGCCCTTGAAAATATATATTAAAAAATATTGTCTAAAAGCAAAATCTTTTTGGTCTCTAAAAGCATGCATTGCCGTACTAGTCCATGGCACAGAAGGAGATTTCTTTGTATGTGGAAGCGCTGCGTGTGAAACAGAAGAATGCAGTCACTCATAATTAAATTAGCCAGTGGCTGAAGTGTGCTGACATAATTCCCCATGCTGTATGTGGTAGTAAGTGAAAGAAAAAAATGCGAATGGCACAACAAACGGCTGTGAGGGAAGAGGGCTGACTGAATGCCCCTATGAGTAAATGTATTATACACAGAAGTTTAGTAAAATCTTAAGGTTTTGGCTAATGCCAGATCTAAAAGAAAAAGACCTTATCAACTTTGAGCTGACCAGCTGGGAGCTTGTATGCATTTACCTTCGAGTACGAACAGTTTTCTTTGTTCTTTCTTGTATGTTGGTGGTCATGTGCAGAGAGTATTGTTCAGACCAAATTGAGAATTTTGAAAACGCAGTATTTCTCCGATAGATGTCTAGCAAAGGTTTCGAGGAAGCCCTAGAATTAACACCTGGTTGCAGGGTTTGAGTATCTAATTTCCGTTTGCTTTTTTTAGCCATAACTGTTTAGTTCGTATTTATTTTTTACTAAAATATTAAACATTACTTCTGAACCGAGTTTCCCAGCCTCATGCAGTTTTGCACAACTAGACTACTGCAATGCAATATGTGAGAACATTTACATGTAAATTTACATGTAAATGTTCTCACATATTGCATTGCAGTAGTCTAGTTGTGCAAAACTGCATGAGGCTGGGAAACTCGGTTCAGAAGTAATGTTTAGTTTTGTATTTATTTTTTACATGTAAATATTAAACAGTTATGGCAAAAAAAAAGCAAACGGATCCAATTGTAATAGTAGATTTTTTTTTGCTCAGATGTGGGTGGTATAATCTACTGGCTCCAAGCGAGTCACTCGCCTTCAAGGCACTCACTTGTGTGCGCATAGTTAAAGGCAGACGGCCCATTGTCATTCTTTATGTGATGATCAACAGCAGACAGAATGACAATGGGCCTGTCCACAGTCTGTGCGAATTCGGGGAGGGGCTGCTGCAGCCTCTAGAGCTCAAAGAGAAGTGCGAGAGGCCCCGAGTGAGAGAACGTTTAAACGCCTGGGGCTTCTCACAGGGGAACAGCACAGCCTGCTGCAATCGTGAAAATTACGGACAAAAGGCGTCCGTAAAAGGAATGATGACGGACAACGGACAGGCCACAAAAATAACGGACGGTCCGTGAAATTTACGGACGGTTGGTCACCCTAACTCCAAGAGTTCTTCCTCCAAGTCGGGTAAGTCCAAGAAGCACAAGAAGAATTTGAAGCGTTCTTCGGCTTCTGTATCCAAATGTCATGCTTCACGAGCCCACTCATGCTGCACTCTGCCTGCAGAGCCAGCATCCAGGCCCGCTCCGCGCTACCCAGTGTTCCCCAGAGCAATGCCTGCCCAACTAAAAGAACTTTACAACATTTTGCATACTATCTTGGGGCCACTGACTCTCTCTGGCGCGCCTTCAGGCTTCACGGAGCTGTGATGTGCCCCAGCTGGGTTACCGCCGGCAGGTTCAACCTCAACCTCAATGCCAGCTGGACCCACCCCTGGATCTGGCTTGACGTCACCACAGGTGCCTATACCCTCCCTGCCTCCAGTCCCTCTTGCGCCGACGCAGACACCACCAGCGCAGCTAGACGATGTCTCCTAATTTTTAAATCGAAAAATCAACTCAATTTACGGTAATGAATCTGTCTAATCGAAAGCTGTCTGATATTGAATGTGAAACTTTGAAACAAAGACTTTCTTTCTGCCCTGATGTAGGGATTGACTATGCACAATTGAGAATTGATCTTTATAAATTTGCCAGAAACCTGAAACTGTATAAAACACATTGTCTGAGATCGAATGACTTATCTAGAACCAATGTACCCAACATTCCCCTACCGTTTGTAATCTAGCTATTAGTGATATTGATACACTACGAAATGTTACAGAACTTAGAAAACACAGGGGGGGGGGGGATCAACTCAAAGCAACTTGATAGATCCATTCGATCCCACTTGTCTGGAAGAACTTACCAACAGATTTGGCATTGATAGGGGGAATTTGTAGAACAAACTTCAGATTACCTTCCAAATATATACCACAGCTTCCCAGGGACAACATTGATGACTTTATGGATGTTGTGGCAAATGATATTCTAACTCTGAGTAAGAAACCACAGAAGAAACGCAATATAGGCAAGGCATAATGGGAAGCTCTAGCTGCCCTCCAAAAAGACCAGACTATTGTCATCAAACCCTCGGACAAAGGGGGTAACATAGTCATCATGAATAGGGAAGACTATTTGAAGGAGGGACTCAGACAACTAAGGTTCACAACATGCTACACTAAAGTAGACAGAGTATCTCAAGAATGTATAAACAAAATATACAGAGAGATTATTAAGTTAGCATGAGGACCAACTCTTAAATTGGGATGAATTACAGTTTTTGAGAAATGACACACCCACGATTCCAACAATATACTTGTTACCAAAGGTACACAAGGATCGTAAGAATCCACCAGGCTACCCCATTGTTTCCTCTAAGAACAGTCTTTTCGAAAATACATCAATTTTTGTTGACCACTTCCTGTCACCATTCGTACAAAATATAAACTCTTATATGAGGGACACTAAAGACTTTATCCAGAAGACACAAAATCTGTCCCTCTTGCACCGACCCAGACACCACCAGCGCAGCTAGACAATGAGCCCTTTCCAATTTCTGACTCCGAGTCGTGGCCACTTCGACACCACTTGACGTCAACTCTGGCGCTCTCATATCCTGAGGAGCTGTGGTGAATATTAGCCCGAGTTTGGCCCGTAGAGAGTTCCGGCGGAGTGGCGGGCCTGAGGCGTGGGAGTGGCCTTTGGTACGGTGGGCTGTCCTGGAACCTGACCGACGAGAGGGCACCCGAGGGCGGCGTGCGCACACACGCAAGGCCCCGGACCCAGGCTTGAAGGTGTAAGCCCAGCTGGGACGACTGAAGGGGCCCGACATTATCTAGGTGCGAGCCGCGAAGCCGGAGGCGGAATGTGTCACCCTCTGATGTCGATGTGAGGCCAGGGAGAGATTCCTCCGGAGCGGTGGTGACGGGCCTGCGGCATCGGCGTGGACTGTCGCTCTCTACCCCTGCCGGCCTCCCTTCACTGGGCCTTGAATTGCGGCACCAGAGATGGACTCCAGTGGCCGAGATTGAGCGCTGCATGGGGGACGCTTGCACCCACAGACGATCCCCTGCTTGGCGGTGAGTGCCCCCGCGCCCCCGGATCGGGTGCGGAGAGTGCGGGGTGGTGTTCCCGCCGCGGTGTGCCTCAGAAGCTGTAGCCGGGGAGTGATCCTGTGGGAGTGCCCCCGAGCGGGTGAAAGCCGGCATGATCAGCCTGGAGTAGTGCATTGAGTAGCTGGAATGGCTGCGGAGTCCTGGTTGGCCGTTGGAGGTGGGCCCTTTGGGCGCCTGTGGGCCTGCTTTTTTGCTCCTCTCCACCTGGGGTTCCCCCCCCCCCCACTGGGCGCAGTAGTGTAAAGTCGGGGACGTGCCCCTACGAGGTCCTTGATTGCAAGGGGGGTGCCCTGAGCCGGCGGTCCTGGCTGGAGGGAGGCATTGTGACCTGAAAACTGTGGCAGATGCAAAGCCTGCCAGGGACGCCTAGTTGAAGAGTGCACTATTTGGACGGAAAATTGTGAGGTCCTCGGCAGAGCTGGGACTGTTGCGAAGATACTGTTGAGGGACAGTGGGGGCTAGTGGAATGGTTGTGGAGCTGCCATTCTCTTCCTCCGCCCCCCCCCCCGGATTTGTGGTGTTCTACTGAGGGCTGGCTCTTGAAGCGATCGGACGTGCTCCTGCATGATATTGCCCCTACTAACTCATAGTGGCTTGCGACAGGCCGGGGGGTCGAATGGCGGGGTAGAGGTTCACATTGCTAAGTCCCTGCGGGGGGCCCAAGTGCTGAGTTTGGACTGTGGCCTGGATAAGACATTCTGCTGTGTGGAGCCACCAACGTCGTCACACACAGACGGGGCCTGTTCAATGGTGATCTGGTGAACTATTACTGGGTCGGAACCCCAAGCACCTGTTGGGGCCTGGGGGTTGCACACTGGTGAAGACAAACAGAAGCAGCGACCAGGTTAGTGTGTTGCCCTTACGTTTAAGTACATAATATATCAACAACCTGGTCATTAGTAACCATGGGCAGAGGGAAGACCAGAACAGCCTCGAGGTCCGGAAGAGCTGGGTCTCGCTCGCCGCAATCGTCGTCCGGACGCTCTCGGCAGATGGAAGTGGGGGCCCCATCTAATCCCCCAGCGGATAAGCTGGACATGATCCTGAAAGAAATTCGCGATTCCCGAACCGCGATTGAAAATCAATTGGGCACAATCTCCGTAGAACTTAATCTGCTTAAAGACGATTACAGAAAATTGTCAGACAAAGTCAAAGCTCCAGAGCAAGCGTTGGAAACTGTGGGTCCCCAATGAAAGAACATGATGAGCAACTGCAACACATGCGTCAACAAATTGAATCCTTACAGGCCCACACGGATGATGCAGAAGGGCGGGCTCGCCGCAATAACCTCAGGATCGTGGGCCTTCCGTTGGGAACAGAGGGCCAACAATCTATATAGAGGAATGGCTGAAATCTACTGTGGCCCCTACGGGCCTATCCACACATTTCACTGTTGAACGAGCCCAATACCTGGTGCAAACCCCCGTCCAATATTGGCCAGGATTCTGAATTATAGGGATCGGGATCATGTGTTACAGGCGGCAAGAGACAATGGCCCGCTACAGGTAGATAATGCAAGAATCTCCATATTCCCGGACTATACACTGTCAGTTCAGCGTAAACGTTTTTCGTTTATGGAAGTTAAAGCACGGGTCCGGGCAGCGGGCCTTACGTTTGCATCGCTTTTCCCGGCCAAACTGAAAATCAACTACAATCAACGTTCTTTATTTTTTGATATGCCAGATAGTGCATGGGACTGGCTAGACAAACTTCCCTGATGTATTGCCGGCCAGACGTCCGGACACAACGCAGTCGAGATCGCAACGTGGCCCCCGGAGGCGCAGGAAGGGTCTCACCACACAGAGTACGGGATCCAGTCCTCCACCTCGCCAACAGGTAATGGAAGGTAGGCAAGAAGCCCTCCGGTCCGCTGAGGCTCTCCGCATTCCACGTCCACCCATCAGTACCAGTCCTTCTGATGAGGCGAACACAGACTCTGATTCAGGAGGTAGTGTTGCATTATTCCCATCAGGAGCCTCGCAACTTAGTCATGATCCATTGGGCTGAATCGACAGTGCATTCCGAAAACCTGTGCCACCGCAAACCTTGAACATTTTAATCGGCCCTACAAATAGACTATACTGGGCCCCGGTGACTCTTTAACCAGGTTATATTATACGATACTTAAGAAATAATGGCTGTAACACATGAAGGGGGGGGGGTGTGGTTGCCCCATGGCCTGGCCCGTCCTGGGCACTTCCACGCATTGTATAACTGTTTCCTTGGTGACTTAAGTACGCAGCTTACCCCACAGGCGAAAGCAAGAGTTTAAAGTGTAATATGTTGACTTTTGTTACACAGTTTGGTCGAGCGAAGTTAAATCGTTGGACCCAGTATTGGGATAAGGTTATTTCGTATATTTTGTTGCCGTACTTTCTGGAGATGGGCTGGGGGGTTGGGACCCGGGGGGTGCGGGGGGGCGGGGTGTTGCACATACTTGCAGATGATGTCGATTGCCCAATCTTACACGGTTATATCCTGGAATGATCGGGGATGGGGTCGACCCACAAACGGCACAGAATAGCAGCACAATTACACCGCCGCAAAGCCCAAATAATATACCTCCAAGAGACGCATTTAATGCCAACAGAGGCTGGCAAATTGCAGAAACGTTGGAGAGGCCAACTTTTTGCAACGGCCTATTCCGCCTTTTCTAGAGGGGTTGCAATATGGATACGGGCAGGAGTCTCCTTTTCCCTCAGTGAAAGTAGGATAGACGAGCAAGGTAGATACGTGTTTATACGGGGGCCCTAGATGGTAAACAAGTGGTGTTAGGCTCTATTTACGCCCCAAATGTGGACCAAGACGCTTTTCTATCGCGGGTGTCTCAGGCTCTTTCAGACTGGTCTCAATACCCGTGGGTCCTCGGTGGGGATTTTAATGCGGTGTTTGATGTGCACCTGGATCGTTCCCATCCTCCTTTACTGAATACTAATGCCACAACACAAGCTGCCACCCTGACTCGATGGGCGCAAGGGTGGAATCTCCTTGATGTTTGGAGAGCACAGCACGTGAATAATCGAGAATACTCTTTCTATTCCCATCCGCATAACCTACACACCCGTTTAGATCACTTTCTCTGTACCCCAGATTTATTTCCGACCATTAAACAGAGTACCTACTTGGGCAAAACCATCTCTGATCACAACCCCATAGAATTGACATTAAACTGGGGCCGAGTCCCCGCGCCTATCCCAACGTGGCGGGTACAGCCCTCGCATTTAGAATATCAAGTTTTTCGCGCCACATTAACCACAACCATAACCACATATTTTGGAGAAAATGAAGGCACAGCCACAACCAGGTCTTTAGAGTGGGAGGCTTTTAAAGTGGTGATACGGGGAGCTTCTATGGGGTCCTTGGTGGGAGTTAGAAGGGAGGCAGTTAGAAATCTAACAACATTAGAGGATACTTTGCAGGCACTGGAGGTGGTAGCGCAGACAGACGAGGCGGGAGCAGAAAGGCTGCAAGAAGCCAGGATAAAATATGCTGAAGCATTGGCGCAATTAAGAATAATTGACCTACAAGCTTATACTTTGCGCACACACGCTGAAGCAGATAGGGCTAGCACATTATTAGCGCGACTGATCAAACCCCAAGCGACTCCCACTCCCATTCTGGCGATATATGATTCCCAGCACACTTTGGTTACTACTCAAGCTGAAATAAATAGGACTTTTCAGGAACATTATACAAACTTGTATACGGCTCCACCCCTAGATGTGACAGGAAAAACCGAACGTTTTCTCGAGGAGATCAAACTCCCCTCTTTCACAGATTCTAATGCTAAAGAACTGGCAGCCCCGCTTACCATAGCGGAGATTCGCACTGCCATAAAGGCGTTAGCCCGTAATAAGTCTCCGGGCTCAGATGGGCTCCCTGTCAAATTTTATTCTACTTTTGCTGAGTCACTGACTCCAAAATTATTACAACTCTATACCACCTCACTTGCAGAAGGCACAGTGCCCCCCACTACTACTAGAGAGGCCATATTCACATCTTTATTGAAACCGGATAGGACCCCAACGGATCTCACGTCATATAGACCTTTATCAATACTTAATACAAAATACAAAATACTTAGTAAAATTTTAGCGTCACGACTACTCCCCTTACTTCCCAGATTAATACACTCTGACCAATGTGGGTTCATACCCCAACGTAGCACCTCGCTGAACATTCACCGGCTGCATGCCCTGATACATGCAGTTTCTGAGTCCGTGTACCTAGCGGGATGCTTGTCGCTGGATATACGTCAAGCGTTTGATACCTTGAGTTGGCCAAATATGCTAGCCGTGTTAGCGAAGTTTGGGTTACCCCCAGAGTATTGCAATTGGGTAAAATTGCTCTACACCAACCCTACAGCCCGTGCTAAGACAGGTGCAACTATTTCCCCTGCATATTATATTCACCGTGCAACTCGTCAGGGATGCCCCTTGTCCCCTCTTTTGTTTGTATTAGCGTTAGAACCCCTGGTACAATACTTACGTAATAAAATGGCACCCTATGGCATCCCAACGGGTGCGACAACCCACTCTGTGTCACTTTACGCTGACGACATGTTACTGTATTTTAAAGATCTAAATATGGACATGCAACCTATAGCAGCTGTGTTTTCACAGTTTGGGGAAATATCGGGTCTTTGCCTTAATGCCTCAAAGTCAGTGGCGTACTCCTTTTATGACACTTATAATAGACCCCACTTGCAGTTTGGGCAATTACAGTTTAAAATAGAATCTACGACCTTCAAATACCTAGGGGTACGCATCTACAGGACTAGTGCAGACACTATAGACAGGAATGTGGTCAGGGCTATAAACTCTCTTCGGTCCCAGGTGTCGTTCTGGACGACCTTACCGTTAACCATGGCAGGCAGATTGGCTGTGTCTAAAATGGTCATGTTGCCCAGACTCCTCTATCACTTTGTGAACCTTCCTGTTGCCCTACCGGCTTGCATTTTTAAAACGCTCGATACCTTGTTGGCGTCCTTATTGTAGGGAATGGGGCGACATAGATTTGCCCTGGTCAAAATGCAACTTCCAAGCACCGCGGGCGGTGTGGGGGGCCCTGATTTTAAGGCATATTGCATTGTTTGGCAATTGCAGTGGCTGGCATATTGGTTAGCTGGCCATAATTTATTTGAAATAGACTATTCTCCTGAGCAATTACAGCGCGGAACACTACAGGCATTGCTATGCCCTGGAGCTGACAGGATGCGTGATCCCCCCTTTCTCTTGAATATTGCACTTCACTATTGGAAGCAGGCGTTAAAATATGCAAAAGTTCCCACCCCATATGCCCCGAACATTCCTCTTTGTGGCCTACCCACCCGGCGTGGTATATTGTCAAACACTCGGTTGCGTAGTTGGACACAGGCAGGGACGGAGACAGTGGGGGGACTTCTTTTTAGATGGTAATTTGAAGCCCGATGACGAGTTTGTGCGTGCCAATGCAGTGCCGGACACATTATTTCTTTCACATGCAGCCATCACACAATTTATTCGGAGATACTGGCTGGTAGACCATAAGGAGCCCCCCACATTTCAATTATTGCGGGCCATCCACATAATGGGTCACGGGCGCCACTTTGTCCGTTGGCTTTACCGTGGACTGAGGGAGCATTTGAGTACGCCATTACAACCCCTTCGGCAGAAATGGGAGGTATTGTATTGTAATTGCATTTATATAGCGCTTACTACCCCTGACGAGGCGTCGAAGCGCTTTTTCGGCAAGTAGAACGCTACTCCGGGACCCATAGAAGATTAGTGTTGAATTAGTATAGTGAAACATGCAAGTAAATTTTAAGTGGTGGATAGGTTAGTCAGTTATTTGGATTCGGAAGGATAGCAGAAGGATAGAAGAGTAAAAAAAAAAGGTTTGTAATTATATAGCGCTTGATACCCCTGATGGGGTGTTGAAGCACGCTACTCCGGAAACCCATAAAGGATTAGTGCTGAATTAGTATGGTGAAATATGAAAGTAATTTGAGTGGTGGATATTAGTCAGTTATTTGGAGTGAGAAGGGTAGCGGAGGGATAAAAGGGAAGAAAGGTTTGCATTCATGTAGCACCTGTTACCCCTGATGGGTGTTGAAGCGCTTTTCTGGCGAGTAGGACGCTACTCCGGAACCCATAAAGGATTAGTGTTGAAAATTAGTATAGTGAAGTATGAAGTAATTTGAGTGGTGGATATGTTATTCAGTTATTTGGATAGAGAAGGGTAGGTTGTGGGATAGAAGAGGGAAAGAGGTTTGTATTTATATAGCGCTTGCTACCCCTTGATGGGGTTTTGAAGCGCTTTATTGGCGAGTAGCACGCTACTCTGGAACCCATAAGGATTACTGTTGAATTAGTATGGCGAAACATGAAAGTAATTTGAGTGGTGGATATGTTAGTCAGTTATTTGGATTGAGAAGGGTTAGGGAGGGGTAGAAAAGGGAAAAAGGTTTGCGTTTATATAGCGCTGGTAACCCTGATGGGGTGTTGAAACGCTTCATTGGCGAGTAGCACGCTACTTTGGAACCCATAAAGGATTAGTGGTGAATTAGTATAGTGGAATATGGAATTTGAGAAGTGAACGTGTTAGTCTGTTATTTTGATTGAAAAGGATAGTGGAGGGACAGAAGAGTGAGATTTTTTTTTTTTTTTTGAGGTCATAGCAGTAGGAGGAGGCTTTTGGATGAGTAAAAAGGGTTTTTTGAGGGGAAGAGTCAGAGGGAAGAGTTTAGAAAGGTTTGTTTTGGGGGATCGGTATAGTAAAAAGAGGTGTCAGATGATGCAAGGAGGGGTAGAGTAGGAGAGAGTCTAGAAAGGGTTATTTTGGGGATCATAGTAGTGGTATGGGGTTTGGGATAAATGAGAGAGTGGATGTAGAGGATATATTGATAGATGTATAGGGTGAGAGATAGGGTAGTGCATTGAAAAGAGTAGTAGAAAGAAGTTTGAGATGAGTCAGAAGGTTGGGCCAGAGGATATATTGAGAGAAGTATAGGCTGAGAAAATAGGGTAGTGCATTTGAAAGGCTAAATTAGAAGAAAGTTATAAATATATAGATCCATAAGTACATTGAAAGTATATAGATGCATAAAGGAGGTAAGTATATATAGATTAAAGATATTGATAGAGGTACAGGATGAGAAATAGGGTAGTGTATTGGATATGCTTTTTCAGGAGAAAAATAACAGACACACAGATCCAAGTACATGGAAGGTACATAGATGCACAATGGAAGTAAGTACATGTAGACCAAAGATGGTTTTTATGTATTTATTTATTTACAACAACATAATTATTCTACATGTTTATACAAAGCAATACACAAAGATAAGTACATATCTATAGTGAAAATAAATGCTTCTATACAGAGGAATATGCTGTAAATTTCTGTTTGCGTATGGTGCTTATGTGGGGAAGAGCCAATTCTTGAGTAGTTTTCTGAAGATAAGGTGGTTGTCGGTGGATCTTATGTTGGGGGGTAAAGAGTTCCATAGTTTGGCTGCTTGAACAGAGAAGGATGTGCCACCCATGGTTTTTTTCTTGTATCTTGGGATTTTGAGGCGAGATGCCCCTTTAGAGCGTAGGTTCCTTTGTTGAATGTGTTTGGTGATTTTATTCCTGATGAAGAGCGGTCCCATTCCATGTATTGCTTTGTGGGTGATACAAAGTAGCTTGAACGTGGATCTTCTGGCAACCGGTAACCAATGCAGGGCTTTCAAGGCAGGTGAAATGCGGTCTCGCGGTTTGATATGCAAGAGTAGTCTGACAGCCGAGTTCTGAATCCGTTGTAGTCTTTTCATGGTCGTTAAAGGTGATCCGTGGTAGACGCTATTGGCGTAATCGAGTTTGGACAGAACAAGGGAGATGGTAGCTTGGACCTTGTGTGGAAATCCCAAATGAGGGAAAATTCGTTGCAGCGTTTTTATAGTGACAAAGCTTGATCTTGCTAGTTTGTCCACTTGGGCATTCATCGACAGCTTGGAGTCCATGGTCATTCCGAGGTTTCTTACTTCCTTCGATACTTTAGGTGGTGATCCCAGTTCATCAGGCCAGGCGGCAAGCGGGTCGTAATGATTCCAATCGCCACACGTGAGTATTTCTGTTTTTGAAGCATTCAATTTGAGATGGCTCCAAGTCATCCACTGATTCACAGCCCTGAGACAACTGAAAATTGGGGATTTTTCAATGTCTTTGGGGGCATTCCAGTTGAAGGAGTATTTGCGTGTCAACTGCATAGTTATGCAAAAGAAACAATTGATGGACGGAATGCTGGACAATGCAAACATTCATCCCCAGTCACAAGGATCTGGGTTAAATCCATCATTCTTTTGCTCACCACACCACCCCAGTTTGGACCCAGCCATATGCAAATAAGTCTTGACCCTGTTCCTTGTGGGAACAGTCCAGCCCGAACTGCCAAGCCAGGTCCTCCCTGGACCGGAAACAAGCATCCTGGGACCGGTTTCAGGGCATCACCCTTCTTCAGCCAGGCTAGCTTGAATCCAGTGGTGTAGTGAGCACGGGACCCACGTCTGGGCATACCCTTCCCACTTAGGGCGACAAATGCAAAAGAAACAATTGATGGACGGAATGCTGGACAATGCAAACATTCACCCCCAGTCACAAGGATCTGGGTTAAATCCATCATTCTTTTGCTCACCACACCACCCCAGTTTGGACCCAGCCATATGCAAATCAGTCTTGACCCTGTTCCTTGTGGGAACAGTCCAGCCCGAACTGCCAAGCCAGGTCCTCCCTGGACCGGAAACAAGCATCCTGGGACCGGTTTCAGGGCATCACCCTTCTTCAGCCAGGCTAGCTTGAATCCAGTGGTGTAGTGAGCAAGGGACCCACGTCTGGGCATACCCTTCCCACTTAGGGCGACAAATGCAAAAGAAACAATTGATGGACGGAATGCTGGACAATGCAAACATTCACCCCCAGTCACAAGGATCTGGGTTAAATCCATCATTCTTTTGCTCACCACACCACCCCAGTTTGGACCCAGCCATATGCAAATCAGTCTTGACCCTGTTCCTTGTGGGAACAGTCCAGCCCGAACTGCCAAGCCAGGTCCTCCCTGGACCCGGAAACAAGCATCCTGGGACCGGTTTCAGGGCATCACCCTTCTTCAGCCAGGCTAGCTTGAATCCAGTGGTGTAGTGAGCACGGGACCCACGTCTGGGCATACCCTTCCCACTTAGGGCGACAAATGCAAAAGAAACAATTGATGGACGGAATGCTGGACAATGCAAACATTCACCCCCAGTCACAAGGATCTGGGTTAAATCCATCATTCTTTTGCTCACCACACCACCCCAGTTTGGACCCAGCCATATGCAAATCAGTCTTGACCCTGTTCCTTGTGGGAACAGTCCAGCCCGAACTGCCAAGCCAGGTCCTCCCTGGACCGGAAACAAGCATCCTGGGACCGGTTTCAGGGCATCACCCTTCTTCAGCCAGGCTAGCTTGAATCCAGTGGTGTAGTGAGCACGGGACCCACGTCTGGGCATACCCTTCCCACTTAGGGCGACAAATGCAAAAGAAACAATTGATGGACGGAATGCTGGACAATGCAAACATTCACCCCCAGTCACAAGGATCTGGGTTAAATCGATCATTCATTTGCTCACCACACCACCCCAGTTTGGACCCAGCCATATGCAAATCAGTCTTGACCCTGTTCCTTTGTGGGAACAGTCCAGTCCGAACTGCCAAGCCAGGTCCTCCCTGGACCGGAAACAAGCATCCTGGGACCGGTTTCAGGGCATCACCCTTCTTCAGCCAGGCTAGCTTGAATCCAGTGGTGTAGTGAGCACGGGACCCACGTCTGGGCATACCCTTCCCACTTAGGGCGACAAACTGGAATGGCATGGTGAGCAAAAAAATGATGGATTTAGGCCCAGATCTCTGTACTGGGGTGAATGTATGACATTGTTCTGCATTCTGTCCATCAACTGTTGTTTTTGCATTTGTCACCCCGAGTGGGACGGGTATGCCCAGACGTGGGTCCCGTGCTCTCCATGCCACTGGAATCAAGCTATCCTGGCTGAAGAGGGGTGAAACCCCGAAACCGGTCCTAGGATGCTTGTTTCCAGTCCAGGGAGGACCTGGCTTGGCAGTTCGGACTGGACTGTTCCCATGAGGCACAGGGTCAAGACTGATTTGCATATCGCTGGGTTCAAACTGGAATGGCATGGTGAGCAAAAAATGATGGATTTAGGCCCAGATCTCTGTACTGGGGTGAATGTATGACATTGTTCTGCATTCTGTCCATCAACTGTTGTTTTTGCATTTGTCACCCGAGTGGGACGGGTATGCCCAGACGTGGGGCCCGTGCTCTCCATGCCACTGGAATCAAGCTATCCTGGCTGAAGAGGGTGAAACCCGAAACCGGTCCTAGGATGCTTGTTTCCAGTCCAGGGAGGACCTGGCTTGGCAGTTCGGACTGGACTGTTCCCATGAGGCACAGGGTCAAGACTGATTTGCATATGGCTGAGTTCAAACTGGAATGGCATGGTGAGCAAAAAAATGATGGATTTAGGCCCAGATCTCTGTACTGGGGTGAATGTATGACATTGTTCTGCATTCTGTCCATCAACTGTTGTTTTTGCATAGTTATAGCACGTGAGGTGAAATTGATTGATCAGTACCGGTAATGACTTCATGTAGATGTTGAAAAGCATGGGCGAGATGATAGAACCTTGAGGGACCCCTGCTTTTGTGGAGTATGGTTTGGACGAGAAAGGTGGGGTATGGATGACATTAGTTCTGTTTTGAAGGTAGGACGCGATCCAGTCTAGAGCAGTTCCCTCTATGCCGGCTTCATAGAGTCTTTGTTTCAGAGTGTCATGGTCAACCGTGTCAAAGGCAGCCGAGAGGTCCAAGAGGAGTAGCGCAGCAACACCGCTGCGGTCAACTGTATTCTTCAGGTCATCCCAGATGGCAAGGAGGGCAGATTCAGTGCCTCTTCCCGGACGGAATCCTGTTTGGAAGTCTGAGAGTATGTCATTCTCTTCAATGAATTGTGACATCTGGGCGAACGCTGCTCTTTCTATCAGTTTGCCCAGGAAAGGTCCATTTGTAATGGGTCTGTAGTTGTCAGGGTTCAGCGGGTCCAAGTTTGTTTTCTTCAGTAAAGGGCGTATGTGTGATTTTTTGAGTTCTTCTGGAAATATTCCGGTAGTTAATGAATCGTTGATGATTCTTCTTACTGCAGTGGCAGCAGAGGTTGTTAAAAGAATTGTCTTGAAAGTTTGTGGTGGACAGGGGTCAGAAGGGCTGTCGGCAGGCCTGCTTGCTTTGACCAAGTCCATAATTTCATTGTGTGAGATGTGTTGGAAGGAACAGAGAGGCTGGGTTAGAGTATTCTTGTATTGTTGTTTTGTACAGGGGTTAGTGCTGGTGCTTTGTTTCTGTTTTAAGTACGAGTCCATTGTGTCTGCTTTGTCTGTGTAATGATTTGCCAGTTTGTCTGTGAAATCTTGAGTAGCAGGATGAGTTCCTTCTAGGCAATTTGCTTTGCGAAATTCATTGAGTATTTTAAAGAATTCTTTATTTGCACATTTAGCATTTTGAATTCTGTCTGAATAGTACCTTTTCTTAGCTTTTTTGATAGCTGACTTGTATAATCTGTTAATTTTTTGTAGGTGAAGTTTGTCTTGTTTGGCGTTTGTTTTGAGCCAGGTACATTGCAGCTTTCTAATTTGTTGTTTTATATCTTTTATTTCTATGTTTCTCCAAGGCACTTTTTTTCTTTTGTGCTGTTGTGTGGTTTTGAGTGGTATCAGGATGTCAAAAGCTTCCTGTAGCCACTCATATAGATTTTGAACAGAAGTTATTGTTTCCAGATTTGTACTTGATGTTAGTTGTGTTTCTAAGTGTTCCAAATTGAGTTTGTTCCACGGCCGATAGGTGGATGGATGTAAGCTAGTTTTAGGTGAGTCCCTTAGTGTTGTTTTATGTTGGAAAGCAAGCAAGTGGTGGTCTGACCATGTGACTGGAGTTATAGTTTGAAAGGTAACTTGTTCAGTATTAGCAAAAATGACATCTAGGATATGTCCAGCGATGTGTGTGGGTTTGTGGACAATCTGATGCAGGTTGAGTGCGTCTAGGCCAGTGATTGTTTTTGGATGGGTCATATTGGGTTTGTCAAACCAAATGTTGAGGTCACCCAGAATGCATAAGTTGGAGTGTATTGTTATCAGGTTTGAAACTGTGTCTAGAAGTGCGTCTGGGAATGTCGCCTTGCTAGGTGGAGGTCTGTAAAGGAGCAGGAAGTTACAGGATGAAGACGGTGTACTATTGCATCTTGTTAGAAGAGCCTCACAATTCTTTATGGAGATGTCATCAACTTTAGTGATATGTAATGTTTGCCTGAACACAACAGCTAGACCACCTCCTTTTTTGCCTATACGATTTTGGGTGATCGTTTGATACCCTAGAGGAATGGCTTCATGCAGAACTGGAGCCATATCATCTCCCAACCATGATTCAGTTATGAATAGTATGTCTGGTTTTGCATCTGTGAGAAGGTCGTAGATGTGATGTTTGTTTTTAGAGAGGGATCGAGCATTTATTAGTAGACAGTTTAGAGAATGGCCTTTGGTGATAGCGAAACTGTTTTGTAGAAGAGTGATCAGTATTGTGTGGGTTTGTAGCAGGTGTGTTTTTAGTGCTGGCATTAGCTGTGTTAGGATAGCAATCGTGTACCTGTTCTGTATCATGTTCCTCATCCAGCATGTTAAGAAGGCATTTTGATGGGTCTGCGTGTGTATGTGGTGGAGATGGTGTTTGAGAGTGAGTTGGTGTGCTGTGTTGTTTTCGTGGTGTAACATTGTTGTGCAGTAGACATGGGGAAGCAAAGTTGTGAGGTGTGGCACGTCGCTTATGTTGTTTGCGTGTGTTTATGGCGGAAGGTGTATGAGTCAGGGGTGGTGGTGCAGCATGTGGGTCATGTAGTAAGGTTCTAAATTGTCCAATGGATGAGAGGCGGTTAGAAGAGAGTTGCTGTGTTGCTGTATCTGTGTTAGGTGTGGTGGAAGACAGAAAGCTTGGCATTGGAGTTTGTTCCTTTGTGTGGTTTGAAAGGTGGGTGTATGTTTGTATTTTGTGATGGTAAGTATTTTGAGGTGTTGCGCTTTGAAGATCTTGTTGTGCTGGGGTGTGTGATATGTTTTGTTTTTGAGGAGTAGTGAAAAGTGGTGCTGGTGTATTTGTTTCATGCAATGGATTTGGTTGTATAGTATTGTTTGTGAGAGGAGGTTGTAAGGTAGAGGGGGCGGTGATGTGTTTATGAGTAGAGTGTATGTTGTGTGTAGGAGGGAATGAAGTAGAGGTAAGAGTGTTCGTCTTAGACTGGCTTGTTGCAAGAGTTAAAAAGTGTGGTGGTGTGCAGTGTGTGTGTTGTGTGTTAGTGTTATTATGCGATATGGTAGTAGTGCACACCAATCACTGTACGTCAAGTGCAAATGAAAGTCCTATCCCACCGCTGCCACCAATGTTAGACATGGGGGTCTCTATTTGGCAATGGTTTGCACCTTGTCCAAGAAGGGACCCTTCCTTCTAGTCAGGATAAGGGAGTTACACTCCTAAAATAACCCCTGCTCACCCCCTTGGTAGCCTGGCACGAGCAGTCAGGCTTATCTTAGAGGCAGTGTGTAAAGCATTTGCACATAACCTACAGTAACACAGTGAAACCACCACAAAGGGACACCACATCAGTTTAGAAAAATATCCAATATTTTTATATACTCAAAACAAGACCAAAAACGATAAAGAATCCACAATACAGTACTTGAAGAATAGATACTTTGCAAGATGTCTTCTAAACTGCAGAAACACCTCAAAAACACAGTTTGTACGAGTCGGTAGTGCCGTCCGGGGCTACCGCGATACTGAAAACAACAGAGTCTAACAGTTCCAGCCGACCGCCTCGATACGGGCCAGCAAAAGCGTGAACAGACTCGGTAACAGTACCTTTCTCGTTGCGGCCTACACGGAGTGCGAGCCGGTCGTGGCAACCGTCGCGGTTGCGTTGCAAAATGGAAGCAGTGTAGGGCGCGGTGTCCTCTCAATGCGGTGCAGGCAGCGGCTCGGTGACGATCGTCCAGACGGCGTCGGTGAGACCAAGGCTTACGGTGCAGGGCGAGACGGTGCTCGATGCGGTGCTGGCAGGTTGCGGTGCAGGTGACCGAGCCGGTTTGCGGGAGCTGGTGCCGGTCGGTCCAGGCGGCTGTGCGGGTCGAGGCGGTGCGTCGTGAAACTTTACGAGCGGTGCCTCCAACCATGATGCGGTCACGGGTGTCGAGTCAGCAGCAGCGACAGCGTTGGTGAGACCAGGCTGGCGAAGTGAAGCGAGGTGGTGCGGACTGCGGTGCCCACAGGTCACGGGGCGAGCAGCGGCTCAGTGGCGTCGGTCGACGTCGTCGGTGAGACCAGGGTTGTGGTGCGAGTTGCGGACGGTGCGGTCTGCGGTGCCGTCAGGACACAGAGCCAGCGACTGAGTCGGTGACGGAGTCGGTTGCGGTTCCCTTCTCTGTGGCAACTGAAACAGCGGTTCCAGAAGCGGTACCCAGAGGTTGGTGAAGTCTTTGCAGTCGCTAGGGAATTGGAAGATAGAGAGTGGCTCATGGCTCTTCAGCATCCTAGGAGGGTTTCCCGCAACTTCAGACTAAAAACAATACAGCTATTCATATTACACATGGCCTATCTTACACCACTGCCAATACAGAAAATGTACCCCGCTGCTCCTTCTGAGTGCCCAAGATGTTCACATCAGCTTGCTGACTTCACTCACATGTTGTGGGCTTGCCCCAGATTGGGAAGGTTTTGGTCTGAGGTCACACGGGCTCTGTCTCAACTGACGGGGCACTCTCACTGGTCTACTATGGAGGCCTGTCTTTTGGCCCTTTTCCCCCCTCCTCAAAAAAGCAGCTTTGTTGCGCCGCTTTGCGGGGCTAGCCCTGATGCTTGCTAAAAGACTAATTACACAGCGCTGGAAGGCCCGCACGGCACCGCGGATAGGCAAATGGAGGGAGGAGGTCATTAGATGGGCCTTGGCGGAGGGAGAAGCGCTCCGGCGGGAGGAGTATAGAAGGTTGCGGAGGAACCCGATCTCCCTAGATTGGACCCATCTGTTAGAACAATTTAAAGCAGAGATGGGTGAGGAGTTGGAGGATCCCCAGAACACGTTACACGATCATACAGACAGTGCCTGATATATATTAGGACTTGGACATATGTGTTGGCCCTCCCTGGCTCCCACTCTCTCTCTCTCCTCCCCTCCCTCCCTCCCCCCCTTCTCTCCCCTTGCTCTCTCCTCCAGCATCAGAATGCTTACCTCAAAGGGCGACTTGCCCGGATGGGAGTGATTAGAATATTGCGGCAAAGTTTTAAGGAAAGTTTGTTTTTGGGTGGGATGTACTGAGGGAGGGTTTAAGGTAGTTAAGTTTTCTGGGAGGGGGGGGAAGTTTATTAAACTTATAGCTAAGTATATTACACCATAAGAGTTGGTTTGTAAGAACATATCTGTTTTAGCTAAAAGCAAATTTTGATGCTATGGAACATGAGTATATTATCAATGTAGACAAATATAAGTATCACTATATACTGGTTATGAAAAATGTCAAAATTCATACACAACTGTATATACTACATGCAAACCTTTGACATCAATAAAAAATATGTGAGAAAAAAAAAAACTCTGGCGCTCTCCAAATCATACCAACCTCTGGATTTTCCACCTGTGGACAGGCCCTTTATCCCTGAGGGGTGCAATGAGAAAGAGGTGTATGGCCCTTATGAGGGAGACCCTGATCAAGATGACCACTGGCACAAGGAGCTGTGTGATGCCAGCGGCCTGGAAACCTCCCCAGACTTTGGCATGCTTTCCCCTCTGGGACCTGTTTTGGAGGAAGATGTATCCTTTGCCACTGTAATGCACAGAGCAGTGGAGGTCTTGGATCTACAACTGACAGCAGTCAAGGTTAACCCCAACATCTTGACTGAGGTGCTTCACAGAGGGCCGAGCTCTGCGGAGCCTTTGTTTCCCTTCACGAAGGCCCTCACCAACGTTCTTCTGGGCTAAACCCTGCATGGGGGCTCCCATGCATCGCATGATCACCCATTGGTACCGTCCCGCCCTAGGAGACCCAGTCTTCATCTCCCAGCATCCCTCTCCGGAGAGCCTGGAGGTACAGGCTTCTACAGCCAACGTCAACCCAAAAGCGTTCCTTTCCACCCCACCAGATAGGAAATCCAAGAGACTGGATACTTTTGGGAAGAGAATTTTCTCTTCCACTAGCTTGGCCTTGGGGTCAATGAACACTACTTGCCTCTTGGGCCGATAGTCCCATGCTCAATGGGGCTTGGTTGCGCAGCTGCTGCCCACGCTCCTTGAAGAGGGCTGCGCCAACCTCAACCAAGCCTTGGTGGATGGACGGGACGTAGCAAAGTTCACCATCATGTGTGGACTGGACACCACAGACTCCCTAGGCAGGGCCGTGGCCTCTTCAGTGGCGCTTCGCCACCACATCTGGTTATGGTCTACTGGGTCTTTTGGGTATGTTCAAGCGTCCCTCATTAACATGCCATTCGATCGCTCACACCTATTTGGTGACAAAGCTGATACTGCGCTTGACCAGTTTTTGCCCCTTCTGCCACCGTGGTCGGGGCACCTAAGGGCATCCGCAATGCCAGCCTTATCCCCCCCCAACCCAGCAGTCTGTTCAGTCTTTTCGTGGCCGGCGTCAAGGATCTCAGAAAGGAAGCTGAAGTAATACCCAGTGGCTGTCCAGTTCCCCACCCCTCAAGCTACTGCAGCCTCCAAGGAGCTTTAGCAAGGCCTTCACTCTGCACTGTCACCCTGTTGGCAGCAGCATCGAGCACTACCTGCCCTATGGAGGAACATAACCTCCAACAAGTGGCCTCAATCCTGGATTTTCAGTGAGATTGACCCTGAGGCTGCGGGGTCTGGTGGCCTCCTGCATCCTGCTGGTGAAGCATGCCAGATGGCATATGTGGTCTTTGCAGTGGGATCAGAAGTCCCAGTGGGTACAGCATCACAGGAATCTCACCAACCTGGTCCAGATTTCATTGGAGACTGCAAGAGATCTGTGGTGGTGGCTAATGGACCACAATTCGGTCAACAGCAGACCCTCAGAGGTCACAGTGGTGACTGATGCATCACTTCTGGGTTGGAGCAGCCACTTTGGAGAGGTGGAGATCAGAGGACTCTGGTCTCTGGCGGCCATATCAATATTCTGAAGTTAAAAGCTATCTGCTTGGCATTGAAAGCCTTCCTCCCATGCATCAAGGGAAGGCTGGTTCAGGTGTTCACGGACAAACCACCCCCATGTGGTATTGCACCAAACAGGACGGGCTGCAGTTGTGGACCCTGTGCCAGGAGGCTCTGCGCCTCTGGACTGGGCTGGAGCACCATGACATCTTCCTGGTTGTACAACACCTGGCGGGCTCACTGAATGCCAGGGCGGACGAACTCAGCCAACGATGCATTGCAGATCACGAATGGCGACTACATCAAGAGGTGGTGCGAAGTCTCTTCCAAGAATGGGGAGAAACTTGGCTCGATCTGTTCGCCATTGCTGAGAATGTGCACTGACAGTACTTCTGCGCGTTGGAGTTTCCAAGGCAGGTCTCTCTCGAAAACGCATTTCACCATGAATGGGATCCAGGACTCCTGTACGCCGTTTGCCCCGATACCACTCTTGCCCAGATTTCTCTAGAAGATCAGGACCGACCAGGCCCAAGTCATCCTAGTGGCTCCGATTGGGCATGGAGAGTATGGTATCCTGAACTCCTGAGCATGAGCATTGATCCTCCGGTCAGGCTGCCCCTTCAGGAAGATCTCCTGTCGCAACAACAGGAGAAGATCCTGCACCCTAACGTGCACACTCTCCACCTTCATGCATGGAGATTAAGCGGCAACAGTTGAGTTTGCAGCCGGGTGTTTCTCCACTAAGACTGTATATGGCTACCGTTAGTATAAGTTCCTGACTTGGTGTTCCTCACATCATGTGGACCCCCTTTCTGCATCGTTGTCAGAAGTGATGTTTGTTTTATATTTAGCCCAAGAAGGCATTGCCCTAGGCACTGTTCAGGGTTACCTGTTTGCCATTGTGGCTTTCCTGCGATTGCCAGAACAACCTTTCCTGTTCAAGTAACTAGTTGTGATGCCCCAGTAGAACCTCAATCTGGTCCTCATATTTCTCATGTGTTCTCACAGCTATTTTCTGAAGCTCTAGACCACCAAGGCAGTTTTTACTAGTGGCCATTACATTGGCCAGAAGAGACAATGAGCTTCAAGCTCTGTTGGTTCACCCTCCATACACAAGCTTTTCCCTGACAAACTGGTCCTTTGAACGCATGATCACCCTCCATACACAAACTTTTCCCTGACAAACTGGTCCTTTGAACGCATGCCTCTTTCCTGCCAACGGTGGTCCCACCCTTTCATGTCGGTCAGAGCATCACTTTGCCTACTGTTTTCTCTCCACCTCATCCCTCTAAGGAGGAGGAAAGACTCCATCACCTGGACCCTAAAAGGGCTCTCTCTTTCAACATTTTTCACACCAAGGACCATCGGGTGGAGAATCAGCTTTTCATCAGGTTCACTGTAGCCAAGAAGGGCAAGGCTGTACAGAAACAGACCATCTCTCGATCTATTGTGCTCTCATTAAGATCTGCTACGCATAAGCTAAGAAGCAGCCTCCTAAGGGTTTGTGAGTCCATCCTACAAGGGCCAAGACTGCTACTACTGCATTGGCACGCATCGTACCCGTCAAGTTACACTGCTTGGACAGTCCGGTACATCGAGATGTGCATTTCACACCCTCGGTCCTCCAGGACTTTTTGGTTTAAACCAGTTTGCTGACCCTCCTCCGGGGATGTACTGCTTGGGTATCTATTCTAAGTTGACGAATCTGCAGTTAGAAGTCTCTTTCGGAAGAAAAAGTTACTTACCTTCAGTAACACTTTTTATGTTAGAGACTGTATCTAAATGCAGATTCCTCACCAAGCCTCCCTTCCGCCTCGCTCTGCAAACTGGACTCTTCACCTAAAAGATCCTGTTAGACACTGCACACGGGTTCATCATTGTTTTTTATGTGGCTCTGCATTTTTGGCACAGAGATAGTCACAAAAAAACTTATGTCAGCGCGCTGGGATGGTGCAAATATGGGCACTGTGACGTCACTTCAGACAGCGTTGACATGGAGCCGATCGATACCACCTATCGACATGCAAAGTTACTGATCAAGATTTTTCGGATCCAGTCCGCTGACTGGGAAATATTCTAAGGAGAGGAACCTGCGGTTAGATAGAGTCTCTACCAGAAAAAGAGTTACCGAAGGTAAGTTTTTTTTTTTTTTTTAATTATTTTTATTGAGTATTCAGCATGGATAGTAGAATACACCGTAATACAAAAAAAAAATAAGAAGAACAGAGCCCACAAAAAACAATCCCACTACCCTACCCCCCCCGGCACATCAGGTGACATTACATTATTCATTTGGTGAATTCTAGGCATCGCGGACAAATATAAGTGGTACATCAAAAGTGGAGTCCACAATTCAGGTACACAAAGTCCCTGCAATGAGCAGCACATAGACAAAAAGATGTTACAGATCAGGATGACTCAATAAATATGCAGTAAGTGGGGCCCAGAAATCTTTGGGTCGCGAGGCCTCGGGCAGCTCCTCCGCATAGGCCTCCAGCTGGTCCCTGCAGTAAATTAAATCGCGAATCCATTTGTTTACAGTGGGAGTGGTTTTCGCCCCCCCAACACTGCGCCACAGCCCTCTTAGCCAACAGAGTCGAGACAGCGACAATACGCCGACTGCAGGGCTTTAGGCTCTTCACACTTCCGAGGAGGCAAACTTCCGGAGCACATCGCACAGGTTCCAGCACAACATCAGTAAGCACGCTCACCACCCTGGACCAGAATGCAAATATCCCTGCTCACAGCCATGCCAGATGCAAAAAATCGGCATCCGCCTGTCCACACCTCACGCAGCAAGCAGTTTCACGCAAACCAAACCTACACAATTGCAGTGGGGTATAGTATAACTGGTGTAAGTACTTAAAATGGATTATGCGAAAATTACAATTCGCCGTGAGGCGACCCGTTAACTCGCAGCAGGACTTCCATTGCTCAAGCGTAAGGGTGGACCCCAGCGCAGCATTCCATTTAAGATAAGAGGGGTGTTCCCCTGGCTCCCTCTCCCGCAGTGAAGCATTATATAACCTAGTGATCAGACCCGTCGCTCTGCCCCTGCCAGCACCGCCTGCAGTGCCAGCAGTGTTTTAGGTTCCGTCGGATAATTCGGGTAGATAGCTCTAATTGCTTGCCGCACTCTTACATAAGTAAACCCTAACATGAAGCCTTGGTGCCGACCCCCCTGTACATCCTGTAATGAGCGGAACTGACCTTGTTTATACAGGTCCCCCATCTGTGTAATTCTGACTGCCGCCAATGCCCGAAGCGCGGACTGCTCTCGAGCCGCCAAAATATCAGGGTGTGCAGCCAGCGGCAGCGATGGGGGGGTATAGATATGGGAGCTGTGACCTCTTGGCTAGAGCCCTCCAAGGCCCATGCAGTGCAGTGTACAGGGTTGATCTCGGTCCTGGGGCCACCCACGCCCCCCGAAAGGGTCGCCGCCTCCAGCGGCATTGGGAGAACAGCATCAGACTCTATATCAGTGTGGGGTTGAAACCGCTGTGGAAAGTGCCAGTAGTGCGCAAACTGCGCTTGCGGGCATAGGTAGTATAACCTAAAGTCGGGAGCCTCAAATCCACCCCGGTCGAATGGCTGCACAAGAACATCCCAACTGCACCTGGGCTTCTTGCCGCCCCATACAAATGCGAGTAAAGCAGACTGGAGCGTCTTGAACAGTGAGGTGTTCAACCTAATAGGGATATTTACAAAGAGATAGAGAAGTTTGGGCAAAATGGACATTTTGAGAACCGCAATACGATCAGCTAGTGAGAGAGGCAACCTAGCCCACCGCTCCGCCTGCTCAGTGATCCGTGTGATAACTCGGCCATAGTTCACAGAGATGACCTGATCCGGATCCCTATGTAACCATATCCCCAAGTACTTCACCGGGTCCCGAGACCACGTCAGCGGAAAGTCCAGCGCCACCTCCCGCGTGCCAGCCGTAAGCGGGAACACCGTCGACCTCGCCCAATTGATCCCTAGGCCGGAGTATCTCTCAAATTTGACATATTCTCGCAGCAATTCCGGTAAGAAAGTGTTAGGCTTGTGCACATATAATAGCATATCATCGGCGTACAGTGAGACCACAAGTGGTCTCTGCCGAAAGCGTAATGCAGCCGCTGCATGCTGCTGACGCAGCTTACATGCAAGAGGCTCCAGCGCCAACGCGAAAAGCATCGGCGACAAGGGGCACCCCTGCTGTGTGCCTCTTTCAATGGGAAAAGCTGACGACACCCAGCCATTGACGTGCACTCGTGCTACTGGCTCCGTGTACAACACCTTAATCCACTGGAGGAAGAACTGGGGGAGGCCCATCCTAGTTAAAACAGTAAACATGTAGTCCCATTGAAGGGAATCAAAAGCCTTTGCTGTGTCAAGCAGCACTGCTACTGCCTGGAAATCTGGGTCAAAATAGTGTAGGGTTGAGAACACCGTACGCAGGTTGTGCGTGGTAGACCTAGCGGTCACAAAACCCGACTAGTCGGGGAGGACCAAGAGGGGAACAAGCGGCTGAAGCCTGTTGGCAATCATCTTAGCCAATATCTTGGCATCTATATTAATAATCGAAAGAGGCCTGTAGGAGTCGCACTGATTGGCAGACTTGTCAGGCTTCAGAAGAGCTTCTTTGAGGGTGGGCGGGAGACACCCCTCCTCATATGCCTCCGCATAAACCTCAAGAAGTCGAGGGGCCAGATCGTCCACATATGCCTTATAAAACTCGCTGGGGAACCCGTCTATTCCCGCAGCCTTACATGTGGGAAGATACATTATAGCAAGTTTTACGTCCTCAACATCAAATGGTTGTGTAATGTATTACCTGTGCTCCTGAGACAGCCATCCAAGTGCGACGTCATCAAGATAGGAGTGTATATCCGCTATCGGCACTGTGGCCCCAGTTGCATAGAGTTTGGTATAGAAGTTGAGGACTATTTCACTAATCTCGGGAGTGGTATAATGCGCAACCCCATCCTCATCCAGCAGCTCAGTGATACATTCCTGACTGCGTGGCGCTGCTACTTTTTTAGCCAGAGAGCGGCCCGGTCGACCCCCCTCCCCATAGTAGCGAGCTTTACAACGTCTGGATCTGTGCAGCAACTCTTGATCCACTGTGTCATTATGCTCTGTAACAAGGTCCTGTATCGCGGATAGCGTTACTGGAGAAGGGTTCTTCTCATACTCGCGCTTGGAAATTTCAGCAGCTAATTTATGTATCCTGCGCCTTAGGTCCCTCAAGACTCCAGCCTGTGCGCCTATGCAGATTCCCCTGATGGTCACTTTAAATGCTTCCCACAGTACGCCAGCACTCTCGACAGACCCTGCGTTCTCCCTAAAGAAATTTCGGAATGCCTCCCCAATAGTATGTTTAAAAACAGGGTCAGTTAGAGCAGTCTGCTGTAAACGCCATGTAACTGGCGACCTCTCACATGTAGGGACCTGTAGCTCAAGGACCACTGGGGAGTGATCCGAGAGCGTCCTGGCCATATGGCTAACTTTTATCGCCCAAGTGCAGACTGCCACAGTAACAAGCCAGAAATCTATGCGTGACCACGTACCATGTACGGAGGATATGAAGGTGCTTTCCCTCACCCCAGGGTGCTGCATACGCCAAACATCATGCAAATTCCCCGCATCCATTATGCCCAGCAGGGCTTCAGAGGCCTGCTTGAGCCACACTGCACCACTACTCAACCGGTCCAGGGCCACATCTAGACATACATTAAAGTCCCCTCCCCAGAGAATCTCGACAGGTGGAAACCCTGAGATGCGGCACCATACATCTGCAAAAAAAGACGGATCATCTATGTTCGGCCCATAGACATTGACCAGCAAGACATTCATACCACCCAGTTGGCCATGAACCATCGCCACTCGTCCCTGTTCGTCCGTTTCAGCCCGAATAACAGTAAATTGGACCCCCTTCTTAACGAGGATCATCACCCCCGTGAGTGAGTTGAGTAAGAGGACGCAATTCTGACAGTTGCCCAGCGCGCACCCACATTCTGTTCCGAGACTTTAGTGAGGTGCGTCTCTTGAAGAAAGGCTACTTGCACATCCATCCTGTCCAAATACGCCAATACAGATCAGATTTTCTTGGGGGTGTTCAGTCCCCGTACATTCCAGGTCAAAAACTTTACCTTACCACTCATTCAGCCAATACCATGGTAATCTAAAACATATACAATAGAGCTTTCCACGTATGCCCATACTTGCAGGATGTAACTCAGTTGCAGATTCACTATATAAGAACAGTGCCGGTCTATCCCCACCGTCTCAACCCCCCAACCCCTCACCCACTTCAGCATCCCCAACTCGCCAAAGCCATCCCAATAAAGTGTAACCCTTCCCCAACAAAGAGAAAAAACTGAAATTTGCATATGGGGTTCTCCCATTTGGGGGGCGTCAGAGCGCTACTAGCCTCCCATCGAGTAGGAGGTGGCTGAGCAGGTCTATTACATGTGCCGACATTTATACACACGACCACACTAGTGTTTATCTTGGAAAGGGCCCACAGTCACTAGGGTGCACAAGAGGTCCAACATAAAGAGAAGCATATAGATAACATTACATTAGATGGTGCAAAGAGTACCCCTGAATGATAGAGTGAAATAGCGATTCAACAGAATGCTGTCCCACCCCCTTACTGCTCCTCATCGTCCGGTACAGCGCTGGACTCGCGCCGTCTACGCTTCAGTTGTTTGGCATGTTCCAGGGCCGCCTTTGGATTGGAAAAGATTTTTGAGTCTCCGTCTGGGCCAATCCGCAAACGAGCGGGATACAACATTGCATAGGGTACCGCCTCTGTCTGCAAGAACTTTTTCACAGCACCAAATTCCCTTCTGGCGGCCTGCACAGCAACCGTAAAGTCAGGGAAGAAAGCAAGTGTGTTACCTTGGTGAACAATATTACCCTTGTCCCTGGCCATCCGCAAAATAGAGTCACGGTCCCTGTAATTTAACAGTCTCGCTATTATTGGGCGAGGAGGAGCGCCCGGGACAGGTCTCGCTGCAAGAGAGCGGTGGGCGCGCTCGATGATAAACATAGTGGAGAGCTGCTCGGTGCCAAAAATGTCTTTGAGTAAGTTCTCCACAAATGTTTCCATCTTTCCCACATTAGTTGACTCCGGCAGCCCCATGATTCTAATGTTATTGCGCCGGGACCGCGCTTCCAAGTACTCATTCTTGGCCTGAATGAGAGCCAGGACCTTTTCCATATTGAGTGCCTTCCCAGCGACTTCACTCAGGCCATCCTCTGTCGCAGATACCCGTTGTTCGACCTCCCCCATGCGGGTGTTTTGTTTTTCCAGCTGCGCAGACATGTGATCCAGGCGGTGGTTCACTGCCGCCATTGTGCCCTCAATGGATTGAAGGCTGCGCTGCATCGCCAACAGCGGGAGGGACATCGCTTTGAGCATCGGCCTCCGAGTCCGAAGCCACTTTCTGCTGGGTTTTCGTAGTTTTACGCGCCTCAAACGTGAGGCGAGGTTGAGACTTGTCAGTTCTCCCCATATCCGCCACCGCTATGGGCCAACCTTATCACGTTGGTGAAAGAGGAAAAGGGAGCTCAGTAGGGTGCGCACACCGCAATCCTGTACCATATAAGAGGCAGTTTTACGAGGAGATTCAGGCAGTGGACCCCCCCGGACCAAAGAGCCCAGAGAGTCCACTCTCACAGGCGCCGCCAGTAGAGGAAAACACAACACAGGCCAGGGAGACTCAAAGGCCCACAACTGAACAAGGCCAGGCCGCAGGGTCCCCCAAGAGCTCTCCCAACAGCGTACAGCCGTGCGCGCCCAATGCAGCGAGCAGGCCCAAGGAGCACAGCCCCGCAGATCACCAAACTAGGGCACCAGACACGTCTGTCAACAATGCGCTGTGAGCAGAGTTAGCGCAGCGCCCAATGCACAGAGTCCATCAGCCGCAGTAGGCCGCACACAGTGCTCTCAGCCCCAGAAGGCAATTAAGGGCTGGCAGCTGCTGCAATGCAGAGTTGGCCGATTCATGCAGCAGGCGGCATCTATACAGCAGGCTGAGCAGCAGGCAGGGGAGACACTCAGGCGAACCAGCGCGGCGGCGGGCCCCCGCACCACTTAAATCCTCCAGTCGGCAGCAGCTGGAGACGTGAAGGTATACCACCCTGTGTGATGGCCGGCACCAGCAGTCCCCGCCACCCGCGCGCTCCCCCGGCACCCCCCGCAGCTCGCAGGACGCAGCACGTGCCAAAGACCCGCACCCACCGCCGCAGCCGCGGGCCCAGGCAGGCCGCGCCCCACTTACCACAGCCGGCACCAGGAGCGCCGCAGCAGGCGGCAGGCACCCTCCGATGCAGTCCGGGGCTCAGGGAGTCTCAGTCGGGCCCCCCGCGCTGCTTCACACTTCTTCAGAGGCTCCGTATACACACAGCAGGCCCACGTTGCTCTCGCAACAGTCCCCAATGCAGCAGGGTCCCACCAGCTCAGGGGGCGGCGCAGAAGTCAATCGCCCTCCGTCCAGGATTGATCCGCAGTGCTCCCCGTCACCACACTGCGCGGACAACGGGGCCCTCAGCGGTTGATCTCCGCCTCAAGGCAGCACAGCGGCCGCCATTTTTCGTGCACGCACCCGGGACACAGCAAACAGGATTTCATTGCCGCGGTGGTCCTAAGCACTCCGCAATCCTCCCCAAGTGAAGCAGGGGGGTAACACCATGCAGTCCATGCACTTTAGGGGTGTAGATGCAGCGTTTTGAGGCAGATTCTTGACGGATATTAGCTCAGCCGGGCAGAGCTACACTAGGGTGCGGCCATCTTGCCGTGTGCCCTCTAACGCCCCCCACCGAAGGTAAGTTACATGTTCTCTAGTGATAATAAAACACATTACCCCCAATCTCCACAATAACAGTTTTTCTCCCTAGCACACTCTCTACACTCAATGTCTTCCACTCAAACCTTATCAGTAATGTTTCAATGTCCCTCCCTATAGGCACAGAAGTTTCTAGAAAAGAACTCATATTTGCCTGTCACAGCAACCTCATTGGTGCTGCATCCAGTTCTCCCACTGACCAAGTGACAGAGGAAAAAATAATTAATGTGCCAGGGAGAGCAGAGCAAAAGGGACAAAGTGGACCTCAAGAAGCCGCAATACAATTGAGACCATCGGCTGCGCTCAAGAACGCATGTGTAATGCTAATGCAGCAATTGAAAATGGTATGTTCCCGGCCTTAAGGTGAGTGGGAACAGCAGTGTGGAACATCAGCTTAAAGAAAAGGTGAGAAGAATTGTCAGAATCAGTCCCGCAGGTAGGGTGACCACCTGGCATGTAGCCAAATTTTGGGAAGTGGCAAAAATTAAGGACAAACGGTCAAAATTCAAGACAAAAAGTCAGTTTTCAGGATGCGTCTGAGGAGGAGAGGCAGAAGTCTTCGTATGTAAGTTTTTGAATACCGTTTTGTAATACTTGAGTAGTAGCACTACTTTATGTACTACAAAATGCAGTTTGTAAATAGGCCCCAACATGAGGGATGGGAGGGCAACAAGAGGAATTAAGGAGGAAAGGTTATAAGTAGGTATAATCAGTGATGACCAGCATGACTCGCGGGTGGTTGGGCGGGCGCGGGGGGTCGTGCGGGGGGGGGTGTAATGAAATTGTCACGCATGGTGCAAATATAAAAAAACATTAAAAAAAATAAACTCACCTTGCCGCCGGGCCACGAGTCTTTGCTCCTGCTCTCCTCGTGGAACTCGAGGAACAGGAAGCAGGCCCCACTGACCAATCACAATGCTGCAATGCAGTGTTGTGATTGGTAAGCACCCAGGCTCCCCTGACGCATTGTGATTGGTCTGAGCATCCTGGTTGGACGCTCAACCAGGGAATGGGGGCCTGGGCATGTTCTCCACGCAGGCTGTAATGCAGCCTGCATGGAGAACAGGCAAAGTTCGCATGACTGTTTTGGGCAGCCTGAGAGGGCCGGCCAAACAGTCATGTGCACTTAGGAGTGGGCAAACTACTCCTCTCCTGCCCTGCTCCGAGTGCAGAGCACACCCGCCCGCCCGCAAAGCAGCAGGAAGCATAAAATGATAACCACTTAAAGTTATTATCATTTTATGTTTCCACTTCGCACTGCTTAAAAGTAGTGGGGCGACGCTCGAGCCGCCACTGGGAGAAACATGCTCCAGTTTCTGGCTTTGTACTTATCTTGAAGCTACAGGATTACTCCTGCACTGTGCTCTTCAGCCTGCTCTGCTTTGTGCAGCCAGAGCAAGAAGGAATGATGAGAAACTGAGGTAGCTTCTTCCTTTCCGAAGATTGGAAGTATTTGTGTTGGCGTATTCCGAGCTTAACTTCACACACCAAACAGTAAACAAGCATTGGCATAGCCAATAGGTCTCGCCTTTGGGACCTTATAAGTATTTAGTTATGCAGCACAATATCCTTACTGCAACAACATTAATTGTTGTATGGCTAAACACTTATAAGGTCCCAAAGGCGAGACCTATTGGCTTGGTTTGCCGGGACTACGACAAAAATCAAAAGCAAAGCTCTATCCATCATTACGTCTTTTGAAGGATATGAAGAACAAGGGCATCACTGAAGTGAACAGGAAATCTTAAGTCGCTGCCTGCTCCTTGTTCCCCTGGCTGGCTACAGACTGGCCTCAGACAAGCATTATTGCTGATCCGTTTTGTTTTGTTACCATGACTCTAGAAAAACGTTATTGTGGAAGGTGGTAAATTACAGAGCCGCCAACTCTAATGAGATCTAGTGAAACTCTTTGACCCACACACTACTCTCAGGTTGTGCTGCATTTCGAGTCTGGCTTTAATTATTAGTCATTGGTAAATCTAGTCTCAACAGCGCTAATGATTGTGAGTGCCTTTAGACCTTTAGTCTGTGAGTGAAATAGGAGCATCTTTAATAACTGCCAGAACCCTCTCCTTTTGTTGCCAGCAGGTCTAGCACGGGGGCAGTTAGAGCTAATGCAAGATCTTAAGGCTCAAACTGCAGCCAGGTTGAAAGATGGAAAAGGACATGTTCACTCCCACCACGAGACACACAGATAGCTTGAATGACTGTGGGAACAAGACCATACAAAAAAATTGAAACCGATCAGGACACACTGAATATAATATTTCCGTTAAGTCAGCTGGGTGCTATTGGGCTCATTCAGTTTGAGAAATGTCTTCACAGATGAAACAATATTATTGGGCAAACATTTGTACAACTTTATACGTCATAAGATTGTACAGTTTCCCTCCCAGTATAAACAGTGGACTGACATAAAACTCAAAGGAAAAAAATAGCGACTCTCATTATACATTTTTTTCTTTTTTTTCTTTTTCTAGCTGATGCTGAGCAGCATAATCTAACGGCATTGCCAAAGCCAATAACTCAACAAGACAAGACCTATTGGCTTTGTCAATGCTTGTAACACATGGTATGGGAATGCTCAGTGCTGACTATAAAATGGGAGGAAATTACGACAATTTAAAGTTTGTCTCAAACCCACATTTGCCATCATCGCACACCTCGCTACTAAAAGGGCTTATTGTATGTTCAGTGGGCTATTAATAATAAGAAACCACTGGTGTAGATGCTACTTTCAATGTTTTAAGAGAATACAGAACAACGCCAAATTCTATCACAAAAATGACACCATGTAAGTTTTTAAGGGGAAGGCAGCCTAATTATTTTGTTTGCACTACATAAACTAAGGGGTAAACTAAAGATTTTGTCAGATTGACAAATGTTAAATTAAAGAACCGTGCAGGTGAGAGAACACAGGAAGGTCATATAGGGTTCTAAAAAGAAAGTGAATGAAAATAAGTTGGTGATTCATTTGCAGAATACGAAGGATCTTTTGTGGGTTATGATAGAGACTTCCGAAATATCAGCAGCCTTCAGAGGAAGAATCGTTCATCCGTAGGAAAATAAAGATCATGTATAATCTCTTTCACCTTTATAAACCCACAGAGAACGTTATGCCAGAGCAAGGCATTTTGGAGATACATTAAGTTCCTGGGGAAAGATGCAGATTAACTTCTGAAATGATTCTACCTCCTTCCATCAGGAATGGGCCTCATTTGCGCTGCAAAAGACATATGTTGACAATGCTGGCATAGAGGGAACTATGCTGTTTGCTAATGCGGTTCCTTTGTCTTTGCAGAAGCCCTTTGCTTCTCCCAACTATGCACCTGTAAATTTCACAAAGGTAAACCTTCACTGATGCCAGCAAAGCAACACCAGATAGATCTTGCCTGTGTCTTAGCAAACTTCCAGATTTTCTGATTCTATACCACGTCTGTTACATATGTAAAAATAACAAAACTGCTCTTTGTAAATAGATACATCAAACAACCAATCTTACGTAAAGGAAGATCTATTAGTTTTTCACGTTTTTCTAGTAGTATAGGTTGCTGCGCTCTCATATCCTTTGGAAAGCAATGGCAATAACAAGTATTATACGAGGGCTGGAAGGAACAGATAAGATGCAAGGTCCGTTTCTGGATTCGATAACTAACAAAATACCAAGAACTAAGTTTCTACCAACCAACACAGCATCTTTCCGAGCCGCACTATGATTACTATGTGAAGGAGAGAGACAATGATCCTGCGAGAAAAGGCAATCAAATATGCAGTTTATCCCTCAAAAAGAAAACTTCAGTGCCATGTTTATTCCAGTACAAGACACGTTAACACGTCATTAACTTCACAATAAGAAGCATTGGCCGCGCGGCCGTGAAACTGACACGGCCGTGAAAGTGAAAGTAATCGCGAGCGTCCAGATGGCAAGGGAAGCCATATGGCGCCTGATCGCGCGTGCACGCTCGCGTGAACGCAAGCTGGTCGCCAGCAAAAGCCACTGTTTGCACTTCCAAAACCCGCTTACTAAAACTCTCGCCAGAGCAGCGCATGCGCTGGCTGAGGCAAGACCTAAAAAGGAGCACCTCTAGTGGTGATCGTGGAGGCCAGGCAGGAGCCAGACCGGAGGAGTC
Organism: Calotriton arnoldi; assembly: GCA_963921515.1. Classification (NCBI taxonomy): domain Eukaryota; kingdom Metazoa; phylum Chordata; class Amphibia; order Caudata; family Salamandridae; genus Calotriton; species Calotriton arnoldi. The sequence continues at coordinate 483,937 of CAWUFW010009826.1, forward strand.
ATACTTCACTTATCTGGTTGCAGGGCCTGAGTCCAGTGGTCATCGCCAAAAAACAAGGGAGGTCGAAGACAGGGTTGTATGTCCTCAAGTAACCCAAGTGCCAAACATTGACCACGGAGTAAGCTGTGTGGAGATTGCTGGGACTGCCTGGGTGATTTATAAGCATATCCGCTATAATTAACACACAGTTGTCATTGGATGATGTTTACAGCCACATGACTGGCTGTCAAGAAGTTGCTGTCAAATTACAAACTAACACAGTCTGTAATACAATTGTTTACGCACAATGGACATTTGTCTGAAGTAATGGGCGGTACATGTATATAATGGACAGGTGCTCACCCTAACAGTGTGTGTTGAAGAGAAATGGGTGTAGAGGCACTCAGGGGACATGTGGTCATGGCGTCAGTTGAAAAGGGGGGCAGTAAGAAGAGGGCATAGAGGTAGTCACTTGAGCAGGTCTTTACCTCAAGTGCCAGGTAGGAGGTGCCTGTTATGTGGTAATGGGAGGAGGGGAAAGCCAGGTTTGGGGAAAGACGAAATAGGAGACATAGGAGAAGCATCTCAGAGTTGCTATAGCTGTGCAATAGTGAAAAGAGGCCTGAATGAAGAAGAGAAGATGGGTAGAATGCACTCAGTTTACATGGTGGAGGGGAGAAGGTGGGTCTAAAGGAGCCTATCAAAGCAGGTCGTAGCCTTAAGCAGCTGAAAAGCTATACCCTTAGAACCAGGGGCTACGTAGCACTGGTGACAGGATTGCCTGAAAAAAAAGTGTGTCTTTCTCCTGCTGTAGCAGGAATTGGAGGGACAATCTTTGCATAAAAGAAGATCAGTACACCGTGCTTACTCCAATGTACACATCACTATCAGGGGGACATAGCCATAAATTCCCAATTGATTGAATGATGACAGTGTTTTTTTGGCTGACAATCACCTGTACAAGGAGACTGGGATCTCCACAACCGTGATTTTAGTTGGAATTCTGTGACATTTTAGAGCACACTGGTCATGTACTATTGGCTAAAACCTTATATTATTTAGAGTGTGGGCATTCTGCTCTAAGCACATTTTTAAAGGAAATGTCGGTATGATCTAATGTACTGTTGACCAGCAATAACGTTCAAAACTGTGGCTAAAGGTTTATTTCATAGCACAGTTGTAAGAAATTGAGTTGCTGACTGGGGGGGGGTGGAACCTTACTCAAGCAGCAACCACAATCCTTGTCAGGGTGAAGTCACATGCAAATCCTAATTAACCTGTGCTCAACCCTCGAGTAGATTGTCACAGAGCACTCAGGCTTAACTCAGAGGCTGTGTGTAAAGTATTTGTGCAACACTTCAAACAGTAATAAAGTGAAACACAACACAAGAAGGATCCCACACCAAATTAGAACACTAGAGTAGATTTTAATCAATAAAACAAGTCCAAAATGAAAACAATTAAATCAGTAGAACCAGAGATATGCAAGTTTAAAGATTTCAATGAAGATAGCACCAGAAATTGCAAAGCGCCAACTGTGGATATCTGGCCGCGCCGGACCGGGAAAAAGTCACAATTTCAGGCCGACAGCGATGGAGCACGGTACGGCTACAGGGACCCTGTTAGGCCCACTGATCAAGAGTATCTTAAATCCTGGTTGCAGAGAGTTGTGAGGTCCCATGTCGAGGATATGTTGCACAGCCTAGGTGATGTGAGGGCCGGGTCGGAGATGTGTTGCGCAGCGGCAATTGTGGGGAGCTGCGATGTGAGGTCCTGCATCATTGTGGAGGCTGTCGACGAGTGAAGCTAGTGATGCGAAGTCCTACATCAAGGATGCTTCGCGCATCGGCTGGTTCCAAAGAGACTGGGGCTTGTGATGTGAAGTTCTGCGTCATCTTCGAGGCTGCATCAACATAAGTCTTGCAATGTGAGGACCTGCAGTGGGGATGCATCGCGCAGTGGAGGCTCTGATAAGCCTGCGGGCCTGCGAGGTCTATGCGGGGCCTTGTTTTGGAAGAATCCTTGGAGCAGAGGCGATGCATTGGTTCTGCTCGGGGTTGCACCGCGCAGCAGAGGAAATGTCGGTTCTGCTGGATCCACAGATGGACTGACAGGGCATCCTCTGGCCCACTTCCAAGGGCCCAGGACTGAGGTAGCACCACTTGGCAGGGTAGGACTCACAGATGGCAGAGTCTAGGTCTTGGTTACAAGAAACCAGCCCTTGGAGTCACTCTGCTGGTCCTGGGCTCAAATTGCAGATCCAGTCCTTCTCACCCAGGCAAGAGGCCAGCAGGTCAACACAGCAGGGCAGCAGTCCAGCAGAGTGGCAGTCCTTTCAGCAGCACAGCAGTCCTTCCTGGCAGAGTCTTCCACAGGTTCCGATGTTTACTGAAGAGTTGATGTCTGAGATCCAATATTTATATCTGGTGCCTTCTTTGAAGTGGGAGAAACGTCTACAGGATTCGCTTTTAAGTGCTAAGGGTTCCTGCCTCCCCTGCTCTGGCTCCAGACTAACTACAAGAGGTAGGCAATCCTTTGGGTGAAAGCAGGACACAGCCTATTCAGGTTTAAATGGGTTGTGCCCAGTTCTGCCCTCCCATCCTGCCAGTGATGGCCCATCTAGGCATACCTAAGCTCTCTGTTGTGTGTGGCTGTCTAGGAGGAATACACAAAGACCAAATGCCAACTACCCTAGACATGTGACCCAGAGATAGGCTGCAGGCACTAAATGGCTAAGGCAAGAAAATGCCAAATTTCTAAAAGTGCCATTTCCAAAATTGTAGTTCAAAATCTGACTTTACCATAAAAGAGGATTGTTCATTACAATTCCAAAGACACCAAGCATGAACGATTTACCCCTTCCCATTTGGAGAATATCCTTATTAAATGTAATAAGGTAACTCCAATGTTATTATCAGAGGGCACAGTGGAGATTCCAAACTTTCACAGGAGCAGATTGCAGACTTTATCCCAATGCCACTCCTAGAACTTCTTTAGTCTCAATCGTTATTTTCTAGAGACTTGAAGTGCTCCAAGGGGGGGGGAGAGGGGATGGGGGAAGACAAGAAGAGACTGCCTTTTCGTATTCTTCTGGATTCCTTCTATTCTGCACCTTTTTGATTTGGCGGCCTTTTTTGTAATGTGATGAACTGTAAATAAAACACTTTAGCAACTGATATGCTCAGACTGTTTTTATAATTACTTGAATGACAATCATTGTTTTAAAAAAAAAATCTTTTAATCTTTAAAATATTATTAACATACCCCTAAAGACAAAGGTCTTAGTTCCTCTTCTATGTTTGCTGAACTAATTTCCCCTCAAGTATTTCTTTCTTGAAAACACATACTTGTCTTCTTTTAAATATATAACTTTATATAGTTTTTAATTGTACAATTGTAACTGAACGTTAGTACCAAAAATCAATCTTGTCATTAATTATTTCAGCTGTGCTTTTGTTTCATTACCTATGTAGGGATACTTGCGTTACTGGACCCGCCTTGCTACGCTGCTGACTGCTCTTCCCATGTGAGTATTTACCATTGTTTATTTTTGGGTTCTTCTGTGCGGAACTTTCTCGTTGATTTTAAATTCTTAGAGAAGTCTTTATAGGGATGGGGTTAATGTCATAAACGGAAGGGACGTTTTTCTCTTAAGGAGGAAAGACGCTATCTCTATCAGAAAGCGAGAGCATCAGGGAGACACTACACACAACTGGCTTTCTGGTTGAAACCTGAAATTGTATTTGAGCCTGTGCAAAAAAAGAGCAACACTCGTGGGCTCAAGGAAACATCAAAAACATTATTCACTGCTTCTAAGCATGCACAGGAATTGGGCACAGAATTCAGAACTACTCTGACGCTCTACGAAATGGACTTACTACCGCTGATACGTGGAGTCTCCTGACTAAATTCTAGAAAATGCGGAAGAACAGGGGAACATTTCCTTCAGGTAAAATTTCTCGGTGAAGTGCAACGCTTCCAGTGCGGCACCCGTTTTAGAATTCTTAATGCACAATTCAAAAATAACTAGAGCGGAGTCTAAGGGTGCTTAGCAGCCACCATCTTGGGACACCTTTTTATGCGGCTTTAAACCCATAACACCCTGTGAACCCCGACAGTTATCGTATGGGAGAGGTAGGCCTTGAAATAATGAAAAACAACATTTTCTCAATCAGAACATGTAAAATTTAAGAGTACATGCCCTACTTTTTAAATACATTACACCTTGCCCTGTAGGTTATTTGGGGCCTATGCTAATGGTGACTTATATGTTTTAAAAAGGAAGGTTTGGGGCTGGCAAAAGGTTAATTTTGCCAGGTCGCAAGGTAGTTTAAAACTGCACACACAGGCTGCAATGGCAAACCTGAGAAAGGTTTGCAAGGCTACTTAAGTGGGTGGCACAAGTGCTGCTGGCCCACTAGTAGCATTTAATTTACAGACTCTGGGTACATGTAGTACCATAGCACGCTAAGAATTGTCAAATGTATGTCTCATCAAGTCTCCTCAGGGGAGAGATCCCTTTAAGGACGAATACCCTCACCCACCTATGATGGCATGCTTCATCATATGGGTTTCTCCTCCCAGTGGGAAAACCTAGTCCCACTGAGGGCTATAACTCCCTCACTGTGAGGTAGGAGCTCAGGGATGTTTTTTGGGAATAGCACGATGTTACTACGGGTGCTAAAATCCCATATGAACAGTTTCTGGTAGGGTGAGGACGCAGCGCAAAAAATAAAAAAGTGAGTGCAATCTAAAACTACCTAGTGTCAGCAACACAAAAAAACTTTATTTATTTGCTCCCACTGGCAGGATTAAAAGCAGTGCAATAAGCAGTATAAACTATAAACTGCTCATTTTCAAAAACGGTCGACATTTTCAGCCAATGCGATCTACAAAAGTATCTTGGCTTTCTTCAGGACCAGGAAAAGTAAATGCTGCTGCTAATACAAAGTGTAAGAAAAATCAAATAAAATATACTGAAACCAGTAATCCCATGTTTTTGTCTGATTGAGTATTACTGGAAATATCTGTATTTGTGAGACAAACAAAAAAGGAGAACAAATATGACAAGTCACATGCATGTCAATGCTAGTACTTACTAAATTGCAAGGATTGAGTCTATATCCTAGCAAATAACCATATTAGAATTTATACATGAATAAACTGTGAAATTTCTTAGTCTATACAAATGACTTACCCTCAATTATAGGATAATTCGCCACACCTCTACCTGGCAACAGCTCAGGGAAGGGGGCCCCGCTCTGTGAAGAAATCAAGGTAGGATCATGTGTCACACATGATGGTAACTAAGTGTGAACACTGATCATAATACTACTATGCAAGTGAAACCAATCCGAACTGGTATGCCTCAGTGCATGGAAATAATAAAAAGAGAGAAAGAGCATTTTTTAAGAAAAGGGGAAGCAGTATACTAACTGAAGTGTTTTGCCTTATAAGCAGAAGTTTGGATTCAATGAACTGTCAACAGATGATACGTTGAACAATCGTGTGAAGTCTATGTTAAAATTTGGTGAGTCTCTCCATAAATCGTTATAAAAAGTGACAACACGCGATAATATAATCATAGGATTAGTCATGGGAGTAAGGATATATTCAAGTATAATATACAACTTAACTGATAACAGAAAAGATAAAATAAATATATTCAAAGACTGATGTCAATCCTTAAAAATGCAACGCGGTATCCCTGACAACATTTAGTCTATCAGTCACCAGATATAAATTTAATATAAAGCGCTTAAGCAATAGAATCGCTGGTGTAGGAGGACACTAACACGTGCCCTAAGCGATCGTCCACAATCTTAATGCGCTTACAAACAGGACAGAATTGGCCGAGAGAGACTGTATTTAAAGGCTCGACTCAAGGTCGTGAGCCGATCTGATGTTACTATCAAGGTCTCACCCTGCCCTAAACGAAAAGAAGAGAAACGTTGTATCCCACCTACCTCTCCGTCGGTACCCCGTCGTGGTACAGGAGCTGCCGCTGGAGGTAACTGACGGGATGTAGAGGAGGAACTTAAATAGTGTCAGACCTAACCATTTGGAGTTCGGCGCCTAAAACGCGAGGACCTCAAGGTGGTTAAACAGGAAGCCTGTGTAGTGTTTACACTTACGAAACGCGCATGCGTGCGTAAATCGGAAAAGTGTATTGCGCATGTGTGTTGCTCGAAACACTATACTACGGCAACAATTGAACCCTGCAACTTTAATCAAAGGGTCGGGACTAACACCAATCTTTTATGTTATCAAAAACCTATTCTAGCACAAATAGAACTCCATAGTGTTGTTTAAAAAGAGGGGAGTACTCATCATGAGGTTTATAACTAGCCACCAGAAGTACGTAGCTCGACTAAACTGCAAAACACATACGTACATATATGAATGTAGCTCTAAGATGCATACCTAGATAAACTAGAGATGGGGGTTATTGGGGGTTGTCTCTAGAGAAAGTGTGTGTGTATATCCCTGATATTCTATATTATCTAGAAGCACAAACCCCAACCTGGCACCCATAATACAGCCACAACCATATTAATGACCATGGTGTCATCAAAAGGAAGTAGAATAATGCTGTAAAAGTAACAGTGTCTATGAAGATAAACAGTCCATACACTGACTCTATTTTAAGGATATGTCAACTAGGCAGAATGTCGTATTCGGCAAGAAAGCTAGTCCAAACCTGGGCTAAACAGTAGATTAGATTGGAGCTATATAAATACTCAGACCAACAAGGTATACATAAATGTTAGAGAGCTAACCAGGGAATCTCATCATTGAGTCCCTGTGTATCGCTCTTGATTCTGTATACCCAACGCTAGAGAAGGGACTGGGATTTGTACCCACGTATAAAGGAGATACCTTCCAAATTAGACAAGAATTGGCTGGCTTTTTTCGCAAGATCTGCCTACGTTCTTTTTTTGAGGACAAGCCGGCATCTGACCACGAGGAAGAGATGAAGAACACGGGATTGAGACCAAGATCAACTTTCAACCCTCCTGCACATCTCATCCCAGCACAAATTGTCACATTTGAGAAAGCGGTATTACATGATGTTACTAATCTATTTGAACAAGACACAAGGCAGTATCAGAATCTACCTAAACTTGAACAACTAGCACTCCAGAAACTGGCAGGGGACGAATCTATCGTCATAAAGCCAGCAGACAAAGGGGGTGCGATTGTGATTCTTGATACAACAACATATAGAGCTGAATGTCTACGCCAACTTGAAGACAGGATATCCTACAGGCGCCTCAAGATGGACCCCACAAAGCGACTTTCAATGGAAATAAAGAGAATAGTGGATGAAGCGAAAGAGGAAGGGTGGATTACGGATCATGAAGCTTCCTTCCTAGTTACACCCCATCCCACTATCCCTTATTTTTATGTTTTACCAAAAATACACAAGGAAAAGCGACCACCACCAGGGAGACCTATTATCTCCGGAATAGGATCCATCTTAGAGCCTTTATCAACATTTGTCGACTTCTTTCTTCGACCATTGGTCCAGAAGATGCCAACCTATGTACAGGATACAAAAGACCTACTACGACTTCTTGCTGAGACACCCTTTGATGTGGAACAGGACTACCTGGTCTCCTTCGATGTGGAATCCTTTATACATCAATACCACAGGATGAAACATTGACCACAGTGGAAACATTACTTACCACCAACTCCTTGGATAGCATCACTCCAGTACGTTTCATCATGTCTTGTGCACGTATAGCCATGAAAGAGAATTTTTCCAGTTTGAAGATGACCTGTTTTTACAAACGTCTGGGACATCCATGGGGAGTGTTTTCGCCCCCAGTTTGGCGAATCTCTTCGTGCACCATTTTGAACAAACAGAGATTCTACAACAAAACAACCCCTATGTGAAACACATCCGAGTCTGGAAACGCTACATCGACGATGTGTTCGTGATATGGAGAGGCACCGCAGACACCTTAGTTTCATTTCATCAATGGTTGAACACAAGAAATGCTTTTCTCAAATTCACCATTGAATTCTCCAATAGTAGCTTGCCCTTTCTTGACATACGGGTGTTTCCAGAGGGAGATGGTCTAGGCACTGAACTATTTAGAAAACCTATGGCTCGCAATTCACTTTTGTCCTTTCAAAGTTACCATCCGAAATTTCTTCGTGAGAATTTGCCTTTTGGACAATTCCTCCGGATTAGGAGGAATTGCTCCTCTGTTGAGAAGTACAAGGAACATGCGAGCAGCTTGACTCATCAACTAAAAGAAAGAAAATACCCATTGAACATCATTCGCAAATCCAGGAAGAGAGCAGCTAACAACAATAGAGAGGCCCTTATTGAAGTGACCTTGCCCAAGGATGAACAGCCGCTTTTTGCCTTCAAAAGGAGTGCGAATATTAAAGATCAGGTGGTACACACCCGGCCACTAATGAAGAAAGCCTCCAGTCAGGAACCTCTATGGGGCTTACCCCCCATCAAAGGCCATTTTCCATGCGGGTCTTGTGCTGTGTGTCCACAAACCAAACACATAACTGAAATTGATATTGGTACCAATAAACCGTGGATATTATCTAGGCACACTAACTGTAACAGTGACAGACTAATTTACATGATCACTTGCCCATGTGGTCTTCGCTACGTGGGATGACCACGCGAAAGGTTAAGACAAGGATACTCGAGCACAAGTCCACCATTCGTTGTAAAAAAGATCCACTAAAATGACAAATCACTTCCTAGTTTTTAATCATAGTGAAGCAGACTTAGATTGGACAGTTCTAGAGCAACCATGGATTCCAGCACATGTCACAGACATATCCAAATTCCTGTTCAGACGTGAACAGCGTTGGGTATACAGAATCAAGAGCGATACACAGGGACTCAATGATGAGATTCCTGGTTAGCTCTCTAACATTTATGTATACCTTGTTGGTCTGAGTATTTATATAGCTCCAATCTAATCTACTGTTTAGCCCAGGTTTGGACTAGCTTTCTTGCCGAATACGACATTCTGCCTAGTTGACATATCCTTAAAATAGAGTCAGTGTATGGACTGTTTATCTTCATAGACACTGTTACTTTTGCAGCATTATTCTACTTCCTTTTGATGACACCATGGTCATTAATATGGTTGTGGCTGTATTTTGGGTGCCAGGTTGGGGTTTGTGCTTCTAGATAATATAGAATATCAGGGATATACACACACACTTTCTCTAGAGACAACCCCAATAACCCCATCTCTAGTTTATCTAGGTATGCATCTTAGAGCTACATTCATATATGTACGTATGTGTTTTGCAGTTTAGTCGAGCTACGTACTTCTGGTGGCTAGTTATAAACCTCATGATGAGTACTCCCCTCTTTTTAAACAACACTATGGAGTTCTATTTGTGCTAGAATAGGTTTTTTGATAACATAAAAGATTGGTGGTTGTCCCGACCCTTTGATTAAAGTTGCAGGGTTCAATTGTTGCCGTAGTATAGTGTTTCGAGCAACACACATGCGCAATACACTTTTCCGATTTACGCGCGCATGCGCGTTTCGTAAGTGTAAACACTACACAGGCTTCCTGTTTAACCACCTTGAGGTCCTCGCGTTTTAGGCGCCGAACTCCAAATGGTTAGGTCTGACACTATTTAAGTTCCTCCTCTACATCCCGTCGGTTACCTCCAGCGGCAGCTCCTGTACCACAACGGGGTACCGACGGAGAGGTAGGTGGGATACAACGTTTCTCTTCTTTTCGTTTTAGGGCAGGGTAGACCTTGATAGTAACATCAGATCGGCTCACGACCTTGAGTCGAGCCTTTAAATACAGTCTCTCTCGGCCAATTCTGTCCTGTTTGTAAGCGCATTAAGATTGTGGACGATCGCTTAGGGCACGTGTTAGTGTCCTCCTACACCAGCGATTCTATTGCTTAAGCGCTTTATATTAAATTTATATCTGGTGACTGATAGACTAAATGTTGTCAGGGATACCGTTGCATTTTAAGGATTGACATCAGTCTTTGAATATATTTATTTTATCTTTCTGTTATCAGTTAAGTTGTATATCATACTTGAATATATCCTTACTCCCATGACTAATCCTATGATTATATTATCGCGTGTTGTCACTTTTTTATAACGATTTATGGAGAGACTCACCAAATTTTAACATAGACTTCACACGATTGTTCAACGTATCATCTGTTGACAGTTCATTGAATCCAAACTTCTGCTTATAAGGCAAAACACTTCAGTTAGTATACTGCTTCCCCTTTTCTTAAAAAAATGCTCTTCTCTCTCTTTTATTATTTCCATGCACTGAGGCATACCAGTTCGGATTGGTTTCACTTGCATAGTAGTATTATGATCAGTGTTCACACTTAGTTACCATCATGTGTGACACATGATCCTACCTTGATTTCTTCACAGAGCGGGGCCCCTTCCCTGAGCTGTTGCCAGGTAGAGGTGTGGCGAATTATCCTATAATTGAGGGTAAGTCATTTGTATAGACTAAGAAATTTCACAGTTTATTCATGTATAAATACTAATATGGTTATTTGCTAGGATATAGACTCAATCCTTGCAATTTAGTAAGTACTAGCATTGACATGCATGTGACTTGTCATATTTGTTCTCCCTTTTTTGTTTGTCTCACAAATACAGATATTTCCAGTAATACTCAATCAGACAAAAACATGGGATTACTGGTTTCGTATATTTTATTTTATTTTTCTTACACTTTGTATTAGCAGCAGCATTTACTTTTTCCTGGTCCTGAAGAAAGCCAAGATACTTTTGTAGATCGCATTGGCTGAAACATGTCGACCGTTTTTTGAAAATGAGCAGTTTATAGTTTATACTGCTTATTGCACTGCTTTTAATCCTGCCAGTGGGAGCAAATAAATAAAGTTTTTTTGTGTTGCTGACACTAGGTAGTTTTAGATTGCACTCACTTTTTATATTTTTTTGCGCTGCGTCCTCACCCTACCAGAAACTGTTCATATGGGATTTTAGCATCCGTAGTAACATCGTGCTATTCCAAAAAAACATCCCTGAGCTCCTACCTCACAGTGAGGGAGTTGTAGCACTCAGTGGGACTAGGTTTTCCCACTGGGAGGAGAAACCCATATGATGAAGCATGCCACCATAGGTGGGTGAGGGTATTCGTCCTTAAAGGGATCTCTCCCTGAGGAGACTTGATGAGACATACATTTGACAATTCTTAGTGTGCTATCGTACTTACTCAGACCCAAGGTTATTTTGTGTTATGATTGTATTGGAAAAGGGGATATTTTTCCTTGCAGGTCTCTAACCTCCCTCCCTTGGACCCTCTCCTCTTGTTTTTTGTGTTATTACTTTTGTGCGGCTATGGCCGCGGGTCCATTTATGCAGTCCAGATAAATAGTGGACGCCCTTTTATTCCTGTTTTCTGGTTGAAACAATTTTGTTGGTGTTCCTCGTCCTCTTGTATGTTACAGTGTTTGGGCTTATATTGAAGCATTTTTAGAATGGCAGAAGTATTAGGACTGTCCTTTGATGAAGCTATGGCCTGAGATATTCTCGCAACACCTAGTATTTTAGATATCACTCCTAGCACTAGTTCCACCGCAAATGATGACTGGGTTAAACTATTGGTTCTGAAACGGTCTCATTCACGCACATACATACATGGTGCGATTATGACCGAATATTTGAGAGCAAACTGTGCACCCACTGGGCTTATTGTAACCAACGCACCACGTCTGTTCTTAGATGATAACATTTTCTTGAAGGACTGGTCCCTTGTCGCCTGGCGGTGTACAAGGGACTGGTTAATATTGATCATTAACACAGCCAAACGCATTGCTGACACTATCTTGGTTGAGATACAGATCTTAGAATCTCAGATAAAATCGGTACTGGTTACGTCTGTCTATAAGAAACAAGCAGACGAGACTAACAAAAGTAACAAGGAATTTAAAGACTCAGTTCTCGCAACTAAGATAACTAAGTTTAAAAAAGATTTGGACAAATTTGCGTTTGAGAAAGTGTATCCGTACACAAGTGATACCTATGTGCCTCCCCAGTTCAACCAGAGAGGAAGAAAATATGGATCCAATTACTCCACCTCTGCGAGTGAGGACGACTCAAATGACTCGGACTCTTCAGCAAATGGTGAAAGAGGTTGGAGAGGAAACAGAAGGAACAGAGGCCAGAGAAGAGGAGGTCAGTTTGCTCAAGGACCCGCACAATGGTGGCCGCCAACTTCTTATAGCTACCATCAACCGCCGTTTCAACCACCTATGTTTCCTTTTCAACCCTACAACAATATGGCTTCCAACCAGCCTTTTTTAGGGTATGGCCAGGGCCGCGCAAGAGGTCGCAGAAGAAATCAACAAACAAGTGTGCATTGGAGTCCACAACTGGCGTCTACGACAACGCACAGCATGATGAAACCGCCTGTACAACCCAGGACCAGCAACGAAGCGATTTGATTGTGAATCTGAGTACCCGTATTTTGACATACGAGGAGGTAGCAGTCCTAGAGAAGGGACTGGGATTTGTATCCACGTATAAAGGAGATACCTTCCAAATTAGACAAGAATTGGCTGGCTTTTTTCGCAAGATCCGCCTACGTTCTTTTTTTGAGGACAAGCCGACATCTGACCACGAGGAAGAGATGAAGAACACGGGATTGAGACCAAGATCAACTTTCAGCCCTCCTGCACATCTCATCCCAGCACAAATTGTCACATTTGAGAAAGCGGTATTACATGATGTTACTAATCTATTTGAACAAGACACAAGGCAGTATCAGAATCTACCTAAACTTGAACAACTAGCACTCCAGAAACTGGCAGGGGACGAATCTATCGTCATAAAGCCAGCAGACAAAGGGAGTGCGATTGTGATTCTTGATACAACAACATATAGAGCTGAATGTCTACGCCAACTTGAAGACAGGATATCCTACAGGCGCCTCAAGATGGACCCCACAAAGCGACTTTCAATGGAAATAAAGAGAATAGTGGATGAAGCGAAAGAGGAAGGGTGGATTACGGATCATGAAGCTTCCTTCCTAGTTACACCCCATCCCACTATCCCTTATTTTTATGTTTTACCAAAAATACACAAGGAAAAGCGACCACCACCAGGGAGACCTATTATCTCCGGAATAGGATCCATCTTAGAGCCTTTATCAACATTTGTCGACTTCTTTCTTCGACCATTGGTCCAGAAGATGCCGACCTATGTACAGGATACAAAAGACCTACTACGACTTCTTGCTGAGACACCCTTTGATGTGGAACAGGACTACCTGGTCTCCTTCGATGTGGAATCCCTTTATACATCAATACCACAGGATGAAACATTGACCACAGTGGAAACATTACTTAACACCAACTCCTTGGATAGCATCACTCCAGTACGTTTCATCATGTCTTGTGCACGTATAGCCATGAAAGAGAATTTTTCCAGTTTGAGGATGACCTGTTTTTACAAACGTCTGGGACATCCATGGGGAGTGTTTTCGCCTCCAGTTTGGCGAATCTCTACGTGCACCATTTTGAACAAACAGAGATTCTACAACAAAACAACCCCTATGTGAAACACATCCGAGTCTGGAAACGCTACATCGACGATGTGTTCGTGATATGGAGAGGCACCGCAGACACCGTAGTTTCATTTCATCAATGGTTGAACACAAGAAATGCTTTTCTCAAATTCACCGTTGAATTCTCCAATAGTAGCTTGCCCTTTCTTGACATACGGGTGTTTCCAGAGGGAGATGGTCTAGGCACTGAACTATATAGAAAACCTATGGCTCGCAATTCACTTTTGTCCTTTCAAAGTTACCATCCGAAATCTCTTCGTGAGAATTTGCCTTTTGGACAATTCCTCCGGATTAGGAGGAATTGCTCCTCTGTTGAGAAGTACAAGGAACATGCGAGCAGCTTGACTCATCAACTAAAAGAAAGAAAATACCCATTGAACATCATTCGCAAATCCAGGAAGAGAGCAGCTAACAACAATAGAGAGGCCCTTATTGAAGTGACCTTGCCCAAGGATGAACAATCTAGGCTGACATGTGTCAACACTTTCTGTAGCTACTCAAATGAGATTAAGAAGAGTATCCTCGGACATTGGAAGATCTTGAACATCGGGAATGAATCACTGCCTCAGCCGCTTTTTGCCTTCAAAAGGAGTGCGAATATTAAAGATCAGGTGGTACACACCCGGCCACTAATGAAGAAAGCCTCCAGTCAGGAACCTCTATGGGGCTTACCCCCCATCAAAGGCCATTTTCCATGCGGGTCTTGTGCTGTGTGTCCACAAACCAAACACATAACTGAAATTGATATTGGTACCAATAAACCGTGGATATTATCTAGGCACACTAACTGTAACAGTGACAGACTAATTTACATGATCACTTGCCCATGTGGTCTTCGCTACGTGGGGATGACCACGCGAAAGGTTAAGACAAGGATACTCGAGCACAAGTCCACCATTCGTTGTAAAAAAAAATCCACTAAAATGACAAATCACTTCCTAGTTTTTAATCATAGTGAAGCAGACTTAGATTGGACAGTTCTAGAGCAACCATGGATTCCAGCACATGTCACAGACATATCCAAATTCCTGTTCAGACGTGAACAGCGTTGGGTATACAGAATCAAGAGCGATACACAGGGACTCAATGATGAGATTCCCTGGTTAGCTCTCTAACATTTATGTATACCTTGTTGGTCTGAGTATTTATATAGCTCCAATCTAATCTACTGTTTAGCCCAGGTTTGGACTAGCTTTCTTGCCGAATACGACATTCTGCCTAGTTGACATATCCTTAAAATAGAGTCAGTGTATGGACTGTTTATCTTCATAGACACTGTTACTTTTGCAGCATTATTCTACTTCCTTTTGATGACACCATGGTCATTAATATGGTTGTGGCTGTATTTTGGGAGCCAGGTTGGAGTTTGTGCTTCTAGATAATATAGAATATCAGGGATATACACACCCTTTCTCTAGAGACAACCCCCAATAACCCCATCTCTAGTTTATCTAGGTATGCATCTTAGAGCTACATTCATATATGTACGTATGTGTTTTGCAGTTTAGTCGAGCTACGTACTTCTGGTGGCTAGTTATAAACCTCATGATGAGTACTCCCCTCTTTTTAAACAACACTATGGAGTTCTATTTGTGCTAGAATAGGTTTTTTGATAACATAAAAGATTGGTGTTAGTCCCGATCCTTTGATTAAAGTTGCAGGGTTCAATTGTTGCCGTAGTATAGTGTTTCGAGCAACACACATGCGCAATACACTTTTCCGATTTACGCGCGCATGCGCGTTTCGTAAGTGTAAACACTACACAGGCTTCCTGTTTAACCACCTTGAGGTCCTCGCGTTTTAGGCGCCGAACACCAAATGGTTAGGTCTGACACTATTTAAGTTCCTCCTCTACATCCCGTCGGTTACCTCCAGCGGCAGCTCCTGTACCACGACGGGGTACCGACGGAGAGGTAGGTGGGATACAACGTTTCTCTTCTTTTCGTTTTAGGGCAGGGTAGACCTTGATAGTAACATCAGATCGGCTCACGACCTTGAGTCGAGCCTTTAAATACAGTCTCTCTCTGCCAATTCTGTCCTGTTTGTAAGCGCATTAAGATTGTGGACGACCGCTTAGGGCACGTGTTAGTGTCCTCCTACACCAGCGATTCTATTGCTTAAGCGCTTTATATTAAATTTATATCTGGTGACTGATAGACTAAATGTTGTCAGGGATACCGCGTTGCATTTTTAAGGATTGACATCAGTCTTTGAATATATTTATTTTATCTTTTCTGTTATCAGTTAAGTTGTATATCATACTTGAATATATCCTTACTCCCATGACTACTCCTATGATTATATTATCGCGTGTTGTCACTTTTTATAACGATTTATGGAGAGACTCACCAAATTTTAACATAGACTTCACACGATTGTTCAACGTATCATCTGTTGACAGTTCATTGAATCCAAACTTCTGCTTATAAGGCAAAACACTTCAGTTAGTATACTGCTTCCCCCTTTTCTTAAAAAAATGCTCTTTCTCTCTTTTTTATTATTTCCATGCACTGAGGCATACCAGTTCGGATTGGTTTCACTTGCATAGTAGTATTATGATCAGTGTTCACACTTAGTTACCATCATGTGTGACACATGATCCTACCTTGATTTCTTCACAGAGCGGGGCCCCCTTCCCTGAGCTGTTGCCAGGTAGAGGTGTGGCGAATTATCCTATAATTGAGGGTAAGTCATTTGTATAGACTAAGAAATTTCACAGTTTATTCATGTATAAATACTAATATGGTTATTTGCTAGGATATAGACTCAATCCTTGCAATTTAGTAAGTACTAGCATTGACATGCATGTGACTTGTCATATTTGTTCTCCCTTTTTTTGTTTGTCTCACAAATACAGATATTTCCAGTAATACTCAATCAGACAAAAACATGGGATTACTGGTTTCGTATATTTTATTTTATTTTTCTTACACTTTGTATTAGCAGCAGCATTTACTTTTTCCTGGTCCTGAAGAAAGCCAAGATACTTTTGTAGATCGCATTGGCTGAAACATGTCGACCGTTTTTTGAAAATGAGCAGTTTATAGTTTATACTGCTTATTGCACTGCTTTTAATCCTGCCAGTGGGAGCAAATAAATAAAGTTTTTTTGTGTTGCTGACACTAGGTAGTTTTAGATTGCACTCACTTTTTTTTATTTTTTTGCGCTGCGTCCTCACCCTACCAGAAACTGTTCATATGGGATTTTAGCATCAGTAGTAACATCGTGCTATTCCAAAAAAACATCCCTGAGCTCCTACCTCACAGTGAGGGAGTTGTAGCCCTCAGTGGGACTAGGTTTTCCCACTGGGAGGAGAAACCCATATGATGAAGCATGCCACCATAGGTGGGTGAGGGTATTCGTCCTTAAAGGGATCTCTCCCCTGAGGAGACTTGATGAGACATACATTTGACAATTCTTAGTGTGCTATCGTACTTACTCAGACCCAAGGTTATTTTGTGTTATGATTGTATTGGAAAAGGGGATATTTTTCCTTGCAGGTCTCTAAACTCCCTCCCTTGGACCCTCTCCTCTTGTTTTTTGTGTTATTACATGTAGTACCACTCTACTAGGGACTTATGAGTAAATTAAATATGTCAATTTTGGGGGGGGGATAAGCCAATGTTACTATGTTTACAGGAGTGAGCACACGCACTTTAGCACTGGTCAGCCGTGGTAAAGTGCATAGAGTCGTAAGGCCAACAAAAACGAGATCAGAAAAGTGTGGAGGATTAAGATCAAAAGTTTGGGGGAAGACCACCCTAAGAGCAACCGGTTAAACAACAGTGCATCAAAAACACTGATTAATCAGGATCTTATTATTTCACTGTAAGAACTGTTAAGGAAACTGTTGCATTGTAAAACACATAAGGGACGTAGCGTAAGTCAAAATTGTGTGGCAATTAAAGATAAGTTTCCCACAGGGGTTTAGGAGTCTCCCCCAGGAACAGTGAAGAAAAGGTGAGGCAAATGGTTCCCTTTAAGGTCTATTGAGCCAGTTACATTGCTCAAAACTCCCAGGTTCATGCTTTCCCCATTTGGGAGCCAGTATCATAAATGCCCAATTAGTTACACACTGGCATGCTTATATCACAATAGCGTAGTTGAGTAACTATTTGAATGCCTCTCTCACAATAATCCAAGTTGCTACACATTGTTATGCCAATATTACTAGGGCAATTAGTCACACATGTTACAGTTGCCATCGGTGGTTTTACATTACCATGCCTATATCATGCCATGGTTACATGCACATTTCGATTTCCAGTATCATAATGCCACAGTTGGGTACACATTTGCATGGCAGTCTCACCTGTGAACTTGAACTAACACGTCGGTGCAGCAGGGAACAGGCAGCTGTATCCTCATTATATAACTATTAACATACTGTTACTAAGATGCACCACCGGCCGTGGACCCATTTTCACGGTCCTGAAAAGCAGAAAGATTACATTGACATCAATGGGATTATCGGCTACAAACGCCTGACTGCATCATATTTGGAATCTCAAACAGTAGCTCTGTATGCTGTAATCCCCACAGCACAGCAAATCACGTGATTAGTTTCCTGAGCTCTTCTGTCTCTGCTAGGGTGGACAGAGCAGGCACCACCGTACAACGAAATGGGCCCACTGAACAGTCAGAGGATGTGGCTTAACGGCTAGAGCGGCCGACTGTGAAGCTGGGGAACCAGGTTCGAGTCTGGCAGGAGGCTCAACCATCCTGTGATCCTGGGCAAATCACTTAATCTCCCCGTGCCTAGAAATGAATGTGCCCGTCTGTAATGCATCTGTGCTCATGTAAAGCGCCGGATACCTTCGGCTCGAGTTCGCGCTATAAACAAGCATTTGTAATGCAATAGGTCTCGCATTCACGCAAGTTTGAGCTATTGCCATTGTAAATTACAATGCCTTTTATTTATGTTTTGGGTTTTAAAACATAAATAAAAGGCATTGTCATTTACAATACTAATGGCTTAAACTCTCGCAAATGCGAGACCTATTGCATTGCAATAAAGGGCCTTCTCGACCGCTTGTTAGATTGTAAATATCAGAGGAAGAGACCGGCCTGCGACGTCTTCAAAGTAGTGATAAATAGTGCAGTGAAGAAGATGTGTAAGTGTTGTAAATTACACAGACACAAAGTGTGAAGTGAGAGTTACATATGATCCGAGCTATAAATACTAACAAAGCGCTCCAACACCTTTCGCACTGTGATTACACTGTCGCAGCTCAGGAGGAAGAGCGGAAGGGGGGGCTATTTCCTGCCCTCTCCGTGATTTGAGTGTGCAGTGTGGCATTGCGTAACGTCATTGCTATCTATGGCCTATTAAACACTCCAGCAGTAGTAGGGCCCTGGCTAAACCTCCTGGTGCAGGGCGGGCAGTGCTTTATGACACACATGGAGGGAGGGATGGTCTCGACTGCAGCTCCGGCCTCGTACAGTGCCCCTGCTATTACTAGTGAGCGAGAGGCGCTGAGGTGGTGGGGGTATTGGTGGTGGTGCTGGTGCTGGTATTGGAGGTGGTATTGGTGGTGGTGGTTGTGGTATTGGTGGTGGTGGTATTGGTGGTGGTGGTACTGGTGGTGGTGGTACTGGTGGTGGTGGTACTGGTGTTGGTGGTGCGGGTACTGGTGGTACTGGTACTGGTGGTAGTGGTACTGGTGGTACTGGAACTGGAGGTGGTGGTGGTGATATTGGTACTGGTTCTGGTGGTATTGGTGGTGGTACTGGTACTGGTGGTATTGGTAGTGGTACTGGTGGCATTGGTGGTGGTACTGGTATTGGTGGTACTGGTACTGGTAGTATTGGTGGTGGTGGTATTGGGGGTGGTACTGGTATTGCTGGTACCGGCACTGGTTCTGGTGGTACTGGTGGTACTGGTACGGGTGGTGGTACTGGTGGTGGTGGTGGTACTGGTACCGGTGGTGGTGGTACCGGTGGTGGTGGTGGCGGTACTGGTGGTGGTGGCGGTACTGGTGGTGGTGGCGGTACTGGTGGTGGTGGCGGTACTGGTGGTGTTGGTACTGGTGGTACTGGTGGTACTGGTGGTGGTGGTACTGGTGGTGGTACTGGTGGTGGTACTGGTGGTGGTGGTACTGGTGGTGGTGGTACTGGTACTGATGGTACTGGTGGTGGTACTGGTGGTGGTGGTACTGGTGGTGGTGGTACTGGTGGTGGTGGTGGTACTGTTGGTGGTGGTGGTACTGGTGGTGGTACTGGTACTGGTGGTGGTAGTACTGGTGGTGGTGGTACTGGTGGTGGTACTGGTGGTGGTGGTGGCACTGGTGGTGGTAGTAGTGGTGGTGGTGGTGGTGGTATTGGTGGTACTGGTGGTGGCAGTACTGGTGGTACAGGTGGTGGTGGTACTGGTGGTGGTGGAGGTGGTACTGGTGGTACTGGTGGTGGTGGTAGTGGTGGTGGTGGTACTGGTAGTGGTGATACTGGTAGTGGTGGTACTGGTAGTGGTGGTACTGTTGGTGGTGGTACTGGTAGTGGTGGTACTGGTACTAGTGGTACTGTTGGTGGTGGTATTGGTGGTGTTAGTGGTGGTATTGGTGGTGGTGGTACTGGTGGTACTGGTGGTATTGGTAGTGGTACTGGTGGTATTGGTGGTGGTACTTGTGGTATTGGTACTGGTGGTATTGGTGGTGGTGGTGGTACTGGGGATACTGGTGGTGGTGGTACTGGTGGTGGTACTGTTGGTTGTGGTGGTGGTACTGGTGGTGTTGGTGGTACTGGTGGTGGTGGTGGTGGTGGTACTGGTGGTCGTGGTACTGGTGCTAGTACTGGTGCTGGTACTGGTGGTGGTGGTACTGGTGGTGGTACTAGTGGTACTGGTGGTACTGGTGGTGGTGGTACTGGTGGTGGTACTGGTGGTGGTGGTGGCGGCGGCAGTACTGGTGGTGGTGGCAGTACTGGTGGTGGTGGTGGTACTGGTGGTGGTGGTACAGGTGGTGGTGGTGGTACTGGTACTGGTGGTGGTAGTACTGGTGGTGGTAGTATTGGTGGTACTGGGTGGTGGTACTGGTACTGGTGTTGGTACTGGTGGTGGTACTGGTCGTGGTACTGGTGGTGGTGGTGGTACTGGTGGTGGTACTGGTGCTGGTGGTACTGGGTGTGGTACTGGTGGTACTGGTGGTACTGGTACTGGTGGTACTGGCGGTGGTGGTACTGGTCTTGGTACTGTTGGTTGTGGTGGTGGTACTGGTGGTACTGGTACTGGTGGTGTTGGTGGTACTGGTGGTCGTGGTACTGGTGCTAGTACTGGTACTGGTGGTGGTACTGGTGGTGGTACTAGTGGTACTGGTGGTACTGGTGGTGGTGGTACTGGTGGTGGTACTGGTGGTGGTGGTGGTACTGGTGGTGGTGGTGGCAGTACTGGTGGTGGTGGCAGTACTGGTGGTGGTGGCAGTACTGGTGGTGGTGGTACTGGTGGTGGTGGTACTGGTGGTGGTACAGGTGGTGGTGGTGGTACTGGTACTGGTGGTGGTAGTACTGGTGGTGGTAGTATTGGTGGTGGTGATACTGGTGGTGGTACTGGGTGGTGGTACTGGTGTTGGTACTGGTGGTGGTACTGGTCGTGGTACTGGTGGTGGTGGTGGGACTGGTGGTGGTGGTACTGGTGGTACTGGGTGTGGTACTGGTGGTACTGGTACTGGTGGTACTGGTACTACTGGTGGTGGTGGTACTGGTAGTGGTATTGGTGGTGGTACTGGTGGTACTGGTGGTACTGGTGGTGGTACTGGTGGTGGCGGTACTGGTGGAGGTAGTGGTGGTGGTACTGTTAGTGGTGGTGGTGGTGGTACTGGTAGTGGTGGTACTGGTAGTGGTGGTAGTGGTGGTGGTACTGGTAGTGGTGGTGGTGGTACTGGTAGTCGTGGTACTGGTAGTAGTGGTGGTACTGATGGTGGTGATACTGGTGGTGGTACTGGTGGCACTGGTGGTAGTGGTGGTACTGGTGGTGGTAGTGGTGGTACTGGTGGTGGTGGTACGTGTGGTAGTGGTGGTACATGTGGTGGTGGTACTGGTAGTGGTGGAGGTATTGGTGGTGGTGGTATTGGTAGGGGTGAAGGTATTGGTGGTGGTGTTGTTAATAAAACAGGCTTTTGAAAACAACCGGTCAGGTGGCTTTAGTACAGATGACATGTAACACAGATGTGCTGTTGTCAGCTTCAGCCCATTAGCACACGATTATGAGCTACCTGGAATTCACATGACTTAATTCGCTAATCCTTTCTAATTCTATTTTACTTGGGGGGGGGGGGGTTGCAATGTCAATAGCTCAAACTTGCGTAAATGCGCGACCTATTGCATTGCAAATGCTTGTTAGATTAGTGAGTAGAAACGCTCCCTTTCGGCCCGCACGGCAAATTAATTAAATAAACAAGCGCGGCCGCTAAAGTGAAAGCTTACCGCGCTGCAAATAAAAATAAAATAGTGCTTACCGACTTTTGAAGGAAACCGTGTAACGCCACAAGTAAAAGATCCAGTCCTCATGGGAGGTAACAAATGGCGACAGGGCGGTAACAAGGCGGGACTAACAAGCCTCATTATCAATCATAAGCCAGCATTTACCAAGGACAATGACACCAGCCAATCAAAAATATGGGCGGAGAGAAGGCGAGGCTTCCACAGCATACTCGACTACTGCATGCCTCGCAGAGCGAGCAGCGCATGCGCGCTGCCGCTAGGCTCGACCTAAAAACTACAACAACAAAAAACAAGTGTCAGACTACTACAGCAGATGGAACACACACATTCTTCATTTGGTTACCAGAGGTCTCCACATCACCAGGATGCACCTATTTCTGTCCAGTCCATTCATTTAATTTCTAATTTGTTAATTAAGAACCTTGAACTGGCAATTAGGGTGTCTTCATAAAATGAAGGCTTACGATAACCCAGCTTCTTCAGGATGATTAGTTCAGGAAGGCCGCAGTTGGAGCTGATGGTCTATGCAGCAAGTCCTTAATATAGTGCAGTGCGTGGCGAATGCGTTTGTATAATTGCAGTAGGCTTGATAAAGAATGTGTTTTTTTATGAATAAATATAAAATTGATCAGTCTCTGTCTGTTTGTTTTATTAAATTATGCTCGCTGCCAGCGAAGGTACATTTTGTCCCTTACAACAATGATCTGTTTGTACATAGGACATTTGGGGATAGTTAGGCATTGACCAATGTGGAATGTGCCTTCGCGGTCCAGTAAATAAGGCCGCTTCAAAATGAACAAACATGAATGTGTGTATTAAGCTTTTTATAGCTTGAAATGTAATAAAACTCTCAGCTGCAAATGTTGTTGTGTGTAAAAGCCAGTCACCACTACCTGAGCAAAGCATTAAAAGGCCTGATTATGATGCCCGGTCGGACGAGAGTCCGACCGGCCCTGTGGCGGGGGCAGGGCCGCCCGACTAGAAGTCAGCGGTCCCGCTGCCCGGATTAGGATGCGACCGCCTTCACGGCGGCCCCAATGTTTATATTTTGTATTGCGAAGTGTGCTGCAGGCTGCAGCACACGCCGCAATACAAAATAAACACATTTAAAACAACCCTGCACTATGTGGCAGGCACCATGCGCTGCCTACCACATGGTGCAGGGATGTTTAGGGGGGCACCATAGGTACCCCCCATGTGCCATAGCGGAGGGACAGGGGGGAAGGGGACCCTGCTAGGGGCCCCCAAAGTCACTTTCCGCCTGCCTTTTCATGGCGGGTGAACCACCATGAAAGGGCAGGCAGAAAGGGACATTGTAATCCCTACGGCGGTGCCTGATCAGGCACCGCCCTCATTGCAGGGAATGGGGGTCCGACCGCCGCACTGACGGGATCCTTGATTCTGTCGGACGCAGCTGCCTTTCTCCCCGACAGCCGAGCTCTGACCGCCTGCATCCTAATGCGGCGGACGACCCAATGGGCTGGATGGCAGTGGGGCTGCCACCTACAGCCTGACGGCATTGGTCCCACCGCCATCATAATCAGGCTGTATGTGATGCAAAGCTGCGCGCAAATATAAAACTTAAGAATATATATGGGGGTGCCCGAATACCGAAACGAAACAGGCTGAAGCTGGAAACAATTCTGTACTCTTTATTACAGATGGAATGTAAAGAACACTGAGCTGGAGTGTGAGAGCCCCTGTGACTTTGGAAAGGAGTGTGTCACCTACCAGAAGTCCACGGCGCCTGGGAGACTGGATCTGACCCGATCCTCCTCGCTCACCCCAGAAGTCAGGCAGAGGGGAGGAGTCACAAGGACAGGAAACAGGAAGGCGACGCGCTAGTGGGGTCATCAGAAGCGCGTAAAGAAGAAAAGCCGGAAGACGCAGGAGAGGAACCGAAGAGTGAAGCTGCGGACATACTGTGTGAGGAGGAGAAAACGGAGCTCAGCGGGAGAAGGAGCGAGGCAGCGGCAGCGCTGGTGTCAGCGGCCCAAGACACCGAAAGAAAAGAGGAGCCTCCTGTCCGTCTGAAGACACGCCAACCCTGCCACGCCCCTGGAGGGACGTGGCTGCACCAGGTGCGTGAGAAATTCAGCAAGAAGGGTCGGAGGGCCGTTTTGGGTGTAGGAGTGGGAAAAGAATGATAAAAAAGAAAATGGGGGGGCAAGGAAGGCCGACTAAAAAAATGAAGTCTTGAACACTTTATTTAAACTTTTGTTTGCAAGGAGATTAGAAAAACCCCACTTCTTGACCCAAAATAAACTTTTTTTTCCCTTTTCACTCTTCAGCACTAACCAGCACTAGCTCCTTCCGTGGTGGAAGAAGTAGATTTACCACACCCTGAAGCCTGTACTAATACACCCAAATTACTTAAGTATTTTCCCAAAGAACAAATTCTTACCTGCAATTTTTTTTTTTTGCCGAGGGTGCTGACGGACAGGAACTCCGGAGACCCTGAAAAATAAAGAAGGCAATATTAATTCATATTGTGGACTGGCATCAATTATCAACGCCATTTCTTCCTCGAGAAAGAGGTGAATTATTGTTTTGTTTTATAAAGTAATGTGAAATAAAGAAACAAAGGACTACTATAACCCCTCTAGAATCTTTATTAAGCGTCCCTGCCATCTCAACAGCTGACAGTGTGCAACAAGGGTCCACATGAGGTTCACAACTTGAGCTCAAGGGTAACAAAAAACGGAGAGAGAGACAACACAAAAACCATGGGGAGCCTTCAATGCTAACAGCGGTCGCTACACTAAAGAGACTGCCTTGGAGAAGGTTTCTTCAGTAAAAGGGCCCCACGCACCACGGCAAGGCGCATTCAAATCAACAGAGTACATGCTCGATCAGCGCTCGCAGCCAGGACTGCAGTATTTTTGCAGTTCAGTCCTTTGCCCCGTAAACATCTTCCTTTGGGAGAGGAGGACGATTTACTTTACTTTTGTGCGGAATCTGCTTTTGAACTTTAACTTTGGCTTAGGGACATGGATTTTGGAAACTGCAAGTGACTGGAATTGGATCCTTGCATTTTATAGCAGCTTTTAGTCCATTTGTTACACTATCACATTTTGAATACATTATGGCCATTGACTTGGGTTGTGCACTAATAGTTTGTGGCAATAGACATTGGTTGCCTCACTCCCACGACAGTACTCCTGAGGAAACATTCCACACTTGTCACAGAGGGAAGTGACAAAAAGGGCCTGATTACGAGTTTGGCGGTCCGACCGCCGCCACACTGCGGGACTGCCCACAGTATTACGACTCCAGTAGTTGAATCGCCACAAGACCACTGCGACCACCAGGGATTCATTATCCTGTGGCGTTCGCGCAGTGGTCAGAGGCAGAAATATGGTGGCAGTGCCGCAGCGGCACAGCCAAGTATATTTCGAGTTGCCTTACCACCACTTTTCATGGTGGTGAGCCCCCCATGAAAAGGGCGGCGGTGAGGCAACTAAGGGGGCCCTAATAGGGCCCACTGCCACCTCAGGGCCAGGGGGGGCATGCAGGGGGGCACATGTAGTAGTCCCTTCTTGTCAGGTGCTATCCAATATTATGCACAGGAGCAGAACGTCCGTTCCCAATACCCCTCTCCAGCTTCCCAGTCAATCAAATTGTCTATATATATATATAGTGACTGTGGAACCTACAGGGGGGAAAGGGGATGGGGACAGAGAAGAGACAGCCACACCTTTCTTCGGGTTCTCCCTCCTTCTTCTTGCACCCTTCTCTCGCTAATTTGTATCTTCAGCAAGCTCTTTTGGGTAATGAAATGAAGAACTGCAAAAGAGTGGTAACAACAACCTTATACCTTTTAATCTAACACATATTATTCCTTGTATAATATTACTGTAGTGAACTCGAGGTTACAATTAAGCCAGGTGCTGTACCTGCCCCAATTTGGTGTGACCAATGCCTCTCTTCTATTCTTTATTTTTCCTTATTTTATAACTGTTAGGTTGCTGCTAGATTTACGATTCTTCTTCTGGTTGTGAATATTTATATCATCATTAGTATGCAACAACTTGGAAGAAATTTGATGCTTAACTTATGTGTTGTTATTTTATTTCTAGATAATTCACCTTCGGCTAATAAGGAGTGGACACACTAGTGTTGAATTTCAAATGGTCTGGTAAGTATATTCTTGCTCACCACGATAATTGCTATCGTGTAATAATTTCCATGGGTAGCTAAACACATTCACACTCTTTCGTAAAACATGCCTTTTTAAAGTCTCAACATTTCATGAGTTCGCCATTGACTTTAGAATCTTATCGGAACACAAAAATATATACATGTCGAAGAAACTCACTCAAATATGGACAGACTCTGCCTGGATTCTACAAGAAACTACGCACAACTTGCACTGACTCTGACTAAATCTTTAGCCACTGCTCACGGAGCTTGTGCGGACACTAATCAAGCCACTGCTCACGGAGCTTGTGCGGACACTAATCAGATTCCTCAATTACCATGCACCAAACAAAGTCACTAATCCTTCAAATACACCATGACCGCTTCCCCAGGTGAGCAACAGAGTAACTGCAAAATAATTGAGGAAAATAAATCCTTACTGACACTGCTCAGAAGGGAGACGCTATTCTCCACGGAACTGGACACCTGGAACACGACGAGTACTAAAACGTTGAGAAAACCGCGACTACCTACCCTAACTAACTGTTCGCGCCGAAATCGCTAAGAACATGCTTCTCCTCAGAAACTTGAGGTGAAGTGCGCGTTTCTGAGGGAGAATCCTCTGGACATTCTAAAACTGCCTTCTGTTTAGCAACACTAGAATGCTGCACTGGTGGTCGCCTCCTGGCGGCCTTCTTGGAAATTCTCTTGTACTTGTTCCAATACCTTAAAGCACCCTTTCTAGTTTTACAAGATGTCTTTAGGGAAATCACATTTACAGAGTTACAGTTTTCTTAGGGGGCTGAGTGGTTCTGACAGTACCCCCCGCAAGGTAGATTTCCCCGGCCTGGCTTTGTAGGGAAATTTCCTATGAAAGGCTATAATTAAACGAGGAGCTTGTACATCAGAAAACAGCTCCCAAGATCTCTCTTCAGGGCCATAACCTTTCCAATCTAACAAATAGTAAATCTGACTCTGTTTCTTTTGAATCTAGGATTTGTTTAACCTTAAACTCAGTTCTTTTCTCAGTTTGAATTGGTTTTGGGGCAAGGCTAGTCTTAGAACTATTGGCACCTTTTTAAGTAGTGAAACATGAAAAACTGGGTGTATCTTTAGACTTTTAGGCAATTTTAATCTATAAGTTAATGAACTCAGTTTTCTCTCTATAACGTATGGACCCACAAATCTAGGTTGCAACTTCCTATTGCCCTTGAGTCTAAGATTCTTTGAGTTTAACCAAACTTCGTCCCCAACTTTTAAATCTGGTTCCTTTTTTCTTTTTCTGTCAGCATAAATTTCATAACTTTCTTTGCCCTTTGTTAAATTCTCTGCTGCTGAACTGTGTATACTAGCCATATGTTCCACTAAAACTTTCACTGCTGGAACAGCCACCTCTTGGAAATTTACTGAAATATTTGGATGTCTGTCTGAATTTAGATAAAAAGGGGAATAACCTGTGGAAGCATTCTTTGCGTTATGTGCAAACTCTGCTGCCCAAAGGTATTCTGGCCAATCTCCCTCTTGGTCTAATGGATACAATCTGAGATATTGTTCTAGTTCTTGGTTTGCTCTTTCTGTCTGTCCATCAGATTCTGGATGGTAACTTGTGGTGTATCTTGTCTCTATATTCAATCTTTTAGTTAAGGCTCTCCTAAAATGTGACAATAATTGAGAGCCACGATCAGAAACTAACACTTTTGGAATTCCATGTGCTCGCACTATATTCTGACTAAAGATGTGCGCTAATTTGTTTGCAGTTGGGACTCCTTTCAAAGGAACAAAATGGGCCATTTTCGTGAAAGCAACTACACAAACTAATATTGTATCGAAACCCTGGCTGGAAGGTAAATCTACAATCAAATCTAGCGTCACTGTATGCCAAGGATGGGGTGGATTGGGTAATGGTTGTAATAACCCTTTAGAAGACTGTCTCTCCGGCTTTCCACGAGCGCAAATTTCACAAGTGGCCACATACTGACGAATATCCTTAGTCATACTGGGCCACCAAAATCGACGTTTCACTAAATCTTCAGTCTTCTGTATTCCTTTATGTCCTGCTAGAATGTTGTCGTGACACTCTTTCAAGGCCTTCTCTTGTAACACCAATGTGGGCAGATATAAAGCTCCGTCATGATATGGCAAGTTTTCACGAATTTCTCTTGTGGACTCTTATCTGCCCACTCCTTCATTTCCTCCAAACTCATTGATTTCTCCACTGATTCTTCCATGGATTCCTTGAGTACTGCTCCTATGACCTTTCCTTCAGCAATTTTGATTTTCAACCACTTCTTGCATGTTCTCAGTACCTAATCTAGATAATGCGTCAGCCTTCCCATTTGCTCCAGGCCTATAGGTGATGACAAAATCGTAGTCAGCAAAATACAAGGACCAACGGAGTTGCCTTGGAGTTAACGTTCTTGCAGACTTTAAAAATTTCAGATTCCGATGATCGGTGTAAACCGTAACTGTAATGCCTCCATTCCTTGAAAGTGTCTTTTATTGCCAGCAACTCTTTCTCTGTGATGGTATAATTAACCTCTGCTGGGGTAAATTTTCGCGACGAAAAGCCACTGGATGCAATTGGCCAGTTGTCTTATGTCTTTGCGACAAGACACCTCCTAATGCCAGATTTGAGGCGTCTGTTTCCACAAAGAAAGGCTCTGATGGGTCTGGGTGTAGCAAGATTGGGGCTGTGGTGAAATCCTTCTTTAAGAGTGTAAACGCTTCTTCTGCTTCATCGGACCAAATCAAAAGGAACTCCATTTCTTAGAAGGCGTGTGAGGGGAATTAATTTCTTGGAGAAATCCTGGGTAAATCTCCTGTAAAAGTCTGCAAAGCCTATAAAGCTTTGTACTTCCTTAACTGTTTTTGGGGAGTTCCAGTTGGTTACAGCCTTGATCTTATTTTCATCCATTGTAATTCCAGCAGGTGACAGGACGAACCCTAGGAATTCCACAGATGTTACATTGAAAGTACATTTCTCCAACTTGGCAAACAAATTGTTCTCTCTTAGCTTCTGCAAGACTCCTTTCACATGTTCTTCATGATCTTCCTCCGAATCAGAATCATCAATATGTCATCGACATATACAATAGCACACTGATCAATGTATTCCTTTAAAACATCATTGATGAAATGTTGAAATGCTGCTGGATCATTGCAGAGTCCATAGGGCATTACTTGATATTCAAAAAGCCCATACTTGGTTCTGAAGGCCGTTTTCCATTCATCTCCCTCTCTGTTTCGAGCAAGATGATAAGCCCCTCTCAAATCTAATTTTGTGTATATCCGGGCTCCTTTTACTTGGTCTAATAGAACCGAGATTAAGGGCAAAGGATAACGGTTCTTGATTGTTATGCGATTAATTGCCCTATAATCTATGCAGGTCCTCAATTCACCTTCTTTCTTAGGCATGAAGAAAAGTGGCGAAGACACCGGGGATTGAGAGGGTCTGATAAATCCATTGTCAAGATATCTCTCGATATACTCTTTCAAATGCTGGTTCTCCTTTTCCGTTAAGGCGTATATTCTGCTGCAGGGGAGATTGGAACCTGGTTCTAGCTCTATTTTACAAACATACGCTCTGTGTGGAGGAAGCTTTTCTGCTTCTATTTCACTGAAGACATCTTGATAGTCTGCATATTCTGCAGGTAACTCAGTAGTGTGGATCACGCAAACTGTGGCTCCTCCTTCACATAGATGAGTCGCTGGCGTCAACTTATGAGTAGCTGTTGCGTTCTTGTAGCAATTCTCCTTACAAAATTCTGAATCCAGAACTATAGATTGAGCACTCCAATCAATTGTGGGATTATGCTCAGTAAGCCACGGTAAACCCAAAATTAGCTGGAATTGTGGGTCGTCGATTAAATTAAATTGTAGGGTTTCACAATGACCTTCTATGGATTCTAACTCCACTGGTTCGGTATGACTCACAATGGGTCCGGATTAAAGATTTATTTTGTCCACCGCTCGGACCGCTTCACTTTTTTCTTTCTTGAGGGCCTTCAGTTCAATCTTCTCTTCGAACTTTAGGTCACAAAAGTTGCCTGTAGCCCCAGAATCCACCATCACTGTGATTTGTTTCAAATGATTCTCTCTAAACTTAAGTGACATGAACATAACCAGATGTGGAGAGGAGGATTGTAGAGTGTTAGCCAACAAGTGGTTCTTAGGAGTTGTATCCAATTCTGCACCCATCTGTCCAACTCCCTTTACTGATGGTGCTGCGAGATTTTTACTTCGGTGACTGTTTAGTTTTCCTTGGACAGTTTTGGACAAAATGACCGCTAACTCCACAATAGAGACATTGCTTATTTAATCTCCGTCTTTCTTACTCCTCCTTGGGCAATGGTCCTCAAATTGTTCCAATTTGCATGGGCTCTGCGCTATGTTGGCCATCAATTCCTTTTGTAACTTCTGCTTTAACTCGATCGAATCTTGATATGCTTGAACGAAAATCTCTTCTCTCCTCTCCTTTCATTCTATCGGAAATCAATTTCTAAAACTAAATCTATTAGGGCTGAAATTTCTGTGGGTCTGTTGGGTACTTGAGCAAGAGCATCTTTTAGCTCATCTTTCAATCCTTGATAAAATACTGCTGCTCTTTTATTCTCAGGCTATTCCGTTTCTACCACTAGTTTGTTGAACTGGGCCAAGTAAGCTATTAAATCTCGATTACCTTGCCTTATTTCCAATAACTCGTTATCCGTTGCTTGCGATGCCTTCCGTCGATCAAATATTCGGAGAAATTCTTTCTTGAATTCATCTAGGTCGTACAAAATTGGATCATTTCTGGAAACTAATGGCATTGACCATGACGCTGCGTCTCCACTGAGGTAAGATAGTATGAAGGCCACTCGTGATTGCGCGTCAGGGAAAACCGCAGGACAGCACATAAAGTGTAAGGTACATTGGGTCAAAAATATCTGTGCCTTTTGAGGGTCTACGTTAAATCGTTCTGGAGGGGCCAAAGGAATCACTGGAGACAAGGAGTGAATAACTTGGGTAGTAACTTTGGGCAAGGAGCTAGTGGTATCACTAGAAGGTTCTTAATGAGACGAGGGAATTTTAAAACTGGCTCCTGATACTAAACTACTCATCTTATTGCTAAATCTGATGTCTCTCTTCTGGATATCATTACGTCTTGTTTCAGATCTCTATTCTCTTCTCTAACTGCAATTAATTCTTTTTGTATCCCTTCCAAAACTTTGCCTAATTTCTTAAGGTCTAGACCTTCAGCCATTCTGCTCAGGTGCAAATACAACGTGGGCACTTCACTCTGTCAGGTGCTATCCACTATTATGCACAGGAGCAGAACGACGTCAGTTCCCAATACCCCTAAAGCTCCCCCAGGTGAGCAACAGAATAACTGAGAAATAATTGAGGAAAATAAATCCTTACTGATACTGCTCAGAAGGGAGACGCTATTCTCCACGGAACTGGACAAATGGAACACGACGAGTACTAAAACGTCGAGAAAACCGCAACGACCTACCCTAACTAACTGTTCGTGCCCGAAATCGCCAAGAACATGCTTCTGCTCAGAAACTTCAGGTGAAGTGCACGTTTCTGAGGGAGAATCCTCTGGACATTCTAAAACTGCCTTCTGTTTAGCAACACTAGAATGGTGCACTGGTGGTCGCCTCCTGGCGGCCATCTTGGAAATTCTCTTGTACTTGTTCCAATACCTTAAAGCACCCTTTCTAGTTTTACAAGATGCCTTTAGGGAAATCACATTTACAAAGTTACCGTTTTTCTTAGGGGGCTGAGTGGTTCTGACACTTCTCGATTTGCACCCTCAGTTCCTGCACGGTGTGGCATGTATGCCACACCGTGCTGGAAGGTGCAGAAGGCGCTCTGAGAGCAGCGGTCTGCATGGTAGGCTCTTCAGTGAGCCTACCAGACCACCTCAGTCAGACTGTCGCAGGACCGCCCGCCAGACCAGGAATAAACTCCTAATCTGGCGTGTGGTCAAACCATGGGTTTGGCGGTCCTACAGCAGACGGTGTGTTGCACCATCCGCTGTAGGACCGCCTAACTCGTAAACAGGCCCCAAGTGTTTGAGACAAGTGGTGCACGCCCAAGTCTCTTAGGAAAGAGGCTGTATTGCAGGACTGGGCAATCCAGAACAAGGACACTCGCAAAAAAAACACTTGTTTGGAAAGACCTACGTAACATATGACTTTTGCAGTATTTTGGCATTTGATGCATGATGTCAGGTTGTTCCTAATAAGACTACCCCCAGCAGCTGGGGGTTGGGGGGGTCTATTATGGAAGAGTACCATAGTTTGAACTGTACCTTTGTGATCTAACTCGTTGTGCTGTAACTGATTGATCCTTTTCTCAGCAATTCCCTACCCCTCCCATGGTATAGTGCACCTCCTCAGTTCCAAGTTTGAGAATCAAGTACTGCTGGTATGATACTTATCCACATTTTG
Organism: Calotriton arnoldi; assembly: GCA_963921515.1. Classification (NCBI taxonomy): domain Eukaryota; kingdom Metazoa; phylum Chordata; class Amphibia; order Caudata; family Salamandridae; genus Calotriton; species Calotriton arnoldi. Next base: position 516,506 of record CAWUFW010009826.1, read on the forward strand.
TGGTGCTGTTATATTTTCTTGATCGCATTTATCACTGAAATAGTCAACAGCATTTTCTTCTCTCATCATCTGGATGGTCCCTGGCACTTAAACCCTAGCTTCTTTTCACATGATTTCAGCGGCTCACTGTTTTTGCCTTGAGGTTGTTGTATCAGAGTGAGGGTGGCAAGGTGTTACATTCTGGTGCTGTGTTGTTTGTGTCAGCTAGAGAGAATATGTAACAGGCTTAACCATAGAGTTAAACAAGCATTTTTCAGGGTACAGTAAAAAGGTGTAGTCCAACAACAGGCTCGAGAATCATCTATACTTGGTAATGCTGGTTAAAAACACAGCTTCTAATAAAAGAGAATGCAGCCCTTGCTTTAAGGAGGGAAACCTTGCATAATGACACCTAACTAAACCAAATAAGGGTGTTGGAGCTGCCAGAAAGGGAGCCAGAGAGGAACAAACAAGCCTTTTTTTATAGCCAGCTGGGTATTTCAGACACTGCATCTGGACACACAGAGTGATCTAATCGGATCACTGACATAATATTGATGCATACAATATCGAAACACAAAAATATCACACGTATATCGAAAACAAAAATATCAACTTCCTATACTTAACTAGTAAAACCACAAATATTAACAACACAAATATCGTTGTTAGAAATATCAATTTTAACCTATATTGAAAACACAAATATCGGAAACAAAAATATCATTAACTTTAAATAAACATATAATATGTCAAAAATATCGATTCACACAATATCAACTACACTATTATCACCTATTTAAATAATCATTAAAAAACATTTTAATAACACTTGATACATAATATAATTATTGCAAATAATCCTAAAATGTTTTATACTCCCTCTAAAATTAAATATAAATAAATTACATCAACAAAATCATTACCATTCAACCTAATAAATTATATTCGTTAAATCATACTAATACAATAAAAAAATTACCATTAACTACAAACATTTAAACACCCTAAATAATAATACATTTATTTAAATACATTTATATTCAAAACTATCAAATTATATTTCATACATAAAAAAAACTACATTAGTGTTTACCATAGAAGGACATAACTAATAAAAAACATTCAAACTCAAACCAAACCAACCAATAAAATAAAAGTATAAACAAATGTAACCAATAAAATCAGGCAAACAATTAAATCAACAATATAAAAGGCACACTAATTTAAATGCCTGAATACATCAAAAACAACAAACACTGCAAGACGAGGAAACTCTCCTGGATTCTCTTACCCAATCATTAAATGAAAAATATATACATCTCAACAACTACCAATTAAAGTAAGTAAAACTTACATTTAACCTAAAACTTACTTCTTAATAAACTTAAAAATATAAAATAACAATGAATTAATAAAATCCTCTCAAACTTCTATCTCTTTACATAGACTTCCTACAAGACAAAACTACAACTTGAAAAATCGATCGACTGCCAGAAAAAAACGACTACCACAAACCCAACAAAACAACAAAATAAAGTAAGCATACATAAATTATTGCAAATTTCTAAACTCACCCAAATAGCGAGTAAAAATCAAGCTAATGACTTCAGCCTCTGCAAACTAACAAAATAACATTTAAAATGAAATTAACACTTTTTTTTATCCACTAGAAGAAAACACCTGCTCCACACTAGAACTCTTCCAACGGAAAAGCTGCAAAACCGTGTGAGACATAATAACTGTGTCACGTGGTCGCTAGAATCATTGTCGACATCTTTAAGTTAGCATGAGCCCGGTAGCCATGATGCTGCTTTGCACACGACACTACATGTCTTTATTTTTGCAAGACTCTATTTATGCCTTTCACATGAGAACTCTCTTCTGTGCTCGTTCTCTGCCTGTTCCTGGAGTTTAGTCTGAACATTGTGAGCAAGGTCAATAAACACTGACTCTTGTTATTCTGTTCTGGTCAGGCCCTAGCACTTAGACAAAACATACCGATTCAGCTGTTTTTGCTGGAGAATGAAAATTTGCCTAGCTGTAGTGCTGGTAAGTTTCAATTCTATTAAGGACACGGAGGCGAGGATTATGCCTTCTTCCTTCGCTTTATTTTCCACAGCAGCACATTTTTAACACAGTAACCAACTACATTTCCCATGAACAATAGGGAAAACAACAAAGTCTCAACAGGAGTCCTTCCTCGCTGTCCGCACTCCAGCTAGTCAGCATAGTCCCTCCACGCTGTTTCCTCTTCCTCTTTCTTCGCGTGAACCATTTCCTGTCGGATTTCACGCTTCTTGTTTGGAACCATCATTTCCTGCAAAATAGGTAGTGTCAGAGGACTGAGCTGGAACCAATTGAATTAAAGAACAATCAAACAACAGCACATGATCAAAGTAATTAACTCATTACCACAGTTCTAAAGAACCATGAACGGTTTACTTACACCAGAATGGGGAAGGGTCCACATCTTCAGAGGTCATTGGGCGGGATAATCCTCGCCTCCGTGTCCTTAATAGAATTGAAACTTACCAGCACTACAGCTAGGCAAATTTTCATTCTATGTCAGGACCGGAGGCTCAGATTATGCCAGTTCAAAGCTTGTCGACTACTAGCCGTGCCACCTCCAGCACTGGTTTGAAATAAAACCGCTTAAAGGTGGAGTCAGAGGACCAATCGGCCGCGCGCATCAGATCTTCCAAACGCGCTCCTAGGGAAAAAGCCTTAGAGGCCATCGCCCCTCTCGCCGAGTGGGCACCAAACTGCTTCGTATCAATCCCCGCCTCCTGCATCACCCAACGCACCCATCTGGCGATGGTCGGGGACGAGACTGCTCTGTACGGTTTACGTAGCGCAATGAGCAGCTGCTTCTCACTCGGAGGGCGAGTTTCCTCAGTCAATTCTTCGTAAGCACGGAGGCACTGCACCACACACAGTATAGGGGAGTCTGGGAATGCTGGGTACGAGATGACCCTGGTATTACTCTTGGTCCTTCTACTTACCGTGAATGACACCCCTTCCCGGGAAAACACTCTGGCTGAAATGTCCAGAGCTCTCATGTGTTGAGACGCGCCTGCATGAGACCAGGCATAACAGCATTGCCAATTTGGCTGTCAATTCCTTACGGGACAGAAACCTATTTGGTTGCCAGGAAAGAAAAAGATTCAACACCCGGTTCACGTCCCAAAGGACGGAATACCGAGGCTCCGGAGGGAGAGAGAGGCGAATCCCTCTGAGTAGCCGGCAAACCAAAGGGTGCTCACCCACCGGGGAGCCCTGCACCATAATGTGACCGGCTGAGATCGCGGAGCGGAAGGTATTAATTGACTGATAAGCCAAGCCTTCTTCCGCTAGACTCGCCAGGAAATTAAAGATATGGACTACATCCGCCCCCACGGGATCGACACTCCGTCGCATACACCGACGCCATCTATGCCAAGCTGACCGGTATCTCTTGGTCGTGCTGTCCGCCCATGCCTTGACAAGCAAGTTCTCAGCCTTTCCCGGAAGGCCTGGGAGCAACCAGCGACGCCGGAGATCCGCCAGGCCATCATCCTCAACGTTCCCTCCACTACCAGCCGATGGGGAACGAGATCGGGATTGAGGAGAATGTGAGGAAGGTGGGGGAGTCGGATTGGAGAATCCCAAGAAAGTTCCAGTAGAACCGGAAACCAGACTTGAGACCTCCACAAGGGTGTGATCAACACCACCTCCGCCTGCTGGCGGCGAAGTAGCGCGGACACTCGAGTGATCATGGAAAACGGAGGAAAGGCATAGCCCTGCTCCTGCTGCCAGTCCTGGAGAAACGCATCCGTCGCCTCCACCTGAGGATCTGGCCGCCAACTGAAGTATCTCGGTAACTGATGATCCAGTCGTGATGCAAAAAGGTCGACCGAGAAGGGGTCCCATTTCTCCGACAAGTGGGAGAAGACTTGAGGGTCCAGCTTCCACACGCTGGCATCCAGGAGATGACGAGAGTGCCAATTGGCCACTTCGTTCTCCCGACCCGGAAGGTATTCCGCCATCACCGAAATTTGGTTGTCGAGGCAGAAGTGCCAAAAGTCCTTGGCTAGGTTCGCCAACATTCTGGACCTGGTGCCACCTAGGTGGTTGATGTACCGGACCGCAGAGATGTTGTCCATCCTGAGCAGGATGCACGATTGGACTCTGTCCTTTGTCCAGCATTGCACCACAAACGACCCTGCCAGCAGTTCCAGGTAGTTGATGTGCAATGACTGTTCGTGAGTGGACCAGGCTCCACCTGTGGAGAACTCTCCGCACCTGGCCCCCCAGCCAGAACGGCTGACGTCGGACTCGATTACGATATCCGGAGCGGACCCGAATATCGCTCAACCATTCCACGCCTCCATGTGGGTGAGCCACCATTCCATCTCGTCTCTCACGTCCTCCGTCAGGGGCACCGACAGAGTACGTCAGACCCTTCCTGAGATGATGCGCTTTCAGGCGTTGCATGGCTCGATAATGTAAGGGCCCGGGAAATATGGCCTGTATCGAGGAGGAGAGAAGACCTACCAGCCGGGCCAGCTGGCGCAAGGAAATCTGCGCCTTCGCCAGGGCCTGGCGCAGTTCGTGCCTGATCTTTGCCATTTTCCTGGCGAGAAGACTCAGAGTTGACAAGACGGAGTCTACATTGAAACCTAAAAAGGTTGCACACTGGACAGGAAAAAAGGGACTACTTCTCGTTTATGACAAACCCCAGTCCCTGCAGGAGGTCGACAGCTGTTTTCAACTAGCTGGACAGCCTTCTGGGACACTGATCCAGAAAGAGCATGTCGTCCAAATAGACTATCATTCGAACGCCCTGCGCGCGCAGGAACTCCACCACCGGTCTGAGGACCTTTGTGAAACACCACGGAGCGGAGGGTAGTCCGAAAGGAAGCGTGGTGAACTCGAAAACCTGCCCTTCCTACCTGAATTGCAGAAAACGCCGATGAGGGGGAAAGATAGGAACCGTCAGGTACGCGTCCTTCAGGTCGAGCCAGACCATCCAGTCGAGAGGTCTCGGCACATCCCTGAGGAGGTGGATACCCTCCATTTTGAAGTGGCGGTAAACCACCCACTCGTTGAAGCTTTTCAAGTTGATGACTTGCCCAGCTCTTTGACGAACGGGTCGCCAAATAAGCCCCCTTGGGCTACAACGTCAGCCTCGGAAGAAGCCAGGTCACCCAACTTCGGGTCCACCTTAATCAGGACCGCCGTCTCTCTGTGGAAAGTGCGCAATTGGCGTTCCCTAGAAACACAATCGTGCGCTGCGCCCAGCCCGAGAGCACTTCCGGGGAGCTAAGGGCACCGGAGACCTTGGCCTCTTCGGCCATGTCAAGGATTTTGGTGACAGGCCCCACTGCATCCAGCAGCTTGTCCTGGCATGAGCGCCAGGAGCGATCAATACCCTTTTTAGGGTCCCTTACAAACTTTGCCAGGAATGTTGTCATCTTGGGGTCTATTTCGGGCGTCAGGGCAATCTTCCCCGCCAAACTGGGGCGGGGGCACTCCGCCCGAAGGCAGTTACGAGCGTCCTTTTCCATTGGCTTTTGCAGACGGCTCACCACGTACTGGGCTACTTTGTCCCCCGGAACCCAGTCCGTCGACCTAGGGTGGACAATGTTGTCCGGGTCCAGCATGTCAGAGGCCCCCCCCGGGGCATGAGTGGCGGTCGGGAGCCAAGCTCTAGAGGGACCCGCCTCCTCATCCGTGTCACCGGGGGAATTGCCATTGTCAAAGGGGACTGGAGAAGCGGTACGCGGAGGTGTTTGGGTGCAGTCCGCGGGGGGCGCAGGGTCTGGCTGTGGGGGCACCTGCGCCAAGAAAGCCTGTTTCAGGCACGCGAACGCATCCACATCAACCCCTTGGGAGCACAGCTTCTTGGCAGGGGGGGAAGTAGGTTGGGGCACCTGGGGGGACTTAGGGGTAGCTGGCGCGGGAGCAGCCCATTTGGCACACTCCTTTGCTATCTGCGCTGAAAGGCGCTGCTCCAAAGGCTCCATGGCTTGATTAACAGCCCTATAGATGGAGTCATCCACTGCCTGATAGAAGTCATCATCCCAGGGGAGGTAAGATAAGGGATCCTCCTCCAGGTACTGATCCTGCTCCGACTGCATAGTTAGGTAAGTATACCGCCACAGGAACACACTGGAGCAACAGGCAGCTTGGTGCTGAAAGCACTACTTTAAGGCACTGAAAGGCACAACTTTTAGCAGCTGGGAGGGAGCCCAGACATATATGGGTGGCCGAGGGTACACAATTGACGGGCAGAGCCCAAGTGACACAACAGCCCTCTTGATCACAGGGCAACCACACGGGACAGTGTCCCCCAGGCCCCACTTCACTCGGTGCAAATTACGACCCCGCAGTGTGGTCAAACCTTTCCCACTACTGACCCACAGAAGGGCGTTCAACAAAACAGGGCAATACAGACCCGAAAAACCGGTGTAAAACCGGGTGGCAGGAGGCAAGCCAAACTCTCACAGGGGCAGCGCTCGTCAGGACTCTGCCAGTGCCTGACTCGCGCTGCCCATAGAGAGAGTACTACGCCCCCTGGCGGCGGGAGGACCACACCACACCTCAAGGGGAAACCAGTCACGTAAGGTACGCTCTAAGCGTCCCGCGACTCACAGGGAATCTGTAAAACAGAAAACTTTTAAAGCGCTACAAAAACGCCACCCAATACATTCATTTACAACCCCCCAAACCAGGAGAAGAATAAAAAACGACTTATCTTGCTGCTGAGCAGCGAAGGAAGAGGAAACAGCGTGAAGGGACTATGCTGACTAGCTGGAGTGCGGACAGCGAGGAAGGACTCCTTTTGAGACTTTGTTGTTTTCGCTATTGTTCATTGGAAATGTAGTTGGTTACTGTGTTAAAAATGTGCTGCTGTGGAAAATAAAGCGAAGGATGAAGGCATAATCTGAGCCTCCGGTCCTGACATAGAATCTTACTTTGATATTATGGGGATGCATGTTTAGGTAATACGCACATGGAGAGGGTCCTTTCCAGGGAGAAGAGCAACCCGCACCTGTGATGTAGAAATACAATCTATGGCCTGAGGTATGGGGTCTGCTGACAAAGCCCAGAGATCTTCTATTATATAATAATACTTCTGCTTACCAAGGGGAGGGTGGTTAGGCCTTATAGTCCTTTATCCACCGTCTTCATAAAATGACATCTCCCTTTATGATATATGGCCTTGCTGCAATGCTAACTGTATTGATATTATGCATTTTGCTACTGGTGTTGGCTCGTATACTGCATTTTAGAGCACGTTAGTTAAAATAAATATTTTAAACTATTTTCGTGTCTCTAACAGATCTTAGTGTGGACAAGTACGAGTGTGAGCGAAAAGGTGTTTCTTGTTACCGCGATTCCTGAGAGATCCGGGAGTGTTGTGTTCTGGGGTGTCTAATCATTGGTTTCTCCGTTTGTGAGTAGGAGAGCTAGTGAGACTTTATAGCTAGTCGGTCCTGGGCTCGTGGGCACTAAGGCGGTAGGAAGGCTTAGCCCCTATACACCGAGGTCCCATAATCCTGCGCATAGTTCTGTGTATGTGCAGAATCCCTGCAACAACTGAACATACATATAAGTATACAAAATAGAAGTGACTGCATAATTTAACATGTATATAACAAATGTACAAAAAGTATTGTAAATATTTATACTATTTCGATACAATGACGGAGTCAGCAAAGTACATCAACTCTCGGAAAGGTAAGCAGTTACCTAATCACATGGTCTACACCTATAGCCAAGAAGTTGTATCAACAAAAAATATAAACTGGAAATGCACCAAATATTCTAATACATGCTATGGGAGGGCAACTCCAAAAGATGATGTTGTAGTTCATGTAAGAGAGCACAACCACCCCCCAAATGTGACAGAAATAGAAGTAAGGGCAATATTACAAGACATAAGAGAGACAAGCACTAGTTTCCAGGACCCCACAACTAAAATCCTCAAAGACATACTGCCTAAAGTCCCCAAACACATCACAGGCCACCTACCACCTATTCACAATTTAAACATTTAATTGTACAAACTAAAAAAGCCACCAGCGATACTCCTCCTGACCCCAGAAGATATCCAGACATAGAAATGTCTGAACATTTAACAATAGAAATAAAAGACGTTGTGTTGCACTCCAATGTGATACAAAATGCTGCCCTAGGTTAAGAACTAGTAAATTGATTTGTTAAGCTTTGTGTGCACTCTGTGAGGGGGGCTCCACCCTCGTCCCCGAATAAAAGTAGAGAGAGTTCCTAGAACGAGTGCTCTAGACACATTATGCACTACTACTTCCCACAACGGGAATGCAATCTAATTGTAACACAAATAGGTGTATAGAATTCTCAATTTTCTACCCACACCTGTTGAAGTGGCACCATACAATGTCATTTGATGATATAGCACACTTGACCGAAAACAAGGCAGAAACAAAAGCATACAGTGTTACAGAAGCTTATGACATCTATAACCTCATACGTGAAGTTAGGACATTCAACTCATCCACAGGACCAATCAAAACAAAAGCACAGGTGCACCACACAGTGGAATTAAGTCAATAAGGGAGGTCCATATCCAGACACGAAAATTCTTCAAGTTTTTCTTTCTTTTTATTCCAATTTCATTTAACGTAGATAAAACACAGAGTCCAGCTCTAATGTCTCAACACACAATACAGCCGACGCGTTTCGTCCTAGTGCAGGACTTCTTCAGGGCGCTAGATAATGGTAGGATCCAACACTTCCATAGAATAAAAGGTCATAGGTTTCCCTGCTAATGAGCTGTTTCCCGTCCGGTACATTTATTGTATCAAGGATAGGGACCGTATATATGGAGGCCACAACCAAAAAATAATAAATAAATAAAAGGCACGTCCCACAATGATGGTGTCCAATACCGGGCCCGGCTTCTTGTTTGCTGCTACGTTCCCCAGCGCTCCCGTTGATCTTGACAGCTTTATCTCGGCTGTTGTTTCCCTACCAAATTGGTTTGCAACTTAAGGTTTGCTTTGTGATGGGACGTCCCCTTTGCTCGGATGTTTCATAGGTCTAGCGGTGTTATTTATTGTACAAGTCTACCTTTCATCAAGTGGTGTCACCTCTTTTACTTCTAGGCCTTCGTGTGATATTTTGAAGGTAAATCCTGATAGGATTTGTTGTGAACACCACCGAAATATAACCTGTCGGTATTGGACACCATCATTGTGGGACGTGCCTTTTATTTATTTATTATTTTTTGGTCGTGGCCTCCATATATACGGTCCCTATCCTTGATACAATAAATGTACCGGACGGGAAACAGCTCATTAGCAGGGAAACCTATGACCTTTTATTCTATGGAAGTGTTGGATCCTACCATTATCTAGCGCCCTGAAGAAGTCCTGCACTAGGACGAAACGCGTCGGCTGTATTGTGTGTTGAGACATTAGAGCTGGACTCTGTGTTTTATCTACGTTAATTGAAATTGGAATAAAAAGAAAAACTTGAAGAATTTTCGTGTCTGGATATGGACCTCCCTTATTGACTTAATTCCACTGTGTGGTGCACCTGTGCTTTTGTTTTGATTTGTTGGGTTCCTGCAGGAACAAGCACTGTGACGGTGGGTGCTATTCAGTGTGCACACAGATCCCAATTAGTATTTGAAGGGATAATATTGATGGAGTGAAATCAGGTTAGGTGCTGGCAGTTAGAAGGTACCACTGTTAGGTTCATTTGTTTATATAATCATCCACAGGACCAGTCACACAACAGATTCAAGAACTCGAATATTTGATGTGGAGGGAAATCAATCAAAGATTACATAAAACAACTCTTGTTCAATATCATAAAACCAGCAGAATACCCAGAGGCCTTCGGTTAGCCATAAAACCTATGATGTTTAAGCTCAATAAAAAGTTTATGGATAAGTGGTATGCCATATTGAATAAATCCTCTCTAGATCTCATACTACTTATAGTTGAAGAGCTCTCACAGGTCCTTTCGGGCCTTGAGGAAGTAATCAGAGAACTGAAGGATCTCCTTGAACATCACATGGAGTCCAGTGCTTGGGACACCACACTAGTGGACATCAACAATAAACTGGATGCATACGCAAAGGAGATACATGGACGCAAGATCCAAAAATTCAAAAGAGACACAATAGACTATAAGCTTGATGAAGTCTATACATGGGCCAAAGTCTATGCACAAAAAAGAAATTTGAGGAAGCAGAACACCATATCATCAGAGGAGAGTATTGCATCAATCAGTGAAACACAACTTAACCGTCCACCAATGGCTGATTCTTTAACTTCAGGCACGATCAATATCGCTCCTGGTGACCCGTCTATTCCAAAGGTGTCTTTTTTAGAGACAAGCCCGGCAGCAAACAACCCGCTCATACAGTGAGCGGCCCCATCCACAGACGTAGCAATACCCGGAGAGGTCACAGATTCAGTAAAAACGGTCGAATCCACAAAGAAGACAGCAGAAGAAAAACTAGTGATCAACATCTCTTCAACTGATTTGACTCCATCTCAAATATCTGTTTTAGATAAAGGCACATCTTTCGTTCCCACTTTCCATACAAGTGCCCTTGATACAGAAATAGCATTGTATAAATTCACCAGGAAACTACGACTCCAATATTTTTTTGAGAACTTAGATTCAACTCAAATTGATAAAGAGGAATCCAGATACCGAGAATTCAAACCAAAGAGTACATTTTTTTCTCCGGTTTCTCACAAAGTGATTGACACATTTGAAGCATTGGTTAAGAAGGATCTACAAAAAATGTCAACTTTCACTGCCAAACACAACAACATGTCTAAGAAAGAAAAAGCTGCCCTGAAAGCATTAAAGAATAATCAATCACTGACATTTTCATCAGCAGACAAGGGGGATGCATTAGTAGTTATGGACCGTCTCTTTTAACGAGAGAAAGGCAGAAGAACATCTGAAGGATGACCTCTCGTACCTACCATTGCCACAAGATCCCACTGCAGCGTTTTTGGAGACTCTGACGTCAATACTTACACGAGCCATAGAAATGGAATGGATTAATGAGAAGACGAAACGTTTTCTATACACGGAACACCCAAGGCGGCTCTCGTACATGCTTCCTAAGATCCACAAAAATCTTCTTGATCCCCCCCCTTTAGACCAATTGTCTCAGGGTGTGGGTCCATTCATGAACCACTTGGCCAATATTCAAATTTTTTTCTACAACCGTTGGTGCAAGCAAGCCCATCGTATCGACAGGATACCACACACTTGCTAAAACTGCTCACAGACGTTCACCTTACAACCCCACAACATGTGTGGTTACGCACGGCTGATGTGGTAACCCTTTACACTTCTATTCCACACATAGAAGGGATAGAGGCAATAGAATGGACACTCCTCAAAGAGGGTGAAATGCAAGCCAATAAGATATTTTTAATTGAATTGCTTCACTTTTGCCTCTATCATAGCTATTTTGCAGTGGAAGCAGACATATTATCTTCAAGCCAACGGTACTTCCATGGGCTTCTCAGGGGCCCATAGCTATGCTAATCTCTTCATGTTGAAATTTGAAACTGAACATATTTTATCTAATGAAAGTTGGACACAGAAGCTCATCATGTATCGACGTTACATCAATGATATTTTTCTAATTTGGCAAGGGGAACTACAGGATTTGGAAGACCATCTGTGGTGTTCTGCATCATAGAATTCCAGAATGGATACTGGTTACCAAGGTGGAATGTTGGGACAGGGATTGGTGACAGTTGATCTGGTCTTCAGTGGATGGGGTCTCAACATGTACTCTACTTAAATAAAGAAGAATATACCCTCAAAGGTGACTCTACGCTTTTATTGAAGACCACACCTTTAAATTTTGGTGATGATTTTCTCACGCAGCAACAAAAAAAGACTGAGACCCCAACAGCACCAAAGACCCACATTTCAAGGATATCAAGACTTAAATCTCACCGTGACCTGGAACATACAGCAACATCGGTTCTTCACTTTGGCATCTCAAATTTGATCGCTGTTTCCACACTGGAGGGGCAACAGACGGGCTTCATACCCCTCCTCATATCGCCAACGAGGCACCAGAATATTGAGGTGAGATCGCTTCGTATGGAAGTTTGGGCGGCGATATCCATTGCATGCAGGCACGGGTCTGGCAGTGATTTTTGAGCGGAGTTTGGACGTGCTGGGCTCGTGAGCGCTGAGAGGCAGTTCGCCTCCAGAAGAGTGAGCCCGTGAGCGTGCAGGTCCTCGTTCACTCATTTCAAACCAAGAGAGCCTGCCTCGCGCACAGGCGCGCGCTCCTTCTCTCTAGTGTCTCTCTCTCTCTCTGCGTCACACTCCTGGAGTCAGAGAGAACAGCACAGCTTCCGGAGGTCCACGCGCATGCCCATTGGGACCTAGGTATCAGAGGACTGGTCCGCTGATGCCTGGTGTCCGACATCTTTAGTGAGGATTCACGATTGGTCTTCCCATGCAGCTGTGTCAATTACAATTCATGACCGATCAAGTCATGACTGCGCTGATGTGCGCAGCTTTCCGTGAGTTACTTTGTTAACTACACCTCTTCAAGCTTCACAAAACTCACGAGTGCGCTGATGCGCACAGCTTTCGGTGAGTTGGTTATTTTACCCACAGCCGCATCTTAAAAGGCACAAATGCGCTGATGCGCACATTTTTCAGTGGGTTGGTTATTTTATTCACAGGCACATTTCTTCTAGTTATTGCACTGGTGCGCACAGCATTGACCTTTTCACAGTTATTAGGATTGCGCTGATGCGCACAGCATTATTTTTTAACAGAACATAGTTTGTTCTTCGGTGTGCACAACATTTCTGGTGACCTTTGCACACAGCTTCTGTGTCATTTCTTTTATTCGTCATCCCTTCCCATCACATCTTCGCATTTTGTGTGGCAGTGATTTTAGACATCTACTTTCAAGTAGTGAGAGTGGACCTTCATGGTGGTGATTTTGTTACACCATAAAGAGACCTTATTGCATGACCTCATAAGCTCACCTTAGACATTACAAGTCTGTGTAAATCATGCAATATGTCACAGCTCCCCCTTCTTTCTTACTTCTCCTGGAGATCCACCACTTCCTTGGTTGAAATGGAAAAAGGTCTTTGCACATTATGCAAGGGTTTGTGGCACGTCTCTTAGTGCTGAATGAAAGACGTCCTTGCTCATGCACTGCCTAGGTTCAGAAGGTCAGGAAGTCTTTGACCATCTTCCTGAGCTCCCAGTTGATGAGTCTTCTAGCTTAAACGAGTATGAAATTTGCATTAAGAAGTTAGATGTACATTACCTTTCTAAGATAAGTACGGTGCTTGAATGATATCACTTTGGGAAGAGAATGCAAAGGCATGATGAGTGCATAGAACAATACATTACTGCTTTACGGAAGTTAGCTTCTACTTGTGGCTTTGGGGCTGCCTTGGATGAACGTTTGAGGAACCAATTTATGTTGGGATGTTCTCTTGACAAAGCAAGGGAGAGTCTGTGGCAGAAAGATAATCCATCATTACATGAAGTTCTTACTATGGCTAATACACGTGAACATTCTAAAGCATGTGTAGATTTTATACGAAAGGATGTATCAGTAAAGGAAAAAAATGGTGAAGTGGTCAGAGTAGTGGATGACAAAATTGTGAAGCTCAAAGAGACCACAAGTAGTGCATCAAGGTTTACCTATGTGAGAAATTTCCAAGGCAAGTGTTTTAGGTGTAGCAAACAAGGTCCTATCGCCAACTTCAAAGATTACCCTGGCTGGAAGGCCACATGTAAAGCTTGTGGAAAGAAGGGACATTTCTCCAAGTTCTGTAAATCAAGTAAGGAACAAAAGAACTTCAGGGAGGTTGATCTGTATGAAGAAAATGAGGGAGAATTCAAGATCTTGCAAGTTATGGAACGTGATGGTGATGGGCCCCTTGAAGTAGTGTTGATTAATGATGCACCTGTGGAAATGCTCTTTGACTCTGGAGCCAAAATAACTCTTGTTCCGAAAGTGTTTTACAAGGGAAATCTTCAGGCAAGGTAACACTGTTGAAACCTGACATAAAACCAAAAGGGTATGGTGGAGTGGCCATTGACCTGTTGGGCTATTTTTGGGGTACGATTAACTTTAAAGGGAGAATTATTCCTGGCAAGATCTACGTCTCAATGAAAGGAGACTCTCTGATAAGTTGGTTGCACCAGCGAGATTTACACGTCTTTCTAGATCCCAATGAGAATCCGTCTGTGTGTCTGAGAGAATTGCCACCTGTTAAGAGCGGTGTCTAGAGGTAATACTCAGTGGATTGACGAATTTCCCAATGTATTTAAAAAGGAATTGGGATGTCTCAAAAATTATATGCATCAGATCAAGATCAAAACGAACGTTACTCCAAAGGTGGCAAAAGTAAGGAATGTACCTTTGTTAGTAAAGGAAAGTATGAGAATGGAACTTGATAACCTTCTGAACAATGGCATCATTCAAGAAGTTGAGGCTACAGAATGAGTCTCCCCTGTGGTCGTGGCTCGCAAGGCCAATGGGGAGGCCAGGCTTTGCGTCGACTTGAGGGAACTCAATAAAGCGGTGGTTGTCGACCACTATCCTCTACCAAATATAAATGAAATGTTGTGTTCTCTTGACAGTGCGAGGCATTTTACGTCTCTCGACTTAACTTCTGCCTACCACCAAGTAAAACTTCACCCTTCATCTCGTGATCTCACGTCCTTTGTTACACTGTTTGGCACCTTTAGATTCCGGAGGATGCCTTTTGGACTCATCGCTGCTGCTTCTGTGTTCCAGAGGGCGATGAAGGGCATTCTTTGGAGTCTTCAGGGCGTCAGGGTGTATCAAGATGACGTCTTTATTTTTGGTGTGGACAATAGGGAGCATGATGATAGGGTGCGCTCTCTGTTGAAGAGACTGCAGGAGGCAGGACTCACCCTCAGAGCAGACAAATGCAAATTCAATGTCGAAGAGATAGAATATTTGGGGCATTTGGTGTCTGCTTCAGGCATTAAACCAAAAGCATCTTTGGTCAGCTCCATTTGTAGTCTCTGGGCTCCTCTGAACAAAGAGGAATTAGTTAAACTAATTCTGCCCAACTTTGTTGGGAAGACATGTGGTATGAGAACTCTACTCAAGAAGGGATGTGAGTTTGTGTGGTCGCAAGGGTGTCAATGTATCACGGAACATCTGAACAAAGCTCCATGTTTAGGGGGTTTTGATCCAAAGAAAACATCTTATCTCATGACTGATGCCAGCTCCAAAGGGTTAGGAGCGGTTCTTTTGCAAAAGATTGATGGAAAAGAGAAGACTATTTTGTTTATTTCCAGGTTTTTGAGAGGGGCTGAATGTAATTACTCTGTTGTGGAGAAGGAGGCACTGGGTATCTTCTGGGCAGTTTGCAAATTAAAAAAGTTTTTGTTGGGTACGAGGTTTCAGATTCTAACTGATTATAAACCATTGAGAGAAGTGTTTGCCAAGAAAGGGATTAATTTTGTTTCACACAGAATACGGAAATGGGTGGTAGCCTTACAAGAGTACAATTTTGAGATGTCTTACTTACCAGGGTCCAACAATATTTTGGCTGATTGTCTCTCAAGACTCGGTGATGATGATGGTGAAGACTCTGAAGAAGGTGATTGGTTTACTGGTGAAGATTTGGAGGAAGACGTGAATGTATGTGTAATCAGTCAGGGCTTAATTTCAGAAAACGTGTGGAGAGAAAGTCTGGCAAGTTATGTAGTTCTACGAAAGGTGGTGGCAATGATCTTGAGTGGATGGTGTGACAAAAGGGAGTGTGAGCAGGATATCAAGGGTTATTGGCAGGTCAAAGAGGATTTATCTGTGGTGGATGATCTACTAATGAGAGGCAGCAAATTAATTCCCCCAAAAGACCTGAGGGACAAATTAATGCACAACACTCATGCGAGTCACATGGGGATCGCTACGACTAAAGAAAGGATAAGGGAGGCATATTGGTGGCCAGCGATGGATGTGCAGGTGGAGAGAGTAGTTCGTGAGTGTATTGAATGCATGTGCAGTGATAAGATTTTGAAATGTAGGACGCAGCCAATGGTGGTGAGGGAGCAAGTCGCTGGTCCATGGTCTGACATTGCTATTGACATCTTGGGTTCTGTAAAACTTAAGTCCCCGGATCGGTATGTGATCGTGTGCATGGATATGTGTTCCCGCTGGCCTGAGATTAAAGTGGTTAATTCAGTGGAGTCTAATGTTGAGTTTTTGGAAGAACTCTTTGAGCGAGAAGGAATCCCGCTATCACTTTTGTCAGATAATGGGGTCCAATTTACCTCAAGAGTAATGGAATCATTTTTAAGTGCCAGAGGTATTAAACATAAAAAAGCAGCACTGTATCACCCACAAAGTAACAGTATTGTGGAGAGGTTTGTGAAGGTATTAAAAGAGACATTACAATGAGCCGTTGCCTCTGGAGAGAATTGGGAACTCGCTATGAGGAAGAAAGTACGTGAGTACAGATTCACCACGCAGTCATCCACTGGTGAGACTCCTTTTCATTTGTTTAAAGGGAGGGTTGCCAACACAGAGGTAATCCCTTTGTGGGTGACGGTGAAGAGAAGTTCGGTGGATGATAAGGTGGGTTGTGCGGAAGCGTGGAAAGAGAGAGAGAAGGAGAAGATGGTGAGAAGGAAGCTTTGGTATGACAGACGCAAGGCTGTGAAAATGACTGTTGTGGATGTTGGTGATT
Organism: Calotriton arnoldi; assembly: GCA_963921515.1. NCBI lineage: Eukaryota > Metazoa > Chordata > Amphibia > Caudata > Salamandridae > Calotriton > Calotriton arnoldi. The sequence continues at coordinate 533,215 of CAWUFW010009826.1, forward strand.
GGGTAAAGGTCAAATCCCCGAGGAGAGATGGATTCAACTTCAAATTCAGTCGTCCTTTCAGAGTCATTAAGTTCTTTAGAAATGCGGTGAATACCGATGACCACAGGATTTGGAATCTAAGTAGGGTGGCGAAGTGTCAGTCTTGTGCTGTGTCTGGTACTGATCTTGGCGTGCCTTAACTTGCTACGCAGGGGACAGTTGCCAGGCCCCTTTGTACGAAAAAGGTTCCTCTTCGCTTACAGGATTGGGTTTGTTCATTTGTACCTCTACACTGAAAGTTATCTCTGTTTTATTGTTCACACATTTGTTATGAATGTTCTTTGGTTTTTTTCTGTATTGTTATCTTTGTGTGAGTAATGGGGGGAGGTGATGTGGTGTTCTGCATCATAGAATTCCAGAATGGATACAGGTTACCAAGGTGGAATGTTGGGACAGGGATTGGTGACAGTTGATCTGGTCTTCAGTGTGGATGGGGTCTCAACATGTACTCTACTTAAATAAAGAAGAATATACCCTCAATGGTGACTCTACGCTTTTATTGAAGACCACACCTTTACACCATATAGTGGATCTTAACCACAAGAATCCTAGAATACAATTTACACTTTGCATAGAAAGACAGTGCATTACTTACCTGGAAGTGGAAATCATGATTGTGGGGACAAAATTCAGACTAAGGTTTTCAAAAAGCCTACCGACAGAAATGATTCCTTATTGTACAGCAGTTTTCATCCACCAACTCTGAAACAGCATCTGCCATTCTCTCAATTTACTAGAATGAAAAGCGTCACATCAGATAAGGAACACTGTGCTTCTACCATACAGGAATACAAGCAACAGTTTCTAGATCGTGGATATCCACAAGAGGTGGTAGACCGAGCGAAACAACAAGTACATGCAATAGACAGAACGGATTTACTGACAAAGCAACCAAAAGTGGAAAAAGCAAGAGAGGTTTTTGTTTCCACATTTTCCATTAAGTCTCCAACCATTAAAAATATTATCCTAAAACTGTGGGAGTTACTACAGACAGAACCTGATTTCAAAGGAATATTTGCTAATCCATCTTTATTTGCTTACAGAAGATCCAGAAGTCTGAAAGAACTGTTGTCAAGAACAGAGAAGATCAATGAGACAGTGCATAGAGGCATGATGAAATGTCATAACTGCACACAATGCAACAATGTGTTAGTAGGTAGGAACATTTGTCACCTATGGACAGGCAAGCAAATCAATCTAAATTATACAGCAGACTACAACACACAATGCGTAATATATGCCATCAAGTGGCCCTGCGGGCTATTTTATTTGGGCAAGACCGAAAGGAAGACCAAAACGAGAATTACAGAGCACAAAAGTCACATCAGGACTAAGACTTTGACTTCACCTTTGGCAACCTACTGGAACGAGAGCAAACATACCATTGCCCAGGTTCGTTTCACGATCTTAGAGGTAGTGATACAGCAACCAGACAAGGACTTGACGAAGTTACTATTACAACATGAAACTTACTGGATATGTTTCTTGGACACTCTCAATCCTAAAGGTTTGAATTACAAATTGGAACTTTCATGTTTCCTTTAATAGTTACATCATCCCACACATTTCTAGCACAGCTAGGTCCCCCATCACCAACGATTCAGACTTTTGTTCTAGATCTGTTTCCACATTGTTTCTGTGTCTACATCTCTGTTCTTTAGTCTTTTGTGATAGCCTTGACTTGCTTTTTTCATTACATCACATGGTTGGTTTGTTATTTACTGTCATTTCTGATGTTTGTCATTATATAGTTTTTTGTGATACCTTTTCTAATTATATTACATAAGCTTGTCGTCGCTCATGCATTTTCAATTTTTGGATTTTGCTTTTTGGATTAGAAACACCTATAATTTATGTCATAATTTATGTCGTCTGTGATGTATCTTATAAATTTCCAGACACACATTTTGTTCATATAGACCTAATGCAGTATATACCCTCGTTTTCTAATATTCCAGGAATATTGATGTTTAGGCTTTTCAAGTAGCAACATTTTGTCATCATTGTTGTGCATCATATATCACATTGAGGTATGCCATTCCACAGAGTGGACATCTCTACCAAGCATCAAATTTATTTTTCCTAAGCACCATTTCTGCCATTCAACATAACTTTTTTGTAATTTATGAACTGAACAAATGCAACCATCACAAATTGACTTTAGGAATTCACAGTGGTACTTTTTTTCAACTAAATTTATTGTTCGCTTCTCAGTCATCATCAATTTCACAACAGAGATGTCTTTTCTTTCTTTCTTTCTGTCTTTTCTTTCTTTCACCTAAAGACGCAACTCGCCACACGCTTCTTGTGCCGAATTAGCAACACCGCGGTTAAAACGAGACCCCTTCTTCCGGAGGACTTATTTTTGAGAGCATTTGGGTAAGATTTTTGACCAGGAATAAGTTTGCATGTATTACGTTTCATTTTCCATCTTTACCGTTACGCTATAGTGTAGTCCTGAGCGGCTTGTCTTTTTTCTTTTTTCTCTTCGGTAGTTGGACTCAGGCTCCATACATACATCGTCTTGCAGGTCACACTCGTTGAGGAGTCTGGTAAGGATTTATTTTGGGGGCGAGTAGGTGTTCGTAACTTTTGTGACCCATTTATGACTCTAGAATTATACTTTTGAGTAGCTTTTTCACTATGTTTTTTGTTTATAGAAGTGGGGCCAGACTCTGCTAGCCAGCAGTTTTTGCTGACAGTTTGATTCACTGCTATTCCAGCAGCGATTGAATACTTATAAGGTAGCGTTTTATAATATCGAATTCAGCACCATTGGATTGAAATGCATGGCACTAACACTGCTGGTTTGTCGTAAATGGTGGTTTTCTTCCCTTTCTCTCGCTTACACAGTCTTGCACGAGTATTTACGATACATTTTTCAGACCGTTTTTTAGACCGATTGATGGTTTGTGACGACTCACGTTTATTGACCGACTCACGTTTATTTTGAATCTCACTCTTAGCATTTCTTTAGGTGGTTCGCAGGAGGATCACTCACAGCAATGTCTATAGCGCACTGACACTTTTTGTCACATCGTGTCTTCTCCCTTTGTTTCCATGGAGCTGATTCCCAGAGCACCTCATTGCGCAATAGGTAACTTATAGAGACATCACTTTTATGACCTGGACCACACATCCTTTATTGGTGGAGTTTTTTTGTGATGGTTGGTGGTCTTCTCCAGTTCTTATACACATTGTGAATTGTCCCTTATGGCATGAGGTTTAATATACAACATTGTCAGATGTTAAATTTCCCTAGAAAATCCATTTATATGTTTTTGGATCATAGATACCCCTGAAGAAGGGCTACTGTTACAGCCCGAAATGCATTGGGATGAATCATACAGCTAGTCTCAAAAGAATGTCAAGACTAGCCTTCATGTGAAAACTTTGACAAGAATCACGTCCTTGAAATTAAATCGACTTGATTAAGACTGTGTTTACAAGTGTTATATCGTGCAGGATTTTCGTTTGTTGAATATTAATGTCTATGCATGAATAATTTTCTGTTTAATTGTTAAAGTACACCTATTTGTGTTACAATTAGATTACATACCCGTTGTGGTAAGCAGTAGTGCATACTGTGTCTGGAGCACTCGTTCTAGGTACTCTCTGAACATTTAACAATGGCACATAATGAAGAACGTTTCCTTTTACATGACCTAAATAATGAGAAACGAATCCTAATATTCTTCACAAAAAATAACTTATTAAAACGTAGCCAGTGTCAAACGTGGAGGATGGATAGCACCTTCAAAATGTGTTCCAAACCATTCACTCAGATATACACCATACATGGTGAATATCAAAATACAAAGATGCCTTTTATATATGCCCTACTACCAAATAAACAAAGTAGCACTTACTACGACCTCTTAAACTACATTAAACAAAAAGCAACCAAATAACTACAATCCGCAAAAGATAATCATAGACTTTGATCAAGCCATGATTCAAACCATTTTAAAAATGTTCCCCCACACAGCCATACAAGGCTGATACTATCATTTCAATCAAGACATATGGAAACACCTCCAAAAATCTGCACTAAGGGTATAATAGTGTACAAACAGCCAATTTGCATTTAGCACTAGCCTATGTCCCTGTCACAGATGTAGCCAACCATACAATTTACTAATAGCAAGCCCTTACCTCCAACAAAATGAAGACAAGCTAAGCCCCCTAATGGATAATTTCGAAGACACTTGTGTTGGTAGACTGCATCGCTCCGACACTGATGCCAACCCAAATTCCAAATACCATGGTGGCATTTCTAAGACAGCACCTTGGCAGAGGAAGCCAAACCAAACAGCACAGTGGAAGGATGGTACAGTGCCTTCCAAGTCTTACTAAGTGCGCCGGGTATGCCCAGACGTGGGTCCCGGGCTCACTGTGCCACTGGATTCCAGCTAGCCTGGCTGATGAGGGGTGACGCCCCGAAACCGGTCCCAGGATGCTTGTTTCCGGTCCAGGGAGGACCTGACTTGGCAGTTCAGTCTGGACTGTTCCCATGAGGCACAGGGTCAAGACTGATATGCATGTCACTGGGTCTAAACTGGGCTGGCATGGTGAGCAAAAGAACGATGGATTTAACCCAGATCTATTGACTGGGGGTGAATGTTTGATTTGCTCTGCATTCCGTCCATCATCTGTGTGTCTTTTGCTTTCTTGCCCTAAGTGCGCCGGGTATGCCCAGATGTGGGTCCCGGGCTTACTGTGCCACTGGATTCAAGCTAGCCTGGCTGATGAGGGGTGATGTCCCGAAACCGGTCCCAGGATGCTTGTTTCCGGTCCAGGGAGGACCTGACTTGGCAGTTTGGTCTGGACTGTTCCCATGAGGTACAGGGTCAAGACTGATTTGCATGTGGCTGAGTCTAAACTGGGGTGGCATGGTGAGCAAAAGAACGGTGGATTTAATCCAGATCTATTGACTGGGGGTGAATGTTTGAATTGCTCTGCATTACGTCCATCATCTGTGTATCTTTTGATTTCTTGCTATAAGTGCGCCGGGTATGCCCAGATGTGGGTCTCGGGCTCACTGTGCCACTGGATTCTAGCTAGCCTGGCTGATGAGGGGTGACGCCCCGAAACCGGTCCCAGGATGCTTGTTTCCGATCCAGGGAGGACCTGGTATGGCAGTTCAGTCTGGACTGTTCCCATGAGGCACTGGGTCAAGACTGATTTGCATGTGGCTGGGTCTAAACTGGGGTGGCATGGTGAGCAAAAGAATGGATTTAACCCAGATCTATTGACTGGGGGTGAATGTTTGATTTGCTCTGCATTCCGTCCATCATCTTTGTGTTTTTTTATACATTTTTAGAAGCATTACAAAAAGAGCAAAGCTACCAACAACTACAAATGGAGCAATATGTTGGCAAAATAGCCCCTAAACAAGAATGTATGAAACGCTAGAATGCAAAGTCAAAATCTTCATAAATAACAAAGGAGTAGATTATTTTTTATTTTTATTATTTATTTATGCGTTTTATAGAGTGCTAGCTTGACCCGAAGGTATCAGGGCTCTTTACATGTTCTGTGCCTAAATTTACTGGAAGTACATGTGGGAATTCGAAAGGGTAACAAACAGTCAGAGAAAAAAAGTATAAAAACAATACAGCAATAAGGTGGTCAGAATAGTCACGAAAGGTATATAACAAAATAGCATTATGGTAGTGTCGTTTGAGATAGAGTAGCGATTGAAAGAGTCATGAATGCCTCATTGGATACTGACGATGTAGGTTGGATCTTTGGGATCCATAGTTCAGCTTGTGCCCGTATTGAAGTAGTTGTTAAGCAGTAGAGATTTGAGGTTCCATTTGAAGCAAGAAAAAGAGAAGTTGGATCGGAGCTTCTCAGGGAGTGAGTTCCAGGTCCTAAGAGCATTTCCCGAGAAGGAACATGCCTGGGATGATTTCTTCTCCAAATTAGAAGGTATGAGAAGAAAAGAGTTGGAGCTTCTTAGTGCCCAACCTCTTCCTGCTCTAGATAGTTTGGTTTCTAGGTATTTGGGGTTTTTTGTTTGAAGGGCTTTGTGGGTGATACAAGCGGTCTTGAAGATGCATCTTCCTTCAATGGGAAGCCAATTCAGTCTATTGAGGGCAGGTGAGATGTGATCAAACTGTTTAATTCCTGTGGGGAGCCTGGCAGATGCATTGAGAGAAGCTCTTAGGGGCGCACTATGATTTTTCGGAGTTCCAGTGACAATGGCATTGCCTTAGTAAGTTTGGAGAGAACTAGGGACTGCACTGCCATCTTGAGATCGTCAGGGGGAATAAACGGTTTGATTTTTTTTAGATGTTTTAGTGTGAAGGGCACTCCTTTGGCTGAGTTGTTGATGTGCTCCTTCATTGACATGTTTTTATCTATGGTGATACCCAAGGACTTTACGGAGTTACAGAGTGAGAGATAACAGTTTAGGGCATCCAAATTCTTGAGCCTTTTTTGGATAGGTAAAGGTTGATTTTTTAGAGAGAGGGACAGTAGTTTAGTCTTGTTGGGGTTCAGCTTAAGGTGGTTGGTGTTTAGCCATTTTTGTATCTTAATTAGTGTGGCATTTAGGTGCTGGATGTCGCTGGGTGATGTTATTTTGTAGTAAAGTTGGGTGTCAGTGGCATATAGGTGATATTTGACCTCTGCTTGGTCCAAAATTACTGTGAGTGTTTCTATGAAGAAATTAAATAGGGCTGCAGAGAGGATTGAACCTTGGGGTACACCTTGTGAAACTGGTGCTGGTTTCAAGAGACAAGTGTTGATTTTTATTTGTTGAGAGCGATGTTGCAGATAGAACGTAAACAATCTCAGGACTGTGGTGCCATTTATACCGGTACGGTTCATGAGTGTCTCAAGTAAAGCTGGAAGATTTACCGTATCAAATGCCGCCAATAAGTCGAGTAGGATTAGGAGGCAGGAGTCTCCTTCATCTAAGGATCTGTGAATGTCATCTGATATATTGAGCATATCAGTTTCAGTGCTACAGCCGTTCCTGAATCCTGATTGGAAGGTGTTGTGGAGCTTGAATTCCTCTATGTGCTGGTTGAGTTGTAGTAGGACACACTTCTCCATCGTTTTAGCTAGGAAGGGAGATTGGTGAAGGGTCTGAGGTTATTGAGGTCCTTAGGGTCCGCCCATGGCTTTTTGAGAATGGGTGTAACTTGACCTAGTTGTAGGTAGTCAGGAACACGGCCTGATGATAGAGAGCTGTTGATGATTGTAGTCCAAAACAGGGAGATGATATGGTTGAGGTTCTGTACTAGGGTTGATGGGAGGGGATTGGCAGTGTGAGATGTGAGCTTTAAGTTCTCAATTATTTTGAAGACTTCTTCTGTCATGGGTTTGATGTCTGTCCACTTAGCATTGTTTTTCAGTTGTATGGGGAAAGTATTTGAAAAAATGTTTACTTTTTAAATTATATATTAAATATTGTTATTTTGTAAATACGTTTTTTTAAATTACATTTTTTAAGGTTTACATTTGATATGTATATATTTATATTAATTTATTTATATATTTTTTATTAAATTCGATTATATTACTAAAACGTTTTACATTTTGAAACTTCAACAAATTATTAATTTTTAATTGTCTAACATTATTAAAATTCATTTTGAATTTTTTATTTTGTAAATTATTTGATATTTTTTATTTGGAAATTATTTTACACTTAATACCATTCATATATATTTTTATTAATATTAAATTAAGATTTTTTTAAACATTAAATTAACAAAATACATTGCAAAATTATAAATTATTAATGTGCATATCAATAACATTTTTGCCATAACTTTTACTTTAACATATACACTTTATAAAAAACTCCCCACCTTTATCCCTTAAAAAGCCAATGTCCCGCTACTAAACTTGCAATGTTCAACAATTTCATGACTACATTATCTTACTAAACACACAAATAAGAAAAAATAACATCTACAATAAATTGCATTCAAATGAAAACTCACAAACGATATTACATACATTTGCTACATCAATATTTTTTTACACCGATGTTAAAAATAACATAAAAATATATTTTTTTGCCTTCGATATTCCTGTCAGCGATATTTCTGTAATTCTGATATTTTTGTATCACAATATTTTTCCCCGATATTTTGTCTAATAACCATCGTCTATGTGGACAAGTGCTGGAAATCAAGGGATACTCCCCCTTCCCTGCCCTCCTGAGGGAATAGCTCTGAACTGACTTTGATATTCTATGCTACTGACCTAAGAGACAGACAGCATTTACTTTTGATCAATAGAACCAAGGAGCATCTATACTACGAAGGTCACATAATGCTAATGATCCAGCTCTTAATCAGAAATAAATACATTTCTGGCTCATGGCGATAGGGCGTGATTTTGAAACCTTCATATCTGCACATTAACCACAGTGGGAACATAAATGAATGAGTGAGTGAAATGCATATAGAACACAAGCAGTCACTTGAAAGCATCATGGCACTAGAACAGGGAGGAGTAAAGAAAACAAAGGCAGTAGATCCTACAAGGCTAATAAAAACCAATGGGACTTTAAAGCCCTCTGGAACTTCCCATGGTTTGCCTAAGGTCAAGGGTAAACTGTTACAGAGATAGGGAGCGAGGACAGAGAAAGACATACCACCAACTGTGAACCTCTTAAAGCTAGGAGTCCCTAAGGAAAGGAGGGTACCGGATCACAGAGCTGTGGGAGGGATCTTATGACTAGTTTGCTGTGGATACATTTAGGCACTACTTCATAAGAGGGCCGATTAGCAATGCTCAATACTTTAAAGGCTATAAACTGCTTCATAGGTAGCTAGTTAAAAGAGTGGAGCACATTAGAGATTGTCATCAAATTTACCAAGATTGTAAATCAGCCTAACTGCCATATTGTAGACTAGTTGGAGCTTCATACCTGTGCTGGATTGGAGTGCCAAGTAACTCTCATCCAGGTCACATAGCCAGGATAGCATGGCTGCTCCAGTGATATGGGCCCCGCAGATAATGCAGAATAAAAGCAAGGACCTTCTTCAGTAGTCTTGCTTGATGGACACAGATGCAATTTACAATGCTCCAACAATAGCAACTTGTTAAACCTGAAGCCCAGATTCTTGGCCTTGGATACTGAGGAGGAAGACAACCTATTTTGCTTGACCAGATGGTATGGTCCCACAAACTGTAAATGAACAAACATCAAGACCTTGGTTTTGCTAGCAATAAAATTCAGATTCATGGTACTCATCCATGTTTGGGTAGAGTAAGGGCAGAAGTAAACAGGCAGAACACCATCATTGGGTACAGTAGGGGCAGAAGTAAACAGGCAGAACACCATCAATATCGATGCCTATACATCTAATCCTTTTAGTTTTCCCTGTGGAGTCCCCCAGGGATTTTCGCTGAGCCTGAGCCCTACCCTTTTTAATGTTTATGTTGTGGAACTGGCCCCATTGGTTCAATCTTTCGGCTTTGCTTTGACCTCTTAGGCGGACGACACACAAATTGTGTTCTCGACGCGTAACACTTCCAATGAGACCAGTCATCGCATACAGCAATGCATGAGACATATCAACATTTGGATGGATAAACACTGGCTCAAGCTTAATGCGGGGAAAACAGAGGTGATTTTGGTTGGGAACAATGCAAACTTCTGGTCAGCTTCCTGCTGGCCGGTCGAAATGGGTCCCCTCCCTATTCCAGCTGGCAAAGAGCTTGGGAGTTATTTTGGACGATCACCTAAACTTAGGCAAACAAGTCAATGCAGTAATCTCGTCATCATATAATGTGCTAAAAATTCTAAAGAAAATACTGACATTCCTCCCCATTGCAGTTAGGAAATCAGTTATTTCCACACTCGTTTTATCGAGAATTGGTTATTGCAATGGTCTCTACAATGGCCTACAGGCCCAATATTTGAACAAACTGCAAGTCTTACAAAATTCTGCAGCAAGGTCATTATTGGGACTTCCCATTTACCAATCAGCCTCCCAGGCACTGAAAGACCTTCACTGGTTGAAGATCAAACACAGAATCACATTTAAAACACTTTACCGTACTTACAGAGCTCTTCATAACTCAGGACCCTTGTTTTTGAAAAAAGCACTAACCTGGTATACGCCCACTAGAAATTTAAGATCATTAGGTGCTTTTAAAGTAAATTTTATCAGATTTAAAAAGCAAAAATGGGGAGGAAGTAGTTTTGTGGTGAGAGCATCGAGAGCTTGGAACCTTCTTCCGCTACCCCTAAGGGCAGCCCCATCCGTTCTCCAATTCAGAAAAAATTTAAAGACATAGGGCCAGATGTAGCAAGCAAAATTGCGGTCGCAACGCTGAAATTCGCAGAATTTCAGCGTTTGCGATCGCAATTCAGCTGTGTGCGATGCAGGTAAGTAGAAACCCACTCGCAAAATAAGGAATCGCAAAATTTGCGATTCCCTATTTTGCGCAAGCATTTAGAGAATCGCAATTTGCGATTCCCTAAATGCTATTCTGGGAGACATCGCAAATTGCGATTTTGCTGTGAGGAATCGCAAATTACCACCAACTTCAGGTTGGTGGTAAAGTGCGATTTCCTTCAAAAATGCAATTTTATGCATGTTTCGAAGTGCCATGTGGCACACATACATGCCCTTTGGGCATGTATGTGTGCCACATGTGCACACTTGCACATTTCAGGGGTGCAACAGGGTGTCCTTTAGGAACCCTTGCATCCCTGAAATTGCGTGCGCAATTTGCGAGTACCTATTAGGTACTCGCAAATTGCGCACGCTATTCCCATTCATTCCTATGGGCCTCTTGGCCCATAGGAATGATTGGGAGGCCATTCCTTATTTGCGACTCACAATTTGCGAGTCGCAAATAAGGAATGCGTAGGAATCGCTAAATATTAGCAGATTCCTACCTATATAGCAGTTTGCGAGTCCTTAATAGCGATTCGCTAAAAATCGCTATTAAGGACTCGCAAAACTGATTTTACCTACATCTGGCCCATAGCTTTTTAATCAGTAGGCTCTCGTTTTCAAGCTGGCTTACAGTTGTTTGCAGGATTAGCGCCAAGACACCTCCGGGTAAACGCTGCGCTCTATAAATTGGCTAACATAACATAAAGAATTTGCTGAGGCTCAGAAGGACATTGGTCAAAACTGGGTGTCGTCAGCATAAGAAGCAGTCTCAAAGCCAAAAGATCTTATAACTGCACACATTGTTTCATGTAGCTGTTGAATAAGATTGTAGAAAGAGAAGACTAGGGAAAACCAAAAGGATACCAGGAATTGTTCACGGAGGAAGGGTAGAAGCATCAATGTCTGTTGCTGTCCCGTGAAAAAGGAGGAGAAACTAGACAAAGCTACCCTCTAAAAACCTATTGCAGCCCACAGGTTCATCAAGACAGACTGATCCACTGTGTCAATGGCAACGACAAGATCTAAAAGAAAAAGACCAACAGGGTCTATAAAAGCTCTGAGATTATTTATCATTATGATTAAGGTGGTCTCAGTCCCTTTTCCCGAACAGAAACCCAGCTGATAAATATCCATTAAACTACTTTTTTTAAGATGGTTGAATAGTCAGTGGGCAATGAATTTTTCACTTATCTTACAAGAAGCAATGAGATATGATGATAGATTTCAAATATGCTTCCAGATTGTTTCTTAAGCAAAGGCTGAATGGCTGTGTTCTTCCACTTATTTAGTGTGGTTCTAGCAGAAAAACAAATTTATTCCAAAGTAAGACCACTACAGAAGAAAGATTTTTGCACCAACACTAGGCATATATTGGCCAGAGAGCCAGATTTTAAAGAACATAACACGTTGTCACCTCAGTCTTGGAACTAGCAGGCAGGGAGTCTAGAATAGGGGCATCTGGCTCGAATAAACCTCAGTAGAATTAAGTTTTAAGGGACAATCTATATGGTTAATGTTCCTGTATATACCTTGACTTTTTTGATACGGTAGAGTCCAATTTGTCACAGATCCTTTGGTGTTCCAGGGCAAATTGATAAACTTAGTCACCTTGAATAGCACCCTGACGCAGTTGGTAGTTTGAACAATTTAATTGCTATAAAATGTGGTTGTAGCAGCCTTCAAACAGATTTAGGGCCTCATTATGATGTCGGTCAGAGTTGCCTCCGACCGACATCTCTGCGGTTGCGGAACCGACCGACCTCAGGTCGACAGTCCTTAAACCGCAATTACGATGCGGTCACAAACTCCCATTGCTCTATGGGAGCTTGTGCGGCGGTCGGAAACCGGCCGCAGCACAAGCTCCCATAGAGAAATGGGAGTTTCTGTAAATCCCTGCACCGTGTGGCAGGCACCTCATGGTGCCTGCCACACGGTGCAGGGATTTTCAGGGGGGCTCCGAAGGGGCCCCCCAAACCCTCAACCGGAGGCCATGGAGGGATGGGGGCCCTGCTAGGGGCCCACAAAGTCACTTTCAGACAGCCTTTCCATGTCGGAAAGGCCAGCATGGAAAGGATGTCGGAAACCGACATCATAATCCTGACGGCAAAAACGCCCTCCGAAAGGGATTATGTGCAGTTTCCAACTGGCCGACAGGCTCCTTGATCCAGTCGGAAGCCAGTCGGATTGACCGGCCCATTTGGACTCCAATCACCGTCATTGAAATACGGCGGTCGGAGTTCAAACCAAGGATGTCGGTCGGTAAGCCTCCGACGAGCGGTCGGAGGCTTACCGACCGACATCCAAATCAGGCCCTTAGTGTCATCTCCAATTGCAAACAGTAAGCAGATCAGCTCTCTTTGAGTATGAAACATGCCATTTGTGTTAAGCTTGGTCGGCTAACAACTTTTCACCCTTATTTCAGAGGTGAACTACCGGATGAAGAGCCTTTTGTAAGGTCTATCGTTTTCTGAAACCAGCAGCATATGGTCCTAGTCCTAGAGTGATATTATTTATATAATTCAAATATTTTGCTGAGGCATCCTATAGGTTAAGTTTGTTCTAGCAGTGTCCCAACCTGGAGGAAGGTTGAGAACAGACTGATGTAATACAATATTGGATCAAAAAATTATCCAGCCACACCATGAGCTTGAGATGTATCATGACTAGATCCAGAGGGGCAGATTACAAGTCTATGATATGGCCATGGTGTGAGTAGCAACTTCAATCAGGTGATGAATCCCCCAGGATTGACTAAACTCAGAGTACTGCAGCTTGCCTGAGAGGAGTATTGAACCATAAATTCAAAGAAACAAGAATAACGATTTGGGATGAAATGGAGGCAATGCTTCCCAAGACCACCATGAGTTGGTCCCGATGGGTGCGCAGGAAAGAAGGAAGCTAGTCCACTAGAGCAAAACTTAGGCTACATTGAGTGGGGAGAAGTTGTACTTCAACAGATCAAACCCTCCTCTAAAATGCTATAAATTATAAAGGGTATTAAACAGTTTTAATTTAGGTTGTGGCCAAATGTGACTTAAAAATAATTGCCCCCACCAAAACGATGTGCACAGTCACACACATTCTAACCATCGGGGATGGCTAGGGCAGTGTCAGGCCGAGAGGACTCACTTTACGTGGGGCCTTATGACTACGGCGGTCAATCGGACCGTCGTAACCATGGTGGTGGTGCGGGCACCGCCGCACTAGTAGTTCGACTGCCCCATTACAACTTGGGTGGTCGGACCACATTGGCACCTCTCTGATCCCTGGCGGTGTTGCTGCGGTCTTGAAGGCGCAATATGATTGGCAGAGCTGCTGCAGCCCGACAAACATATTACGAGTTTCCTCACCGCCTCACTTTTCATGGCAGTGCGACCGCCATGAAAAGTGTGGTGCGAGAAAACAAAGGGGCCCTACAGGGCCTCCTTGTGTCTCGGCACCATGGGGTGCAAGCCCCCCTGTCTGCATGCATCCCCAGTTCCTGCGGGGCATTAACTTGACAGTCCATGCCCTGCAGGAACTGCAACGGAACACACTGTGCCTGCAACCAATCTTTTTCCAGATACACTATTTCCATCAAAAACGTCAGAATCCTAGGGGTAGTATGGGATGTTTACCTAAGCCTCATCTCACAAATGGGAGCAGTAATTAAGCCCTTAAAATTACCTTATCCCAAACAGACAAACACCCGATGGCACTAGGACTGCCTTTGACGCTCCCATTGCAGTGCCTTTTTCACAGGCACTGCCGTGGGACCGCCAAAGAGCTGCCCACCAGAGACTTTAAAAGTCGTACTCTGACGGGCAATTTTTTATGGCTTTCGCAGTACCAGCAAAACCTAATTCTCCAAGCATGCCCTACTTCAATTACAACACTTGCATTCATGCTAACCTAATCTGAAAGAGACACGTTAGTGACAGATTCCTTACCTTAGAATATCCCCAGGCGTCAGGCTGGATCTGGAAAGTTTTTTGCGTAGCAGTACCCTTGCGCGTCGGTAGGCGGCGTTGTGCGGCTCCGCGTCCGTCGTCGGCGTTGTGGTCGCCGGGATGACGTCGCGGGCAGTACTTAGACGACGCCCCTGCGCGCTGACGTCAGTTCTTCTTTTTCCACGCCAGTAAGCGCAGATCCGGGAAGAGCAGTGCCCTAGTCACTTTTTGACTATCCTTTTTGTGAATTTTTTCACTGTTTCTTCAAACGAGTCTTCACGACTCCTAAGGTGTCGTAGGGATGCCCGGCTTTAAGCCCTGCGAGGCCTGTGCTCGCATGATGTCGATCACGGACCCGCATCTCGAGTGTCTCTTCTGTCTCGGCCGAGACCACGACACGAAGTCGTGCCCTGACTGCCGGAAACTTCATCCGAAGGCTTTGCGAGAGCGGTCTCGAAAGCTGCTCGAGGTCCGGCAGTCGGCTCCGCGCCGCACCAAGCCCCGGTCCCGGGAGAGGTCGAGGGGCCGGTTGCGGAGTCCCCACCGTTCGTCGGAATCCAAGTCTTCGCGCTCCTCCGGTAAGTCGAAGCACAAGAAGTCTATGCGGCGTCATCGCTCTAAGACTTCGCCTCGCCGGTCTCGGGACTCGGCTGAGGCCCCAATCGGCACCGTCCCCGTGGCCCCGGACATGCCTGTGGAGCCGCCCCCGAATTACCCGTTCTTTCCGGGGTCGGGGGCGACTCAGGCCGAAATACAGGAATTCCTGTCGGCCATGGCCCGCCTCTTTGGGCCTTCAGGTCCCTCCGGTGCGCCTTCGGGCCCCGCGGGCCCTGATGGAGTTGCCCCGGCGCCGCCGTCGACTCTGGTCCCGGCACCGCCTGTCCCACCAGCCTTCATCCCGGCCTCGGCTCCGGCCCCGGCCTTGATCCCGGCTCCGGTGGTGCCGCAACCCACATCGGCGCCGGTTGACCTAACCACGCCTCCGCCGATGTCCCCGGTGCCGTTCCTGACGCCGTCCGGGGCTCCGGACGACGTCGTTCCCCGGTTCTCTCCGGCTCCGGACATGGAGCCGGACCGGCGTGCCGCCCGACGCCGGTTCCGGCGCCGATGAGACCTTGGGTCCCAAATGTCCCTCCTCCTCCATATTTTGAACAAGAGGAGGACCAGGAGAGCTGGGAGGGGTCTGAGGGCCCTCTCACACAACAGTGTGAGTTTGACCCGGACTGGGTTGAGGAACTTGGGGATGCCAGTGGTCTAGACACCTCCCTGACACTGGCATGCTGTCTCCTCCCGTGGCTACGGAGGAGGGGGCTAATTTTGCAACGGTGTTGCGTAGAGCTGCTGGAGCCTTACATCTCCAGTTGCCTACTGTGGCCGTCAGGACTAAACTCCTGACAGAAGTGCTTCAGCCGGCGGCTTCCTCTTCGGAGACTGTGCTGCCGTTTAATGATGCACTCACTGACGTTCTTTTGGGTACCTGGTCCAAACCCACCACAGGGGCTCCTGTGGATAGGAACGTGGCCCGACGCCATCGCCCTGCTCCGGGCGACCCCCTGTTTCTCTCCCAACATCCCACCCCTGAGAGCTTGGTTGTCCAAGCCTCTGCCTCCCAAACCGCCTTCCCTACCGCCCCTCCGGATAGGGAATCCAAACGCCTGGACCAATTTGGGAAGAAGGCTTTTTCTTCCTCCAGTGCTGGCTTGCGGTCCGTCAACACCGCTTGCCTTTTGGGCCGATATACCCACTCCCTGTGGGATTCGGTGGCGGCTGTTTTGCCGCAGTGTTCTGAGGAGGTCCAGACACTGCTTACCCGCGCCATTGCGGAAGGGCGAGATGCGGCTAAATACACCATCCGTTGTGGCCTTGATACCGCCGACTCGCTGGGCAGAACGCTTGCTACGACGGTGGCGCTACGTCGCCACGCCTGGCTGAGGACAACTGGTTTCTCGGGTGATGTCCAGAATACACTCATGGACATGCCCTTTGATGGAGTCGGTCTTTTTGGTTCAAAGGCAGACCATGCGCTGGAGCGGTTTAAGGACTCACGGGCTACGGCCAAGTCCCTGGGCCTTTCTGTTGTACGCCCTCCGCTCAGCTCTGCTATTCGCCCCTTTCGTGGCCACGGAAGGGGCGCCCAGTCACGTCAGCTGCCCAGCCACCGGCCCGCACAGCAAGCGTCTACGCGTGGCCGAGGACGTGGATACCGCCGTGGCGGTTCGGGCAACCAGCGTACGGGTCAGGCCACCACCTCCAACCCGTCCGCGGCCTCCAAGCCCTCCTAGTCCCTCCTTTCCGGTGCACGGCACGCCAGTAGGGGGCAGGGTCCGCCATCACCTTCACCACTGGCGTCCCATCACCTCGGACAGGTGGGTCTTGGACATTGTCCGAAGGGGCTACTCCCTCCCCTTCGAGACCACCCCCCAGCCATGCCACCTCAATTCCACCGCATGTCAGGGGATCACTTGGTACTTCTGCAGAAGGAAGTCACGGCCCTCTTGGCCAAGAGGGCCATCGAGCATGTTCCGACCCCAGAAGTAGGACGTGGTTGCTACTCCCACTACTTCCTGGTGCCCAAAAAGGACAAGGAGGACATGCGTCCTATCTTGGACCTCCGGAACGTCAATCGCTTCCTCCGGAAGGAGAAGTTCAAGATGCTCACCCTAGCTCAGGTCTTGACTGCCCTCGACCCTGGAGACTGGTTGGTAGCGTTGGACTTGCAGGACGCTTATTTTCACATCCCCGTCCTGCCGGCCCACCGGCGTTACCTGCGGTTCACGGTAGGCCTCGAGCATTTTCAGTTCACTGTGCTCCCCTTTGGCCTTACAAGTGCCCCTCGGGTGTTCACGAAAGTGATGGCGGTGGTCGCAGCTCATCTGCGCCGGGCAGGGGTTCCAGTCTTCCCCTACCTCGACGACTGGTTGCTGAAGGCGGGCTCGTCCCAGGCAGTCGTCTCCCACCTCCAGACTACGGCCGAACTCCTGCACTCGCTGGGGTTCTCCATCAATGTGCCGAAGTCGCATCTGATTCCTTCTCCACAGCTCCTTTTCATCGGAGCAGTTCTGGACACGACGCAGTTTCGGGCCTATCCTCCCGAACGGCGAGTCCGGGATATTCGGGCTATGATTCCGATCTTTCAGCCTTTATCCTGGGTTTCGGTACGGATGACCCTGAGGCTGCTGGGCCTCATGGCCTCCTGCATCCTGCTGGTCAATCATGCCAGATGGCATATGCGGGCTCTGCAGTGGGACCTGAAGTTCCAGTGGGCGCAGCACCAGGGCAACCTGTCCGATCACGTCCAGATCTCGGAGGGGACTGCAAAACAATTGCAGTGGTGGCTCTCGAACCGGCAATGGGTCATGGGCAGATCCCTCTCCCTTCCCCAGCCAGAGCACACAGTTGTGACGGACGCGTCCCTTCTGGGATGGGGCGGTCACATGGGAGAGGCGGAGATCAGAGGCCTCTGGTCTCCGGCGGAGTCCCGGCTCCATATCAACCTTCTGGAGCTCCGGGCGATCCGACTTGCACTCAAGGCATTCCTTCCCTCTGTCAAAGGGAAGGTAGTGCAGGTGTTCACAGACAACACCACCGCCATGTGGTACTGCAACAAACAAGGCGGGGTGGGGTCGTGGACCCTTTGTCAGGAGGCTCCGCGCCTCTAGACATGGCTGGAACATCAGGGCATGTTCCTGATGGTTCAACACCTGGCAGGTTCCCTGAACGCCAGGGCGGACGAACTCAGCCGCAGGTGCATGATGGATCACGAATGGCGTCTTCACTCGGAAGTGGCGCAAGGACTCTTTCTACAGTGGGGAGAGCCTTGGTTAGATCTTTTCGCCACCGAAGAGAACGCGCAATGTCATCAGTTCTGCGCGTTGGAATTTCCAAGGCGGCACTCGCTCGGCGACGCTTTTCGTCACGAGTGGAGCTGCGGTCTATTGTACGCCTTTCCGCCTATACCACTTCTACCCAGAGTGTTGAAGAAGATTCGGCACGACCGGGCCCAAGTCATTCTTGTGGCTCCGGACTGGGCTCGAAGAGTTTGGTATCCCGAGCTACTCAGTATGAGCGTAGATCCCCCGATCCGTCTGCCTCTTCGGGAGGATCTTCTGTCACAGCAGCAGGGGACGGTCCTCCACCCGAACCTGTCCAGCCTCCACCTGCTTGCATGGAGATTGAGCGGCGGCAGTTGATTCCTTTCGACTTGCTCCCGAAGTTTGTGATGCGATTCTGGCAGCCAGGCGTCCCTCCACTAAGGTGGTATACGCCTGCAGGTGGAACAAGTTTGTGGCATGGTGCACAGCAAAGGCTGTGAATCCCCTTTCTGCCCCTCTCTCTGAGGTTCTCCTGTTCCTTCTTTCCCTGGCCCAACAGGGTTCTGCCCTGGTACCATCAAGGGCTATCTTTGTGCCATCTCGGCCTTCCTCAGACTTCCTGATCAGCCCTCCCTTTTCAAGTCCCCTGTTGTTAACAGGTTTCTAAAAGGCATTACACACCTCTTCCCTCCTGTTCCGTTTGTGATGCCTCAGTGGGACTTGAACTTGGTTCTTACCTTTCTTATGTGCGCTCCCTTTGAGCCTCTACATAACTGTCCTCTTCGTCTTCTGACTCTGAAGACTGCCTTTCTGGTGGCCGTCACCTCCGCTCGGCGGGTGAGTGAGCTCCAGGCTCTATCATGTAAACCTCCCTTTCTGTCTGTCCATCCAGACAAGGTTGTTCTTAGGACGCGTCCGTCCTTCTTGCCAAAGGTGGTTTCTGCCTTCCACATTGGGCAGACCATCACTTTGCCCACCTTCTTTCCGCCTCCGCATCCTTCCAGAGAGGAAGAGAGGCTCCACCGTCTGGACCCGAAACGTGCGCTTTCCTTTTACATCGACCGCACACGCCATTTCCGGGTGGATGACCAGCTCTTTGTTGGCTACGTGGGCGCCAAAAAAGGTCGGGCGGTGCACAAGAGAACCATCTCCCGCTGGGTAACCTTGTGTATCAAAGCCTGCTATTCTTTGGCTAAGAAGGAGCCTCCTGTTGGGCTGCGTGCCCATTCCACCAGGGCAACGGCTGCTACCACGGCTTTGGGCCGCGGTGTTCCGCTGCGGGATATCTGTCAGGCAGCTACGTGGGCCTCGCTGCACACGTTTACAAAGCATTACTGCCTTGACAGTCAGGTCCGGAGGGACGGCTTCTTTGGCCGTTCTGTCCTCCAGGACTTCCTTGTCTGATCTTTGTTCGCAGACCCACCACCGGGGTTGGTATTGCTGGGGTATCTATTCTAAGGTAAGGAATCTGTCACTAACGTGTCTCTTTCAGATGCACAAGTTACAAACTTGTGTAACGATATATCTGTAAGAGACAGTAGTTAGTGACAGATTCCTACCGCCCACCCATCCTCCCCGTTCTGCGAACTGATTTCTAGGGTTAAGGACATCCCTTTCAGGGCCCTAGTATTTTTCAGACACCTATGTCAGCTTCTTGCATGGCTCTGTGTTCCTGGCGCGGAAAGTCGTGTACAGAACTGACGTCAGCGCGCAGGGGCGGCGTCTAAGTACTGCCCGCGACGTCATCCCGGCGACCACAACGCCGACGACGGACGAGGAGCCGCACGACGCCGCCTACCGACGCGCAAGGGTACTGCTACGCAAAAAACTTTCCGGATCCAGCCTGACACCTGGGGATATTCTAAGGTAAGGAATCTGTCACTAACTACTGTCTCTTACAGATATATCGTTACACAAGTTAGTAACTTGTGCGACAGTACACTCCCATGGCATCCTGGGGAAGCATTCAATAACGTATTATGACATATCAAAGTCTGCCACAAAGACAGACTTTTTATTGCAGCTCATGAGCACCTTTAGTGATGTGTTATCAATGTAAGACCTGCCATCAGGCATATATTTGAAATCTACTACTTAATCATCGTCAACAAACATAACTGTCACCCACCCAAGTACCACGGACGCCTGGAATGCTTGTGAGAAAGGTTTTTATTGTAACCACTTAGGTCGGGTATCGTAACCCAAAAGAGGGATGGTCTCTGTTCTGTGTCCCTCAGCGCTCTTCTCCGTCTCGGGGTTCCGCCTTTCTTCTTTAGCCGTCGCTGGCTTCTACTCCTGGCCTCGTTGGCGTCGGTCGTCCCCTCGAGAGGAAAAAGAAGGAGAGGCTATCAGTACTTTTAATCTCCGCTCTGGCGATCTACAAGCTTTTATGCTACTCCCTCCCAACTCCACTGTGGTCCCGCTTTCTAGCCAAGGGAGGTTTCCCGGTGTTTCTTCACACTGTTGGGAGTGATTATGAAGGAGGACCTTAACTTCAGGTGACCCCCATTTCTTTATGTGCCTTATACTGTTTTAAGGCGTCGGACCACTCTGCTGCTCTACGTATCCTAGGGATACGGAACTGAAACCAAAAGCAGAACGTAAGTAACCCAAAAGGAGGGGGGAGGATCCGTCTCCCTTCCTTTTGTCTCCTGTGGTCTCTCCTTACATGCCCGTGAAGAAGGCGTGAGTAAACAGCCACCCTCCCAGCACACGCCCTGTTCCACACAACACTTGCCTGTAGCCGTGACCCGTTGACAGAGTCACGCCGCATCGTCCTTGGAGCGTTCCTCTGGGGACGCCTCCTCCTGTAGTTGGCCGTTCGTGCCCTCATCATCTGGATCTCCCGTGTTCTCCGTCTCGTTCTCCTCGTCGCCAGTCTGGTCACCGCCAGCCGTTGTTGTGTCCTCCGGTTCCCGTGGATGTCTGCTTCTCTTTTCTTCGTCACCCTCTCTGCTCCGCTCCGTCTCACCTGGCGGCTCCCTCCTCGAAGCCTCTTCCGGGTTCAAATCCGCAACTGGGCTCCGCCCCCCTGACATTGGACGAGTTGGCTGTAGATGGACCTCGTCGGTACCCCCGGGGCATCCATGTCTGTCCTCTGAGGGCGCCCCGTCACAATAACCTTCTACTCATTATGGAATCTTGGCTCACAGAGGCATTGGGACAAACAATCAAGCATACCATCCCCTAGGACTACACCCTCACACATGCCGATTGACAAACAGGAAAAAGAGGAGGGATAGCCCTAGAACACAGGAACGGCCAATGCACAGCCAGAATTTCACTACCAGTTTAGCATTTCATATGAATTATTTCATATGAAATTACAATACTCCTCTTATAGGTCTCCTGCATCATTATCTATAAAATAATTAAATGCTAATGCACACATGGCCCAGCCAAAGTCTTATTCGCAGACTTCTCTTCACTACTTACAGAAGGTTTACTCACAATCACTTCCTAATCACCAGAAACTTTATTTTCTGGCTAGAGGACAAATACAGTCCATCCTCAGAATTCCTAGAGATATGTGACAGGCTCAACCTCGAAGTACTCTCAAAACCGCCTCGACACACGCCTCCATCATAGTCTAGACGTGGCCAACCTGCGACCATCACCAGTCATTTGGGCTGGTCAAAAGATAATTCCATTCAACATCCAACTGTCTACAACAAAATCCAATACGAAAACACAAAGCAACTCCATCAAGTTACAAAACCGAGCCTCAAAAGTGTTCAAATTCAGACTGACAGAAAACCTTTTACTGCTTAACTTTTATTCTTCTCCTACATATCACTTCCTGTAGCTATTCTCTTCCATCACTATAGCCATCGACGTGCACTTCCCAAAAGGCCGGAGTCCCAACCACAGTCCATGAACTACAGGAATCCTAAGCAAACTTAAAAAAGAGCACTGCACCAGAATCAGCCTGGCCCAAATCCCCAACCCTACAATCTGTGATAGCCCTCAACCATTTAAGGACAACACATCAAGGGGCACTTTTACAGCAAAATAACAATAAAACGTATCAGAAATATTCGTGGAGCCATGAACAGCTACCACAAACTCTTGAAAATAGTCTAAAGTTTCACAAACCCTAAATGCTCCACATCTGACATCCCACAAACGCAGGAACTCTGGAACCCACTAGGTAGCTTCTTCACTGAAAAAGTACGAAACGTAGCATTACAATAGCCTTCAGCAACCCCACACTAACTACAACCACTATTCTACATGGAAGACCACCACCTAACTCTTTCACCAAAACAAACCTTGAAGAAATACCCTACCCCCTCTACTGAGAAAGCTTAAGATCGTGTAAAGATATCAGTGATGTCTAGCCTGCAGTTATATACTCCAGGGCCTTAGCGATACCTTTATTGGTATCCATGAACATCTCTGTAGAAATAGATGAAGTCTCTGCAGCCTTAAAACAACCACTTATCATACTGCTCCTTAATATAACCATTCTAGATCCAGGTGACCCAAAGAACTACTGCCCCTTCATCAGGCTCCTGTGGAACTCGAATACCTTAGAGAAAGTTGTCACAGCCTAGAAATCCTGAATGCCAACCAATCAGGCTTTCACCCAAAGCAAAGGACAGAAGTAGCGTTGGTAAAAGTCTGGGGAAGCATGCTTGGAAAGACAGATCAAGGCCCACTCAGCACGCCGGTCTTCGTATATGTTTATACTTTGATACAGTGGACCACAAAATCCTCACACTGCTTCACACTGATAGCAAATGTGTTAAAACAGGTAATTGAATGTCTCAAATCGTTCCTCGATGGGTGCCACCAAAATGTCCGACTTGGATATCTGACTTCCCCACCAAGGCCAGTAATATTTCTCTCACTTCCTTTAAAATATCTACATCACCAATTCAAGGAACTCCTCCAGGCCCGCAATAGTTATTCATTTGCCAACAGCATGCACATCTAAATGCATGTCATAGGAAAGAAGGACAAATTCATTAGGGCAGCAGTAGGCATTCTTCATTGAAACCTAGATGGACAAAAACTGCTTCAAACTCAAGAGATGAAGGTCCAATATTCCATGTGCCCATCTTCTCAAGCAACGGAACACACTGTGTCTGCACCCAGTCTTTATTTCAGAGACAATATATTCCATCGAAAACGTCAGAAACCTAGGGTATACTCACAAACGGGAGCAGTAATTAAGCCCTTTAAATAACCTTATCCCAAACAGACCAACACTGGATGGCACTAGGAGTGGTAGCCAAACCAAAACTTGATCATGGCAATGCACTTTACACATGGCTGTCCTACCTGGATACCAAAATAGGACCATTATGCAACAGTGTGCCTCGTGTGTGGGTTCCAGAAGCACCAGTCACTCCACAAACCTGATACTTACCTTCACTCCCTGAACGGGCAGGTATAACATTCAAATACTATGCTCTGTCTACAGAAGCATAGGAGGCTCTGAAGCAATCTATCTGCGGGGAAAAATCACATGCTACCAATGCACATTGCCACTTTTTTACAACCAAGCCAACCTCCTGATCCGGGTAACCTAAAACAAATATAAAACAAGTGGCACAAACAAAGCTCAGTGAGGGTAGCATGCCTATAGAAGCATGCCTATAGAATGCTCACCCTTCAGACATCTGCAAAGCCTCCAACCTCGTAATCTTCAGGGCAGAACTCAAAAGCCCCTGATGGAGCACTGGGCCCGTCTTACCATTTATTCTGCGATGTACCTTTTATAGTTGCCTGAGAGTTAAAGGGGAGTTAACATCAATCAAACAATTCAATTTACAGTGTAACCCATTTGGCCGCACATTAAGGACTAGGACTCGATAAGTAAAATTGAATGCGTTTTATTACAAATTGAAGGCAAAACTGATATACATATAAATCTCAAGAACATATTGTAAAGATGCAGAATCACCAAAGGTAAACTGAAACATTGAATAAAATGAAGTCGTAGTAGCATAAGGCTTTACAGAAACTCAGTTGCAGCAATACAAAAGATAAGAAATAGAATTTGCTGATCAGTGTACAGGTTTCGATCTTCCCGTCTATGCATGAATAAGTCTAAAGTCGCCTAAACTAGTCCTAAACTAAAGTTGAAAAACTAGGGAAACCTAATGAAATCAGGAAAAGCAGAAAGGTGTCAGCCTAGTGGAGACTTCAGTAGAAGTTCTCCAAATTGAGGCAAAGTATAGCATGAAGCCACACAATGGAAATATGAGTAGAGAGGTCTGTACCTCTCAGAGTCCAAAGGGTATTTGCTGTAAAGACTAAAGTGTGAACACCATTTAAACCCACAGAACATTCAAGAATTCCATGTTATCAACTCCAATAGTTTTCCACCGTCTCACAGTAGAAGTTGGCAACTTCACTTGATTTTCCCATCCTACAGTTTGAACATCAGGACGACCTTGGACATGTTCCTGCTCGTGATACAACATGAATAGGAGGCTTCTCTTAGTTCGTTAGCGCCTCTCATTCTTGCCAAAAGTTCTCCTCTAGGACCGCACTATCCCTAATACACAATATGCTTTTCACTAGCTATGAAATCATGTGAACGCACCTGCAAAAGAAAGAACATCGCATTGCAAGCAAAACTTTCACATTGAAGGTTAAACATTAGGCACCACATGCTTAAGGCCTTTGGTTTAAGCTAACTTAATTAAACAGTCAGTGTACCCAGTAGATACATAATTATATATGCACTTCCGTTTACAGAATAAATGCAAAACTTTAAAAAATGAATACATGAGTATATAAGAAATGCAATTTCAGTAAAAGCAGTATAACTCGAAATGCACGTGTCTCTGTAATGAGAACTATAATTGGTAACATTATAATGAAGGTATTAGAGCACACGCCTGTATGAATGACTACTTTCTACAGTGAATACATCAGTATGTTTGGTGCATCATTCTACGTTAATAGGGTTCAGGCACACAGAATATATGGCACTAAGTGCAGGTAATTATTGCTCTTCTGTGATGTGTAAGGGTGGAGCTGAAATTACACTGCTCCACCCCTTAGTTATGAAATCAGTTATGAAATCATCCTATCTGGAAAGATTATTGTAGAATTTGCCCCCTATCATGTCTAATGTGTATGTGACGCATACCCCTCAAGTCCCATTATGTAGGTCACCTCCTCAAAGATCAATTCCGCTAATTTTCACTAATTTTCACGATTCTCCTTGTTAAAATGTGATGGCAATGATAGTCCCTGGCTGTGTATTCCAGACTCTCTGTCTAAGAGCCATAACCTGCTTACACTCCCATCCCACCATATTGGGCTCTGCCTGAGGAATGTAACTCTTTCTAAAGAGCATTTAAAAGCAAGCACTTTATACTGTGTGCGCTTCGCAAACAAAATAAACATATGCAGAACCCTTCGTGCCACCTTGCTTTTGTTGCTTTTTTACATTCCTCAGAGGCTTCTGGGACTTTTGCCATTTTGCGTCACCGAAATATTGTTTGTTTTTCAGTTTTTTACAACAATGTTACTCTTAAATTTTTCGGAGTTGACGAAAACAACAAAATAATTGTTAGTAATGGAACGGCATCCGTTTTGCTGAAGGCGCCGTGCTCTGCTCCCATTGCCACTCGTGGTCAGCTACAGGAGTTCCACAAGGCCATGCTGTCCATTAGTTTTAACTTAATTTTTATTATATTGCTTTTAACAAAACAATAATCTGTCTAAAATGATGGGTTCCCCGTCGCTGCGAGACTACAATTCACATCCTTGAAATAAATAGCTATCGAATGATTGCTATTCATTGTGAACCTTTTTGTGTTTCCTCAGTAACACGTATTGGGGAAAACTTTATTATAAGTTTAGTATGGGGTTGGTTTATTGTGTCAGCCATTCTCTTTACTCGCTACCGTAACTCCCCATTGTAGAATTTACCACTCAAAACAAAGACTCAACCTACCTTCTCAACCAAACGTTATTTCCTTCCCCTCCTGCCCTGTGGAAGTCTTCAGGACTGTTTTCAGTATTTCCTCTGCTCCTTAACATTCTTGGAATGTGCATTTTTTCTCAATGACATTCAGTAGCTACTTAGTTGGCTGCAGCAACCTCACTTTGGTTCTCTGACTAAGATCTTCATCTTACTATAAGGTTCTAGCTTTCCTCTTCTTGGTGGTTTCTGGATCCAGATCAGGCAGCGTCAGCATCTACTGGCCCTTAGAGTGCAGATGCTCCTTCTGTCCTGCAGCAGCCAAGATTCTTTCTCTATCTCTCAGGAATATTAAAGTAGGACCTTCATTAGGACAGCTAACACAACCTCTTACTTCAGTGTTGGAGATATCTTCTTTTTCCAGCCATAAAACGAGTGTGACCAAATTCACAATAAGGAAATCACGGCCTTAACCCTTGATTGATGTTGAGGAGAATCAAATCTCTTCATATGCCCTTCGAAGGTGAGCACATGTTCTCAACTACAGCTAATGAATCGCTGGAATATTCGAAAAACAGAAGGGCCCTAGGGTTTTCAGATCCCCTCTAACGCTTCTACCAGAAATGTAAGAAGTTTTCTTCAGCCATCTAATTCAACAGGGACAAAAGCCAGTCACTAGGCAACAATTGTATTTTTGTCTCCTAAGGGGCTTAGGTGTGAGGGGAGGCAAAAAGCCCAGCCACCAATGCTCTACTCTCCAGTCTGCCTTCCCCATAACCTCATTAATAAAGAAGGTCTCATTTATCCCTGAGGAAGGCAGGATAGCAAGCTTTGTGCTGGTCTGGGAACACTTTGATCTGGGTACTGGTCAGACTGGCCTCTAGGGCAATCCAGCAGGCCAGCAGGACTGGTTTGACAGGTTACTGTGTGGGCTGTTTTTTTAGGTCTTGCCTGCACAGTGCTTGTGAAATCTTTTGAATTGAAAAAAAAATCTTTAAAGGGGCTTAGAGCCCGCCCATTAATTTCCTTTACTTACTGGCTGGCTCCCACGTCACTTTACTTTTTTTTTAATGCAGATTTATATAGCGCGAACTCGACCGAAGGTATTGGAGCGCTTTACATGAGCACCGGTTACATTACACAAGGACACATTCAGGCACGGGGAGATTAAGTGATTTGCCCAGAATCACAGGATGTGGACTCGACCCCGAGGCTCGAACCTTGGTTTCCAGCACCAAAGTCGGCAATCAAGCCGACGGACCACATCCTCTCCCCTTTACTTACCATTGGCTGACTCCCACGTCACTCTCGTTTCCTTGCTTCGTTGGAAACAGCGAAATGTTTGTTGACATTATTAATACTGTCAAAGTCCACATACCACCACAAACATTGCCTACAGCAAACACAAATCCATGCAGTTCTCCATAACTTGCAAAAAACCTACAGAGTGCATGTTTACAAATTCAAAACTGCCCCAATGTGTAAACATGAGCTACTTTTTTATCTGTCTAATTCACTAATGGGGGCCACTTTTATTTTGGTGCCTGGGCATATATTCCGTCTCAGTCAGACATGGCTGCCTCCTACTTTTTTCGACCACACTGCCAACTCCCATCTCCGCCATTTTCCTCCACCAACCAGTCTTCTCTGGCGGAAAGACAGCATTCTCCTTTTCAAGTTAAAACAACTAATTCTGAAAGGCGCAATAAAGAGGGTGCCTGACAAGCGAGGGGCACAATGCTAGTATTATTATTACCTGGTGTTAAAGTATGGTAGTAGTTGTCTGCCGCTGCGCAGGGCTTGTGGTCCACCTGCAGATACCAACACAAAGTAAGCACTGCTTATACTGAATCTACCCTGCTGCACAAAATGTTCTCTCATCTTGTGTAAGTAACTTTGACCAAAGTTTTGGCTTAAAGGCTTTTTGAATTTGCCTTCGTCCTTCCATGGACTAGACCTATCTAGTTGCTCATTTCTGCTAGTAACGCCATCAGCGGACTATACTCTTAATTTAGGACTCTTTTGGAAATTTCCTAAACATCATTTATGAACGCATTGGTAGCTGCCAAAGTTCCAAAAATGGTCACTGCCAAACAGGGCTGGCATCAGTGTTGGTGGTTCCCAGTGAAATGAGCTTCGTTGTCACACACCCCCATGAGGCCTTCTCCATGCATTCCTTCACTACCACCCTCCAATGGTGCCCTTCATCCCTCCATAGCCCCTCTTTCACATTTATAATATTTCTTTTAGAACGCTACCTCAGCCGCGGCCCGTGCATGTAAGAGCCTGGGGCGGTGGGGCCGGGTTGGGGGGGGGGAGATTTTGACAGATAATGATGAGGGAAAATTAATGATTTATTTAATTTTCCCTCGTCATCGTCCGTCGAAATCCCCCTCCCCCCCACCCCACCGCTCTTACCTGCACGGGCCACGGCTACTGAAGAGTACTCATACTAATTCAGAGTGTCATAGAGCCTTACATCACTTATATAGTATACAGAGGTGATGAATTATATAAGTGTGTAAATCAATGTATGTGAAATGTTACATAAGAATTTGAGGGCTACAAGAAGTAGGGGCCACCCATATTGATAGGTATTATATGTTAAGAGGGCTTGGTCTGGAGAAAGACAAACTCAGAATTTAAAATGTAACCCAGTATTTGGGATTGTTCATACTAATAAGAATTTATTACTACTCAAAGAAATCATTTTATCAACCTTAGATTAACAAAAGCTGGAGGAAAAAGACAATAAGGTTCTAAACTTATGCCTTGCCGTTTGCATGGACCCCTTTGATGCTGGTACATAGATCACTGTCAGATATTAAATGGACTGTGACTTATGAACTGCAAGTTGCTAAAGGATCTCTGCGACAAAAGCAGTAACCCACAGAGCTATCAAAATAAAATACAACTCAATGATCTGCTTGTTACACGTTATGCTTTGCAACAGGCAAATAAACTCTCTGCTACTTTAGGATGAGCCAAAACTGTAACTAGACAAACCACAAGTCTCTCTAGCAAGTACATGAACCACAAGAGTTTTCTTGTCATTATTATCACCCCCTGAAAATTGCTGGGCATAGAAAGACCTCTGCAGGCTGCCCTTGTCTCCCAGACATGTCTGCACTGACCTCCCCTCCTGTCATACGGCGCCCCCTAAAGTTTGACGCCCAATGCAGCAGCACCAGTTGCATCCCCCTAAAGCCGGCACTGCTGTCAGAATTTGGAACTCCTTTTCATTTCTGTGCATCCGATTACAAATCATTTGATCTGTAGGAAATCTCCTAAAACTTGGCCATTACCACCTGCTTTTTCCAGCAGGAGCAAATCTAAGGACAGCTACACTATTCACAGACTATCCACTTACTCTTCAGCTAGGCCAATACTGAATGTCATAGCTGCCTCCTCCACAACAATATATATTGTTTCTGAATATTTCTGTGCATAGGACTAGAGGGACTGGGACATGATCAAGTTACTCACCACAGAAACTAATGTAAGACTGCCCCCCCCCCTTCAGTCATACAATTCACTCTCTGCCCTTTCAACTCCTTCACTTCCATAAAATGCACTCCATGTAGAAAGGGTCATGGGACTGGTGTGCCGTAGGCTGCATTGGTGAATGGAGGTGAGTGAGTCTTTTCTACAGACTAGGCTTGTGTTTTTAAAGTGTGCTAATGTACTATCAGCATCATCCATGGATAGTGGGCATCCTGAGGGCATAGTGAAGAAGCGGAAAGACTAAGAATAACATATTTGCCATGCTGAAAACCTTGCAGTGCATAGGGTGTGGTGGGATTCCAGAAAGTTTCATTTGAGATTCCCTGAACCGAAGGACTAGGGAAAGATGCTCCACTATAGGGGTTTCAACCAATCCCTTTCCTATTGTAATTTTATAGTTTTATCCAAATTCACTGGTTCTTCCTGTTGCATCTTCTCACCACACATTTATGGATTAACTGAATGTAGTCCGGAGGCCTCCTGTCTCTAGCTAGGATCTTTTTTTTGCCTATTGCCAGCTACAGAAGACCTACCACATACCACGCTATAATTAAAAAACCTAAAACCCAGAATCCTGTGCATCTAACCTGGAACTGGTTGGGTATCTTCAGTCAATAATGAATGATAATTCAATGGCTAGGTGAGAATCAACCAGAAAAAGAATACAGGAGTAGGGGATAGATGTATCAAAGGGTTTTACTCATTCTGTGTATGGGAAAATGTGTTCGTACATATGGCCCTAAATGCATTGTTCCTTTCATCATGCTTTGGACAGGAAAGTAAACTAATTGCTGTGGGCAGTTAATTATATTTCTCTTAACTTTCACTTAGCTCATTTGCTCTGGCAGGACACTTTGGCCTATGGAGCTGAGCAAGAGAGACTCATTTCTAAACAAAGTGGCAGAAAGGTAGTGTGGCTGCTTGCTCCATGCGCTCCCACAGGTAAGAGCTTTCTCTTGACTGAATGTGGTTTTTATTGCCTTAGGGTATAAACCCTTCCAAATAAACAAATACAATGGACGGAGGGTCCTAGGGAGACGTTTAAGAGACCTGCAAAGGATTATATCCCCAAACTTATCAATACAATACAGCACAAATCCTTGGGTCTAAGTCATCTGAACAAACCTAACAAACACAAAGGCACTACCACACAACCTACCCGGGGGAAAGATCCCTTCAGGAGAAAATCCCTCACCCACCTATGGTGGCATGCTTCATCATTTGGGATTCTCCTCCCAGAGGAAACACCTAGTTCCTCTGAGGGCTACAACCCCCTCGCTGAGAGAGAGGAGCTCAGGGATGTTTTACAACTACTCTAGTTGGATCTGCTAGATCCTCCAAATGAGACTGCTAGTGTGAGTGGGGACGCAACGCAAAGAAAATTTTTTGTTGTTAAAGTAAGTGAAGTGAATATTAAAACTGGCTAGAGAGAACCAAGCAAAAGGCTTTAATCAGGGGTGCTCACTGTCAGGGTTAAAAAACAGTGCACCTGCGGTATGGATTTAAACCGCACGTGTCAGGTGGAAAATTATGGTCGACATGTTTCAGCCAAAAGGCCCCCAATTCGGACCAGGCTTTCCTCAGGACCACTAGAATGCTGCTGCTAAGTGAATTGTGTGACACAAAATGAAAACTACAAGTTAAACACCCAGAACCAGAAATACTTGCGGTTCCTGTTCAGTAGAAGGTACCCGTACCTAGTGAAAATAAAATAAAAAACAATGTAGGCCTTTGAACAAAAAAAACACACAAAAGACATTTCAGATAACAAGGCAGGTAAAGAAGGACCCCAGTATCTCCTCCTGCATATTGCACCACAAAAATGTCAGCACGAAAACAGTGTCATGCTTACCCGTAACGACTGGGTACGTTGCAAACCTCAACCTGGCAACAGCTCAGAGGGGAGGCACCGCTCTACGGAGGAACAATATGTACAGTGTGCTAATGTTACTAGAAACACACAAAGAATCAACAAACGCACTAGCGCGGTTAAAGCTTATAAATACCAAATCTAGTCATAAGAGCACCAGACTCAATTTGAATCGCAATATGTATACAATGATACCACATGTCCCCTTGTGAAATTTAAACAGGGTACACTAGTGTGTATCATAGTCTATGATGTATTAAAAACTAAAGACAGCCTCTGTACAGTGTTGATCATAGAAGAGAACCAAACCATCAAATGGAACAAAACTCATTCTATAGGGAAGAAGAACACCTATTATATCTCACATAGGAAGCGAACAAACCTAGTGTATTACTCAGGCATACAATTATACGGCTGCCAGATTACTAAGAAAAGACCAAGTTACAACTTAGCCTCTGGCCTACACGTATTATATTTTCAATTTTTAATGGTGTCTAGGATATCTAAGAGACACGAGGCAAAAACATGTCAGTTAAGGACTGCATAATAGTGAAAGGCAAACGCTAAAGAGCCCGACGCTCATAGTGCCTCTGCGCTACCATTGCCTACCACATAAATTCAAAGTAGAATGAAGGGGCACTAGCTCCTACGGCAGAAAAAACGCATATAAAGAAAGTATATGTAGCAAAAACCACATCCAATAATCCAAGAGCAACCAACAAGTCACTTACCTCTCCGTCGGTCCACCTGACACGTGCGGTTTAAATCCATACCGCAGGTGCACTGTTTTTTAACCCCGACAGTGAGCACTCCTGATTAAAGCCTTTTGCTTGGTTCTCTCTAGCCAGTTTTAATATTCACTTCACTTACTTTAACAAAAATGTTTTCTTTGCGTTGCGTATAAACCCTTCCAACCTATTACCAGGGCCGGACTGGGAACCGAAACCGGCCCTGGCAAACTGCTCGGCCCGCCCCCGGAGGGGGGTGGCGGGGGTTGCGGCCGAGCTGTTTGCCTGGGCCGGTTTCGGACGATTTTGTTACAGGGGGCCAATATTGCCGGCCTCTGGTAACAAAAACGGCCCCCAGGGGCCCAAAACCGGCCCCCACCCTGACGGCCCACTGGGGAAATTCCCGGTGCCCGCTACGGCCAGTCCGGCCCTGCCTATTACCTCTAGCAACACAAGGATGTTAGGGGGTCATTACGATGGCGGGCAGACTTGAGTCCGCCCGCCACTGTAGCAGTGCCTGGGACCGCCCGCCTGCCACGCGGCGGTCCCGCACGTCAGATTACGATGCGGCCGCCACCGCGGCGGTCGCATCGTGCTTGGTTAACATTGTGGCTGGTGCTGCTGGCTGCAGCACCTGCCGCAATGCTAAACATGCAGGTCGTGCTTTTCACTGCAATACGTGGCAGGCACCACATGGTGCCTGCCACATAGTGCAGTGAAATGTATGGGGGTACCATGGGTACCCCCACAGTGCACCACACCCCCACCCCCCAACACAGGGGGGGCCCCGCAACGGGCCCCCGAATGCATTCTCCGCCAGCCTTTCAATGGCGGTTTACTCGCCACGGAAAGGCTGGCTGCGGCCAGCATCATAATATGGCGGACGGTGCCTGCCAGGCACCGCCACCATTTTACACATGCTGACCGCTCCGCCAGGCAATCGGAATGATTGCCTGTGGCGGACCGGTGGCGGGCGGTCTTTATGACCGCCACAGTACTGGAACGATTCCCCCCGCCATCGTAATATGGCAGGGGGAAAATTGCTGTCCGATGGCGGAGGGCCCGCCACCGCACGGTTGGCGGTGGCGGGCCTTCCGCCATCGTAATCACCCCCTTAGTTTGGAAAGACAGTCCAAAGACCGATATACTATGTTGCCTTAGGAGAAAGGGTTGTGAACAACATACCACTCACGCTTAACTAAACCGTTGTGTTTTTTGAGAGAAATAGGAAATTTACATCCCAATGATGCTTCCTTTATCAGAGAAAGAAAATACCTTCTAATCTACATGCTTGTAATTAGTACTCTTAGATTCCGCATGGACAGGACTAGGTGCTATATGTACGAACATTTCATTTGCAAAAAGTGGTCACAAATTGCACACCAACTTCCTGCAAATGAAATCAGATTTTGCAAACCGGCCCAAGCACTAATAGATAATTTTTCAAAATAAGGATTCATAATGGGTTGTAATGTGACCTATTCAATAATATGCATGAAGTAGGATGCAAATTGCAATCCACTCCGATTGGAGGCCATCACATTGATGGTGACCTGCTTATTTATTTATTTAAAGAGTTTTGTATAGCGCTGGCTAGACCCGAAGGTATCAGAGCGCTTTACATAAGGTTCCACATAGTTGCAAACATACATCAGTTACAAGTTACCAAATATACCAGTAAAAACTTTTAAGGAGGGTGGAAGAAAAGGAAAATGGAGTGTGTCAGCAGACCATCATGTTTGTCGTTTCCTTTAAAGTAAACTTTTTTTTTTTTTTTTTAATGTAGCCTGTTTTCCTTGGAGGTTAAAAGATTTGTTTAAGAGTTGGTAGTGGTCCTCTGGACCACCTCCTACTCCCAAACAAACATTTCTCACATTCACAAAGGGGAAGGAGTCCCAAAGGTTCACCTCATCCTTTGACAAATTGGTAACTTTTCAATGATTTGTGATTTGAATTGCGGTCACACCTCATGGATACATTGCATAGTGAATTACAACTTGGAAAGATGCTCTAAACACATCCCTTCCAAATTGTGATTCGATATCTATTTCTAAACACATTTTCTGTTTTTGTAACCCTTTGCCAAATTGCGAAATGAGTTTAGTACATACCCAAAAAAATGTGCAGTCACAACCCTTGTGATTTTGCGAATTGCAAGGTTTGCGGCAACAAAATGGATTAGTGTTTCCTGCCCTCGAACCTTCTGCAGTGCATAAATGTTTTTTGCACTCGCGGCCAACATTTCTCGCGGGTGGGGGGCGGCGCGAGGGGTCGCGGGTGGGGGAGAGATTCGCGGGGGTCGTGGGTAAATTTAAAAAAAAATGCAAATTAAACTTACCTTCCATTCCGCCGGGTCTCGCGTTTTCTCAGCTCCTGCTTCCAACAGGAAGCAGGCAGCCAGGCTCCCTCCGGACCCGCCCCTAAGCCAATCACAACGCTGCAAGCAGCGTTGTGATTGGTCGGGACGCTGCCCAGCCAGGGGGTAATGGGATGGCCATGTTCTCCATGTAGGCTGCTATGCAGCCTGCATGGAGAAAGGGCAGAGTGCGCATGACTGGTTTGGGTGGCCCCAGAGGGCCGACCAAACGGTCTTTGTGCATTCAGGAGTGTGCAAACCACTCATCCCTTGCCCTGCTCAAAGAGCAGAGCAGCCCCGCTCAGCCGCAATGCACAAACAAAACATAAAATGGTAATAACTTTTAGTTATTACCATTTTATGTTTTGGCTTTCTCGCACTGCGAGAAAGCTGTGGGGCGACGCTCCTCCGCCCTAGTGGAGCTGCCGCCCCTGGGTTTTTGTCATGTTTAGTAGGTCAATGCTTGACAGGTTGCTTGCCTCCAAGCCATCTATAGTCTTTTACATTGTTTTGTTGCTTACATCATCGAAACTAATTCACTCCGAGCATTCCTCAATCTTCGGGATCACATGCCCATGCCATTCGGGCTAAAGTTGCCTCAGTGATCTGCTAGGGAAAGCCATGTAGGGCACCCCTTTGGGCAAAGCCCGATGCCTTCTGTTAAATACCGTGTAGTGGATACAAGTTGCTGATACCATGTCGGATTTGGTCAAACCTTTGATAAGATAACTTCCACCCCTCCTTAGGCGGTTTAGCACTATTCAGTCTATTTGTATCTCCTATTTTATTAGTCCCTCACGTGCACAACCATGAGTAAAAGAGCCAGAGGTTCAGTGGGTATAGGAGGGCCTCATGTTCGTGCTAAGGCATAGACTTTGTCCTTGGAAATCATGGCGATTTCACGTCCCGGGCGTACAACGACTTCAAGAACAATTTGGTTTTCTTTTTGTCGCCATCTGATATGGCGTGTCTTGGAAGCAGAAATGTGGGCAAAGTTCGCCCGTGTCAGCAGAAATGGGAATGCGTTATCTGCGGGCTGCTTTCTGCACGGCCCTCATCAGCTGCTCCCTGCTGAGGCAGCACTGCTAGCAACAAGCACCAGTTGTTTTATGATGGCGGGTGAGGCGAGAGTAAGGGGATTCTATAGTTATTCGGGGTCCGGCTGCACAGAAGGAACGGGTTAAAGCATTACCGATCAGAAAGTCAGAAAGAGAGAGAGAAAATGAAAGAGGAGGCAGGAGAGAGAGAGAAAGAGTGAGTGAAAGATTATGTACAATGATTTAGTGATAATGCACAATGAAAGGACCGAATTTGGCACATACCTGGTACTTATTGAGGCAACAACCCAAGTGAATTTTAGTCACTGAAAATCCAAGGTTGAAGATGTAGCCGGAATGGGAAGGGTGGTGTGCAGTGTGGGCTGCTATGTTGAATGTTTGCAACAGGACCAGTATGACCTGAGGGCCAGCTGTCCTGTATGAGGCCTGAACCTCAGTGAAGATAGATCTGTGCTGTGAGGTGTACGTTTGTCATATACGTCACCTGAGAGAACGCTCTGCTATCTAACATCCGAACCTGTGTACCCCGTAATATATCTCTGCTGTCTAAATCAACTAAAAAAATAAGCACATTTTCCCTTTTGTGCTCTCACTTCTCAACCACTAGTCAACAAGTCACTCAGAATGCACTGAACAAATCTCCTTCTTTATATTTGTTAATCGTCAATTAAACCAATAATTATGGCTGTCTCCTTCATAAAAATTTATATTTATTACAATAATTAATAAATATCATTCAACACAATAAGGTAAAAAGTAACCATGCTCATGTTCAGTCTAGACAGTGAAAACTTGAATTTTCTCTATGTAACAATGTGCAGTGTTCATTTATAATCCTCACACAAGCAATCCTTGCTTTGTCTATATCCACAGTATATCGTTAGTTATAAACATATGCAGATCATTGCAAACAGATATAATATATTATCTCTGCTGTGTGACGCCTAAGCCTGTAAGTAATGTTTTTCCAGTGGATGGATAGCTCTGATGCCTAAAGCCAGAACATTTAGCTCTGTATTACGTATGTATTAGTTTTGATGTGTGAGGCAATGGACCGATAATTATGCGTCATCTTATGCTGTTAGTTATTGTAATCTTATGCTGTTAGTTATTGTAAAAAATATCTTAGGATGCAAGAATCCACTAACTTATTTTGTCTTTCAACAGTACCAATGCTCTGAGTTCTTAGAACCCCCATTTAATAATTCTGTGATTGTCCATGAGAGGGGTCTGTGATCAAATTGTAATGAAGCCAGCAAGGGTAAAGAAGAGGTAAAGTAAGGGTGCAAGGGTAAAGAAGAGGCGTTTCTGTACTTGCATCTGAATAGGAGGGGATGACGCTTTAAGCCAATTGTATTGAGAAACTATGTGTAAAACCACACTAAAAGTAAACCAAATAGGAAGAAATCACACATTCAACCAGGTGTAACAAAAGGCAGACATTCCAAGGGTCTCAACTGAAAGTGGTGGGGGGCGTCTTTTGTCACTATCAGGACCAGGGATGGGTGATATTGGCTGACCCAAAAAATCTGGACAATGTGGAGTGGAGTTCATGTTCCCCAATAAGCATATGTCTTTGATGGATATGGCCCACCCTCGATACTGTTGTGATGTAGATGATGATCTTCATATATATGTTTTTGCTTGCTTGGGCGGCCTTGTCGCTTAGGTTAGACTCTCTTCTTGAAGTTGCCCTCCACGTAGGTCTCAGCACTCTCAGTACGCTGAGCGGAGTGCTTGTCTTTCAAGTCAAAGCAGCTCCTCTCTAGCAGGACTGTCCTGCAGCTTGTCCCCTACACAAGGCAGAACAGAAGGTCTTCTCTTACGTCCTAGGCTTGGCCCTGGAAAACAACTGGAATGTCTCAGGGAGTGTGGCCTGATGCCGATGGAGTGAGCAGTGTTGCTCGGAGCGCCGCTCTGCCGACCTGCGCCATCCTGATTACATATGACCAGCTCTGGAGCTCTATCTATCCCCTCTACCTGAACTAGTCACTGCGGCAACCGTAGTCGCTACAAGATTCCAGGAGTAGAGGTGATACTGCTGCCGGAGAGCGGAGTGGGCCCGCACGGCCTCACAGCAAAATGGCGGCACCTGCTCGGATTGGCCGTACCTAGCGCTGCTGAGGACGAGGGTCTTCGGCGGAGGACGGCCGAGGGATATGGACATCGTGCTGGCCCTGGAGGACCAAGTGTTCTTACATGAGATCAGGGGCCATATTACAACATACTTTGCGGATAATGCACATTCCACTGACTCCAGGGTAACGGAATGGGAGGCCTTTAAGGCAGTAATCGGGGGACGGTGCGTGGCAGCGTCCATTGGGGTACGGCGAACACTGCTCACAGATGTTGAAAGGGCAGACCGAGTGTTGAGGGAGATTGAACTTAGGCGCCCGGACCACCCCAAACTACGCCAGGAGTTACTGGAGGCGAAGGAAGAGGTAGCTGCGCAAGAGGAACGGTTGAGGTGTTTTGACTTTAAAGCGTACACAGATAGGACCCATGCTGAGAGGGATAAGGCGAGCAGACTGTTGGCATGGCTTGCCAACCCCACTCGAAGGGGGAATACCATAATCGAAATAGCATACCCGGCAGGGCGCCCATTATACAGGCAAGATGCCATAAACAATAGGTTTCATAAATACTATGAACAGCTATACAAGAACTCTTGACCTAGGAGGGAATGGGAGCTAGAAGAGTACTTGTCGGAGCTTCCTCTCCACACCTTATCAGTGGAGGACGCAGACCAGCTAGGGGCAGAAATATCGGAACATGAAATCAGAGTGGCCATTAAAGAGCTGGCGAGAGGGAAAACCCCGGGCACAGACGGGCTCCCTAAGGAGTTTTATGCAGCGTATGTGGAGGAATTAGCCCCTAGGCTAGTAGAGATGTATGCAGAGGCTGGGGAGAGAGGTCAACTACCAAACACCACTCGGGAAGCGGTGGTAATTCCACTGCTTAAGCCTGATAAGTCTCCCCTGGAATGTACGGCGTACCGACCCACGTCGATGCTGAATCTCGACTTCAAGATCCTGAGTAAGCTATTGGCAACGAGGTTACTCCCACATATGACGTCTCTGGTGCACCAGGACCAGGCGGGTTTCATCCCAAGCAGAAATATGACCCTGAACATACGCCGTCTACTTTCCATCATAGAGCTAGGTGCTGTAGAAGAGCGGGAGGGTGCGATATTTGCAATAGATATAGAGAAGGCCTTTGATAGCCTTGAATGGGGGTTCCTCTACGCCGTCCTAGCAAAAATGAGGGTCGGGCAGGGATTTATACGGTGGGTGCGACTGCTGTATGCTGGCCCGGTGGCGAGGGTCCGCACGGGACGCACGATATCTGAGCAGTACCGGGTAGAGAGGGGCTCACGACAGGGTTGTCCCCTCTCCCCATTGCTGTTTGCACTGGCCGTAGAGCCACTAGCGTGTAGGGCACGGTCCGGGGGAGGGTACAGAGGCCTCCAGTTAGGAGGGCAACGGCACTACATAGCACTGTATGCTGACTATCTTCTGCTCTTCCTAAAAACGCGGAGGGGGAGCTGCGAGGGGCGAAGAATATGATGAAAGAGTTTGGCGCATTATCGGGGCTGCGTGTTAACTGGCAGAAGTCCCTGCTGTTCCCAATGGAGGCGGGCACGCCGCCGCCAAAGGGCCTAGGTGAGCTGCACTGGGAACCCCGATGCTTTCGGTATCTGGGGTGAAGGTTTTTCACTCCATGGCGGATGTGCAAGAGGAAATGTAGGGGGTGAACTGAGGTCGCTCAAGGACAACATGACATTCTGAGGAAAACTCCCCCTCTCGGTGGCGGGCCGGATTTCCCTACTAAAAATGGTGGCTCTCCCAAAGGTTATTATACTTCTTTACCACACTACCGGTGTGGATACCGGGGGCATGGTACCGAGAACTGGACTCCTGCATCTCTGCATGTATATGGGGGACGGGCAGAAGGAGGGTAGCCCTAACCACGTTAAAAAGGACACAGTCAGAAGGGGGCCTCGCCGTGCCTGACATGGAGGCATATTACTTGGAAGGGCAATTACAGAGATTCACGCAGTGGGTGGCAGGGAGTCTGACACCGGACAGGGGGACGCCTCCCTTCACCCCGGATAGGCTGAATGTGTTCCGCACCCTGATGGAGACTGTGAAGACACAGCAGGTCCAAAGCAACGAACACAAAGTGATACGCTGATGCTGGGGCAGGTGTCTACAGAAGACTAGGAAACGACGCCCATACTCACCAGAATTACCACTGGCACTTCTGGGGGCACTCCCACATGGGGAACAATGGAGGGGGATAGAAGATTGGGAACAGGCCGGAGCCTCGAGAGTGGGAGACCTATACCGGGACGGGGAGCTACTCCCCTTTGAAGAGTTCAGTACAGACTGGGACATCCCACAGGGACACTTTCTACTCTATGGGGCAATCACGGGGGCAATACGGCGACCCTGGGGCACGGGCACGACTGAGCCACCACGACATGCCACCTGCGAGTACTTAGGCCTGGCAGGGGGGACCATAAAAGCTGTCACATGCCTATACAGGGCCATAGGGCGGGACTCTGTACAGCCGCTAGACAGGTTGAGGAATCAGTGGGTGGAAGACATAGGCAGACCACTAGAAGACAAGGACTGGGAGAACATTCTATTACGCACAACTAAAGTTTCCAGAAACGCTCCTTCAGTCTAATTAGTTTTTACATGCTGCACCGAGCGTACATAACACCGGAACGCATCAACCGGTTCTTTCACTGAGAGGATGCTGAATGCCCGAGGTGTAGAGAACGAGGGGCGAACTACATTCATATGATATGGAGCTGCCAGTCCCTGACGCAATATTGGCAGGAAGTAGCAAGGGAGACGGCTAAGATAACAGAACGGATAGTCCCATGCACACCAGAACATATCCTACTCAACCTGTTCCCCCATACAGCTAAGACTAAGGTCACTGATAAGTTTCAGGACCTCGCCTTCATACTGGCGAAGCAGGAAATTACTAGTAGATGGAAGGCACCGAATGGCCCCAGCATACATAGGTGGAAGCGAGAGTTGGAGAAATGGGCGGGGTGCGAGGGCAGAATCTTGCTCAGAAATGCCAGAAGGAGCCTGGGCAGGTTGGAGAGGGCACATGCATGGGAGGTACTGATGGAAGAAAGGAGGGGCAACGATCCTGGTTCTGAAGCCACCACCCCTGAAGGACCATCACGACAGGAAAGTCCCCGGAGGCAGAATCAGGAGGGGGGAATGGAGCAGGTACCAGGGGATGAGGACCCTTAGAAGCCTATGAACTGAGGGGGGATAGAACCGGAAGAGAGCGACCGAATGGCAAAGAAATACACAACAAGGGATACCAGAGGTGATCAAAAGTGCTCATCCTGCAACCATAGGAGACAGCAGTGCCTGGGGAGGGTGGGGGGTAGTTGGGTTTAAGGTTTAGTGGGGAGGGGGGAAGGGAGGGGGATTGAATATGAACGTGACTGGGAGTCCGCACTACAGTGTTAGAGGCAATAATAATGCAAGTGTAATTGATATGTGGAGGGGATGAGTACTAAGGGATAAACTGAGATTGCAAAATGATAACCAGTAAAGATGTTACAGTGCTGAGAGAGACACATGTAAGACACATGTAAAAGGCAATAAAGTTTGTTTACAAAACAAATGGACATCGTGCTGCCCTGATTGGGCACTCAGGTGCAGCTGTGCCCGCTGACGCTGTGGCGCTCTGATTCGGAGCCGAAACTGGATCCTGTGCAGTGGCATGAGAAGCGCTGCGGCAGAGTAGTGCGTGTTGCTTTGGAGCCTGGACGCGGACGGTGCGCTGCCTAAGGAACGGAGGGCTAGAACGCAAAAGACACACAGTTGATGGATGGAATGCAGAACAAATCAAAACATTCACCCCCAGTGAAGAGATCTGGGTTAAATCCATCATTCTTTTGTTCACCATGCCACCCCAGTTTAGACCTGGCCATATGCAAATCAGTCTTGACCCTGTGCCTCATGGTAACAGTCCAGCCCGAACTGCCAAGCCAGGTCATCCCCGGACCGGAAACAAGCATCCTAGGACTGGTTTCGGGGTTTCACCCCATATCAGCCAGGATAGCTTGAATCCAGTGGCACAGTGAACCCGGGACAGGCTGGGGCAGAGCGGTGCCACTCTTCTGTTGATGGAACCGGGATAGTGCGGCACCCACAGTGCCCGAGGCGATTTATGATCCCCGCGGGCTGGTAACCCGATGGGGGGTTTGGAGAAGCCCTGCGGCGGGGCCCGCGAGGAGGCACTTGCGCCGAGAACCTTGCCCGCGGCGTCGATATTTGAACTTGTTACCCTACCGCCGCTAGGTGAGACACTTTTGCCAATTGTACCCCATTGCACCTTATTTGCGGCTCATGCTGACTGTGGAACTGCCTTGCTGGCGGAGTTGGAATGGAAGGCCTCTGCCCTGTGACCTTGAGAGAGAAGTGACTGGCTCTATACTGATTATATACTGGAGCGTGGTAGTGATGCACTGAGTGACGCTAACCTACCCTTGGGAACCATGGGCAAACCCTCCAGCAAGCGCGACTAGGATCCCGAGAGCGGAGCGGGCCCGCCGGACAAGACAGAGTGCTTCACGGCCCGAGGAGCCGCCAAAGGACCTCACACTACAAGATATCCTTCAAGCCATAACGACCTCCCACGAAATGCTAGAATCCAAAATAGATGCTATTAACGTCGACCTGAGTCTCCTACAACACAATCACAAGCGACTTGCTGAGAGAGTAACTAAGAATGAGAGAACGCTGGAAGAGCTCCCACCTTAGATTACTGTATTGAAGGAGCAATTGACGACGGTTCAGAAGAAGGTCCGGACTCTTAAACTGAGGGTGGAGGATTCAGAAAATAACTCCTGTCGCAATAATATCCGAGTAGTGGGGCTGCCTGAGAAGGTGGAGGGTGCCAATATGCTGGCTTTTCTTGAGAACTGGCTGCGTCCAGAGGTTGCGACTGAGGGCCTCTCTGCCTTCTTTGCACTTGAGAGGGCACACCGAGTCCCTTCGGGACCGCCTCGGCCCGAGGCTCCACTGAGACCAGTGGCTAGATTACTATATAATAAAGATCGCGATCATTTCCTGGTGCAAACCTGACAAAAGGAAGAACTGCGGGTTGATAATGCTGTGGTGTGGATTTTCCCTGACTACAGAGAGAGAGAGCGAGAGCATCGTTCCAGGCGGCTAAGGAAAAACAGCGAACACGCCACACTGGAACTAGGCATAAAAGCTTACGGCGCGGCCCTTCTGCCCCCTTGCAGGCTGAAGTTCAGCTCGGAAAGCGGTGAGCAATGGAAGTGGTGGCAACGATGAGTGGAAGGGGGACGAGATCTCCGTCACCGGAACTTCGTCCTACTGCGCAAGATTTGGAATCCGATCACTGCTCCAATGCTTCAGAGGACCCGAGCCTAGAACTACCCAAGGTGATGCCGAAATCGGCAGATGTCATCATCTGAACTATACGAGACACTGGTAATGTGTTGGGAGCTCAGAATGATACAGTGATTTCTTTGTTTCGCATAGGGGGCGCCAGAGTACTGTACAAGACATTGAACAACGAGCTAGGTTTCTAACATTATTCGGAATACCCTGGGTGGGAGTTTGATTGCTGGTTGAGCTCATTGACCACCTTCCCTACTAGTATATAGCGTGGAGGAACTCTCACGACGAATTTTGTTTATTACATGGTTTGGATGGGTGGTTTTGGTCTACTTGTCCTGGGGAGGGGGAGTTGGTACATTGGGTTTTGTTTAAGAGGTTGGGAGTTAATGAGTCATGCACCATTGTACAATATGCTTGTGCTATATATAGGAGGGCTCCAAGGTGGGAGATTTAGGTGGAGGCAAAGCAGTAGTAGCTTCTTTCCAGGGACCACTTATGACAGAACAGATAAAATATAAATGTTTGTCTTTGAACATCTGGGGAATGCACACTATGTTGAAGCGCTACAAAGTGTTCTCCAATTTGAACAGGAGAGGGGCCCAAATAGCACTGTTGCAAGAGACACATTTGACAGACAGGGAGGGTATTGCATTACAGCGTCGATGGAGAGGTCAGGCATATTACACAGCATTTTCGGCCTATGCCAGGGGTGGTCCTAATCTGGATCAGAGCGGGAGTGCCTTTTCAGGTGGTATACAAATTAGTGGACCCGGAGGGTAGATTTGTAGTTGTGCGAGTGCGACTTGACGGGCGTGACAAAACTATAGTAAATATATATGCCCGAACGCTGAGCAGAACACG
Source organism: Calotriton arnoldi (assembly GCA_963921515.1). Classification (NCBI taxonomy): domain Eukaryota; kingdom Metazoa; phylum Chordata; class Amphibia; order Caudata; family Salamandridae; genus Calotriton; species Calotriton arnoldi. The sequence continues at coordinate 577,051 of CAWUFW010009826.1, forward strand.
TTCTTGGGGGCCCTGTCGAGACAGCTAGCACCATACCTGACCACTTCAACCATAATAGGAGGGGATTTTAATTGCGTATCTGATGTCCACCTAGACAGCTCGCACCCTCCCCTTCCCGATTCCCAGACAGTTCGTACGTCCAGAGCGTTCAGAGGTTAGCAGCAACAGTGGGGACTCATTGCTACATGGAGACGGTTACATCCAATGGGGCGGTATTACTCTTTCTTCTCTGGCCTACATGAGGTGCATGTTTGGCTAGATCCGTTTCTCTGCACGCCAGATGTCCATGGCTTGATACGCTCTATTGAGTACCTCTCCCGCACTATATCGGATCATAATCATGTCTTAACACATTTACAGTGGGCCCTTAATTCCGACATGGAGGCTTAAGCCTGAGTCGCTGGAAGATCAGGTCTTCTGTGAGAGAATTCGAACCGAAATAACAGAGTATTTCCATGATAACATGACTACGGCTTTCTCCCGCTGTTAGAGGGGGCCGCCTTTAAGGCTGTTCTCCGGGGGTACTGCTTGGCTGAGTCGAACGGTATTCGACACACATTACTGGGGGAAGTCCATGTTGCTGAATGAAGTCTTCGGTATGTAGAGCTACAGCGAGCGGGACACCCTGAGTTACAGCCAAAACTCCTAGAGGCTAAAGAGGAGGTAGCAGTGCAGGTAGAATGCCTTAGATGTTTTGATTATAAACAATATATGGCTAGAACACATGCTGAACGGAATAAGTCTGGTTCCCTGCTAGCTTGGTTGGCCAACCCAGATAAGCATAGCTCGACTATAGTGGAATAAGATGATGAGAGAGGTAACAGAATATACACACAAGAAGGAATTAATTACATATTTGCCAGATGCTATTCAACCCTCTGCACTAGTTCCGCCTTGCAAGGTATTGCGGTGATGCACACATATCTAGACGCCCTGCCTTTGCCACGGCTTGAGGAGGAAGCAGCGAGAGACCTTGGTGAAGACATTACTCCGCAGGACCGAAATTCTGCCATCAAGCATATGCAAAAACAACAGTTGATGGACAGAATGCAGAACAATGTCATACATTCACCCCAGTACAGAGATCTGGGCCTAAATCCATCGTTTTTTTGCTCAGCCAGAAACCGGTCCCAGGATGCTTGTTTCCAGTCCAGGGAAGACATGGCTTGGCAGTTCGGGCTGGACTGTTCCCATGAGGCACAGGGTCAGACTGATTTGCATATGGCCATGTCTGAACTGGGGTGGCGGAGTGAGCTAAAGAATGATGATGGATTAAACCCAGATCAGTTGACTGGGGGTGAGTGCTTGCAATGTTCAACACTCCGTCCATCATCCCCTTTGGTTTTGCTATGTTCGCCCTAAGTTGGCAGGGTATGCCCAGACGTGGGTCCCTTGCTCACTTTGCCACTGGATTCAAGATAGCCTGGCTGATGATGGCTGTAAGCCAGAAACCGGTCCCAGGATGCTTGTTTCCGGTCCAGGGAAGACATGTCTTGGCAGTTCGGGCTGGACTGTTCCCATGAGGCACAGGGTCAGACTGATTTGCATATGGCCATGTCTGAACTGGGGTGGCGGAGTGAGCTAAAGAATGATGATGGATTAAACCCAGATCAGTTGACTGGGGGTGAGTGCTTGCAATGTTCAACACTCCGTCCATCATCCCCTTTGGTTTTGCTATGTTCGCCCTAAGTTGGCAGGGTATGCCCAGATGTGGGTCCCTTGCTCAGTTTGCCACTGGATTCATGATAGCCTGGCTGATGACGGCTGTAAACAAAAGACACACAATTGATGGACGGAATGCAGAACAAATCAAAACATTCACCCCCAGTCAAGAGATCTGGGTTAAATCTATCATTCTTTTGCTCACCATGCCACCCCAGTTTAGACCTGGCCATATGCAAATTAGTCTTGACCCTGTGCCTCATGGGAACAGTCCAGCCTGAACTGCCAAGCCAGGTCCTCCCTGGACCGAAAACAAGCATCCTAGGACCGGTTTCGGGGTTTCACCACTCTTCAGCCAGGATAGCTTGATTCCAGTGGCACAGTGAGCCCAGGACCCACGTCTGGGCATACCTGGCGCACTTAGGGCGAGAAAACAAAAGACACACAATTGATGGACGGAATGCAGAACAAATCAAAACATTCACCCCCAGTCAAGAGATCTGGGTTAAATCCATCATTCTTTTGCTCACCATGCCACTCCAGTTTAGACCTGGCCATATGCAAATCAGTCTTGACCCTGTGCCTCATGGGAACAGTCCAGCCTGAACTGCCAAGCCAGGTCCTCCCTGGACCGGAAACAAGCATCCTAGGACCGGTTTCGGGGTTTCACCCCTCTTCAGCCAGGATAGCTTGATTCCAGTGGCACAGTGAGCCCAGGACCCACGTCTGGGCATACCAGGCGCACTTAGGGCGAGAAAACAAAAGACACACAATTGATGGACGGAATGCAGAACAAATCAAAACATTCACCCCGAGTCAAGAGATCTGGGTTAAATCCATCATTCTTTTGCTCACCATGCCACCCCAGTTTAGACCTGGCCATATGCAAATCAGTCTTGACCCTGTGCCTCATGGGAACAGTCCAGCCTGAACTGCCAAGCCAGGTCCTCCCTGGACCGGGAAACAAGCATCCTAGGACCGGTTTCGGGGTTTCACCCCTCTTCAGCCAGGATAGCTTGATTCCAGTGGCACAGTGAGCCCAGGACCCACGTCTGGGCATACCTGGCGCACTTAGGGCGAGAAAACAAAAGACACACAATTGATGGACGGAATGCAGAACAAATCAAAACAGTCACCCCCAGTCAAGAGATCTGGGTTAAATCCATCATTCTTTTGCTCACCATGCCACCCCAGTTTAGACCTGGCCATATGCAAATCAGTCTTGACCCTGTGCCTCATGGGAACAGTCCAGCCTGAACTGCCAAGCCAGGTCCTCCCTGGACCGGAAACAAGCATCCTAGGACCGGTTTCGGGTATGCCCAGACGTGGGTCCCGTGCTCTCCATGCCACTGGAATCAAGCTATCCTGGCTGAAGAGGGGTGAAACCCCGAAACCGGTCCTAGGATGCTTGTTTCCAGTCCAGGGAGGACCTGGCTTGGCAGTTCGGGCTGGACTGTTCCCATGAGGCACAGGGTCAAGACTGATTTGCATATGGCTGGGTTCAAACTGGAATGGCATGGTGAGCAAAAAACGATGGATTTAGGCCCAGATCTCTGTACTGGGGTGAATGTATGACATTGTTCTGCATTCTGTCCATCAACTGTTGTGTTTGCATGATGACGGCTGTAAGCCAGAAACCGGTCCCAGGATGCTTGTTTCCGGTCCAGGGAAGACATGGCTTGGCAGTTCGGGCTGGACTGTTCCCATGAGGCACAGGGTCAGACTGATTTGCATATGGCCATGTCTGAACTGGGGTGGCGGAGTGAGCTAAAGAACGATGATGGATTAAACCCAGATCAGTTGACTGGGGGTGAGTACTTGCAATGTTCAACACTCCGTCCATCATCCCCTTTGGTTTTATCAAGCATATGGCATGCAATAAGACCCCGGGAACCGGTGGGTTCCCTGTGGAATTCTCCGTCACGTACTCTGCCAAACGAAGGCCTAAATTGGTCACTTTGTACACAGAGGCCAGAGCGGTCGGGTCCCTGCCAGACACCACCAAAGAGGCAGTAATTGTCCCTATCCTGAAACCGGGTAAACCTGCCTATGAACGGTCAGTCTACCGACCACTATCGATGCTCAAGATCGATTATAAAATTCTGAGCAAAATCCTAGTGGCTAGGCTCCTGCCTAGGTTGATCTGCCCAGACATGGTGGGATTCATTCCAGGCCGCAACACAGCAGATAACATCCATCGACTGCTGGCCATCTTGGAAGCTGGAAGGGATGATTGCAAAGGTGCTGCAGTTTTTGCCATCAATATTGAGAAAGTGCTCGATAGCCTGGAGTGGCATTATCTGTATGTGGTGATGTCCTGCATAGGCCTAAGCGAGGGTTTCATAACGTGGACTCTGTTGCTGTACACTGGCCCTACGGCTAGGGTGCACATGGGGAAGATCATCTCGGCGAGCTGCTTGGTGGGACGGGGAACACGACAGGGATTCCCCCTGTCTCCCCTGTTGTTCACTCTTGCCATAGAGCCTCTGGCGGCCTCGGCTCGGTCTGGGCAATTATACAGTAGTTTGCGTATTGATAGACATCATCATCGTATAGTGCTCTATGCTGATGATTTACTCATCTTCTTGCGCAATGAGAGAGACGCCTTGAGGGGAACCAGACTCATTTTAGAGGAGTTTGGACGACTGTCTGGCTTGAAAGTCAACTGGCAGAAGTCCAGGCTCTTTCCTATGACGCAGTGCGCTGACCCCCCAGAGGAACTGGCCCAGCTGCAATGGGAGCCCCGGTGCTTACCTTACCTTGGGATCAGGATCTATCATGATCGTATTGATTTGCTAGAGGGGAACATAGGGCGAGCTATTAAATCTTTGAGGACTTCAGTTGATTTCTGGAGGACATTACCGCTCTCTGTGGCAGGTCGAATAGTGCTCCTGAAGATGGTGGCTTTAGCCCGTCTTCTATATTTTTTTGCTACACTTCCTTTATGGATCACAAGGGGTTGCACTAGCAACAATGCAGTTGCGCAACAACGGCGGGGGGAATGGCGGTCACTGATCGAGACATATTATGTCGCAGCCCAATTGCAATGGCTGATCTGGGGGATAGCACAGCACCACAATCCGGACCGGACTCCGGGCCCCCTTGTATCGCCACTATCTGACCTGCTTAGAGTGTTTCTCAGGGTGAGAAGTCCACCTATAAATAATTCACAAGAACTTGAAGTGATGACTAAATGTTGGGGCAGAGGTTTTCAGAAAATACACACTAAAACCCCCTATTCCCCAGAACTACCCCTGGAACTATTAAGAGCACTGCTGCACGGCAGCAACTGGCGAAACCTTGACCTCTGGATTGAAGCGGGTGTGTCAAAAGTAGGAGATCTCTTTCGAGATACGGAACTGCTCCCGTTTGAAGAGTTCTGCTTACCGCAGGGACACTTTTTACTACATAGAGCCCTCACCACAGCAATGCAAATGTATTGGAATATGGGAACTACTGACTCCTCTACATTGCAGAGCTATCAATATATGGCTCTCTCGGCGGGCACCATCAAGACAGACTCTTGCTTATATAAAGCACTACGGACGGACCAGCAGCAGCCACTGGAAAGGTTACGACTTAGATGGGAGAAAGACCTGGGCGTTTCTATCGCTACTAAGGAATATATCCTAGACAGACCGCCCAAGATCTCTCGTAATGCACGCTTTAAACTTATTAATTATTATGTTTTACATAGGTCCTATCTGACCCCGGAGCGCATGAGTAGATATTTCCAAGTAGCCGATGGGGCATGCCCTAGATGCAGAGAGGGAGGGGTGCGCATCTTACATATGTTTAGGGCATGTCCCTTACTGAACACATTCTGGGATGAGATTTTTCACATACTCGAAGAGATCATGGAGAGAGATTCCACACACCCCAGGGCACTGTTAATTGGGATGGTTTCCCCATACGTCCAAAACTAAAGTTACTAGTAAGTTTCAGGACTTGGCATTTATTCTTGCCAAATGAGAGAGAACGAGGAATTGGAAGTCCCCAGGGGGCCCTCGGATTCCTGTATGGAGAAGAGAGTTGATTAAATTGGCGGGCTGCGAGGGAAGAATACTCCTCTGAGAAGCTGGAGAGGCATAGGAAACATTGAAGTGGCCAGGGCCTGGGGAGCCATGGTGAAGGGTTTATCCCACCCGGTGCCGGAAACACCCGTGGGGTCACCTACAGGATCATTATGATTGTTTTTGTTCAGCAATATACTGCCTGCTTCGCCCTGTCTTGCACTTTATTCACTATTTACTGTAAATGTATACTTAAATGTCAGTATTTCTCATCTTCTTGTTGGGCACACTGGAGCCCTTCCTGAACCATGCTATGTAATTGCATTTCTGATTTGCTGTACTGACTCATGGGGGGGGTGGTGAGTGGGAGTTGAATGTTCGTAACTTGCATGACATGAGACAGACGTATGATAATTGCATTGATCTCACCATCAGATATATGAAAACTAATAAAATCTGTTTTTAAAAAACAAACTTGAATGTCACATGCCTTCTGTGAACTGGTGCTGAACAGCTCTTTCCAAAGTCCTAAGCAAATAAAAGACTACTGGCTCCACAGGATCTGTATTATCTAATGAGATGCGTTTTTAAATGTTTTTATTGTCAAACAATTCAGCATACAGAAAACAAAAGAAAAATATATTGAGCACTGGAATATGACATTATGCAATCATAGACTGCAATCAGTGAGCCTACAGCTTAAAGTATTGCAATCCATAGTGTGAAACTAAGGGTAGAAATGAGATAAAGCACTTTTGCAGAGTGCTACAACCGATGATTTCCCATGTAACATCTCAGAGCCGCCAATTTCACTCTGAACGACAGTCCTACACAATTCCCTCAGTTAGTTGAGATCATCACCCAACTTTGGGTCAGCCCAAACAGCAACTATGTGCATCACTTCAGCAACCGTCCCACACCACGACAGGCTGTTGTGTGAGGAGGGATGCTATAATGAAGCATGCCGCCTTAGGGTGGGTTAGGGTTCTTATCCTAAACAAGGCTCTCTTCTCTCATGTCAGAAACATCTCTATCTAGTGATTGTTCAAATAATTATTCAGATACTAGCTGATAGACCCGGTACATTGTTATGCTTGATACAATAAAGAATAACCAGTAAGAAAAGTGCCAAGGAGGAGAGAACAATGAGAGAATACTAGAAATTGGAGGGACAGAGGAGGTGGCCGATATTGGTGATTGAAGGAGTTAGTTTAGGTGAATGCAGAAAATATATGGGTTTTAGAATTTTCTGAAGATGAGTAAGTCTGAATGGGTTCTGATGGCTAGAGGAGGGAGTTCCAGAAGCTGGTCATTGCTCCAGAGAAAGATTGTTTTAGTGTGGGAGACCTGTTCAAGGCAGGAGTTTCCAGAAGGAGAAAGTACTTTCTCCGAAGCCCTCTCTTTCCACCACAAATGGTGAGCTGCACGGTAAGGAAGGGACTTGAGATGGATGACCTTAGCAGTGAGGCATCAGAATTTGAAATTAATTTTGGAGTGAATGTGGAGCCAGTGATGTTCCCTCAGAACTTAAGCCATTTGATAAAATTTCCCTTAAGAGAAAACCAGCCAGCCAATTGCATGGGAGACCACTTTAATTCAGTGAAAGAAGCCTTTTGGAGGCTTGCGAGAACTGCATTGCTGTGTTTAAGTGGGAGAGGATTAGGCTGTGGGCTGCAGATCGTGGTTGGGGGTCAGTAGATGCTTTATTTCATCAGGGCATGAAGAAAGTAATTAGCTGATTGTGCTAGTTCATTGATTTGTGAGATAGGAGACTGGGAGTCATTGATCATGAAGCTCAGGGATTTTGCTGTAGGTGAGACATTAGGAGGGATATTATTGAGAGAGAGTTCTTTTAGTGGGGTTTAATGCAGGTTATTTTTCTTTCTTTGAGATATGACTAAGAATTCAATCTTTTGCATGTTTATATGGAGGATGTTGATTGGCATCCGGTCTTGTACTCTTAGGAAGCAGGATTTCATGATATGAATGACTTTTAGCAACAACAACAAGATGATGGATGGATGGATGCTTGAATTAATATCAGCTCTGGGCTCACTGTGCCATAGGACTCAAGCTATACCTCACTGATGAGAGCTAAGTAGGTCAAAACCTACTGGGGTTGCTTGTGTGTTCCCTTCTGGAAGAGACCTTGTCTGGCAGTTTAGGACGAACTGTTCCAATGCGGATCAGGGTCTGTGCTGATTTGTATAAGCAGACCTTTGTCTTAAGTGGCATGGTGGGTGAAAAATGATGGACTCACATGTGGCCCGAGTGATTGCCAGTAGCTGAGATTAATGTAGACATTGCATCCATCACATTGTTGTTGCAGTGAGTCTTTCAGGCATGAAGTTTTCATGTAAAGCTGAGTATCAACAACATATTGATGCATAGATATGTTGAACTCTTTTAAAATGCCTGATAAGGGCTTTAGGTAGAGATTAAATAGTATCAGGGTTAGGATAGATCCCTAAGGTACACAGTGATACACAGTGGACTTTGAGGAGGAGTTGTTACATATTTTAACCAGGTGTGCAGTTAAGAATGTAGGACCAGAACCAGCTTAGGACTTGGACACAGAGGTCCATTCTGTTCAACTAATTTTAATTACCTGGAGTGATTCATTGTGTTGAACGCTGCTGACAGGTCCAGTAGGACCAAGAGACCGGAGTGACCCTTGTTTTTGACAATGCTGTAGATGGACTGGTGCGTTGTGAGGAGGTTTTTCTCATTGATGTAGTTGGTTTGCTGTATGGAGACAGCGCTCAATTGCTATGCCAAGCCAGGGTACATTAGAGATTGGAAATATTTCAGGTGTCCAGATTAGGTTTTTTCAGGATGGAAGTGATTTGACCAGAGGCAAGGCCTTGCAATAGGGAAGAGTTTATCATGATGAGACAGGCTGTTTCAAAGAGGTATAAGTTAAATTTTGGTATGGGCTGGGACGAGGGCTTGAAAGAAATATGTGAGGGCTTCAGAGATCTGATGATCTTGCTGAGACCCTTAATGGTTAGGAGAAAGAAGAAGGACCCTGTTGCAGAGGTTTGCGGAGAAGGAATGAGTTCTTTTTCAGGAAAAGTAGGTATTTTGTCAGCATCAGTTTCCTATTGTTATTAAAGCAAGCCATGAACTCAGTGTAACTCTGTGAGGCATCAGTCGCTAAAGATTACAGCGAAAAATAGGTGATGGATGTATTTGAAAAGGGTGCTGGCTGAATTATTTGAAAAAGAATATTGGGTCAAATGTACGTAGAATCCCGTTTGCGATTTCACAACTGCGAATTTTAGCGATTCGTAATTAGGAAATCGCAAACGGCAATATACAAATGTGTGTCACACACATTTACCAATTCCTAAGGGGGTCGCAGTAGACCTACCTCATTAATATTCATGAAGTAGGTCGCAATTTGCTCCCCATTGGAAATCGCTAACAACAAGGGGATGGTGGTCTGCTGGGGTCAGCAGACCACGATGTCTGTGATTGCTTTACAATAAAGCAATTTTTTTTTCAAATGCAGCTCGTTTTCCTTTTAGGAAAATGGACTGCATTTCACAAATATAAATAAAAGTTTTCCTTTCATTTTTTAGAGTAGGCAGTGTTCCGTGGGACCACTGCCTGAACTGAAAAAATGTTTGTACTACTATTCACGAAGGGGAAGGGGTCCCTTGGGGACCCCTTCCCATTTACGAAGGGTTACCACCAACTTGAAGTTGGTGGTAAAATGCGAATGTTTTGCAACCACAATTTGGTCGCAAAATATTCTTACATACCGCTGCGATTCGATATTAGGAAGGGATGCCCTAAACACTTTCCTTCTGGTCCTCTGGTAACTCTTCTCCGGAAAAATTAAATTCTGGTCCTCTGGTATCTCCGCTCCGCAGTCTGACCAACTTGTAATGAGGGCCTAAGGTCACTGGAGGAAACCAGAATGAATCTGTGTTGGAGAGAATGTGCTTCACAGGATCACTGACATAATATTGATCCAACAAGTATCGAAATACACAAATATCAAATTAAATATCGAGAACAAAAATATTGACTCCGTATACCTAACTATAAAAATCACAAATATCAAGCACACAAATAGTGTTAAAACACAGATTTTGTACATATGTCAACGCCGTCTCCTCGTCTTGCTTCAACATCCTACGCATGCTGCGCAAGATCTTCCGGTGGATCCCCACCGAAACCAGGAAGACGGTCACCCAGGCCCTCGTCACCAGCCGACTGGACTACGGCAACTCCCTCTACGCCGGAACCACAGCCAAACTTCAAAAAAGACTCCAACGCATCCAGAACGCCTCAGCTCGACTCATCCTGGACATCCCCCGACACAGCCTCATCGCCGGACACCTGAGAGACCTGCACTGGCTCCCCGTCAGCAAGAGAATCACGTTCCGACTCCTCACCCACGCACACAAAGCTCTCCACAACCAAGGCCCCAGATACCTCAACGACCGTCTGACCTTCTACACTCCCACCCGCCAGCTACGATCGACCAACCACGCCCTCGCCGCCGTCCCCCGCATCCGAAGAGCCACAACGGGAGGAAGATCCTTCTCCTACCTGGCTGCCAAGACGTGGAACTCCCTACCCATCCACCTCCGCCTTACCCAAGACCACCTCTCCTTCAGGAAGCAACTCAAGACCTGGCTGTTCGAACAGTAGCGGACCCCCCTCCCCCAAGCGCCTTGAGACCCTCCGGGTGAGTAGCGCGCTATACAAATGCTTGATTGATTGATTGATATGTTGATAACAAAAATATCAGAAACACAAATATCGTCACCTACAAATAAAACTTTACGTTTCAAAAATATCGATTCCCACAACATTGACTACAATATTATCTCCAACATAACTAATAAATACTTAATAAATACACGAAAAAAACAATGTTAACATAAAACTGTTTCTTCAAATAAACACAAAACTTGTAATAAACATCTATAATTAAATAAATATATATTACATCAATGTAGGAAGCTGGATTTTTATGTAGTGTACCAAAATGAGGTACACTATGTAGAAAGTCCAGACGACTCTTACTGGCTTATAAGTCCGGGAACTCCCAACGAGGAGCTGAATTCGTGAGGGTCTTGGGAGCAGGGGGGCATAGTCGGTGTTCATGGACCCAGGCCGGGGACCTCGGGTGCAGAGGATTTTGGTCGACTGGGCCCTTGTGTCAAAGGCACTCATGGTTCTCTGTCAGACCTGCAGAGGGGTATAAAACAGGGCAGCTGGGCGACTTTTGTAGTGTTGGAGTCCGGACAAGGTTTCCAACAAGCATTCTTTGCTGCAAGGGGTCTGGTACCCCGGGTATTGGTGCAGGGCTGTTCCTGGGGGTCCTGGCGTTGCTAAACTTGGTGGGGAGATGTATCTGACCTCCAGGAGCATGGTGACCTCCTCCTGGGTGGCTTCTGCATTGGTGGACCCGGTGGTCAGCAGTACAGTGAACTGGACATTGCGATTGGTGCCTGCAGGGTGCAGGGAAGTGGCTCCTCCACTTCAAAGGAGATGCTGATGGTTGGCAAAGTGCTGGTGGCACTCCGAGGCTTTTGGAGGATGCACAGCTGCAGGACAAGTCGGGTTGTCGCGATTGTCGGGGCAGGAGCAGGCAGGCAGGGTTTGGTGCCAAAGTCCACCGGTAGCCCATAGTTCTCACTTCTTCTTCAGCTCTTCTTTGTCCTTCTTCTTTTGTCAGATGAATCTGAGTTCCTGGTGTCAGGGGCCACCTAAATACTGAATTAGGGGAGTTAAAGGGAGTGAAGGGTAGTAGTCAATGGGCTACTTACCCTTGTGGTCACTACACCCCCTATATGACCACTTCCTGTGGGGACTGGGCCTAACCCTGTCCCAGAGTTCCTAATCCCACCAAAAATCAAGATGGTGGAATCCGTCCTTTGTGAAGCACATTAGGCAGCCCACCTTAGGGTTGTGACTAACCTGGTGGTGCGTTTCGTATCAATGGGGTAACCCGAAAGACCACTGGACTCGGGTAAATAGTGGTACACAAAAGATAGTCACAGTGGAAATTATTCACAATGTATCTGCAACCAATACATGGTCTATATACAAGGAATATGACAACACCAAATGGCTCATTCAATAAATGATTATGATTTAATAAATATCACAAAAATTGTCATCATAGATCATAGACTCAAAAAATGTGAACTGAATATCACATTTAACATTTAGTAAAAACAGGTGCATACAGCGTGAAGTGATAGGTGCGTAGTTAGGATAAGTGAAAGTGACGTGCAGGGGGAAAGGTGGTGCATATATATACATCAATATACAATAATGATAACCTAACCTGCCAAATTACTGGCAAAACATACAAATGCAAAATCATAAACAAAAGATGCAGATATAGATCCTCTGTCATCCAGGTTTGATAAGTGAAGGGAAGGAGATGTCGACGTTTCGACCCCTATAAAAACCAGCAGATTTGACGTCTTGGAGGTGGGGTCTTCATCAGGACCAAGGGGGAAGGGAAGCGAAGGGTATATGTTGCACCAGTGACAGCACAGGTGTCTTCAGGCTGAAAGATAGTGATGTGGGCCAGCAAGGCTCTCACGATAGGTACAGCAGTCCGAATAGGAATAAACCAAAGGTACGCAATAACCTAAGGCCGCGGATGTATCCGTATAGAAAGAGCAAGGGTTCAAACGTAACCCATAGCTCTGGGAAGCGTCGAGACTTCAGCTGTCAGAAGTCTCGACGCTTCCCAGAGCTATGGGATGAAGACCCCACCTCCAAGACGTCAAATCTGCTGGTTTTTATAGGGGTCGAAACGTCGACATCTCCTTCCCTTCACTTATCAAACCTGGATGACAGAGGATCTATATCTGCATCTTTTGTTTATGATTTTGCATTTGTATGTTTTGCCAGTAATTTGGCAGGTTAGGTTATCATTATTGTATATTGATGTATATATATGCACCACCTTTCCCCCTGCACATCACTTTCACTTATCCTAACTACGCACCTATCACTTCACGCTGTATGCACCTGTTTTTACTAAATGTTAAATGTGATATTCAGTTCACATTTTCTAACCTGGTGGTGCAGCACGCCTACTTGCATATCTAATTTCCCACCTGTCTTGGTGCCAGGGCAGGGGGTGGCATCTCCCAGGTCTATGGAAAGCCTGGGTTGCATATCAAAGGTGGCAGAGGCTTTAAAGTCTCTGGCCTTGATCTGCAGATTCACTAGCCATCCTGCTAGAGGAGGTGTAAACATCAACTGCCAGAGCAGTCATTGTTTCTGACCTCTGAGAGCACAGCTTCAGAGCTGGCTTAATCCAGGGAGGATGAGCACAAAGAAGTAGTCCTGATCATTTGTGAGTGGATGTTCATTCAACATATCATACCAGGCTACAATGTCTGGTGACCAGGGCCGTCTTTAGGGCAGTGCGACTGGCGCCGCTGCACTGGGCGCTGACTTGGAGGGGGGCACTGACCTCAGGGGGAGGGCGCTGTGTTTTGCAATAATTTAAGATTTAAAAGCACCTAATCCAGAGTTTCTTGTGTATCCATCTTTCAGGCAGCAATAAAAATGTCAATATAACTCTTGTGATTAATGTTCCTGGTAGAGAGAGATATCAGAGTTTTGTCTAGTTGCAGTTTTAACTCACCATGTAGTAGCGCAGAGGGTTAATATCCGTGCTGCAAAGAACAGATCTATATTTTATGTGGATAGCTGAGTGGATTAGTAAAGCCAGCCTTTACCTGAGATTTAGAGCAAATGAAATGTATGTGAGAGAGGGGCTATCGAGAGATATGGGGCACTTTTGCAGGTGGTAGTGAGGGAATCAGAGGAAGATGAGGTCATGGGGGGTTTTGTGGGGAGTGCCAGAATAGATTGTCGCACCCTGCTGATGAGGGTCAGGATGGGAACAATGAGAGAGAGAATGCAGGAAAAGGGGGAGATAACTTACTTTCTGAACTACAGCTGTTCCTAAATAGCACCTTTCAAAAGAGGTACGGGGTACTTCACAAGTACACAAGCGGTCTTTACAGGCATCTTTCACACTCCGGCTTAATGAGGGGACCCATTCATGACATACTACAGGTATTGTCCCAGAGAGTGCTAGTAGACAGCCCCACAATGTGGGGTTTAGTCAACAAAACCTATTCCCATGACTATTAATAAACTACGGCCAACCATTAGGAGTGTCTTGGCCTGGACATGGGAACAGTAATCCTCCATATTAAAAGGAGTTCCACTTCTTGTGATCCCTACTGCCTGACAGGTTCAGGTTCAGAAACAAGTTTATTTAGACATTTGTCCATACAACATTCTAAAAAAAAACAAAAAACACACTTAACAATTAAAACATTTAAAAGGACCCCACTCCTGACTACCCTACCCTTGCTCGGTTTTTACGATCTGTCAAACAGAATTTTAATGATGAAATGTAATGGGTTGGGGGGGTAGGGTAGTCAGGAGTGGGGTCCTTTTAAATGTTTTAATTGTTAAGTGTGTTTTTTTTTTTTTAGAATGTTTTATGTACAAATGTCTAAATAAACTTGTTTCTGAACCTACTGCCTGAGAGAGCCTAGAGCTCTGCTGGGAGCGACAACAGAAATCATGTAGAGCACCTGCCAGGGGAATGTGACACAGGTCAGCATTTTAGGAAAACATAGCAGGTCTGTCAGAATGGAATGGGTATTTATATAGCGCCTACTGCTGCTGATGAGGCATGAAGTCCTTGACAGTTTTTCCACTCACTTATTTTAGGGAAGTAAAATAAAGATCATATAGAGTAATAATGGTGCGGTTGAGTCTAATGAGAATGAAAGTTAAAAGCTGTAGCTTACAATTGTGTTTGGACTAGAAAACCGGACCTTCTGAGATATGGCCACAGACCCTGACAGTACAGTCTGTTCTCGAAAAACCACTGCAGTTGAGGTTTCAAGAGCTGGACACAATACTCCATGTACAACATTCAGAACTGGACACACTTCCCTAGATAATGACTCCAAAATTCGACCCAGTATATGGCCTCCAGAAAAGAAGACAAAACTCCAAAAGAGAACTCCAGAACCAAACACAATATGGTAGATGAGACCACCAGAATAGGATCCAATACTTTAGACTGCCTGGGCACGGGAGAGTGTTGAAAAGAGAGGCAAGTAGCTGGGTGGTTACTCCACGAGGTTTCAACCCCACAGTGCAGAAACGGAGAGCTTTTATCTAGTGAATAAGTGGGAGATTTCAACTTCATGGGGCCTACTTCTGAATCTCTTCTTACCCACTTGACCACACTGCGTGATCTTTGGCAAATTGTGTTGCTTTGGTGTGCCTACATGCAATTCATTTTGTAGTCTCGGTGCAGCAGGCATGCAATCATGTGCAACGGGAAAGCCACTAGGGCACATAAGTAATTGTGTTACAATAATCGTCTTCATTAATTGTCTTGTTTTGAAACTAATATGTATGATTTCTTTTCATTTCCATGACGGTAACAAGGAGATAAATGTTTATTTTCTTCTCCTTACACTGAGAGTACACTAAAACTGGAGGTGTTATTGTATTATGGGTGTGTAAGGGTAATGAATGCGGGTGCATTTTGGCATGAACAATGCATGCCAGGAAGAATTTCTTGTTTATAATTGTAATAGGGTACTGTTGACGCAAATTTGTCAGCATAAAATGAAATGTAGAAGTGGAGTTCAAAATGTAGCGCTTTCTCAGGGTGTGTTTGTTTTCTTAATAACAAGCATTGGCAAAGCTAATGGATCTCGACTATGGGACAGCTATTAAACTTTGTCAACTTCTTTTAGCTATGTTGTACAGCAGAGCGGCTGCTGTGCAACATGGCTGAAAGTTTGGGAAAAAAGCACTATGAGGTGGCCAGCGCTGACTGCATGAGGGTAGAGATCAGTGTTCTTAGTATTGGATTATTCTCTGCCTTCACAAAAAAATAAACCGTTTAATTATCTTACGTCCGAGCTGAAGTTTGTCATTTTTGCCCCACATGAAAACAGCACCGAAAAGGTGATGCAGAGCAGGAAGCACAGTGTCATTTGGATCTTTGTAGCATCTTGACACCCAGTGGCTTAACATTTGGGCACTTTTTTCTGGCAAGAGAGGAGGTGCCAAGCAACGAAGAGAGAGGGGATGGGGGTGGACGGAACAAGCAACAATGGGGATGGGGCAGACTGGAAAAGCAACAGTGCAGGGCAAGCAACATGCGGGGGGGGAAGGGATGTGGGTTCAAGATAAAGGAAAATAAAGTACCTCAAAGCAGCGAGCAGTGTAAGGACACTGGACAAGGGAAGCAGTACTTGGGCCATGCTCCAGGGTAGGGACAAACACACAAAGAGGAAGTAAAGCCGGCATATGCTGACCAAAAGAGAAGCAAGGAAATGAGAGCGACCATGAAGCCAACCAATGGGGAGCAATGGGTGGACTCTAAGCCCCCCAAGTAAATAAAATGTCTTGCAAGCGACAACACATGCACTGTCTCAGGCAAGATGTAAAGTATAGGGTGTGGGGTGGAAGGGGGCGAACTGTCAAAGAGGCAAACATGCCTGCCAAATGTACTCAAGGGCATAAAACAACCAACAGCGCCCCCAAAACATTTGTGTCCTGCCTCAGGGGAAAAAGCCTTTACCTCACAGCCTTTACCGCACGCAACCTTTACCATGCGGTCTTTACCACACTGGGAAGTACTACACAGGTAAGTATTTTTACCACTGGCATGGAGTACTTTACCACGCAGGTGAGCATTTATTTGAAATAACATGCTTTTTATGGGGTTTTTTAAAAGTGATTTTAGGGTTTATGGCTAGGTAGAGGTAAATGTAGGTAAGGGTGACTTTAGGGTTCAGAGGGGGTAGAGGTAAAGGGAGGTGATGGTGACTTTAGGATTGAGGGGTGGGTAGAGATAAAGGGAGGTGAAGGTGACAAGTGTTGAGAGGTGGGTAAAGGTAAGGGGAGATGAGGGTGACTTACGGGTTTAGGAGTGGGTGGAGGTAAAAGGAGGTGAGGGTGACCTGAGGGCTTAGAGGTGAGTAGATGTAAAGAGAGTTGAGGGGGACTTTAGGGTTAAGAGTGGGTAAAGGTAAAGGGAGGTGAGGGTGACTTGAGGGTTCAGGGATGGGAAGAGCTAAAAGGAGGTGAGGTGGCTTGGGGCATCAGGGATGGATAGAGGTAAAGGGGTGAGGGTGACTTGGGGGCTCACAAGAGGGTAGAGGTAAAGGGAGGTGAGGGTGACTTGGGGGTTCAGGGGTGAATAAAGGTAAAGGGAGGTGAGGGTGACTTGAGGGTGGGTAGAGGTAAAGGGAGGTTTGGGTGACTTGAGCGCTCAGAGGTGGTAAGAGGAGGTGAGGGTGACTTGAGGGCTCAGGGGTGGGTAGATGTAAAGGAAGGTGAGGGTGGCTTGAGGATTCATGTGTGGGTAGAGGTAAAGGGTGGTGATGGTGGCTTCAGGGGTGGGTAAAGGTAACGGAAGGTGAGGGTTTTTTGTGTGTTCAGGGGTGGGTAGTGGTAAAGAGAGGTGAGGGTGACTTGGGGGGTTCACGGGTGGGTAGATGTATAAGAAGGTGAGGATTACTTGATTGGAATGTATGATATGATACAGCCTGTCATACGGTATTGCATGGGATGCTATGGTATGGTCTGTCATTTTATAGTATGGTATGGTATGGACTGTTATTGTATGGTATAACATGGTATGGTCTGTTATTGTACAGTATGGTATAACATGGCATGATATTGTATGAATTGGCAATTTATTGTATGGTTTGGCCTGGTATTGTATAGTATATGGTATGGTATGGTTTGTTATTGCATAATATGGTATGTTATTGTATAGTATGGTATGGTTTGGTATGTCATTACCTGTTTTATATAGTATACTATGGTAGGAGTATGGTCTGGCATGTTACTGAGACGTAAAACCTAACTGCTATCAGCACACATACACATGTATTTAGGCAAGCGCCGATATCACCAATTAGAACTATTTAAAAACATATAGCTTATGTTGGCTTTCAAAACTTGAGAAGAAAGTCGGCATTACACGGAATGCGACCAAAACAATGACGATTTATAAATAAGCAAACATTTAGCGAATACAGCAACATGTAACTTTATTAAAATGTATTAAATTGTGCTTTGTACTATTATGTGGCTCAGACAAGACTGGCCTAAGAAAATCAGCTTACTGGAAAGTGAAGCTATTTAAAAATCTGGAAAGCAAACACTGAGCAATAGGAGCAGCGGGCCCAAGACAAAAAAGCAAAAACAAAGGGCATAAAAGCAGCTAAAGCAATGAGATGGAGCTGCAAAGGAGTGTGTAAAAAGAACATACAAACAAACAATACACATAACAGAAAAAAGTACCACAGTCCGAGCACAAGCAGCACGGAAGAACACTAATCAGGAAATCAATCAGTATTTTTTTCATGCTGCAGAAAAGAAAACGTAAACATGGAGACGAAGTGAAGCCAACATGCGCAGACACGCACTCACCAATGAAAAGGAAGAAAATAAGAGTGACAATGATGGGTGGGCTAAAAGCCCTCTTTTTAGAGTTTATTCATTATTTTTAGAAACAATAGATCATCACAAGTAGCAGCGCATGTGTGCTGTCTCAGGTGAGACCTAAAAACGACAATCAGTATATTTCAGATATCCCAGTGAAATAGTTTTATGTAACACATTGGCCTTTGCAACTCTGCTATGTATTTTAGCCAACACACTGCGCAGCTCTGTCTGCTCAAGTCCGAAATGCCATGTGTCAGTTGATAGGTAATCCGACACAGTGACAAACAAATCTTGTATCTATTACACTGGCTAGTCGGGGACAAGTCACAGTGTGCCTCCTCTAACGTATGAGGTCATGGAGTTCTAGTTTTTATGGAGAAGCCTACCAGACAGCACAGCTGTCTGGTTTGCTAACAACTTACTAGGAACATTCGGAAAGCGTCCCTGGGAATGCATTCCACCCATTGCTTACCATTGGCTTTGTGGTTTGTAACTCACATTTGCTTGGTTTCTATTTGCTGGCTTTATTTATTTTAGGCTGTCCAGCTTGAGTTTGTCCCTTCCATGGCCCATACCTTATTTAGTGTATTCTTCCACAGCTCGTTTTCTGTGAACAGGCCTTTAAATCTTGTTCTTATCTTGTCACATTTGCTGTGCATTCAAAGGCAGAGGTCAAATGTCAGGCTCTGTCTTCAGAGGGAGCTTGGTGTTTTCTTTCTCTGACTTCAAAGTGAGACTATTTATATGACAATCGTGCTGGCTACTGCGGGTGTGCTGGAAGAACGCTGTACAATGTTATTTTGGTTCTAGCACCCAACAACATTCAAATATTTGTAAATGAACTGTGCAGATATTTCAAAATCTCAGAATTTGAAAAGCACAATGAAGCACATTTTTAAGTAAGTCTGAAATGTGGTGGAAACAAATATTTTAATATGATCAAAACAAATCAATACACCAGGTGACATTTTCACGCATTGCTGTTTGTGCACTGTATACGTTTAGCAGTAAAAGTATATGTCTGTGCAAATGTAACGGTCATTTCATTTGAAGATTTGCTGTCTGATGGCAGTGCACTACCACATCATGCATATTCCACTTTACCCCACACCACTCTGCACCGAATAGGACACTTTACCCCGCATTTTTTACTCCGCACGGCTTTACCCCGCATTTTTTACTCCGCAAAAACTTTTACAACGCGGGGCTTTACAACGCAATTTGTTACAACGCATTCCCCATTACAACGCAATTACTATTCTAACTCCAGGGGGTCGTTACTTTGGGGAATGCGTTGTAACAGTTTTGCGATGTAATGCCCTGCGTTGTAAAAGTTTTTGCGGAGTAATAAATGCGGGGTAAAGCCGTGCTGGGTTAAAAATGCGGGGTAAACGATGTTTACCCTCTGCACCACGCCACATTATGCCACTCCACTCTACTCTAACCGCTGCACTCTACGCCATTTTACTCTAAACCAGTGCACTCTGCACCACTGCACTGCATGCTAGTCTACTCTGCACCACCCATTCTAAGCCACTTTACTCTACTCTCCAACACTCTATGCCACTGCGCTCTATGCCACAGCACTCTACACCATTGTACTCTACATCACTGCACTGTACTACACTCTCTTGTTCTCTGCACCACTCTACTCTTCACCAGACCACTATATACTACTGCACGCCACGCCACTCTACGCCACGCCACTCTACGCCACGCCACTCTACGCCACGGCACGCCACGCCACGCCACGCCACGGCACTCTACGCCACGGCACTCTACGCCACGGCACTCTACGCCACGGCACTCTACGCCACGGCACTCTACGCCACGGCACTCTACGCCACGGCACTCTACGCCACGGCACTCTACCCCAATGCACTCTATGCCACGGCACTCTACTCTGCATCATTACACTCTATGCCATTGCACTCTACCCTGCACCCCTCCACATTACTCTGCATCACTCCACTTTACGCCATTTCACTGTATGTCTCTCTACTCTGCAACACTGCACTCTCCACCAATGAACTCTATGCCATTCTATTCTGCACCAGTGCACTCTATGCTACTACAATCTACTCTGCACCACTCTACGCCACTCAACTGCACTCTATGCCAATGCATTGTATGCCACTACACTCTACGCCGCTCTACTCTGCATCACTGCACTCTACGCCAATCCACTCTAAGTAATTTTAATCTGCTCTGTGCCACTGAACTCTATTACACTGCACTGAAATTGATGTGGTACCACGAGATGCCACCTACCAGCATGCAGTGATACTGTGAATGGTTTTCCAGATCCAGTCTGGGGAAATGTTCAGAAGTTGAGAAATATGCAGTTAGATAGAGTTTCTACCAGAAAAGGAGGTACTGAAGATAAAGAACTTGTTTGTTCGTACTGCTGTTCTGCACTCTGTTGCCCATTTCCTAGATCTTGTCTGTGCTTGGTAATACTTTCAGATAGTAAGGTACATGGATTAGAACTCTGTATGATCACTCTAGATCCTGTTGCTTAATTTCACTGTGAATTGAGTGATGGCTTTAATAAAAGGCAATCAATGTACAGATTTAAGGCAATCATTCAATAAACAGAAATTAAATGCTAATCAATGGACAATGAGAAAGTCAAAAAGAACCAAAGACAACAAATTATTTATCAAAAATACAAAATGAGCAATTATTGAGTATTAAGCAATTAGGGAAAATATAATAGTCATTCATTCACTTTCATGTCCATCATGCAAACTCACAGACACACTAAAAACAATTTAAAAACATTGTTGGTATGATGACATTTTGTTCAACAATGGTAGATTGACATAATATATAAAAAGCAATTTCAGTAAAGAACTAAGTGGCACAAATTCAAACGACTGGTGGTATTCAATAATAAATTAATAAAAGGCAAGCTACTTTGTTCTGTTTTGTTTGCTTTCATATCTTTCTAGCTCAGAAATCTTCCTTGCTGCTTATATTTTTTTGCATTAGGTATCTGGGAATCATTTTTTTCTAGTAATGTCTAGGGCAATCTATCTTGAAATTTTAATCATCCACTAAACAATTATGAGAATATCAGAATGTTGAGAGTTCCATTGAAGACAATAGAGCATCAGCAGTCTATAAAGCTAACGCTGGTATAGGCCCCTTGCTTTCAGGCTCACAAGGGCCTAATCTGCACCCTCTGGCTCTCCCTTTCCCCTCCCTTAGCAAGATATGTGGATTGTGCAGGAGAAAGGCAGCGGCTGTAGACCAGGGATGAGAGGAGCCTTTCCAGCTCTCTCCTTCTGCAGCTCACCTTGTCACTGGAGCCTCAGATGAGGGGACAGGGGAATTCTGCTCAACTCCTGGGTCTCCCTGGCTCCACTAAACGACAAAAAGCTGTTTGGCCGAGCTGTGAGAGAACCAAGGGCTCACTTCAGGCTCTTTTCACAGCTGTTGATGTGCGCATTCAAGAATGGACATCCATGGCCCTGCAAACTAAGACTGCAAGGAGTCTTAAACTTCTCTGTCTCCCAGGAGGTCTTTGTTTTTAATGAGTACTTTCCATGCTCATGGGGCGGAATGTTCCAATAGCTTTATAGCTTGCTGTAGCAGGTTCAACGGGCCATTAAAGTCCCATTCCCTTGTTATAATTGTTAAATATTGAACATTGGAGTAAACATATCAGTTTAGGAGCGACAGTGACACAGCTTTTCCACCCAATGTGACAAATGTAATGTATTTCAGCTTTATAGAGATTTAACATATATGCACTTATTTTATTAGGGTTATTATCTATGTGTTTAGCCATATTACTGATAATTGGTTTGCTTCTGCCATTCCTAGAGCGTGGTGCTGGTAGAAAAAGATTCCTCATATCAGTGTCGCTCAACATCAAATGACTGTTGATTGTGATGTTTAGGTCTGATAGCTGGGTGATAACATGCCTCCTGGTTGGCTTGTTGTCCACTTGATACCACATGTACCCCTCTTCCTGTTCTCTTGCCTCACTGCTTTCCCATCCTTAGTCATTCATAGACTGGTTGATTACAAATAGGAGGTGTGCTGTCTTGTGGATTGTTACCTGCCTTGTTATTTTGGCCTAGGCCTGGCTGCCATGCTGCTTTTCTTTGCGCACGTTACACTGAGCCGGGCCTTCCTCGCCCTTTGCTCGTGCCACGTTCTTTTGCACTGTCTGCATTTTCTGTTGTTCACCTTTTTGGGCTCAGTCTGCACAAACATGTACAAGGTCGCATAACAATGTATTTTGGTTCTTCCTGATATGGCCAGTCTCGCGCACCCAGACATAACATTATGTGCAATTGCCATGAAGAATTTGATATGCTTTTAATGCTGTGGTTTACTAGCGCTTAACACACTTGGAGAAATCCCTTTCAGTGAGAAGAGCTATGATGTCCTGCTGATGTAATTCTGCATCTAGAGACTGAGGTATGGGGGTTCGCTAGTCAAAGCCCAGAGGTCTTCTATTATTATAATAAACTATCTTACTGCAAGGGGAGGGTGGTAATGTTATTTATACGTTTATCCACTGAGCTCTGAGATGCTTTCCCCGTTTGTATTCTATGGAATTGTAACCATGCTGCTTATATTAGTAATATGCATTATGCTATTAGTACTGACACGTGTACTGTACATTAGAGCACGTAAGTTGGAATAAACATTTTAACCTATCCAGTGTCTCTTCCTACGCATCTTGTGGACAAGTACGAGTGAGTGACGAAAGAGTGTTCTTGCTTCTGCGAGTCCTGAGATAAAGATACCGTGTTCTGGG